>CM074719.1:503210566-503810566 GCA_037306005.1 Rhinophrynus dorsalis
CTTCACCAGTTGTGTTGTGTACTTTAAAGTAAAATCACACACAGTAGTTAAGTAATGTCCAGCAAATGCACAAGGGGCAGAGGGGAGGGGGAAAGGAGGAGCAGTGCAGGTAAGTGGCTCAAAAACTGACTTCAGCCATGGTTGCTGCAGTGCGTGCAGTAAATGATGATGATCCCTCTCCTCCTGGCGAGGATGCAGTTTGTCAAGGTCCCACCAAAAGTTCCACCACCACCAACAGAGCCAGTATTCGTACTATATAAAAAAACAAATAAGAAGAACACTGAAGATGACAATGAGTTGCATTCTAGTGCTGATGATAGCATAATGGAAGAAAGAATAGCACCTGAACCAACTGCTACATCTGACAGTGAGACAAACAAGCATCAAAACACCTGTCCGCAAAGTAGCAGCAAACTTTGTGAAAGTAAAAAGAAATTATTTGACAAATCTAAAAAGTGGAATATAAGAGTAGTGGGCAAGAAGCAATGGGGCGATGCTGAGGATGACCTAATGATGACTGATGATGTCGATCTAGAATATATCACTCCAGCATCCTTGTTCAGATACAGATGAAGTCGAGAGTGAGAGAATTGATGGCGTGGCCAGAAAGTTAGCTGAAAGGCAAATGCTCAGTCTTTCACCACTGAAAGGGAGCACAGTACCTGTCTATAAACGGTTTGAGAAAACATTTGGTATATCTGAACCTGGACAAGCATGGATGCCTAAAAATACACAATCATCCTGTCAGTCATCATCAGCATCATCACTGCTTCCAAGTTCAAGCCCCACTCAGCCACGCACAATTGTATTGATGAACCAGCAGCAACAACACAGGTTATTAACTAGCAGCAGCAGAAGCACTCCAAAAAGTTCACAGGGCTCTGGGGCACGTAAGAGAAGTAGTAATGTTACTGATGTGTCAGAGAGTGTGCCCCTGCCAAAGTTAGTTCATTCCAAATAACACCTATGGCTTTTGCTGCAGAGGAATATGATGACTCTGGGTTTACTGTAGATGATGACAGGAGTCATAGGGGCTTATGAACTAATATGTGATAAAGAGGTGATAAAGTGGAGATGACCTCTCCAGTGATATAACTTCTCCATTTACTTTACTATTCTATAGAGGTTATGCACTAAGATCTCCAAAACTGGAGAAATCTTAGTGCATAGGCTCCATAGAATAACATAGGAATTGGAGATGTGATATCACTGGAGAAGTCTTCTCCACTTTATCACCGCTTAGTGAATCTCCCCCATAGGGTGCCTACACTTATCGCGATCACCCTCACTACCTCCACAAGTGATGGAATTAAAGCAATAAAGTTACATAGTTCTTCTATTATGTATTGACATCCCACACTTCTTCAAAAGAAGTCAAAACCTGCACAAAATAATGCAAAAGTACGCCTGTGGAATAATAAACCCGCCAAAATGTTGTCGATTGGCATGCTGCCCTTTTCTTTTGTTGAAAAAGAGGCTTTAAAGAACTGATGTTGTGTGTTGCACCCTGCTGGAATAGCCCAAGCAGCAGTTATTTTTCAATTATTTTTCAAGGATGGTTGTTCCAATGTTACTTAAGCAGGAAGTTAGTGTTGTGGGCAAAAGACAAACTCACTCAGCCCGTTAACAACCTTTTTATGGCATATGTTGTTGTAGGACTCACAACTTTGACTTTCAGCTATTTATTTCATTACTTCAAGCCTCAGAAAAAGTAATATTGTGGTGGGAAATGTTGCAGTCATAGGAAACATAGACAAAAATGTACTGGCAGAGGCAAAAAAGAAAATTTTCACTTAAAAAGGTGAAAAATAGAGTCATGCAGAAAATTTTTCTGACTTTTCACCCACCCCTAATATTGAATAAACTTTAGAGAAGTTGCTCCATATGGAAGCAGCTCAGGGTGCCCTAGGGAGTAAAATCCTCCTATTTTTAGCCTTTCATCTAGTTGCAGAGAGAAACAAATGACTGTGATCCCCTAAGGTGTGTGTGGGGGGTGGCAGAGTATAAAAAAGTACCCATATGGGAAGAATAATATGATAATAGGAACATAGCTGAAAGAAGTAAACAGAGTCCCTGGAAGAAGCCAGGGCCTCTACAGAGAAAAAAGTGTCTGAACAGAACTAATCTGTTTGCTGTTTTGTTGTTTGGAAATAGTCTTTTGGCATCCAAATGTAAGTTATTATGCATACACTTACCGACCAGGAACAACTCCCTGGATGCCAAGTCAGAGGATAAGGAAGTACATAATAGTCTCCTGGAGCATAGGGGTCACCTGATGGCACTGATATGGAATGGTTTCATGACCCCATGATGGTGTTACAGATATATGTTTTAATGTGCTCTTGAACCTTCTTTACTATAGGTGCATGATGCCAACACATTTATTTTGCACTCTTCAGTTTTCAGTAGGCAATATGAGTGCCCATATCTTGTAATTTTGCTATCTTGGTCTTGGCTTCTTTTCAGGAAGCAAAGGATACAATAAATTGTTTAAACCACATAGCATATAAAGCTTGTAAAGGACAAGAGGATATTTTTCCGGCTTGTGTAGTCTCCCAGTCTGATGCACAAAGAGGTGCTACAATAATTCTGGAGGGACACAAGTGCATCACTGGGGCAAATAATGTCCCAAATCTCTCTTAATTTAAATTGGCACCAGTTTAGAGGCTAAGGAAACATTTAATTGGGGAAATTCATAAAGTAGGTGACACCGACCTCTCTCACCCTGAGAATTTGGCCCTTCACCCTGAGACCCTGAGATTTGGGTCAAAACCCTGAGTCTCAGGGTCAAACCCTGAGAGTTCCCAGGTATGGTCATGATATGCCCTATCCTAAACCAATCTAAAAGCAGAAATGTAACATCTTAATCTAAAAGTACTACATACTCATAAGCTCAAAGTAATTTGTTCAACTTGAAGAAGAACCTATGGATATAGAGTATTAAGAGGTAGATTATTCTGCCACTGGTGGAGAGAGAACCACACGAACTTCCCTTGGATGGTTGGGGCATGCAGTACAAGGTAGCATTAAGCCTCAGAGTTTGATGAGTCTATATTATCTTGGAATCCTGTAAGTGTAACTGATAGTGCGATAAAAATGTTTTAATAAAGATGGAACTTTTAATTGTTTTTGTTTCTGGGCTTCCCCATCAGCCAGAAAGGTTGATAGTGGCAATCTCAGTATCTTTGAAACTTTGAATACATTCCCTCTGGTTAAGCAATGATTCATCATAGTTCATCCTCACCATCCCATTCATCATAGCTCATCTTCATCATTTCATGGGACACACGGATAAGTGACTTTTAATTTAAAGGGATAGTAACCCCCCAGAAAACTTGAAGACAAATGCTAGTAATAAGCACAACATACCTAACTCCTTTATCCCCATCTCTCAAACCGTTATGGTTTGAGAGATGTAAGAGAAGAAAGATCTCCGCTCCCTCCTCTTTCTGTCTGACGAGCTGTAAAGCTGTCAGAGGCAGAATCTGGTCGATCGACTTACGGCGGCTCTTCAGGAACGCTGTCATCTCGATATCTCGGTATAATTACTTCATCGGTATGGTCTACAACGTGTGCTTGCAAGCCAGGCACACGAAGTAATTATACAGAGATACCGAGAAGACAGCACTCCTGCAGAGCCGCCGTCTGGTCACAGAAGCAGTATCTCATGATGTCCGCTATACAGCAGACGCATGAGAAGGGGGAGGGAGCGGAGGTCTTTCTCTTCTTACATCTCTCAAACCATAACGGTTTGAGAGATAGGGATAAAGGAGTTAGGTATGTTGTGCCTATTACTAGCATTTGTCTTCAAGTTTTCTGGGGGGTTACTATCCCTTTAAGACCATTGTATTCTCATTTATAAGATGTTTATTTGAGTTAGATTTGTAGTTTCTGTTTTTTTCATTGTTTGGTCTTTGTACCTCCCCCCTTTTTTTGTATACAATTACATATATATATATATATATATATATATATATATATATATATATGTTAGTATCCACATGTTTAAGCATTCCTATACTTTGGCCTCTGGCTATCTGATACACTGCGGTGGTGTCTAGTGATAGTGTGGGTAAATTATAGTATTTTTGTCTAAGAACAGTATTGCAGAAAGACTGCATTCATACTCCCAGACCAAAAGATGTGACGATGAAGAAAATAATATAAATAATAGGCAACTTGACTTTATATACCATGATTTTCCAGAATATGTCAAGTCAAATGGAGGCTTTCAGTCTCTTTACTCTCTTGCTTTCTATTGAGATTTCAAGGGGTTACTAAACACCCTATTTAAAGCAAAGAGAATTGTGGGAATTTTACTTGGGTATCTTATGGTGTATTTGGTTTGATCCAGATATAATCCAGTTTTATTTTGAACAAAATATCTATGTTGGAAAGTGGAAACTTTTGTTTCTCTCCTGTTGCCTTTGGTTTACTCTAGAGTTACACAGTTCTAAGTACATCAATCTCCCTGTCTTATCAATAATAAATATAATGTTTAGAGGCAAAGAAAAGACTTCATGGATGTTTTTCCCTTTTTACAAGTGATCTATAAATATAAATATGGGTCAGTTTCAAGACACATTAAAATGAGGAACGTCTATTACTCACAGGTAGACAGGAAGATGACTACCTCATGGCAGAAACTCTGCTGCCTCTTCCACATTCTTGGCATGTTGCTCAACACAATCAGAAGTTGAGTAGGCTTGCTTCACTGTTTACTGCCAGGGGTGCTGACAAAATTGCTTCATGTTTGCTATACACACAGAAATGATTCAGTAGTACTGTTATTGACTGATAATATACAGAACTCTATAGTTTCCATGCCCCCCCATTATTTATATTATAATATATTGCCATATATTGCCATATATTGGCAATGTATTGGATACAAGTCTGACACTAATAGGGTTAAAAAATAAAAAGTGGATTTACATGTAGGAGTATTTTCCCCTTACATCCAGGCAAATCCAGAAAGGACTCAATGTTTGTAATGACTGGCTTGTTGAATTTTCAGTGCTTAGCCCCAGCTTCAAAAAGGGTGTGCAGTGCATTGCAAAGAACTACATCACACAACTGTCAATCAGTGAGCATGACGTGAGTGTGTGTGTGTGTGTGAGAACATATGTGGACGAGAGAGTGTGAGCTTGTATGCGTGTTTTGTGTGTATTTTGCATGTAGAAAGTGTTTTGTATGTAGTGTGCATTTTGAGTTAGTTTGCTTTTGGAGTATTGTGTTTTTGTGTATATTGTTTATGTGTGTATGTATGTGTATTGCGTGTATGCATGTTACGTGTGTGTGTGTTGAGTGTGTGCGTATGTGTTGCATAAGTTGCGAGTGTGTTATGTTTGTATAGACCCTGTACTTCCTTGATGAGATTTACACAGGAGTGAAAATCACGCCCCCCCATGAATGGACCTATGGGATCGCCAGTTCAGAGAAGATTTTAATAAAGCCTCCTTACTGCCACCCCTGGGTGTGTTTGTCAGGCACACAGAAGTCGATTTTTATATGCAGTAAAATGTCAAATAGAATATGTACCTCTACTCATTCCCTCCGGAAACATCTGTGATATCTGCACAGTGGGTGGCATGCTTGCAATTGCAGCCCACTTCCCGCATCCCCCTGTGAGGACCGGTGTTAATTCAAGATAGTGGTAGAAAGACCTCACAAGGCATCACTGTAGATCCAATGCATAGACCTCTGTGCACAGAAGCTACAGCATTGCCCTGAGAGGACCTTCATTATCTTGAGTTAACACAGGTTCTTACAGGGGGATACAGGAAGCAGACTGCAAATGCAAGCAAGCCATCCAATGTGCAGATATTCCAGATGCCTCCAGAGGGGTGAGCAGAGGGAGGGGAAGGTGGCAGCATATTGAGGTGGGTGGAGGAAGGGAAGCAGACATACAGGATATACATATTTGTTTCCTCTCGTATTTAATACTCACCCCTCACTTAACAAAAAGTGAAAAATGGTAAAACTGTGAGTATTATACGTGAGATTTTAAAGTATGGATGTATATATACATCGTTTTGAATGCCAGAGGGGAATGCAACATATTGTACAATAAAGATTTGCACACCCTTCTAGCACTCGAAGAGATAGACACACAACAATGTCTCAGTGCTACAGTACTTCTAGTAGATAAACATGTCCACAAGCCAGGACCAGAGGGGTGTCCAAAACTATATCTTAGCAATGCCACACATGAAATGGCATAAATTGACTCCATTTTCCTGTTCATACTATAGGGGAGGCAATAGGGGTTTGCATGTGTTAAAGACAGAGGATTGTGAGAGTGGCCATACTCTTTAGTACATACCCAGAACTGCAGGGAGAAGGATCTCCCTTTGATGTCTGATGCACAAGAAATAAAGTGAAGATCACTTATAAAGGAGAAGTGGATCAATTCTGGAGCAAAAAAACAACTACTCCACACGAAACCCATTGCCTGCATACCTTGGCCCACATACTTTTAACCTGTTGCCAGTGGCACTTTAAGGCTCGGGTGATCTGCACCACATAGTGCTCCCTGATCCGCAGCCCATAGTACAGAGAGATCAGGGCCATACCTAGGACAGAAAGTTAACTTTGCATTTTGTCTAGATAGGGATCTCAAGTGTTCAGAATAGGTACTTGCCACACTTTGAGGTACCTTGGCAGGGTTGGCAAGCTTACCCCCCTTTTTTGGCCAAAAATGTGGGTACTAGAGCCTCAAATTTATCAATAGTTTTATTATATATGCCCAATACAGGGCACACTATTTTTTATTAGGCTGGAGGAGCGCAGGTTTGAATCTTGTTTTGTGTTTGCACTTTGGGCTTTTATCTGATGTTTGGGGGACTGGAGAACCCTCTCATTCCTTGCTGCACTCTTCAGTTACACGTATTCTTTCAATGAACACTTAAAAAAATTATAAATAATTAATAATGTATTATTAAATACACACACATATATTGCTAAACACTAAAGTGAGACAGCGCTGTAAGCTGTTGTTTCTGTATGACAATGTTATATCCAAATCAAGATAAGTGGGGATTGTATTAGAAGAACTTAGTGTTGCAAGGGAACACAATGATATGAAAGCATTTGTTCAGGATTGCTAAGAATGTTAACATATAGTTGGCTATTAACCATTTGAGTGCCAGAGGTGTGTTCAATGCAATGCATTCATTACCCCTCTGTTACTCAAAGGGTTAAATGCAGTTTAAAACATTTTTTTAACTCCCTGCCAGAAAGGTTGCAACTTCTTGCACGCCAATAAATTCCATCATCAGTCTGTGTTGTTACGTGGTATCGAGTCCCATGAATTCAACTAGTACTGGTTTATTACAGCCTAATTCAAACTATTCAACTTTATTGTCACATCAAGGTAAAAAAAAGCATTGTGTGTTAAACCTGGTACTTATGTTATAAAAGGACATAGTTCACAGGAATGATAGCTAGAAGTTGCTGTAACATGGTCTGTGTTAGCTGGCTCACTGCTGTGACCTGTGACATTAACCCCATAAGACCAGCGGTCCCGGGGCGGCACGCCAAACAGGGGACTGAAAGAGATTGCCCCAGTCTTGGAGCAATCAACTTCAGTCTCCGGTATTACTCAGCGCGCTCCTACAGTAAAAGTATGTGAAGTGCCAGGACCGTCACTGGTCCTTAAGTGCCGGACCAGCGTGACGGTCCTGCCACCTCAATGGTCCTTAAGTGGTTAATCATACAGCAGGTCCATATACATGCAGGAATGCTGATTTAGGTCCCTGATCTGCACACATTTAGGAAAGGGAAAGGGAGAGCTGATAATCCATGTCTTTAGGAATCTAGTAGAAGATGTCTCTCTTCATTCCAAGAACCTCCTTATTAACCCCTTTGACGCTACAGAATTCTCCAGTGCATCCACGCATCCAAGGGGATAAGTGTTTTTGAAAGACTTCAAAATGTTCTTTGTTTACATTTCGCTTTCACAACTATTTAACCCCTTGGATGCTAGCAACATCTCCAACACATTTCACAGAATCTCTAGCATCTGAAGGCTTATATGGGGAATGTTTAAAATGCTACAGAACATATATTTTGTCTGAAGAGCACTGTCATTTAAGTCCTATATTTTGGGATTCAGAATGCTTCCCGTCAGTGTGTGCACCAGAATGTGCCTGGGATTCTTCAGCTGCTCTTAGTGTTCTGTGGAGGTCTATAGTCCTCTCAGTGATGTGATTTGTCTCTTTTAGATATGACTATTCCCAGCCCTCTCCAGGGGAGGAGGGGATACAAATAAGAAAGTTCTCAGGTATGTATGTATACAGATATAGTTATATAGCATACTGCTTACTAAATGCTACAATAACACTATGGAGTTGAAATGTTTCTCCCACGTCACTCTGCCATGTCACCATCGATTAGCTAGCACTAAGATCTCCAGCCTCTATTTCTTCAGTCCCATGTAAGCATGCAGCTGATGTGATTGTTGGATTGGCTTTTGTGGCCATCTGTTGGTTGCACAGGCCAGCAGGCATTGGCAAACACATTGCGAGCAGCTTAACTCATAGTTGCTAGCATTTGTAGTAGATTATAGAAAAGATCAAAGTGTTCTCTCTTTTAACATGTCTTTCTGCACAATCAAAAGCAAACTTAATGTTCTTTTTGTCTGACTGTATTAACTTTGTACTGAAATAATAATAACTGCTCGGAATTTTTCCATCATACTAACATACCAATGTCTAACATACTGGGGGTTATGGACTAAGGCGTGATAAAATGAAGATGACTTCTCCAGTCCCAGTGTTATTCTATGGAGCCAATGCACTAAGATTTGTCCAACCCTTAGAATAACATTGGAACTGGAGAAGTGATATCACTGGAAAGGTAATCTCCACATTATAACATCTTTATCACACCTTAGAGCATAAACCCTGCTGATTCTGATGTATCCTATAGAAGTCAATATTACCATTCATTTCAATGGGGCACTGGAGACCTCTCTAGCATTCAAGGGGTTTAAAACTGATTTAAATCAGTGTGAATTCAGGGCATTCTTAATTAGTTCCCTATGTGTGGTTGGTTTGCCCTAGTGAAGTCTCACTAATTCTGAAGCAAATATGTAGGAGACTAATTGTACCACAGGGGACAAGTAAAAATGACTATTGATCTAAATAGGACTTTTAACCCCTCTAGCATCCAAGGGGTTAAAAGCCCCGTGTAGATCAATGGGAATTTTAGTCTTAATAGATCAGCTACACTATATCATATGAATTGATGGAGTTACCAAATCATTGACTGTTTTTGCTTTAAATCCACCTATATCCCAACTGATAATCTGGTCTCTCACTAGACAATTCAGTCATCCAATCTAGTTACTGCCACTGTGTTCATATCATTTTGTGAGGTGAAAAAATGCTTTTTTGGTTGTGCTATGGGGATGACGGACAACTTCTTCTAACAAGGATTTCCTCATTTTAATTTACACAAATTTATTGTCTGTTACATGAGTATTTTATGTGAAACAGAAGTGGAATTTTTTTTCTCCTAAAAATGAAATACAAATGGATAAAAATACATTGGGCTGTTGGTTGGCTGAAGATAAAGATAACTGCAGTCCAAGACCAGATGGAACACTGCAGGTTTCCTCCCTTTGACTTAGAGTGGAAACTGGCCATGAGTGTGTCATAGGGTTGTTGGACCATGGCCCTGCTGGCTCACGCCTTTCCAGAGCCGATTCTTTGCTCTGTCTAGAAATTTTCATGAATTCCTTGAATATCAGAGGGTATGCAATTCTGATCCTCAAGGGGTTAAAAACTTTATTAAAAATATGTTACCTGCTTCAAAAAACATATAGCTAACACTTGATATGTTATTCAAAATCTCATCAGATATACATTTTTCAGTATATCTTGACAAATTTCTACTCTGTATTTTGTATCTTGTACTTGTCTTTACTACATATGATGCCTTGCTTTATACTCTTTTTGTCACAGTACTTAATGGTGAATTAACTTTTACGACAGTCCCTCTGGAATCATAAATACCTGGACCCAGAGGAAGAATGCTATTTAAATCACATCCTCTACCATTGACTGATCAAGGAATTTGTATCTGGACTAACATTCTTATCTGATTTCCATTATAAACAATGTAATGTGTACTTGTATTTAAGAGAGAAGTTTTCATATTTATCTGTATAACATGCCTGAGGAAGAGACCTAAGAAGTCTTGAAAGCTTGCATTTTAAATCTGTTTAGTTAGTCAATAAAGGTATCAACTTTACAAAAAAATTTTGCATCCTGTATTTCTACGGCTAACACGGTGCCAACTCTCATCCTTGCTTTATACTCCACACTAATATTTCACATACATATACAGACACTGTCACACATTGATATATAAATGTATGTAAATATGTGTTATAAATAAATCACACTCATTCAGACACATAAAAGACAGCCACAAACTGATATTTTTATATGCAAGCATGTCTATTCAGGCCAAAATTCATCAAGTTGTGCAAAGACCAGTGTATCAGGTACTCTGCTCTTTACTGCGATCAAAGAGAGATATTTTGGGGTATCCTATATAATAATTCGCTAAAACGTGTGTAACGCCTCAGTCATGCGCAGTAAAGACTGCTGAAGGAGCGTCCTGCTCTGTATCAGCCGAGGTGCTGGCAGTCTCTACTGCGCATGACTGCCCTGCGACCGGCTGGCAGTGGCATTGTGGCCCGTGTAACGGGCTCTTCAACTAGTTTGTCAATAATCAATTTTATTTCCCTGACTTGCACTTGCGCAAGGCAGGGGGAAATGATTTAAAGAAACACTGACCCAACAGATCATTTCAGCAGCTCCATTGTTTCTTTGCATTGCAATCTGGCATGTTAAGATAAAGACCAGGATAATACCTTTGTGTAATGGAATTAACAGAACTCAGTAGTGTGCAAAATTAGAAGTTTCCTTTTAACTTATGATACAGACCAAACAATACAAGACAAACCACACCACCTCTGTTTGTTCCTTTCTACTACAGAAATGTATGCAAAGACTCTGTGTCTTAAAATCAGAGAAATTTTTATTTGCAAAGTTTAAAAAAACATACCTGATAGGGGATAACAGATAGGGGATAAGACTTACAGAGTGGGTAATGGCAAATCTACAGGTTAAGAGAGGGATCAATACGTTTTGCACTGCGACAACACTTAGTCATGATCAAACACATAACTAAGCACCGTTGCGGTGCGAAACTCGTCATCAGAGGTGATTCAATTTGTCACATGTGTATGAGATCCCCTAGCATGAAGTTTTTGGATGGAGTTTGAGGATCTCTATAGCACTCATTTATTGACAACTGAGTGCCAGACATACTATGCCTAGGTGCATTGGTTTGCGCTAGTCTTGCACCTCTTTACTTTGATGAATAAGATCCAGTCAGATACTTACTTTGGTTGCTTAGTTCACAAGTCAGTTTACAGGAGTATAAATCATTTGGGCAGCATCATCCAACAATGCTTCCAAATGTGAGAAACATATAGCTTTCCAGCTAGTATAATACAGCTCCCATCATGTCAGCATACCATCACCCAGCTAGTTTTAGTGAATAATACTGCATTATTCTGATTTCTATGTTATTTACTAACCAGCACTGCACCTATCCATCTGCTGCATGTAGTAAGACAACATTTTACACATTAAATGAGAACTAACACGTCCTAATATTAACCCCCACTTACCTTACTATAGCCAGAAAATAATAATGTCCCCTATGAATTTTGCCACTGTTCCATTGTTCAAGACATATCATCTTCAGTCAGATGTGGATGCCATATCCATAGAGGCAGACATGACAGTTTCTCTTCAGTTTTTTTTTTTCAAACTAAAGCTGGCAGAATGTATGAGGTTGTTAACTCTTTAAGGACCAGAGAAGATTGAGAGCCTCTTGGATCTGCATATCTGGGGCAGGGTGAGCTTATCAAAGGGATAGGAGTGATCCTGAAAGTGAAACAGTGAGGGAAGAGAGGACGAGAAGTCCAGAGGTGAATAAGTGGAGTAAATGTGCGGCAAGAAGTATTGATGGATGTACTCAGAGAGCCGTCTTCATCAAGCTAATTAATTGCCTTTGGAGCAAACCAAATGCTCCATAGGGTTGAAATGGAAATTCTGTAAATTTTCCTAGAATTAAAAAGGTAATTTAACCCCTTGCATGCTGGGGAAGTCAACAATACTTTGCTAAGCATTCAAGGGGTTAAAAGCCCCATTTAAATAAATAGGAGTTTTACTTTCCCCTTATGGTGCAGTTGGTTTACTCTGGAAGTGCATATCTTTAGCTCATTAGCTTGATGAATTGAACGCAGATAAGAACCATTCGGCCCATCTACTCTGCCGATTTTCTTACTGTAAAAACCTCAAACCTTACTTGGTCCTTGGTCTTTTCTTAAGGACAGTCTTATGCCGATCCCATGCATGCTAACATTCCGTCACTACATTAACCTCTACCACTTCTCCCGGTAAGCAGAAATCTACCACCCTCTCATGAAGTAAAATGTCCTTACATTACATCAAAGCATCTTCCCCACTAGTGTTAGACTATGATCTCTTGTCTGAACATTTCTCCGCCTTTGAAAAGTTCAGTTTTTCATGAAAACCCAAATTAATTAGTTTGTTCCCCCCCACACACACTACAATACACCTCCCTGGGAGCCCACCCTGATTTGGAAGACCCAGGACCAAGGAGCTGTAGGATTGTGCTCACTCTATTGAGGCAGCACCAAGTAAATTTCCCTGCTACTGAGCTGAACTGTGGCTCCCACAGGGGATAATTGTAAGAGCAGAGGGGAAGTGACGTAATAAAAAGTAAAAAGACCATAAGATGATCTGGAACTAACATTTAAACATAGCAAATTTGAGACTTATTCATTATTCCCTAATACACCTAGGGCCTTACGTATCAAAGCAAACTGGGGCAAACCAAAGCATTGAAAAGCAATGTGTTGGAAACATTTCTAGCATTCAAGGGGTTACAAATCCAACTTAAATTTATGGGGATTTGGAGAATTCTTATTTTTTTCCCCTAGGATGCAGTTGGTTTCTTCAAGAAGTGCTCCTTTAATCTTTATTTACCCAAAGTAAGAAAGTAGAAATTAATATTGACTGAAAGGGGTTTCTGAATGCTAGAGAGGTCCAATGCACCTTGTGTGGAGAGCTCTGTAGTATCAAGCAGTTCAAGTTCCATTTGAACCAATAGGAATTTTACTAATTTGTATTTATCCCCTTTAGTGCAGTTGGTTTGCCCCAGATCTGTGAATCTCTTGTTTTTTGCACACAGGACACATGAGTAAGGTGGTGTGGTCTTGTAGGCTCAAAGGATATTCCTCTTTTTATGCATACATTGGTGGACTTGGATTGGCAAGGAGAATACTTTTCTGTCTTCAGAGCCACTAGGGCCTAGATTTAAAGGCAACCGTTAAACCAGCCGCTAAGTGAAAAAGGCACATCGCTCGCAAATAATACAGGAGTTACGGCAGATTCAATAACTACTCTACGAGAATAGCTATCGAGCGTAGGCACACAAAAAACACGTAACACAAACCCCGTTGTCGCTCATGTTAATGCACAACGGGCGGACAAATCACACGATAACTGAGCTCCAAACAACATGTAACATAACGGCTGCCGTTGTCAAGCAACCATGATTGATGCCAAAACAAATTCAAACACACATCCAATCCCAAAGCCCCAATGTATCAAATAACTTCAAATACACCTATATATACCCAAAAATAACCGCCACACACTGTCTGTTATCGAGTTCTTCAGAGCCAGATATCAGGACCCAGGAGCGGAGGATAGTGATCAGAGAGAGGGAGACAGGAGCGTTCATTGGAGGTAGAGGAGTTTTGGAGTTTGGAGAGAGGAGAGCATTGCACAGAATACGACACATAGCACACCTTTGCACATATTACATACACACATACAAACACATACACATACATACACATAGTCCTTTTATTTTATAACACCTCACACATTTTACTTTTATTTTTGACAGTGTGAATCTGGGAGTGAAAGTGTGTGACAGAGAGTGACTGGATTGAGTGTGTCTGTGAGGGCCTGTGGGAGTGCCTGGGTGTGACTGGGTGAATGATGGCGAGGAGAGGAGGACAGGAGAGAGGGATGGGGAGAGTAGTGGAGGAGGAGGAAGATCAGGAGGGGATCCCTCAGCAGAGCAGGGGTGGGAGAGGGAGATCCGCAGGGCGGAGGGGGACCCGGCCCACAAGAGCAGGAACACGCAGGACAGGGACAGAACCTGCAGTGGGACGAGGGGTAGTTGCTGGGGAGCACCCCACACAGTCAGGGTCAGACCAGGCGGGGCACTCCGGCTCTGAGTCATCCCATGCCGGAGCTGATGAGGCCAGGATCAGAGACCCAAAGTATACAGAGGAGGAGAACACGGCTCTTGTGGAAGCTGTCCTGGAGAGGCAGAGTGTTCTCCACCCGACAGCGAAGGTCCCTGGCCTGTCAGCGAGGAGGAAAGCAGCCTGGAACCAGATCTGCAGCCGGGTCAACGCGGTGGCTCCATGCAGACGGGACGTGGAGTCCATCAAGAAGCGATGGGGCGACTGCCGGAGGGTGGTCAAGAACAAGCTCTCCGAACTCGCCAAGCACGCCCGAGGCACTGGAGGTGGCCGACCTGTCCCTATCACCTTCTGCGGCTGGGAGGAGATGGTGCGCCAGAATATGTCCCCAACCCTGATCGAGGGGGTTGTTGGAGGAGCTGACACTGGGGATGAGAGGACCCTCCACACTACCGGTAAGTGCAACACTACAGAACAACACACTACAGCAACCAACACCAGCTGCACACACACTCACACCTCAACACATGTCCATCATTCATGCACACAACTGCACCAACACAGCACCCTGAGGGTTAAAAACAGGACACAACACAAGGACAAATATCAAGGTCCAACTTGGAACAAACCTGTCCAAGTCCTACTTCAACCCTCCTGTCGCTGTGCTCATCACACACAATACACAAACCATGCAGTTCCAAATGTCGACTGTCATCACTGTTCACACACAATGTCACCCATGTCCCCACTGGGATGTCAGCACTTAACCCCTCGAGTGCTAGAGGGATCATCAATGCATCGATCAACAATGCTTTGGCAACCCCTCTGGGACTCAAAGGGTTAACCAGACAACAATCAAGTCAATAGGCCAACGATCACATGCTACACAGGGGACATTCACTAAGCGGTGACAAACACATGGTGGAGAGAAATTCACCCTCACACATCCTCATTTCACCAATACCAGTGTTAGCCTATGGAGAATATGCAATAACATGAATCAAGTTGCTAAGGTCCCATCGTATACACTCCATAGAAAACACTGGAAAAATGGGGAAATGAGATCACTGGAGAAGTCAGCATTATGTACACTCCATCATGTCAACAACACCGCTTACTGAATCACAAAAAGGATGGAGCAGGTCACACATCACAGTGGCACTGAGAATAACTGCTTGTATGTGCAACACACAGGCCTCAAACAATACCCCAGAATTAAAGGGGGAAAAAGTAGGCCTTGGTGTTGTGTCTGCAATCATTTACCCTAACTTCAAATGACATATCTCACATCTGATTCCCACATGGATCCTCAGGGGTGCTGATGCCATGGATGGATGGTACACCAGACACTGTTTGCAGGATACACATGGGAACCAAATATCATCCATTGTACCTTGGTCACCAACAGGCCATGAATGATAGATATCTCGGATTGAGTACGGTTGCCTCACTCAGAAGGATGGATGGGCTCATACTCAAAGAAAAACAGGCCTCAATCAGAGATATCCCTCACTACTGGCGTGATTGTTGCCCTTCAGGATTCAACTGGAACACACGACATGGACAGGATCCTGTCCAGTTCATCAATCTCTGATTGCCAGGGTGGTATCCCATGCCCTACAATGAAATGCATAGGATATGATCCTGACAACCAGAGAGTCACCTGTCAAGTAATGAAAAATTGTGAATTGGACGGGATCAGCTAAGAAGATAGGGTTGAATAACACTTGATTCCCACTGCACATCTGTTCAAACAAAGATATGCACACAAAGGAAAATGGTCAGATATGTACCTTTCAAATGGCTCAAAATATGTCCCAACACGATGTGAACCCAGAGATCATCTCACTGCCTGTGATTGCCCTACTGGCCAGATATGTGCATCCATCAGAAACTAACTTACATTGATACCATCCAAATACACATACCTAGTATATCCCACTCTACGTAGATGGGATATACGAGGTATGCTCATATCCATCATATCAATCCAATGTATATTTTGATGGGTGCACATATATAGCCAGTAAGGCAATCACACCTACTGAAATGATCTCTGGCTTCATATCTGGAAAGGATATATTCATATCCATATGAAAGGTACACATCCACATGCATATATGACCATTTCTCCTTGTATGTAACTGTAATGGCATAGCAATTGTTAATTTCACCAACATGTGGATCCATGTTAGTCCTATCCCGCCAACCCTCATGGTTAGACAGATATCGCTCTATTTGACAGCTGGAGATTCCAGTCATTAGAACACACGGAGGCTCTTCAGCAGAGCCTAAATTGCCCCATTCAGAGATGGAGACATCTTTGAGATGGTCAACAAAGTGTGCCAGGTTTGCAAGCACACTCTGTTCACCATTCCAATGAGGTTTACATCTCTGAATGGGGCAATTTACGCTCTGCTGAAGAGCCTCCGTGTGGTGAAATGACTGTCAAACATGTCAAAATGACTGTCAAATAGAGCAATATCTGTCTAACCATGTGGGTTGGAGGGATAGGACTAACATCGATCCACATCTATCTCTTACAATGCCTACAATATTACATCATGGTGAAATTAACCATTGCTATTCTGTTAAAGGGATAGTAATACCTAACATGTGAAAAGAAAAATATATTGCAGGGTTCATCCCCCGAGCAAAACAAGGGTATTCCCACTGCTCAAAGGTGTTTCATTCAAAATGTAGCACAGCTCATAGATGACTACTCCAGCGGCAATATCACAGTGGCCTGGAACTCTAAAATGGCGATGTTGCTAGACCATCCTATGGACAGCTTACGTCCAGACGCAATAAATTCTCATAGGATAATGTAGCAACAGTGCCAATGTACAACTTCAGGCCACTGGGATATAGCACCAAAGCAATTCTACTCTGAGCTGGGAGACTTTTTGAACAAAAACCTCCTCCAGCAGTGGGAGTACCCTTGTTTCACTCAGGGTGATAAACCACAAAACATATATTTCCCTTTCTGCATTTCATGTATTAGTATCCCATTAATCCCATCATGGCTATGTTTACTAATCACACAATCTCAATTCTCCACACAGCTTATGGGCCTCCATCGCAGCAGGAGCCCGTGGAGGAGCCGACCACACCACCCAGTGAGGAGGATACAGAGGAGGGGACTAGCCACTGGGAAGCGTCTACAACCACCACACCTCCTCCCCAACTGGCTGCATCACCACTGCCTGCCTCTCAACTGGCTGCATCACCACTGCCTGCCTCTCAACTGCCTGCCTCTCAACTGGCTGCCTCTCAACTGGCTGTCTCTCAACTGCCTGCCTCTCAACTGCCTGCCTCTCAACTGCCTGCCTCTCAACTGCCTGCCCCACCACAGGATGCTCGACAAATGTACAGCGGCTGGATTCAGGGGGAGAGATGGATGCATCCCACTAGCACCGGGAGCTATTACCCTCCAGCAGCAGCACCACCACCACAAGGGAGGCAATGGCTGCCCGGGAATGTGGCCACCAGCCAATATGGGCCATATTCCACCGAGATGGATCTACCCTCCTGGATGGCTCCCCAGCATGGCCCCAGGTATGATCCCAGGTGGGGGCCAAGCACCTACCACTGGCCAAGGTATGACCCTTGGCCACTTGACTACCAACACCTGGGCCTGATTGGGGAGCCCCAGCGCCCTCAGCCAAGGGACTTGTTCACCCCACCACCTCAACCAGCACAGACATCAGTGGGCAGCAGTGGGTCCCTTGATGTGGTGGGCACCCACACACCGTCTGTGCAAGCCACTCCACCAACACAAACAGCAGTAGCAGCCACAGCACACCCAGTACCAGCAGAGGAGACAGCAGAGGCTGGGGACATAGAGGCTGAGGAGACAGCTGAACCTGTTGAAGCAGAGGCTGAGGAGACAGCTGAAGCTGGGGAAACAGAGGCTGAGGAGACAGCTGAAGCTGGGGAAACAGAGGCTGAGGAGACAGCTGAAGCTGGGGAAACAGAGGCTGAGGAGACAGCTGAAGCTGGAGAGACAGCACATGAGTCACCGGGCACTCCCATCTCCAGCAGTCAACGCACCCCAGATCTGGAGGCTGAGTGCATGGCCCTTCAAAGAGGACAGCTCCGGGCAACCCACGCCACCAACGACAACCTCACGAGGAACCGGAGGGAATCCCGGAGGAACACGAACAGGTTGGAGACCAGAATCCAAGCTCTGGAGTCAGAGGTTGCCAGGGGGAACACACAACTCCACCAGATACATACGGGGATGATGGACATGTTTGCACAGGTGCTCGTGGAGTTGCGAGAGATTAACCGCAGGGAGAACCTGAGGATGGAGAGGGAGAACCTGCGTTCCACAGAGGGGTCCACTGCACCCACCACCCCTTCCAGTGTTACCCCAGAAGCCACACCTAGGGGACAGAGGGTGACAAGGCAATCAGCCAGGGCATCCACCTCTGGCACCAAGTCTAAGGCCCCCCCCCCAAAAAAAAAGAAATGAAAGGCCCAACCTGTCATCTGCCCCCTCAATAAATGAAAATTGTGCTTTTGAATCCTGTCTGATCTGCTGTGTAATCACTTATAGATTGGGTGGCAGGGTTGTCTCCAATGCATTGCCAAACAATGCAGTGAACTCAACTCCTGCCTGGGGGAAATGTTTGTGTGATGTTACAACATGGGTTCACACACACCCACACCGTTGTCCAAATTCACCTGGCAACCCATCCCTGTAGCCATATAACACAACAGTGTTACATGGCCATGATGTGTGTCAGATTTGATCAGAACATACCCCTTAGCACAACAACTGGTGCAACACTGAACATTCGTCTGCATCAATTGTTGTGTTTGAGGGGAAAACCAAACTAACAGCTATGCGACTTAGCAGGGAAATAACAAGCAGGACAGATTGAACATGCATCAATATGGTCTTTAAATCAAAATTCTATTGTGCAGCTGACATACTGGGGAACACAATGTACACCCTAGGATCTCAATGTGTGTGTTACACATTGTGATCCTAGGGTGAGCATTCTGTTCTCCAGCAAGTCAGTTGCACAACGGAAGTTTGAATCACAGCCTAACTTACTGCATAACCCAAAAATCTTCCTAAGATTTCATTGTGTAGCACGCACATTGGAACCTTAGGCTGAGCATTGGCTTATGTATTAAAGGGATAGTAAACCTTGAAAATAAGTTCATTCTATATTGTAGCCCTTAAAAAAACATGTAAAATGATATAAGTCTTATATCCCAAATCATATATGTTTGGTAGATAAGACTGATATCATTTTTCATGGTTTTTAAAGGGCTACAATGTGAAATAAACTTATTTTCAGGGTTTACTATCCCTTTAAGTTGTGTTGTTGTTTAACTAAGGTTATAACACACTTCACCAGTAATAACACTTGTCCACATGGTTGTTTTTGTTGATGTAGCCCATGTACTGAGATATGACAACCTACAGCAATCTCAGGACATTGATTATATTGAGCAACACACAAACCATGGACATCACATCACAGTGGAAGTGTGTCCCCTGTATCACCAGCTAATCACTCACAACACACATCAGTGTATCACTGCCATCATGTCATTGCATGTATACATCACAAAGTCCACTCATGGTCAGGCAACTAGTGGACTCCTGTGATGTAAATCATGCCTTCCTTTGTATGAGGGATACTCTAGCCTTGGGTACGGTTCCACATTGACAGGTGTTTGATCCAACATTCATTCATACAGACACGGATTGAGTAGTGATGTTTCTTGTGTATGTAGCCAATATGCATTAAACACTTGTATGAGCACAAAAAGGTACATCTGAACTAAATAGGAAGACATTTGAAATGCTAGTGAACTGCTCATGTGTTGTCTACATCGTTTGGCATCTGTGTATGAGCAGTCTTACTGTACAGGTCTGATACCTGGATGTTAGTACACACATAAATTTGTGTCCATATGTGAATGTTCCAGTAGAGGTTGCTGTGAACATCAGGTCAAACATTGCATCACCAACACAATCACTTGGAACGCCAAGGGGTGAGCTTCATGGAAGTGTTGTCCAGACTTCAGTCCAGTCATATGGAAACTCCTCTGTTCAAGGATGGATCGTGCTATGGATGCCTGTGGGACAAGAGGACAGGATTTGGAACATCACCCTCGAAGTGATCGTCATGCAACAGCTACAACATCATGATCCTCTTAATCTTTCCCGTTACATAAGTCTACACAAACCACTGCTTTGTAATGTGTTGTGTACTGGTCTATGAACCATCATGGGGGGAACTAAGGGGATGTTAACCATCCTTAGGGATATTTGCCCCTGACATGGTTACACACATCAACAAATATGTCCTAATAGCTTCCTGACAACAATATATTTGGGCTGCCACTGTCAGAGACAGGCCAAATATGTTTGGTTCATGGAGCTAGTAGGACATATTTGTTAATGTGTGTATTTCTTTCTGGGGCACATATCACTGCACACACACACACACACAGGGCAGCATGGTGTCCATGGAGATGTGATCCACATTTCATGAGCTCCATGTTGTGTAACACACTATTACTGTCGATCCACCCCTCTGCTGCTTTCTTCAACTGTAGCAAGCTACTGGTCCCATGTCCCCACGAATGCCCCCTGAACCCCTTATATATCCGATGCATTGGCTTGGATGAGACTCCCTTGCTACAGGGGTACCATGGTTGCTATGGGTCTGATCCTAGCAGAACACTTTAGTTGGTGCCTAGGGAGCTGTGGGATATGCTGAACAAGGTTAAAGTGTTGTACCTTGGTTTCCAGGGGGGGCATGCATGATATCCTTGAGGTAGCAGTATCAACATGGACGACAGGTTGTCAGGTGTATTCGGAATCTCTAGGCCCAATCTGACTGGTCCACGGAATAGTTGATGCTGGTGGTCCATACTGCAGCCAGTGACAGGGCTGTGTCACTGATCCTGTGGGGTGAAACAGAACATGTGTGTTGTGGTGGGTGTGTATGCATGGATTGTGTGCATACATGTATTATACTCACAGCAGAAGTGATCCCTGATCAATCTGTCCCTTGTCTGCATCCCTGTTGGGGTTTCCTCACACTCAACGATATCCACAGGGTCTTCAGGTCTGGGTGGGGGATGGACATCGTCGATGAGTCTGGTGTCCACCGCGATATTATGTAGGATGGCACATGCCACGATGATGTTGCAGACCTTGCCTGGTGCATACTGCAATGCTCCCCCCGAGTGGTCCAGACATCGGAATCGGGACTTGAGGAGGCCGAAGGTCCGCTCAATGGCATTCCGTGTTCTGGCATGAGCCTGGTTATATCGTTCCTGGGCATCGTTTTGGGGATTGGCGACCGGGGTGAGGAGCCATGGCTTGCATCCATAGCCAGCATCACCTGTGGAAAGTGAGTGACATGGTGTGACAAGGAGCACATATTGTGTAAATGTTGTTTTCTGTGGTGAACGTACTAGCACATGTGTATGTGGTGTCATTTGGTGCTGTTAACTCACCCAGAAGCCATCCGCCTGTATAGGTCCCATTTTCGAAATCCCTCTGCACAGATGAATTTCTGAGTATATGTGAATCGTGACAGCTCCCGGGAAATTTCGCACAGACATTCATTATGGCCAGGTTGCTGTCACACACCATCTGCACATTCATGGAGTGGAAGTTTTTGCGGTTCAGGAACATATGTCCCTGACGTGCTGGTGCTTTGATACGGACATGGGTGCAATCTATTGCACCCATGACCCTGGGCATGCCTCCCCTTGCATAGAAGCCCTGCTTCAGATGTGTCCACTCCATATCGGTGATGGGGAAACGTATGTAGGTACTGGCCTTGGCTTTGAGGGCTGGCAAGACCTGGGCCAGCACCCTGGAGAATGTGGCCTGGGACATGCCAGATGCGTAACCCTCTGTCGACTGAAAGGCGCCACTTGCCATGAAGTGTATGGCACACAGGAGTTTTTGAAGGCCAGTTAGAGCATGGTTATGGGTGCATATGGGATCCACCTGCTCCTTGATGACCTCATACAGGGCTATGATGCTGTGTGGCCTCAACCTGTAGCGATCAATAACCTCGTCATCGGTCATTCCAAAGAGAGTGACCCTTGGACGGTATACCCTGGGCCTTGGTGGTCGTCTATGCATCCTGGGCTGCTGCAGGGGTCCCTGTGGCAGCTGGGGAGCATCCTGTTGCTGCAGCTGTGCATCTGCAGGCAGGTGTCCTCCGGGTGGGGATGGGCTCCTGTGTGGCTGCTGAGCCAGAGCCTCCTCACTTGCAACAGGTGGAGGCTGTTGATGAGGCGTGCTTGGAGGTTGCTGATGTTCCCCAGCTCTCTCCCTTGCACGCCTTCTCCGCAGCCTTCGCAACAATATGTAACCCAACATACTGTTTGCTCTCTCTATCTGTCTCTATCTGTCTCTCTCTCTCTCTATCTCTCTCTATCTCTATCTCTCTCTCCCTCCCTGAGTGGAAAACAAGCCACAAGTGAGTGTGTTGAGTTGTCCCTTTAAGTACTTGCTAGGGCGTTGTGTAGGTGTGTTGATGAGGTGAGTGCTGACCAATGGTGAGTTGTTTTTGTCCAGGTAAGTGTTAGCAGGTGTGTGTGTGTGTTATAAGATGTGGTGTGTTGTGCTTGTTCTGTGTGTGCCATTTGCGGACGTGCAGTTGTGGGGTGCAGGTGGCGTGTTGATGTTGCCCAGGTGAGCTTGTATTTGCAGGTGTCCGCTTTGTGTGATGACCCCCATTGTTCCGTGCCATGTTGTGTTGTTGTTTTTGTGTGTTGTTGTCCCTGTGGTGTTGGTTGTTGTTGTTTGTGTAGTGATTTGTGTTGTGTGTGCATGTTTTTGTGTTGTTTTGGCATTGCACGGGTTAATTTTCCCATTTACATGGTTGTGCGGTAAGCATTTTGTGTGTTTTCCTCTGTAACGGGTGTTTTGTTTTGGCCGTTGAGTGTCTAACGTGTGTGAGAAGTGGGTCTTAACTTTTAGCCGTTAGGTGTGTCTTTTTTTAAGCCGTTATCAGTACCGCAAGCCTTTGAATAGCTCTGGGGTATGTTTTTCCATGCGTCTGAATGCACGTAAGTGTATCGGCCGTAAGGATTCGACAACTGCCGTTAGCTGTTGTTTAGACGGATCTTTGAATTGCAACATGACACTTAACGCACCCGTTAGTGATTTTTTTTGCTAACGGCTGCCTTTAAATCGAGCCCCTAGATCTCCATTATATTTTAATCCCCATTTGTTCATCAGCAAAAGGACCCTTTGAGTAAAAGGTACCCTTATGTGGTTTTTATAAAAACCAACATGAAATGTTCTACTTTTCAGCTATGAGCTAAATATGGACATAGACACTAATAAAGAAGAGACTATAGTACATGTCCTGAATGAGGAAGTAGATGTACTGGATACAAAAGGGGAAGAGGGAATTTAATTGGAGCTATTTCTGCAATATGGGTACTTTATTTCAAAAATCTTACTTTATACAAATTATGAAATTTTGTCTTGCAATATACTTAAGTTAGAATAAAGTTGAATATGCTCAGTACTAATCTTCAGAGTTTTAAAAAATTAACATTTTTACACAGAGTTAAAGTGGTTGACACCTAGAATTCACATTCACATCTTTGAAATAGTGATTAAAAACTCCAAGGGCAAAACTCCAAGGGCAAAAAGTCATCATAATGAAAAGATTGTTAGGTCATGAGCTGGTGGTAAAAGAAGGACAATATTTTCAGAAGTAAATCCATCACGTTTGAAAATTCATCTAAAGAAATAAAAATGACAGTAAGAAGATCTCATTGAACATTGCCGTTAAAAATTCTGATCTTAAAAATTGTCTTTCATTTTGTCTTTGAAAGGAAAATTTTCAAAGAAACAAAGACTTTTTTTGTCTTTGAAACAAAGAAAGTACTTTAATTTTTCTTCTCCAAGTTTAGACCATTTTTATTATGTCAGGAGAAAATGACGTTAATCAGACAAAAAAATGACATTCCAAAGAATATTTTTTTCTGAACATACCTTACGTTATGATGGAAGATTAAACCACACCCACTTTTAAGACGGCTTTTTTCCATTTGACGGAGATGACGGAACTGGATGCAAAAAATGACGAAAACATGTCTGAGAATTGATGGATCATGGTGTAAGAACTTTTTTATTCTGATTATAGACATTTTCAGTTACCACCACTTTCTGAATATCTCGCCCCAAAAGTGTTAATCAAAAGTTCAGCAGTTATTGATCCTTTTTTCCTATATATTTTGTGCTAATTGAGGCTGACACCAAAAAAATCACCCAACAGCATTTTTTCAAGCACGGTAAGCAATTCTGTGCTCATAGTTCATGGAAATACCGCCGAAGAAAAAAGCACCAGGGGCGCTACTTTTGTTTTCGTTTGCGCCCATTAAAATACATTACAAAACGTCAAAATATACCATTTAATTCCATGCATTAGTCTTAAGATACATTAAGGTACCCTCTCTAAGTGGTCAAAATTTGCACCCAGTTCTTTTAGGTGCAGAGTCCCATAACGCATCTCAAAACTACCGATAGAGGAGCTGAAACTGAAAAAAAAAATTAAAAGAACCTGTCACCCTAAGCCCCATATCAATACATCCTAAGCAATCCCAAAATGTGTGAAATGTTAGTATAATTAACCCTATGAGTGCCAGTGGGCACCATTAATCCTGATGTCCAGTGGAGTCTTCCGCACCCTGGTCAGCTACTGTCTGTCTTCTTCTTCAATATCCTATCTTCCTTCTTCATCAATCTCTCCATCTTCTGTCTTCTTCTCTTTTGTGTTCTTCTCTTCTGCCTTCTTATCTTCCTTGTTTTAAATTGTTTCTTGTAGAGTCAAAAACAAAAAAAAATAAAGTTTGGCCCAAAACTTGGAAATATGTGCATTGTTTAACCCTTTGACTGCCAGAGGGGTATGCAACGCATTGCAATGCGTTGCATACCTCTCTGGCAGTCAAAGGGTTAAAGTAATGCACATATTCCAAGTTGACACACTATATTCCTTCCAACTGAAAAACATTGTCCCAATAAATTTCTCTCAAACATGAATCTGAATAGGCTGTGTGGCATATGGCCCATATGTGCTTCATGTTCTTACAGTGCAAATGTTGGCCTCATGTTAGGGGGGTGTCATGAAGGGTCATGACACCCCCCTTGAGGTCTAATGTATATATTATTAATGTGAAAACAGTTGTTTAATGAAAATAAATGTTACACACACACACATATACAGGCAAGGTATGCAGTCCATACCTTGCCTGTTAACCCTTTGGGTACCAAAGGGGTAGGAAACACATGTTAAGCAATGCTTTCCTACCTCTCTGGTACTCAAAGGGTTAATTTTTGAATAAAAGAAAGGTTTGACTACTATATGTGAATCAATAAGGTGAATGTCGGATGGAGTTAGTATGTTGAATATATGCAATATATGTTGACATATTAAAAGGGGGATGTCGAAGGGAGGGACATTGTGTAGTGCTTGGTGTACTATTTTTGCTTATTGTAACCATTTGAATGCCAAAGGGGTGAGCAATGCACATCCCTATGCCATTCAATGCTGTCCATGGTGCTGAAAGCCTTCTCTGTATTCCCCTTCTGGCTGGTAAGGGAAGCACAGAGAATGCTACTCAGAATTGTCATAGTGTTGGTGATGTGTGAGGGGAGGAGATCCCTTCTACACCGACAGCACTTCAAAAATCCTGTATGCTAATAGGGACCTCCTACAACCTTCTCTTTCCATCCGACAATTTTTGTGAATATGTCGATGTGTGTACAGATCAAATTGTCAGAGTGATTCAAACACATCGAAAATATCATACTGGCACCACATCGACGTTTAGTGCATCTAGGCCCTAGAATAGAGAATAGAAGATGGAAAGAAAGAGGAAGAAAGATAGAAGATGACAGAAGAAGACGGACAGTGGATGATAGGTAAGTACTACAGATCTGGTTGTTAGGCTAGTGTTAGCGGTAGTATTGTTGCAGTTCACTGTTAGGGGTAGTGTAGGGTTAGTGTTTGGGAGGGTGACTGAGTGTTGAGCTCAGTCTCAGTGCTTAACAGTGTGTTAAGCACCATATGTTAGCTGTTTTCCTTTGATGTTCCCATTACTCTCACTATTTAGAGTGGGATTTGAGAACTTAAAACACACGCAGACATTTGGACACAAGTCAGTTTCTGTGGTCCAACATTCGTTGTGGTTTCATTTGGCAGGGCAATTGAATACCGACGTATACTTTTTTTTGTTGGTAGCCAATTTTGCTGTGCCGCAAATTTTAGCTGGATTAATTGAATCGAGGCCTGAGTGTGGTAACAGTTGCCAATTAAGCAGTCAGTGCAGAAGATAGCTTAATTAGCTAACAGTACACTGAAAACACTTTAACCCTTTCACTGCCAGAGCTGTATGCTCAGCAATGCATTGCATGCCCCTGTGGCACTCAAAGGGTTTTAAATTTTCAACTTTTTCAGAAATAAAAGTATCAGTATCTCCTAAACTATCTATATGCTGGTATTTTGGTTAACATAAGACACATTTTGCAATAATGCTTCAAATATGGAAATTTGAATACAATGTGAAAGGTCCATTTTATGAGCAGGTAGATAATTTATTTATGCCCTTAGACTATATAGGTTATATTAACTTCTGTGTAAAGCACCATTTCCCTCAGGCTGTGCTTGTTCCAGTGGAAGGTACAATTACACATTATCTGTAGATATATCCATTGTTATAGTGCACAACTAGTGATGCATATTTTATATCTGAATTTGGAGCATGAAACCTGTACTGTTACTATCAATCCTCTTTCTCCTTATTAGTACCTAGGAACATAATTAATGAGGATGAAAAAAACACAAATATCCATCAAGTTCAGACTTTGCCATATCACCCTTGTTGATCCAGAGAAAGATGTAAAACTACCATTGAAGTAATTTCTAGTGATGAGCGAGCACCCCAATGCTCGGGTGTTCGGGTGCTCTGACCGAGCACCCCCGGAGGCTCGAGTGCTCAGCCGAGCACCCGAGCCCCATTGAAGTCAATGGGAGGACTCGAGCATTACACCAGGCACCCCCTGCTCTGATGAGGGGAGGGTGCCTGGTCCATAGGAAAAGGGAAGAAAATGATGGAAACACCACAGAAATGGTTCAGGGACAGCATAGGGAGGATGTCTGGATGCATCTTGGACTCCAACATTGCTGCTGGGAACGATCTTTCGCCCGTAGTACGCCATTTTTACAGACTGACCGTAAAACACACAAAAAGGAAAATAAAAACGACTTTAGGCGAAAAATTGTTACCAAACAATATTTGCTGTATATTTACTTGTATATCATCTGCAAATTCTCCCAAAAATTTCCTCGATTTTTCTGAACTGAGGCCATGATTAAGAGGGAAACGTGCGCAGAGGCAAATTCTCCCAAAAATTTCCTTGATTTTATTGAACTGAGGCCATGATTAAGAGGGAAACGTGCGCAAAGGCAAATTCTCCCAAAAATTTCCTTGATTTTTCTGAATTGGGGCCATGATTAAGAGGGAAACGTGCGCTGAGCCAACCATCTAAAACATTATGGGTGAGGGTCTGTTGCGGAGCTGACCATCCTAAACATTATATGCGAAGGCCCGCTAGTGAGCTGACGCTATAAAACATTATATGAGAGGGCCCGCTAGAGAGCTGACCCAATAAAACATTATATAAGAAGGCCCGCTGGTGAGCTGACCTATACCAAAAGTTGTCAAACAGGGCCCGCTGGTGAGCTGGCCCTATATAAAAATTATATCACAGGGCCCGCTGGTGAGCTGGCCCTATATAAAAATTATAGCACAGTCAACCATATACCCGTTTTTTGGGTGGAAGGGGTGAATGGGAATACAGAGTATTCCCATCATTGTAAATAACATATATAAAGTGAGTTTATGTTCCCCCAGGGCTTTCCTCCAGTGGAGTGGAGAAGTCAGGGGAAATCCAGGCCTTGTTCATTTTTATAAGTGTCAACCTATCAGCATTGTCGGTGGAAAGGCGGATACGCTTATCTGTTATGATGCCACCAGCAGCACTAAATACCCGCTCAGACAGAACGCTGGCGGCAGGGCAGGCCAGCACCTCCAAGGCGTAGAGTGCCAGTTCATACCACGTGTCCAGCTTGGACACCCAGTAGTTGTAAGGCACAGAGGGATCATTGAGGACGCTGACACGGTCTGCTACGTACTCCTTCACCATCTTCCAAAACTTTTCCCTCCTTGTGACACTAGGCTGCGCATCAGGGTGAGGGTGCTGGCGGGGTGTCATGAAGGTGTCCCACGCCTTGGAGAGTGTTGCCCTGCCTTTGTCGGAACTGCTGTGTGCTCCCCTTTTCTCCCCTTCTCGGTTGGCCAAGGTAGCACGTACTCTGCCGCCAGCGTTGTCAGATGGAAAATTTTGGAGCAATTTTTCAACAAGAACCTTCTGGTATTGCACCATTTTGCTTGTCCTCTCCACCGGAGGAATGAGAGATGAGAAATTCTCTTTGTAGCGGGGGTCCAGAAGGGTGAACACCCAGTAATCCGTGTTGTCTAAAATGCATATAACGCGTGGGTCACGGGAAAGGCAGCCTAACATAAAGTCAGCCATGTGTGCCAGAGTACCAACAGTCAAGATTTCGTTGTCCTCACCAGGAGGATGACTCTCAATCTCCTCATCCTCTTCCTCCTCTTCTGCCCACCCACGCTGAAGAGATGGAACTAAAGTTCCATGGCTACCCTCTGTAGCGGAGGCAACCGTGTCTTCCTCCTCCTCCTCCTCCTCCTCCGCCTCCTCCAATTGTCGCTGAGAAGACGAAGTGAGGGTGCTCTGGCTATCACCTTGTGTAAGCTCTTCCTCCCGCATTTCCACCTCTTCCACATGCAAAGCGTCAGTTTTAATTGTGAGCAGCGAGCGTTTCAGTAGACACAGAAGTGGGATGGTTACACTGATAATAGCGTTATCGCCGCTCACCATCTGTGTCGATTCCTCAAAATTGCGTAAAACCTCACAGAGGTCTGACATCCATTCCCACTCCTCACTTCTGATTACAGGAAGTTGAACGGAGAGGCGACGACCGTGTAACAGCTGGTACTCCACTACTGCCCTCTGCTGCTCACAAAGCCGGGCCAACATGTGGAAGGTGGAGTTCCAGCGCGTGCTCACGTCACACAGCAGCCGGTGAGCTGGCAATTGTAAGCGCTGCTGCAGCTTCAACAGGCCGGCTGAAGCTGTAGATGACTTACGGAAATGTGCACACACGCGGCGCACCTTGGTCAAGAGATCATGCACATTGGGGTAGGTTTTTAGAAATCGCTGAACCACTAAATTAAATACATGCGCTAGGCATGGTACGTGTGTGAGCTTGCCGAGCTCCAAAGCCGCCACCAAGTTACGCCCATTATCACACACAACCATGCCTGGTTGCAGGTTGAGTGGCGAGAGCCACTGCTCGGTCTGGTGACTAATCCCCTGCAACAGCTCTGAGGCCGTGTGCTGTTTGTCCCCAAGGCAGATCAGCTTCAGCACGGCCTGTTGACGCTTCCCCACTGCAGTGCTACACTGCTTCCAGCTACTGGCTGCTGGGGGAGTGGCGCTGCGTGTAGAGAATTCGGAGGTGGAAACGGAGGAGGAGGAGCCAATAACGTAGGTGCTGGCGGAAACCCTGATGGAGGTAGGGCCCGCAATCCTCGGCGTGGGTAGCACCCGTGCCATCCCAGGGTCCGAGTCGCTCCCAGCCTCCACGACATTCACCCAGTGTGCCGTCAGGGAAATGTAGCGTCCCTGGCCACAAGCACTTGTCCATGTGTCAGTCGTTAAGTGGACCTTCCCAGTAACTGCGTTGGTCAGGGCACGGGTGATGTTACGGGACACATGGTGGTGTAATGCGGGGATGGCACACCGGGAAAAGTAGTGGCGGCTGGGGACCGCGTACCGAGGGACAGCTGCTGCCATCAGGCTGCGGAAGGACTCAGTGTCCACAAGCCTAAATGGCAGCATTTCGATGGCCAGTAATTTGGAAAGGTGTGAGGTTAGTGCTATGGCCTGTGGGTGGGTGGCTGGGTATTTTCGCTTGCGCTCAAATGCCTGGGGTAACGACATTTGGATGCTGCGCTGGGACAGGGAAGTGGATGTGGTCGCTGATGGTGCTTCAGATGGTACAGGTGCAGGGCGGGAGGTATGCGGGCCTGCGCCTTCGACAGGCGATTGGCCGGCACCGAAAACAGGGGAAGAGGAGGCAGTGGTGTGGCCTGCAGACACAGATGGGCGATCCAGGCGTTCCTCCCACTTATTACGGTGCTTGGATGCCATGTGTCGGATCATGCTGGTGGTGGTGAGGTTTCTAGTGTTCATGCCTCGGCTCATTCTGGTGTGGCACAGGTTGCAAACTACAATTCTTTTGTCGTCCGCACTTTCCTTAAAAAAACGCCATACCGCGGAACACCTACCCCTTGGCAAGGGAGATTTACGCAAGGGGGTGCTCCGTGGAACATTTGCGGGCCGGTTTGGTGCGGTCCGCCTTCTTTCTGTAGCCACACCACTGCCTCTTCCAGCCTGTTGCGGTGCTGCAGATGGCTCACCCTCAGGACTGCTGTCATCGCTCGGCTCTACACCTTCCCAGGTGGGGTCAGTCACCTCATCGTCCACCAAGTCCTCCTCCACTTCCTCACTCTGATCATCCTCCTCATGTCTTGATCCCACCACATACTCAGTCATTGACAACTGTATAACATCCTCCTCAACAAGGTCTTGAGACAGTAATAGTGGTTGATTTAATGGCAACTGTGTCTCATCATCATCATCATCATCCACTACTTCCTTTGACCTTAAATGCCGTTCACATCTGTCATCTTCTTGTGATTGGGTACCCTCTAGAGGTTGTGAATCAGGGCATAAGATGTCATGTTCCTCTGCAAGCGTGCTTGGAGAGAGGGTCAAATGAAGGATTGGTGATGAGACGAGCTCCTCACTATATCCCAGTGTGGGATCACTTCTTTGACCAGACCGTCTATGGTGGGAGGAAGGATGATCAGAGTGAGGATTATGTTGACCAGACTCTTGGCTACTGAGAGTGGACTTGGTGGAAGACAGGGTGGTGCTTAACCGACTGGAAGCAGTATCAGCTGACATCCAACCGACCACCTGTTCGCAGTGGTCGGACCTCGAGAGTGATGTCCTGCGACGCCCTGTAAAATTAGACATAAAGCTAGGTATGGTGGATGTCTTTCTTTCTTGTGCTCTGGCACCAGGCACAGTTTCTCCGCGTCCTGACCCGCGCCCTGAACTATCAGGATCACGTCCACTTCCCCGTCCCTTTTTACCCGCCTTCTTCATCTTACACGGAATATGTGACTTTGATATTTTACTTTGAAGACTTAACAGTATTTCTTCCTATTCTGCAACTGTGCAGAGTACACAGAATAGGCTGCTAAACTGCGGTGACGCACACTGAATGGAATATGTGACTTTGATATTTTAGTTTGAAGACTTAACAGTATTTCTTCCTATTCTGCAACTGTGCAGAGTACACAGAATAGGCTGCTAAACTGCGGTGACGCACACTGAATGGAATATGTGACTTTGATATTTTAGTTTGAAGACTTAACAGTATTTCTTCCTATTCTGCAACTGTGCAGAGTACACAGAATAGGCTGCTAAACTGCGGTGACGCACACTGAATGGAATATGTGACTTTGATATTTTACTTTGAAGACTTAACAGTATTTCTTCCTATTCTGCAACTGTGCAGAGTACACAGAATAGGCTGCTAAACTGCGGTGACGCACACTGAATGGAATATGTGACTTTGATATTTTAGTTTGAAGACTTAACAGTATTTCTTCCTATTCTGCAACTGTGCAGAGTACACAGAATAGGCTGCTAAACTGCGGCGAAGCACACTGAATGGAATATGTGACTTTGATATTTTAGTTTGAAGACTTAACAGTATTTCTTCCTATTCTGCAACTCTGCACAGTACACAGAATGTGCTGCTAAACTGCGGCGAAGCACACTGAATGGAATATGTGACTTTGATATTTTAGTTTGAAGACTTAACAGTATTTCTTCCTATTCTGCAACTCTGCACAGTACACAGAATGTGCTGCTAAACTGCGGCGAAGCACACTGAATGGAATATGTGACTTTGATATTTTAGTTTGAAGACTTAACAGTATTTCTTCCTATTCTGCAACTCTGCACAGTACACAGAATGTGCTGCTAAACTGCGGCGACGCACACTGAATGGAATATGTGACTTTGATATTTTAGTTTGAAGACTTAACAGAATGTGCTCTAATCTGCAACTTTGCACACTAAACAGAATGTGCTCTAATCTGCAACTTTGCACACTAAACAGAATGTGCTCTAATCTGCAACTTTGCACACTAAACAGAATGTGCTCTAATCTGCAACTTTGCACACTAAACAGAATATATGAAAATTTTTTTTTTTGTTTTTTTCCCCCCACACAAAATAACCTGCTGCCCCCACACACAGTAGTCCTAAAAAGGACTTTTGGTTCTTTTTTTTTTACAAATTTGCTTTTTTTCTCCCTACACTGACTTCCCCTTCCTATCCTCAGCTCTCCCTGGCTAAGACTGAGCCGAACTCGCTGGTCAGGTGCTATACAGCACCCGACCACGGGTTCTGGCCAGCCAATCAGTGTAATGCCAGCAGTCAACATGGCTGCTGGCATTACACTGATGTCAGAGCCTCCCTGCACGTTTATTGGCTGCGCAGCAGCCGCAAAACGTGCGGGGAGGAGACCCGAACATGGCGGGCGAGCACATGCGGTACTCGTACGAGTACCGCCATGTGCCGAGCAGAGCGATGCTCGAGCCGATCCGAGCATCGGCCGAGCATGCTCGCTCAACACTAGTAATTTCCAATTAAGCCTCAAATGGGTACAAATTCCTTTCTAACTACAAAAGATACAGTAGTTGGATATTTCCCTGGATTTCCATAGAATGAACCACACACTTTACATATAAATATCAATGTTTCACTCTCCCACAAATGTATTCAATACTGCTAATTACATCAGTACTTAGTCCTGTAAAAAAGTTAGTGCTCCCCACCCTATAATTTTGGAGTGTATTTTGTGTTTGTTTTACAGTTGTCTGTCTATTACTTACATTTGGTACAGATATAACCTGTCATATTGCCCCTTTTTCCTGAAAAATGCATGGTCTAATCCATTCTCTCAATAACCCCACTTACCCAACCACCATTTTGGGAACCAAAGCCCCAAGGGAACCTACACGTAACTCCTTAACGACTGGTGACGGTCCTGACATGTCACCAGTGTCCGTGTCTTAAGGACCAGTGGCAATCAGTCCTTTAGGGTGGTCCAACCCCGAGGACCACCAGGAGTTAAGGGTTTAAAAACACTGACAACCAATGGATGGGTTAGAAAAATAGGTCACAACATTTTAGTTATATTAGCATGGAAAACAGTTATTGGTGTTGAATTATAGAATTTTAGTGAACTTACCATTAAATCCTTTTCTCTTTAGTCCACATGGATTTCTAAAGAATCTTATACGTTGCTTGCAAGGTCAAATGGTAACTTGTTTGTGTAGGAAATATAGCACAATAGTGTGGCTGCAGAAATCGATCAATTGTGGGGCAAACCAACTGTGCCTTTTTGAACAAATACAAATTTAATTTGATTTAAATGGACCCTTTATCCATTTCAATGTCAGCATTTAAGAGGTTAAATGCCCAACTGAAATAAATGCAAATTTTGAGTATTGTGTTTCTCTCCGATAGTTCAGTTGGTTTGCCCCAGAATCGCTCATGTTTTGTTTTCTGCAACAGGCCTTATTGCAGTTGAGACTGAGTGCAAATGTAAGCAAGGACTAGACCTGTGAACAAGTAAGGAGTGGTTTACGGGCAGTAAGGCTACTATTCGTCTTTGTAGATGTATAAAAAGGGCATACTTGAAAACGATGGGAAATCTTATGCACTCTTTCAGGTAAAGCACTTTCTAAATAAACTGTTGGTTTTTAAAGGCAAGAGAACATGTAGCACTATCCTGTCTTCAGAGTCACGGCATCTCCATTATATTTTAATTCACACTCCTTTCATCAAGAAAAAGGAACTAAAGGGGGGGGTTTAACCCTTTGAGCATCTTTGTGTGTGAGAGTGACTAAATGTTGGTTTTAACACTAACTACAATCAAAGTGAGTCACAAGGCAAGCAAAATAATGATACCATTTACATTCTTGCTTTGTTTAAACACAATAATATAATAATATATTATGAGAATATATCTGTGTGTATATATATATATATATATATATATATATATATATATATATATATATTACTTTTTCTTGCACTATAAGCTAAATATGGACGTAGATACTGATAAAGAAGAGACTACAATACATGTCCTGATCAGAAAGAGGAAATAGATTTACTGGATAGAAAAGGGGAAGAACAATTTAATTGGGGCCATTTGGGCAATATGGGTATTTTATTACAAAGTTCTTATTTTATAAGAATTACAAAATCTGGTCTTCCAGTATACATAAATCAGAAGAAAGACGTCTGTGCCCAGTGTTGGTCTTGAAAGAGTTTAAACAAATTATCAACTTAATCCAAATATAAAAGAGATAAAATGGACCTGTCACCTTGAGTTCAAGTTTCCATATTTGAAAATTCGTTAAAAACTCCCATTGTTAACCAAAATACTAGTAGAGATGCTGATACTGTTTTATTTTTAAATATGGTATCACCTGAGTGTGGTAGCAGCTGCCAATTAAGCAGTCAGTACAGCAGATAGCTAAATTAACTTACTGTACCTTGCTGAAAGAAACTTTCACTATCAACTTTTTCAGAAATAAAAATATCAGTATCTCTAACTGTCTGCTGGTATTTTGGTTAACATGATATATGACATTTTGTGTTAATGTTTCTAATATACCAACATGAATTCAAGGTGCCAGGTCCACTATAGGAGCAGGTATATATTTTATTTCTGCATTTACACTATATATTTACTTATCTCAGTGCAAGGAATTATTTCACTTAGGCTATGCTTGTTGTAATGGAAAGTTCCATTGTACATCTGTACAAACACTTTTTAATCTGAAGTTGGAGCAGGAAATCTCCACTGTTACTACCAACCATCTCCTTATTGGTACCTAGTAGCAGAGTTGATAAGGCCACAAAAGAGACATGCATCCATCAAGTTCAGATTGATATATCACCCTTGTTAATCCAGAAAAAAAACATTAGCTAGCTCTCTAGGACTCAAGAGGTTAAAGGGATAGTAATACTTCATTTTAACTTTATTTTATTTTGTAGGCATTAAAAAAATATGAAGAATGATATAAGTCTTATCTCTCAAACCTTTATGGTTTAAGAGATAATCAGAAGGATAAAGTTTCCCCTCCTGCCCCTTTTACATAGTGTAAGCCATCTCTTCTCAGATGGGGAATCTGGTTGTAAGACCAGACAGATAACAGCAGGGGACAATCTTCTTCCTATGAAAACAATGAAATCCCTGCCCCCCTTGACAAGCTTTTCAGGTTTTTCCCTTATCTTAATTGAAGATTGTCCCTCTCTGCAGTCTACCTGTGCACCTCCCTTCTGCTCTGGCTGAAAAGTGTTACATTAATAAAAGGGGCGGGAGGGGGACACTTTGTCATTGAATTTCTCTTGAACTACAACTCTGACAGAATTGAAATAACACTCTCCAAGGTCCAAATACTATGATGATTAATTAGAGCTGCTTTTATTATGAAACATTACTATCCCTTTAAAAAGCCCCATTTAAAGCAATATGAATGTTAGATATTTTTGGCATTCAAGAGGTTAAAGGGACAGTAATGTCCCATACAATTTTTTTCTAGTTTTGTAGATTTAAAAATAATAAACTATGTGCTACAAATCCTATCTCTAAAACCACTATGGTTTGAGAGATATATGCATTCAAAGTTTCCCCCTCCTTCCCCTTCTCCTGATGTCAGCTGTAAAGCTGACAGCAGGAGATTCGAGTTGTATGACTTGAGGAGGCTCTTCAGCAGAGCCGAAATCATGTTATTTAAAAAGCATGACTTCATTGGAACAGTCTACAAAGTGTGCTTGCAAACCAGGCACACTTTGTAGACCTTTCCAATGAAGTGATTCTTTTGAAATAATACGATTTTGTCTCTGCTGCAGAGCCACCAGCTGGTTGTGTCATCCATACCAGAATCCTACCAGGAATTTGCATATATGTATTTTCCATGTTTAAAGCTGAGCAGTTACCATTGCATCGCTCCCATGAGTATTTGGCAAAAAGCTTCATCTGGCCCTCTTCTTCACTTGCTGGAGCTGGTTTCCTTGTTTCTAAGATTGAGGTGTCCTTGTGTAGACTATCGGCCCCTAAACAAGATAACTGAAGATCCAGTATCCCATGCCATTGATCCCAGAATTATTTGTTTCTCTCCAGGGGGGCTTCAATCTGCACTAAGATAGTGTTACAGCTTACCTTGGTTTCAGCATCATCTACATGCACAAGGCTTCAAGCATGCAGCAGGCCTCTGTTTTATGTGTTTGCTTCCTGTAGTCTGCTCCTACCTACTTCCTCCTACCTACTTCCTCCCTCTGAGCTGCTTCTCCTACCTACTTCCTGTGGAGGCAGACTGAGTCCTGACTCAGTTGCCCTTGAGTTGTTGTTCATAGCAGTTCTATTACCTGGGGCTCTGTGTATGACCTGGCTAGTCTTCCATCCAACCTGGTGCTGACCTGGGCCTCTGGCTGACTACCTGAACTGTGTATGACCCGGCTTGTCTGACAACCCCTTCTGGTGCTGGCTTGTGGCTCTGTCTGACTACTCTTATGTTTGTTCCTTGTACCTAGCAGACACCCAACCTAGTGTGGTCCTGTGGCTCTGGTAGAACAGCTCTGATACTGACTGCAGGTGAGTCAGCTATTTATTTTCCATTCAGACTGCAGGCGTGAGTCAGAGTTTGCTCCATTCTGACTGCAGGCATGAGTCAGATATCGCTCCCTACTGACTGCAGGCTTGAGTCGGTACGCCCGATACTTCGGTTCAAGATCCTGTGTTCCTGTTCCTGGCTCCAGCAGAGACTACCAGTGGCTTAGGCCTAGTCTCCAGCAGATTGGTCAGGCTCAACAGCCTATTCCTGATAGCAGAGCTCGCTGGTCTGTAACCATCTGTTTGTTCCTGCTGTATATATTGTATATGTTTTGCTTACCTTTCAGTTGTCAATAAATTGCATTTAACTATACCGTACTGACTCTTGAACTTCTCTGGGAACTGTGACAGTTAGATCTGTAAGAGGCCTATAATCTCATCCAAATCCAAAGAAGAGATGAGTGGAACATATTGAATTCAAGGTTCAAACACTATGAATATCTGGTTATGCCTTTTGGCCTAACCGGCTGTCTTTCAGAACTTTATTAACAACATATTCCGAGACATGTTGCTGTCCTATGTGATCACTATAACGGGAACCCAAGTCACTGAGGTGTCCTGGGCCATCGTAACCGAATCCTCTCTCCCAAAACGGCTGGGGGATGTCAGTCGAGAACAGCCAAAGCAATCAGTAACTTGGCGGTCGTTGATTTCACGTCGTTGACTCTAGGTCGAAGTCAACAAGGATCAGCCGGATTGCTGTCGGCTAGGCAGGAGGTCAGCAAGACATGTTCGACTTCAAGTCGGCGAGGCAGACAAGTAGGAGTGACGGCATCGAGGCAGAGAGTTGAGTCATAGTCTGGGAGTGCTGGAAGTGGGAAGTGAATAGCTCTGAATGCGTCTCTGGGATGGGAGTCAGAGGGGACTGTTTAGACTATCCGAGAAATAATGAAACGTGGAGGCGTCTTAGTCCAACACAAACTCAACTTTATTGGAATCCAAGGCCATCTTTTATACAATCAGAGCAGTGTACTCACAGAACTGAATACAAAGGACACAAAGGACAGTAAACAAATCACTCAGGTATTATACAATAGGGCAGACGTGATCAAATTATACACAAAGGGCTTTGGGTGCAGGTAAACAATGGATACAGACTTTAAGGGGCTGGAATATATATTCTGAGAACAATGGCCAGGAGGTCGAAGCATGTTTGCAAATTCGGTTTCAACTCCTGGCCAATCAGCATCTGACTGTGTTCGTGTGTCAACCAATCCCGAGTCGACCACTTTCCCCAGGTTACGACTATGAAAAACCATTGAATGTCAGACTCAGGGAATTGGCCAATCAGGGATGTCCTACTGGCCCAGTCTCGGCGTTCTTCGACAACGTGTCGACGCCATGAGACTTGGTCGGAAGCTACGACTGGAATATGTATAACAAAAGTCCAACATGGTTTTTTAGTCCCTTCCTCCCGGTCGATACTCCAAAGTGAGCATAAAGTCCAAAATGTGCAGGAATAGTTTTTAATAATGGAGTCTAAGGCTCGTAGGCTCATAGAGTTCCTCCAGTAATGGCCTATGGCCCATTACAATCACCTATTTGGATGACATCCTGTTTTATTCCACTAATCTGGATCAGATCAAAATCACGTTCGCTCAAGTTTACAGAGTCTCCTTGATAATCTCACTTGTATGTCAAGTTGGAGTTTGAGAAGAGGCAGTTATCATTTCTGGGCTAAGTAATATCTGGTTCAGGACTGCAGATAGATCCAGCTAAGGTATCTGCAGTTACTGGGTGGCCTTTACCTACCAATCTCTGAGCCATACAGACATTTTTTAGGATTTGCAAATTACTTCAGGTGATTTACCTGAAATGTTTCTAAAACTGAGCACCCATCACAGCCCTTCCCAAAAGGGGAACAAATCCATGAAATTTGTATCCTGAAGCACACTGCCTATGAAATGTTGAAAGCTGTTTTCAGCCGTCCTATTCTGATCCCTCCAAGCCATTCTTTCTGGAGGTTGATGATTCTGAGGTTGGAGCTGGAGTTGTGTTGTCCCAAAGTGATACCCAGAAAGACTTATTCTATCCCTGCACATTCTTATCTGAATGATTCACAGCTTCTGAATGCAACTATGATGTGGGTAAACATGAGCTTCTGGCTATCAAGATGTCCTTAGAGGAATGGAGACATCTCTTTTAGGGAACTGTGTTATATGTTACAATGTTGTCTGATCAGAAAAATCTTCATTTTCTGGAGATGTCCCAATGTCTGAAACTCAGACGTGTAAGATGGGCCTTATTCTACACATGTTTTAATGTCATCATCACCTATTTACCTGAACCAAAGATTATATGGCAGAAGCCCTATAACGGCTTTTTTCCTGAGTTCACGATTCCTCACCCAAATCCATCATCTGTCCTGAATGGATCATCACCTGTCTATCCTCTACTACTTTTCTTAAAATTCTGTTTGTTCTTATGATGCATGAGATAACAAAAATTCTCTCATGTAAGGCCATCTGGGCTGCTTCCACCCTTGCCTAATTCAACAGCGCCCAACAGCATCTCTCAGTTATCCTGTAATAGCAGGAATTTCATCTAAAACTGCACTCACCAAAATGACTAGCAACTTTCACATTGCTAAAACCAAAGGTCTCTACTCTTTCTCATCATTCTACTAGATCTCTTTATCCTGTTTGACATAGTGGATCACCTTTTCCTACTTAACACAGTACAGTTATTAGGGTTTCAGGAAAATGCTCTTTTCTGGCTTTTTTCTAACCACAGCACACCTTCTGTTTGTCTGTATGCAATTCATGCTCTGCTTCTGTTGATCTGTTGGCATACCTTAAAGTTCGGTTCTGGCACCACTCCTGTTTGGTAACTCATTAGGTAATTTGGCTTTAACTACCATCTATATGTTAACAATCCTCTGAAGACCAGGGACATAGCCAATGCATTGCAATGTGTTAGATACCTCTATGGCACTCAAAGGGGTTAAACCTGCAATATACTTAAAAGTCACAAATTGTCTTATGGTGATGTCACCATGGATGGCTTCAAGAAGGATCAAACAGAATACATCAAAAACTGAGCAGCTAAGTCATGATAGTATAAGACAATTCCAATTACCATGAATGATGCAACAATGTTCCCATTACCCATGTCCACTGTTTATGGTTCATAATAGTCCCTGCTTTTTTCTCAACACATGCAGATAAAATCCATTTCCTGATGTTTTTTCTTCCGAACAGCTCTAAAATACAGCTATTTAAGTATCTCCTCAACAAAAATGCTGATTCAGGGTCTCATCCTCTCTCACCCTTACTACTGCAACCTGCTCTCAAAGGTCTCCCTACCGCTCAACTTTCCATCATACATCCAATTTAAAATGCTGTTGCAAGAATCAGAACAATATCTCCTTTCTCTGAATTCTAAACCTAATCTACAAACCTTTAAAACACTTCTGCAATGGCAGTTATTCATAGGTTCATCTATCAGTAATTGACCCCGAATGGTGGCCAACGGACTTCACAGGGAAATTTGCAATTATAGTGATAACTAAGTTTGTTATCAATTATATACAATTAGAAGGGAAGCTTTTGGGGGCAGGTAACGCTTCTTTTCTTGTTCTTCACATGTATTCCCTTTTGAGTAGTGCACTTGTGTTTATTCCCTGCATAGTAAACCTATTAAACTATGTAAATGCTGCATAACCAGTGACATTTATAAATGTTTACATGCATTATGTAACCACTAAATGCATTTGCGAATAGCTTGCTACTATTTAACTGTCACCTTCACATATAATGAAAATGCAATACTGAAAACCTCAAACAAGCACCATTAAAAACGCCATTCAATCTCTAGAACCTCTTCCTTGCCTGTTTTTACACAGATCAAGCTTCCCCAGACTACGTTATAATGCCAATTGGCCTTGTATTTCCACTCTCCTTAACGTGGTCAAATCTCTTATTCCCCTCCACTGGGGATCGCAACTTCCTCCTACATTTCACTCCTGGCTCCGGACTGTGGATTCTTACATCTTAATAGAAGATCTTCATGCAGCAGCTACAGATACATCCGCAATTCATGATTCCAAATGGACTCCATGGGTAGAGGGAAATTCCTCCGGTTATCCCCAGTCCTAACCTTCATAGAACTCAGCCACGGTTAATGCTTCATATATACTCTTGAGGTCCTTGTCTTGTGATGATTGTTTATTCCCGCTTCATGCAGGATATTTTAGATGTGATTGGGGCGTTGGGCCGGCACACTCCAGGGGTTGTTAATTTTCCTTTTTTTTTTTTCCTCTATCTTCCATCACTTCCCTATATTCTACCCCACTCCCTCATCTTCAGTTTTGGCTACACCTATTCTTGACTTTTCCCTTTAGTAGGGTTGAATTTCACGTTTAACAACTTTGTACTCTGATTGTTTTTTTCTTCTTTTCTTATTTTAGCAGTTCATTTTATATCCAGATATAATAACTTACATATCCATTTTAGACAGTTATGTTTTCTCCCATGTTTCTGATTGAATTAATACAGTTGTTTATTTTATACAATGATGTAATTGTATTTTTTTTCCTCAATAAACTTTTAAAAAAAACAAAAAAACTCCATTCAATCTAGATTTACAATTATTAAATTCATACAAACAACTTAATAAATTGATATACAAGTACAATAATATAGTGATAATGCATACTGTTTACATAGTTTTATAAAACTTGAAGATAATAACCAGAGGAAGAAAGTTAATTACCTAATTGCTATTTAACGTTCAGTGGAAAGTAAGCTTGAAGCTAATTTTGTAGAAAAAAAACTCAGATTAGCACAGATATACATTTATTTAATGTTTGCTTTTCTTGTGGGTAATGTTAGGATTCCTATCACAATTAAAAATATTTATTTATAATAAATATTAAATTGACACCCCAAAAATATTTCCATTTTTTAAATCTACATTAACCCCTTAAGAGGGGGTATTTTACAAATGCTTGCTTCATTACCCTACCACTTCTTTAAACATAAATAAATATTTGAAATCTATGGATATTTATATCAACTTCAGTAGCTAGATGCCTTTCAAACAAAACGTCATTCCATTGGTATGCATTGATATACTGTAGGGGTTTTCTTGCATTTCGTCAGATATGACATTTTTGCATTGAAATGACTGCAACAAACAAAAATGAAGAAGAGGTTGGCAATGCATGCCTTTGGAAAGTAGACAACTGGCCTCATGAAATAAGGGGTAACTTGCCTCTCTATCCATACTATTGCGCACAAATGTTTCCAGAAGGTGGTGTTATAGGAAAAATTAGGGTTAATTTACAATTTTTTTTAATTGTGTTTGTGTATCTTTGTGTGTGTGTGAAAATACATCACCTGATTTGTACCCCTGATCTCCCTTCCCAGTGCCCTGAGAGGGAGATCAAGGGTATATATAGACCAAAGAACACCACTTTTACTCTAGTGCCCCTACTGAAAATATGGCCACCTATAAAAAATATAGAGTCTGATTACATTTTCTGTAGTACAGTGGTTTATAACATGTCCCTTGTGTTTCCTGTGCTACTTGCATGGTAACAGATCACCTGTTTCACATCCACTGATAATGTATTTCTAGATGACGATCCTGAAGTTACTATATTATACCAGTGCACATGTACGTGGTGAACGGTTACCGTGCTTGTAGCACAGTAGAGACCGGAGGACATGTCAACATGTTATGTTACATTGGAAGCTTTCTTGGATACCTCTCTGGCACTGAAAGGATTAATAATGTCAGATAAAAGAACAGGAATTAACCCTTTGAGTGGCAGTGCATTGGATCCCTCTTTGGCACTCAGAGTTCATGTTATGTATTGATTCCACACCCCCGGTGGTGACATAACTTATCTTTTCTTAGTGACATGATACAGACAACAGTTACTTTCCCTGAAATGCCAAGCAATGAATGCAAGCAACATCAACACCAGGGAGTGTGGAATTAATACAAAAATAATACATTTAACATTTAATGTAGATTAAGAATATGGATTTTTTTTTTCTTTTTGAGGGGGTCGAAAGAGTTAAAGTACATACAGTTTTTTATTCACAAAAGAACAGATGAGTAATTCTTCAGCAAACCAACTGCATGATGGAGGAGAAAGAAATCTTCCCATTCATTTAAGTGGTGTTTTTAACCCCTTGGATGCTAGAGCATTCGACGGGTTAAAGTCCTATTCAGAGCAAAGAAGTCTGGCAATTGTCATTTCTCCCCTTTGGTGCAGATGGTTAGCGCCAGAATTGTCCTCTTTTCTATTGTGAATAAGGCCCCATATTTCAAGATACTCCTTCTGGATTCACATTTAATGTACCCCTCTGGCACTCAAAGGGTTACTATATAATCAATATATTCACTCTCCAGGGCTATTTAAACAGTTGTACAACAGTATGTATATAGACAATTTGTTAATCATCATCTAAAACTCTTTTTAGCATATTAACTCTCTCTCCATGCGTTGGATACGCCTCTTGCATTTAAAGGGTTAATGAGCTCCAGTATCTTAAGAGGATAGTAGAATGTATGAACAACTTAGCCCTTTGCGTGCCAGAGGATACCCATATGGTGCTCAAAGGGTTAAATGCAGTGAGGATGAGTGATCAATACGAAGTTTTATTTTCCCCCATGGTGCAGAATTAGTCCAATTCTACTTCATACATCAGACTCATTAAAAAGTATAGACCTACAACTTGTCAGAGAAAAACCCAGAACAATACTGGGCAACTAACACAGAAAGATGTTAACCTTTTATAAGCCAAGCTCCAGAATGATCAGTAAACTTATCTTACTAAATCACATATACGGTAATAGCATTACAGATTTTCTATTCAAACACAGAATGCACCATAGAATGGTTACTGCAATGCTAAAGGGCGAACATAGTGCAGTTGGGATATCATTGGTGCTATAATCATTAGCTTAGTCTTTCCAATTGCAACACTGCTAAATAAGTGATAACCCAAACACCTGCCCTGCCTTACCCTTTAGAAATGCAGTCAGGCACCTAAACTAGAGCGTGCAAAATGCTGTACATAATCCCATACCATGAGTACTTTAACCCTTTGAGTACCAGTGGGGTATCCAATGCATTGCTGGATACCCCTCTTGCATTTAAAGGGTTAACACAAGAAAGTCCCAAATATTTCCCCTAATCCCATGTGCAGGAAAATGGAATAAATGTAATTTATTAGATTGGCATCAGTCATGTATAGCACTAAGAAACTGGTCCGTGTGCATATTTTAGAGCATAATCATATTGCTAAATACCAACGCATTTCAGAGCAATGATGAATGAATGAATTAGACACCCCCACTGGCAGTGACAAATTTCATGTTTAACCCTTTGAGTGCCATAGGGATACGCAATGCATTGCTTTGCAATGCGTTGCGTACCCCTCTGGCACTCAAAGGGTTAAAACACCAATGCACAACAAAGGGGACATTTTACATTGAGAAAAGTTATTTGAACCCTTTGAGTGCCAGAGGGGTGCACAAAATGCATTGCTTTGCAATGTGTTTTGTACCACTCTGGCACACAAAAGATTCATAACACTTGTTATGACCCAACATGACATGAGACAATAATACAGCATGCCACAGTGTACCCTTCCCTTGATAACTGGTTTACCAAGTGGGCATACTGCACTAGAAGTGAGGGAAGAGTCCGTGTTTCTACCCGTCTCTTTTCCTACGCTCCTCTTATTACTGTATATACATTTTTTGTTCAGCAATGGTTTGTTATCATGTCTTTAGAAAGTCAGCCAGTCAGAAAATGACAGGTACATAAGAGATTAATAATTAAACACATTTTCCAGTAGCAGATCAATATTTTTGGTCAATGCATTACACACAGAAGCTGATTTACTAAAATGAACTGGAACTAACTGCATCATAGAGAATAAATAAAAATGCAAATGGCTTTAAAGGGGAACTCTCACCTCGGTCTCGCCTCCTACTCTGCCATCGGAGGAGATGGGAATACTGTACTACTGGGGAGGGGAAGAGGTGAAGATTGCCAGGCTGTGGTTAGATCTCTGGCTTAACAGCATTAAAGTAAAAAAAAAAAAACACAGATGGAAGATTAAAGGGATAGTAATACTTAAAATGTAAAAAAAAATATGTTGTAGGGTTTATCCCCCTGAGTAAAACAAGAGTACTACCACTGCTGAAAGGTGTTTCATTCAAAAGTTATTAATTTTCAAAGTTGAGTTTTTTAGGTGCAATATCACAGTGGCCTGAAATTGTACAGTAGCGCTGTTGCTACACGATCCTATGGACAGCTCTGGTCAGTTGACCATAAATCTCCATAGGATGGTGTAGCAACAGCACCACTGTACAATTTCAGGCCACTGTGATATTGCACCTGAAAAATTCAACTTTGAAAATTAATAACTTTTGAATGAAACACCTTTCAGCAGTGGGAGTACTCTTGTTTTACTCAGGGAGATAAACCCTACAACATATTTTTTTTTACATTTTAAGTATTACTATCCCTTTAACTCACATAGCACATTAAGATAAGAAGTCCTTTAATAGAGGTGAGAGTTCCCCTTTAAATAGGGCTAGGTTACCAGTGCAATGCTTTGCAATGAGATGGAGAGACCTCTCTAGCATTCAAGAGGGAAAAAGCCCAATTTAAAACATTATCAAATGGATTGTGCTCTATCAGCTGGTTTACTCTCCAGGGAGCAGACCTGCCAATGAAGCTAGGTCTGGGAGCCCTGGAAGACCAGTGTGGTAGTGGGAGAGTCCTCTTATAAAATACCCCTGTTGCTCCCTTGTCCTGAGAGAGAAACTGAACTGTGAGACTCTAATATCTCACAATTTAGTCTTTTTGCACTGTGCTCTCAGTCTCCATTGACTCCAATCCCGATACTTAGGGAGCAATGTTCAAAAAACCAACAACATGGGGGAAAAATGTCAGATTGTGGGTTTGTAGTAAAAGCAGGGCAGTATTTTCCTAAGTAGAAAAGTATCTGAAAGGATTAAAATGGTTGAAAGATGTGCTTGTTGAAGGTATCTTTTTGAATTGTCGCCCAATAATGGGACACCAACAAAAGGGCGCATTAAAAATGTCCCCTGGTTGAAAAGGGCTAGATTCTGATGTTGCAGGCCTAAGTGTAGAGATATCAAAATGTCACCTGTAAAAGTGTCGAGTAACCAGGTGAACGAGCTGTATGCAATGTGGAGGAGAGGTGAAGGGGTTAAGAAAAAATAAGTAATTTTGTTGGTCGCCCAATTAACAAGACCTGGCGCTTTCAAATCTTGAGCACCAAAGTAGTATGCAACACTTTTCTTTGCAGTGCCTTTGATCACTATGAGGTTAACTAAAAAGTGCGCCTCTTGTACCTCCCACACCCACTGCTCATTCAGCATACACTTGCCTCTGTTCCTGACCTCTGTGTATCTCCAGCTTTATAGCACACCCCAGAATGACACTCGGAGTCGTTACCATTCAGGCTATTTAACCGTGGCATTTTTAATGCACCACAGGTGACATATGAGAGAAGTGCTTGTAGTCAAGTGTATGCTGAATATGCAGTGGGCGTGGGAGGTACAAGAGGCGCACGTTAGTCGTAAGAATCGCTATTTCAGTTGGCTGTGAAAAGCAGCAATGTTATATATAGAATTTTAAAGGTAAAGAGCATGGGTAGAGTTTTAGTTAATCTCACAGTGATCATGGGCACTACGAAGAAAAGTGTTGCATACTGCTCTGGTGCTCAAGATTTTAAAGCTCCAGGTTTTCAAAGAGATACACAGTTTTTTTTCACCATCGTTTTACCATATTAACACTTCCCATTCCTGTCTGCTAATATTCCTCTAAACTGTCATCTTTTCCAAGTTGAGACCAATTTATTTTTTCTTAAGTAAATAATGGAAATTAGACCAAAAAATGATAGCTAAAAAATTTTAAAAAAATATATCGTACAATGGGACGGTAGAGGTCGCTAGTATCCAAGCAGTTAAATGTTTGAATAAGCTATTTGTACTAATAATTTTCTTTTCTTGAAAAAATAAACAAAAATTCCACATATTTCCAGTAATTGTTCTCTCATCACTTATTAAGCTTTACAATCATTCTCTATAATTAACTGTTTTGCTTTGTTTACTCTCTTTCAGTTGTAATAAAGCTATGTAAACAGCCAGCATTATGATTCAATTATAACATTATCTCAACACAAGGAGCTGATAGTATACATTTAATAATTAAAAATATCGATTATTAATGGTTTTATGGCTGTCATTGGAGATTCTTTTTGTATAGTCATTTATTATATGAAAGCATGATAAAATGATAAAAATTAACACGCAATTAATCACTTTCACAATACTGATTTGGATAAAATGGTATTTAATTTATACAATTACTGATTCTAATATTATAAATGTAATTGTAAATATGTATTTTATTCTGTGATTTAGGTGTACTGTGTATAGTTTATTATTATGACAATGCTTTTTAAACTTTTTGATAATTTTTTGGGATCAAGAAAGAAAGAGCTGAGCTAAGAACATGGGGGCATCCATTAAGACTAAAGGAAAGGCACTTTAGACTAAAACAAAGTCAGGTATGGTTTACAGTAAGGGCCGTAAAGCTATGGAATACTTTGATTCAGGATGCTGCCCTGGCAGATACTCAAACTGTTTTCAAAAAAGTAATGGATACCTATCTAGCACAGAAAAATACTAAGAATTATGACAGATGGCTTCAATGCAGATAGGTTGTTGATCCAGGGAACTACCTGACTGCCATTTGGAGTCAGGAAGGGATTTTTTTAGCCATTTGGGACTTTATTGGAAATGGCTTCAATGGGGTGTTTTTTTTGCCTTCCTCTGGATCACCAGGGGTGTTTTTGGCATGGGCTGGACTTGATGGACGCATGTCATTTTTTCAGCCTCATCAACTCTGTTATTATGTTACTATGAAAACAGTAGGGTTACATAACCCCAAAACATTGACCATGTAATTTTATGGCAAACCATCTGCACCACAGGGAACAAATATAATTTCCCAAAACACCCACCCAACCTTACATGGGTCCCAGTGGGTCCATGGGGCCCAGACGGCATTTTGACAGGGGCGGCAATTTGCCACCCCAAGGCAATGCAAGATTTGTGTATAAATATCTGTGGTCTTTGCCAATAAAGTGAGTTATGTTTGGAGTGAACCAGAGTCCTGGAGTCTTGTGTGTACCTTACCATCAAAGGGAAAATACTGGTGCTGCGGAACGAGACACTTCCTGTTCTGCAGTACACAGGCCAAGCTTGGCCCCCACTGGCTACAGTCAGCAGAGCCATCACAAGGGCAGTTTTCCACTTCATCTGGGGCTCCAAAATGGACAGAGTAAAGCGCGCAGTGATGTACGAAGACCCTCGAAAGGGAGGCAAGGGATTGTCAGATATCCCCATTATGCTGAGGGCTTTCTTTGTCTGCAACTGTGTGTGAAGGACGTTGAGAGACAATGACCAGAGCTCTGTGGGTAACTCCATGTCCCGTTTCTTCCTTCTCCCTCTATGGAGGGGGCTCGGCTGGGACAAGTGGGACAGTTCCATCCCCTACAACTGGACCACCCCATGGTTCTACCTGGATGTTTCCAAGTTTGTGAGGGAGCAACAACTGGAAGGAGTCAAGCCCAACTTGTGGACTCCAAAGGTCATCCACAAGCTGATCAAAGCCAAGGACACGATGGAGCAAATTTCAGGGCTCCCAGATGCCACAACAGAGACAGTCTGGAAAAATGTGGCATCAAGCAGGCTGACCAATAGACACAAGGACATTGCATGGATGACCATACAGGGAGGCAGTGGCATAACAATAGGGGTCGCCCAGCAGCCCCCTGCGACCCCCTTGTCCGCTCAGCAGCTCAGCAGATCTCCCATTCCGTGCGCCACTCTAGTTATACAGAGTGCTGGGAGATGACATCATCTCTCAGTCTCTGCATTACTAGAGCGGTGAGCGGGAGCTTCAGCTCTAGAGATCTGTGCCAAAGGAGGCACAGATCTGTTAAGCCACGCCGCTAGACCACCAGGACTGGAGGTAGGGGCAATGTGGAGATGAAGGGGCAATGTGAAGATGGGGGCATTGTGGAAGGGGAAATGTGGAGGTGGGGGCATTGTGAAGATGATGGGGGCATTGTGGAAGGGGCATTGTGGAGATGAAAGGGGGGCATTGTGGAGATGAAGGGGGCATTGTTGAAGGGGCAATGTGGAGATGAAGGGGGCATTGTGGAGATGAAGGGGGCATTGTGGAAGGGGCATTTATTATATCCCCTTATGGTGCATAGTGGCGTAACAATAGGGGTCGCAAGGGTTGCACCTTCAACAGGGCCCCATCACTCCAGGGGCCCGGCCGCCCCCTGCGAACCCATCGCCAATCACCCGCAGCCCGTGTCCGCAGCAGCTCAGCTGATCTTCCGGCACTCTAGCAATGCAGAGCACTGGGAGATTACATCATTTCCCAGCGCTCTGCAATACTGAGAACCGCGCGGGAGCGGGTGATGGAGTTAGGAGATGGACATGGGGCAATGAGAAGATGGGGCCGCCGGGCCCATGGCTATTTCTGCACAAGGGCCCGGTGGCTTCTAGTTACGCTACTGATGGTGCAGTTTGTACATCTTTTCTTGTGTGCATAGGACCCATTTTCTTAAATGGGAACAATACCTATGGGAATAAGCATCTCTTAATTTGTTGAACATCCTTACTTAGGTAGGAATTCTTCATTTAGCACCATATATCTGTTATTGCCTAGGTTTTAAGAGTTCCATTTTTGTTTGCTTTTTTTAACCTCTTCTGGACCAGAGGGGTGTGTGACACATTGCAGATCATCCTTCTGGTTCTGAAGGGATTAAATCTCTTTACAATATTCCTGTGGTCCTCCACCTTTTAACATTCAAGGCACCCCTAACTGGAATTTTCAGGGCACCCCTGACATATTTTAGGTAATTTATCAGGGGCTTAACGAAGTGAATAAATAAGTGTATAGCTACCAGTGTGCTGTCAGTGAAAGAAAGGCACATTGTGCACTAGGGGAACTCCATATATCTGTGGTGAATTGGACAGTCTGTCCATGTCTGTACATGTGGCAGTAGAGATGATGGTGGTGGCAGAGGCATGTGTGGAGAATGTATAACTTTTAAGAGTGCTTCTGCTAGTTGTGGCCCTCTGAAATGTTGATGGGGTGTCTTCCAGTCAGACCAGTGGCTGTGCTCCAGGTGGGATCTCAATGAGGATGTGCCTAGGTGAGATCCTGCTTTCCCCTGCTCACATACTTCTTACCCAGACAATCGATAGCAACATGTTTAGCTTCTGGATCATGAGTGAAGTATATCCATACTGTAGACTTTATACAGTGATGGGTTCCTAAGGAGCTACTACTACTGGGGATAGACGCTGCAATTGTACTAATAGTAGCTGTCAAAACATGCACTTCCAACAGCAGCAGAAGCAGTCATCATAGCCCAGGCTGTGGATGTCGAGGACCTCTGTTGCTGATTACTCAACAATATTGTGTATGGATGGGTAGGAGTTGGACTTGGAAGTGGTGATGATGCTGATGAAGACTGATAGGATGTGATGGTGTGTTTTTAGGCATCTTTACTTGTCTAGAGTCAGACTTTCCAATTTACTTGCAAAAAGTTTATTAAGAGGCATAGTGCTCCTTTTCAATGGTGGATAATTGAGCCTTTTCTTTTCATAAATTCTCAGGCCATGTCATCTCTATCTCTCTCTCACAAATTTTCTCTCTCAAATTCATCTGTATCAGAAAAATATAAGGATGGTGGAGGGATTTACTGGATTACCATCATTATCAATAATTAAGTCAAAGTAGCATTGCCTATCGCTGCTTCTCCACTACTTTTATATTCCCCTAGGCTTTTTGAAATCCTAAACAATTATTTTTTACTCTTCCCCTTTGAAGGATTTTCAGAACATTCATTAATACTTTAGGACAGGTGCTATCCTTGGTACTCTTACTGTCAGATGCAGCAGTTGCTTGAACTACTACACCTGAGATCGATATGCCAGAAACACCAGAAAGTGACTCACTGTCTTCAGTGTTTTTACAGTCTATTTTAGACTCCCATCCTAAAGCAAAATGGTACTTGGAAGATCCTCTTATGTACCAGGAACCCCTACCATACAAAAAGGTGCATGGGTGGTCATATTGTATATGCTATTTTAAAATCTGTTACTTAATAGAGCAGATTATTTTTTCATTCTTACAGCTATCAGTTATTTCATGTGAGCTCTGCTGTAGTCTACAACTGAACAGGATGTGCACCAAGACTGAACAGGGACATACTAGATTGAGAATGTTTCCATGACCCTTTAGAATCACAAGTGGGGCATTTTCAGACTCATAAATCATGCTATACAGACTTAAAATTGTGCAGAGTAAATACACCTGCTGATAATATGAAAATATATATATATATATCTATCAATATATATAGATATATATATATAGATAGATAGATATATATATAGATAGATAGATAGATAGATAGATAGATAGATAGATAGATAGATAGATAGATAGTTATATATATATATATATATATAAAAACTAGATATACCTGTCTGTTGTATCAGGAGCTGAAAACAATAATAATAGCCACTTATTCCTATATGTATAGCTCCCGATTCAATTTTGAGGTGTGAGGTTCTGACATGATAGTATCTAAACAATTCTTTTTTTTTTACGTTTTCCAGAATTGCAACTAAAATGTTATCCTGTGACATCTTACACAAGAGCGAAAATTGCACAAGAGAGTGTGGAATTAGGAAGCCGCCAACTTGTGATTTACTAACAGAGGGAAGGCCCTATTGTGAAATATGGAGAAATAACATTTTTAGACATACGGTAAAAAAGGTTGCAGTACATGCAGATCCATTGAATGTTTTGGTTCCAAAGAAATATGTTTTTAATTAGACCTTTAACCCTTTGAGTGCCAGAGGGGTAAGCAATGTGTTGCATACCCCTGTGGCACTCAAAGGATAAACTCTCCCACCACCCCTTATTGCAGTGCTCTGTTGTCTTGTTAACCTACTGTACAGTGCTGTGGAATCTGTTTTCGCTTCATAAATAAATGTTGGTAGCAATAATAACCTCTTGACTGTCAGAGATATCTTCTAAGCACTGTGTTAAAGATGTAACTGGCATACAATGCTGTTGATAACTCAGATTTATAGAACCAAGAATCTACAGTGGATTTTAAAAGGATAGTATTGTCAAAAAAATATACCTCAGATAGTTCAGTTTAAATTTTTTTATAATGAATAGTATGTTTTGAAAATCCATTACTGCCAAATCCAGTTAAAAGTTTCTCCCTCCTGCCTCTTTTCAGGATGTCCTGCAGACACCCCCCAGACCTGAAAGCTGGTTGCTTGACTGGACAGATCTCAATGAGGGACAATATTGTGCCTATCTGTGTTAGGAAAACCCTGTCCCTTTGATGAAGTATACAGTTTTTTCCTTATGCTGGTACAGTATTGTCCCTTGTCGTGATCTGTCCCAACCAGCTTTCTGATCTCAGGGAAATCAGTATAACTGTCTTAAAAGGGACAGGAGGGGGAAACTTTTAACTGTATTTTTAAGCAGAACATGACAGTAAAGGATTTTCAGAACATACTGTTCATTATAAAAAAAAAATAACAATTGGAGGTATATTTATTTTTTGACAATATTATCATTTTAAACTGGGTACCTGAAGAAGTACAGCGGTTCAATGAAAAAATAACCCTTTAGAAACCATAGGCTATATATTAGCTATCTATCTATCTAGATATATGCACACACACTCATTTAACCCTTTGAGTTCTGGAGGGGTACCAATGCATTGTCATGCAATGTTCTGAATACCCATCTGGCACTCAAAGTGTTAATAGGCTTGGCCTTTTGAGTGCCATACTGGTGATCAATGCATTGCAAAGCGATGTGTTTCTCACACCTCTGGCACTAAAAGGATAGGATTAAAGGAGGGTTAATACTTCTTAATAGTAAAAAAACTCCCACACGTTTTAAACTAGGCAAAAAATTCCAATGGCTGCAATGAATCAATGAAATGTGAACTGGTTCTCCAAAATGAATATTTAATTAGTAATGAATGTCATGTCCATTGAGGCAGGCAATGGGGGGAGATTGATAAAAGTGGGTTAATGGAAAATAGGCTATAAAATGGCTGTAAGATTGTCGCTGGTAGTTATAAAAGTATTAACCCTCTGAGTGCCAGAGGGGTACACAACGCAGCGCAAAGCAACGCGTTGCATACCCCTCTAGTGCTCAAAGGGTTAATGACAGTTTAGGGGGACATAACACCGTGTAGTACTTTTTTTTAATAAGTAAGGACGTTTGTAAAAAGTGACAATTTAGCAACAGAATTTTCAACAAATATTTAAGGCCATATCTGACTTTTTTATTCTTTACTGTCAACATATTTATAAATGTACCTAGAATCCTATATAATAATTCGCTAAGTTGTGTGTAACGCCCGACATGCGCAGTGGACACTGCTGCTCTTGCGGCAGTCGTGTGCCCGCGCCGCGGCTGATACAGAGCTGGGCGGCTGCCAGAGGCACTGTGGCCCGTGTAACGGGCTGCTCAACTAGTACTTTATAAATACCAACACTCATAATAAGGAATAAAGACATTTTATGGATCTGTTCACAAAAAAATAACAGGAACACTTTTTATAAATCTCCCCCATGGTACTTTTGCAGGAATAGAGGACCGCAGACTCCTCCCACTGAAGGATTTATAGTTTGGTGTACTGGATTAGATTAAAAATAAAAAAATAAGAAAAATGTTTGCGTCCATGGGCATGGTTTCCAGTACTCATTTAAGGTTAGTTTTGGCAAACTAATCCGTGCAGAGTTCATTCATAGTGGCCTCTAGAATATTCTCTCCTGATTAAGTGGGATTTATTATTAACCATTTAAATACCTTAATGGGTTAATATATCATTACGAGGTTTTAATATTCCTTTGACACAGGGTCAGTAAAGGTACATGCTTTGGCCCTTTAAACAGCCAGGATACTAGAACCAGATTTCCTGCTAGGCAGAGTAGGCAATCACCTAGGTGATCAAACAACTGCCAAGTAATGTGTTGTAGACTTCCATATCATTCAGGGGGTTATAAGCTCTGTTTAAACAATTGATAATTTATATTTGTCATCTAGGGTGCAGTTTTTTTGCCCCACAACGGTACTTATTAGCTTCGAGGTTACAGAACTAAATATCAAAGAAAAAACCTCAATGGAAATCAATAAATTTCCTTTATATTTGATATGTAAGGTCTAATTGTTTTGCCCCAGAATTTACATTCACTTAGACAGGGGCCATTTATCAAAAGTAGCTAAATTGGAGATGCTAAATGTATTGTATGCTAATTTGCATCTTGTACCGTTCCTTATGCATCACCTTGCTAAATTCACTTTATAATTTCCTCTGTAAATGTTGCAATTTACTCCAAAAGGTTAGTGAGAATATCAGTGATTCTTGGCAAATGTATTTGCTACCTCACATCATACATATGGAGCAACCTGGAGCTTCCCCTAAAACAAGGGGAGTAAATGCAATTTGAGCTGAAATTGTCGATAATCAATAATTTATGTGGCTTTAGGTGTCATTATTGCAAACAGCAATTAAATTAACACTAACAACTAGTGATGAGCGAGCACCCCAATGCTCGGGTGTTCGGGTGCTCTGACCGAGCGCCCCCGGAGGCTCGAGTGCTCGGCCGAGCAACCGAGCCCCATTGAAGTCAATGGGAGGACTCGAGCATTACACCAGGCACCACCTGCTCTGATGAGGGGAGGGTGCCTGGTCCATAGGAAAAGGGCAGAAAAGGATTGAAACACCACAGAAATGGTTCAGGGACAGCATAGGGAGGATGTCTGGATGCATCTTGGACTCCAACATCGCTGCTGGGAACGATCTTTCGCCCGTAGTACGCCATTTTTACAGACTGACCATAAAACACACAAAAAGGAAAATAAAAACGACTTTAGGCGAAAAATTGTTACCAAACAATATTTGCTGTATATTTACTTGTATATCATCTGCAAATTCTCCCAAAAATTTCCTTGATTTTCTGAAGTGAGGCCATGATTAAGAGGGAAACGTGCGCAGAGGCAAATTATCCCAAAAATTTCCTTGATTTTCTGAAGTGAGGCCATGATTAAGAGGGAAACGTGCGCAGAGGCAAATTATCCCAAAAATTTCCTTGATTTTCTGAAGTGAGGCCATGATTAAGAGGGAAACGTGCGCAGAGACAAATTATCCCAAAAATTTCCTTGATTTTCTGAAGTGAGGCCATGATTAAGAGGGAAACGTGCGCAGAGGCAAATTATCCCAAAAATTTCCTTGATTTTCTGAAGTGAGGCCATGATTAAGAGGGAAACGTGCGCAGAGGCAAATTCTCCCAAAAATTTCCTTGATTTTATTGAACGGAGGCCATGATTAAGAGGGAAACGTGCGCTGAGCTGACCATCTAAAACATTATGGGTGAGGGTCTGCTGCAGAGCTGACCATCCTAAACATTATATGCGAAGGCCCGCTAGTGAGCTAACGCTATAAAACATTATATGCGAAGGCCCGCTAGTGAGCTGACGCTATAAAACATTATATGAGAGGGCCCGCTAGAGAGCTGACCCAATAAAACATTATATGAGAAGGCCCGCTGGTGAGCTGACCTATATAAAAATTGTCAAACAGGGCCCGCTGGTGAGCTGGCCCTATATAAAAATTATATCACAGGGCCCGCTGGTGAGCTGGCCCTATATAAAAATTATAGCACAGGGCATATGGAAGAGGAGGAGGAGGATGAGAAGATTAAGAGTCAACCATATACCCGTTTTTTGGGTGGAAGGGGTGAATGGGAATACAGAGTATTCCCATCATTGTAAATAATATATGTAAAGTGAGTTTATGTTCCCCCGGGGCTTTCCTCCAGTGGAGTGGAGAAGTCAGGGGAAATCCAGGCCTTGTTCATTTTTATAAGTGTCAACCTATCAGCATTGTCGGTGGAAAGGCGGATACGCTTATCTGTTATGATGCCACCAGCAGCACTAAATACCCGCTCAGACAGAACGCTGGCGGCAGGGCAGGCCAGCACCTCCAAGGCGTAGAGTGCCAGTTCATACCACGTGTCCAGCTTGGACACCCAGTAGTTGTAAGGCACAGAGGGATCATTGAGGACGCTGACACGGTCTGCTACGTACTCCTTCACCATCTTCCAAAACTTTTCCCTCCTTGTGACACTAGGCTGCGCATCAGGGTGAGGGTGCTGGCGGGGTGTCATGAAGGTGTCCCACGCCTTGGAGAGTGTTGCCCTGCCTTTCTCGGAACTGCTGTGTGCTCCCCTTTTCTCCCCTTCTCGGTTGGCCAAGGTAGCACGTACTCTGCCGCCAGCGTTGTCAGATGGAAAATTTTGGAGCAATTTTTCAACAAGAACCTTCTGGTATTGCACCATTTTGCTTGTCCTCTCCACCGGAGGAATGAGAGATGAGAAATTCTCTTTGTAGCGGGGGTCCAGAAGGGTGAACACCCAGTAATCCGTGTTGTCTAAAATGCGTACAACGCGTGGGTCACGGGAAAGGCAGCCTAACATAAAGTCAGCCATGTGTGCCAGAGTACCAACAGTCAAGATTTCGCTGTCCTCACCAGGAGGATGACTCTCAATCTCCTCATCCTCTTCCTCCTCTTCTGCCCACCCACGCTGAAGAGATGGAACTAAAGTTCCATGGCTACCCTCTGTAGCGGAGGCAACCGTGTCTTCCTCCTTCTCCTCCTCCTCCTCCTCCGCCTCCTCCAATTGTCGCTGAGAAGACGAAGTGAGGGTGCTCTGGCTATCACCTTGTGTAAGCTCTTCCTCCCCCATTTCCACCTCTTCCACATGCAAAGCGTCGGTTTTAATTGTGAGCAGCGAGGGTTTCAGTAGACACAGAAGTGGGATGGTTACACTGATAATAGCGTTATCGCCGCTCACCATCTGTGTCGATTCCTCAAAATTGCGTAAAACCTCGCAGAGGTCTGACATCCATTCCCACTCCTCACTTCTGATTACAGGAAGTTGAACGGAGAGGCGACGACCGTGTAACAGCTGGTACTCCACTACTGCCCTCTGCTGCTCACAAAGCCGGGCCAACATGTGGAAGGTGGAGTTCCAGCGCGTGCTCACGTCACACAGCAGCCGGTGAGCTGGCAATTGTAAGCGCTGCTGCAGCTTCAACAGGCCGGCCGAAGCTGTAGATGACTTACGGAAATGTGCACACACGCGGCGCACCTTGGTCAAGAGATCATGCACATTGGGGTAGGTTTTTAGAAATCGCTGAACCACTAAATTAAATACATGCGCTAGGCATGGTACGTGTGTGAGCTTGCCGAGCTCCAAAGCCGCCACCAAGTTACGCCCATTATCACACACAACCATGCCTGGTTGCAGGTTGAGTGGCGAGAGCCACTGCTCGGTCTGGTGACTAATCCCCTGCAACAGCTCTGAGGCCGTGTGCTGTTTGTCCCCAAGGCAGATCAGCTTCAGCACGGCCTGTTGACGCTTCCCCACTGCAGTGCTACACTGCTTCCAGCTACTGGCTGATGGGGGAGTGGCGCTGCGTGTAGAGAATTCGGAGGTGGAAACGGAGGAGGAGGAGCCAATAACGTAGGTGCTGGCGGAAACCCTGATGGAGGTAGGGCCCACAATCCTCGGCGTGGGTAGCACCCGTGCCATCCCAGGGTCCGAGTCGCTCCCAGCCTCCACGACATTCACCCAGTGTGCCGTCAGGGAAATGTAGCGTCCCTGGCCACAAGCACTTGTCCATGTGTCAGTCGTTAAGTGTACCTTCCCAGTAACTGCGTTGGTCAGGGCACGGGTGATGTTACGGGACACATGGTGGTGTAATGCGGGGATGGCACACCGGGAAAAGTAGTGGCGGCTGGGGACCGCGTACCGAGGGACAGCTGCTGCCATCAGGCTGCGGAAGGACTCAGTGTCCACAAGCCTAAATGGCAGCATTTCGATGGCCAGTAATTTGGAAAGGTGTGAGGTTAGTGCTATGGCCTGTGGGTGGGTGGCTGGGTATTTTCGCTTGCGCTCAAATGCCTGGGGTAACGAAATTTGGACGCTGTGCTGGGACAGGGAAGTGGATGTGGTCGCTGATGGTGCTTCAGATGGTACAGGTGCAGGGCGGGAGGTATGCGGGCCTGCGCCTTCGACAGGCGATTGGCCGGCAACGAAAACAGGGGAAGAGGAGGCAGTGGTGTGGCCTGCAGACACAGATGGGCGATCCAGGCGTTCCTCCCACTTACTACGGTGCTTGGATGCCATGTGTCGGATCATGCTGGTGGTGGTGAGGTTTCTAGTGTTCATGCCTCGGCTCATTCTGGTGTGGCACAGGTTGCAAACTACAATTCTTTTGTCGTCCGCACTTTCCTTAAAAAAACGCCATACCGCGGAACACCTACCCTTTGGCAAGGGAGATTTACGCAAGGGGGTGCTCCGTGGAACATTTGCGGGCCGGTTTGGTGCGGTCCGCCTTCTTTCTGTAGCCACACCACTGCCTCTTCCAGCCTGTTGCAGTGCTGCAGATGGCTCACCCTCAGGACTGCTGTCATCGCTCGGCTCTACACCTTCCCAGGTGGGGTCAGTCACCTCATCGTCCACCAAGTCCTCCTCCACTTCCTCACTCTGATCATCCTCCCCATGTCTTGATCCCACCACATACTCAGTCATTGACAACTGTATAACATTCTCCTCAACAAGGTCTTGAGACAGTAATAGTGGTTGATTTAATGGCAACTGTGTCTCATCATCATCATCATCATCATCCACTACTTCCTTTGACCTTAAATGCCGTTCACATCTGTCATCTTCTTGTGATTGGGTACCCTCTAGAGGTTGTGAATCAGGGCACAAGATGTCATGTTCCTCTGCAAGTGTGCTTGGAGAGAGGGTCAAATGAAGGATTGGTGATGAGACGAGCTCCTCACTATATCCCAGTGTGGGATCACTTCTTTGACCAGACCGTCTATGGTGGGAGGAAGGATGATCAGAGTGAGGATTATGTTGACCAGACTCTTGGCTACTGAGAGTGGACTTGGTGGAAGACAGGGTGGTGCTTAACCGACTGGAAGCAGTATCAGCTGACATCCAACCGACCACCTGTTCGCAGTGGTCGGACCTCGAGAGTGATGTCCTGCGACGCCCTGTAAAATTAGACATGAAGCTAGGTATGGTGGATGTCTTTCTTTCTTGTGCTCTGGCACCAGGCACAGTTTCTCCGCGTCCTGACCCGCGCCCTGAACTATCAGGATCACGTCCACTTCCCCGTCCCTTTTTACCCGCCTTCTTCATCTTACACGGAATATGTGACTTTAATATTTGAGTTTGAAAACTTAACAGTATTTCTTCCTATTCTGCAACTGTGCAGAGTACACAGAATAGGCTGCTAAACTGCGGTGACACACACTGAATGGAATATGTGACTTTAATATTTGAGTTTGAAAACTTAACAGTATTTCTTCCTATTCTGCAACTGTGCAGAGTACACAGAATAGGCTGCTAAACTGCGGTGACACACACTGAATGGAATATGTGACTTTAATATTTGAGTTTGAAAACTTAACAGTATTTCTTCCTATTCTGCAACTGTGCAGAGTACACAGAATAGGCTGCTAAACTGCGGTGACACACACTGAATGGAATATGTGACTTTAATATTTGAGTTTGAAGACTTAACAGTATTTCTTCCTATTCTGCAACTGTGCAGAGTACACAGAATAGGCTGCTAAACTGCGGTGACACACACTGAATGGAATATGTGACTTTAATATTTGAGTTTGAAGACTTAACAGTATTTCTTCCTATTCTGCAACTGTGCAGAGTACACAGAATAGGCTGCTAAACTGCGGTGACGCACACTGAATGGAATATGTGACTTTAATATTTGAGTTTGAAAACTTAACAGTATTTCTTCCTATTCTGCAACTGTGCAGAGTACACAGAATAGGCTGCTAAACTGCGGTGACGCACACTGAATGGAATATGTGACTTTAATATTTGAGTTTGAAAACTTAACAGTATTTCTTCCTATTCTGCAACTGTGCAGAGTACACAGAATAGGCTGCTAAACTGCGGTGACACACACTGAATGGAATATGTGACTTTAATATTTGAGTTTGAAAACTTAACAGTATTTCTTCCTATTCTGCAACTGTGCAGAGTACACAGAATAGGCTGCTAAACTGCGGTGACACACACTGAATGGAATATGTGACTTTAATATTTGAGTTTGAAGACTTAACAGTATTTCTTCCTATTCTGCAACTGTGCAGAGTACACAGAATAGGCTGCTAAACTGCGGTGACACACACTGAATGGAATATGTGACTTTAATATTTGAGTTTGAAAACTTAACAGTATTTCTTCCTATTCTGCAACTGTGCAGAGTACACAGAATAGGCTGCTAAACTGCGGTGACACACACTGAATGGAATATGTGACTTTAATATTTGAGTTTGAAAACTTAACAGTATTTCTTCCTATTCTGCAACTGTGCAGAGTACACAGAATAGGCTGCTAAACTGCGGTGACACACACTGAATGGAATATGTGACTTTAATATTTGAGTTTGAAGACTTAACAGTATTTCTTCCTATTCTGCAACTGTGCAGAGTACACAGAATAGGCTGCTAAACTGCGGTGACACACACTGAATGGAATATGTGACTTTAATATTTGAGTTTGAAAACTTAACAGTATTTCTTCCTATTCTGCAACTGTGCAGAGTACACAGAATAGGCTGCTAAACTGCGGTGACGCACACTGAATGGAATATGTGACTTTAATATTTGAGTTTGAAAACTTAACAGTATTTCTTCCTATTCTGCAACTGTGCAGAGTACACAGAATAGGCTGCTAAACTGCGGTGACACACACTGAATGGAATATGTGACTTTAATATTTGAGTTTGAAAACTTAACAGTATTTCTTCCTATTCTGCAACTGTGCAGAGTACACAGAATAGGCTGCTAAACTGCGGTGACACACACTGAATGGAATATGTGACTTTAATATTTGAGTTTGAAAACTTAACAGTATTTCTTCCTATTCTGCAACTGTGCAGAGTACACAGAATAGGCTGCTAAACTGCGGTGACACACACTGAATGGAATATGTGACTTTAATATTTGAGTTTGAAGACTTAACAGTATTTCTTCCTATTCTGCAACTGTGCAGAGTACACAGAATAGGCTGCTAAACTGCGGTGACACACACTGAATGGAATATGTGACTTTAATATTTGAGTTTGAAAACTTAACAGTATTTCTTCCTATTCTGCAACTGTGCAGAGTACACAGAATAGGCTGCTAAACTGCGGTGACACACACTGAATGGAATATGTGACTTTAATATTTGAGTTTGAAGACTTAACAGTATTTCTTCCTATTCTGCAACTGTGCAGAGTACACAGAATAGGCTGCTAAACTGCAGTGACACACACTGAATGGAATATGTGACTTTAATATTTGAGTTTGAAAACTTAACAGTATTTCTTCCTATTCTGCAACTGTGCAGAGTACACAGAATAGGCTGCTAAACTGCGGTGACACACACTGAATGGAATATGTGACTTTAATATTTGAGTTTGAAAACTTAACAGTATTTCTTCCTATTCTGCAACTGTGCAGAGTACACAGAATAGGCTGCTAAACTGCGGTGACACACACTGAATGGAATATGTGACTTTAATATTTGAGTTTGAAAACTTAACAGTATTTCTTCCTATTCTGCAACTGTGCAGAGTACACAGAATAGGCTGCTAAACTGCGGTGACACACACTGAATGGAATATGTGACTTTAATATTTGAGTTTGAAGACTTAACAGTATTTCTTCCTATTCTGCAACTGTGCAGAGTACACAGAATAGGCTGCTAAACTGCGGTGACACACACTGAATGGAATATGTGACTTTAATATTTGAGTTTGAAGACTTAACAGTATTTCTTCCTATTCTGCAACTGTGCAGAGTACACAGAATAGGCTGCTAAACTGCGGTGACGCACACTGAATGGAATATGTGACTTTAATATTTGAGTTTGAAAACTTAACAGTATTTCTTCCTATTCTGCAACTGTGCAGAGTACACAGAATAGGCTGCTAAACTGCGGTGACGCACACTGAATGGAATATGTGACTTTAATATTTGAGTTTGAAAACTTAACAGTATTTCTTCCTATTCTGCAACTGTGCAGAGTACACAGAATAGGCTGCTAAACTGCGGTGACACACACTGAATGGAATATGTGACTTTAATATTTGAGTTTGAAAACTTAACAGTATTTCTTCCTATTCTGCAACTGTGCAGAGTACACAGAATAGGCTGCTAAACTGCGGTGACACACACTGAATGGAATATGTGACTTTAATATTTGAGTTTGAAGACTTAACAGTATTTCTTCCTATTCTGCAACTGTGCAGAGTACACAGAATAGGCTGCTAAACTGCGGTGACACACACTGAATGGAATATGTGACTTTAATATTTGAGTTTGAAAACTTAACAGTATTTCTTCCTATTCTGCAACTGTGCAGAGTACACAGAATAGGCTGCTAAACTGCGGTGACACACACTGAATGGAATATGTGACTTTAATATTTGAGTTTGAAAACTTAACAGTATTTCTTCCTATTCTGCAACTGTGCAGAGTACACAGAATAGGCTGCTAAACTGCGGTGACACACACTGAATGGAATATGTGACTTTAATATTTGAGTTTGAAGACTTAACAGTATTTCTTCCTATTCTGCAACTGTGCAGAGTACACAGAATAGGCTGCTAAACTGCGGTGACACACACTGAATGGAATATGTGACTTTAATATTTGAGTTTGAAAACTTAACAGTATTTCTTCCTATTCTGCAACTGTGCAGAGTACACAGAATAGGCTGCTAAACTGCGGTGACGCACACTGAATGGAATATGTGACTTTAATATTTGAGTTTGAAAACTTAACAGTATTTCTTCCTATTCTGCAACTGTGCAGAGTACACAGAATAGGCTGCTAAACTGCGGTGACACACACTGAATGGAATATGTGACTTTAATATTTGAGTTTGAAAACTTAACAGTATTTCTTCCTATTCTGCAACTGTGCAGAGTACACAGAATAGGCTGCTAAACTGCGGTGACACACACTGAATGGAATATGTGACTTTAATATTTGAGTTTGAAAACTTAACAGTATTTCTTCCTATTCTGCAACTGTGCAGAGTACACAGAATAGGCTGCTAAACTGCGGTGACACACACTGAATGGAATATGTGACTTTAATATTTGAGTTTGAAGACTTAACAGTATTTCTTCCTATTCTGCAACTGTGCAGAGTACACAGAATAGGCTGCTAAACTGCGGTGACACACACTGAATGGAATATGTGACTTTAATATTTGAGTTTGAAAACTTAACAGTATTTCTTCCTATTCTGCAACTGTGCAGAGTACACAGAATAGGCTGCTAAACTGCGGTGACACACACTGAATGGAATATGTGACTTTAATATTTGAGTTTGAAGACTTAACAGTATTTCTTCCTATTCTGCAACTGTGCAGAGTACACAGAATAGGCTGCTAAACTGCGGTGACACACACTGAATGGAATATGTGACTTTAATATTTGAGTTTGAAAACTTAACAGTATTTCTTCCTATTCTGCAACTGTGCAGAGTACACAGAATAGGCTGCTAAACTGCGGTGACACACACTGAATGGAATATGTGACTTTAATATTTGAGTTTGAAAACTTAACAGTATTTCTTCCTATTCTGCAACTGTGCAGAGTACACAGAATAGGCTGCTAAACTGCGGTGACACACACTGAATGGAATATGTGACTTTAATATTTGAGTTTGAAAACTTAACAGTATTTCTTCCTATTCTGCAACTGTGCAGAGTACACAGAATAGGCTGCTAAACTGCGGTGACACACACTGAATGGAATATGTGACTTTAATATTTGAGTTTGAAAACTTAACAGTATTTCTTCCTATTCTGCAACTGTGCAGAGTACACAGAATAGGCTGCTAAACTGCGGTGACGCACACTGAATGGAATATGTGACTTTAATATTTGAGTTTGAAAACTTAACAGTATTTCTTCCTATTCTGCAACTGTGCACAGTACACAGAATGTGCTGCTAAACTGCGGTGACGCACACTGAATGGAATATGTGACTTTGATATTTTAGTTTGAAGACTTAACAGTATTTCTTCCTATTCTGCAACTCTGCACAGTACACAGAATGTGCTGCTAAACTGCGGCGACGCACACTGAATGGAATATGTGACTTTGAAATTTTAGTTTGAAGACTTAACAGTATTTCTTCCTATTCTGCAACTCTGCACAGTACACAGAATGTGCTGCTAAACTGCGGCGAAGCACACTGAATGGAATATGTGACTTTGATATTTTACAGTTTGAAGACTTAACAGTATTTCTTCCTATTCTGCAACTCTGCACAGTCCACAGAATGTGCTGCTAAACTGCGGCGAAGCACACTGAATGGAATATGTGACTTTGATATTTTAGTTTGAAGACTTAACAGTATTTCTTCCTATTCTGCAACTCTGCACAGTACACAGAATGTGCTGCTAAACTGCGGCGACGCACACTGAATGGAATATGTGACTTTGATATTTTAGTTTGAAGACTTAACAGAATGTGCTCTAATCTGCAACTTTGCACACTAAACAGAATGTGCTCTAATCTGCAACTTTGCACACTAAACAGAATGTGCTCTAATCTGCAACTTTGCACACTAAACAGAATGTGCTCTAATCTGCAACTTTGCACACTAAACAGAATATATAAAAAATTTTTTTTGTTGTTTTTTTCCCCCCACACAAAATAATCTGCTGCCCCCACACACAGTAGTCCTAAAAAGGACTTTTGGTTCTTTTTTTTTCACAATTTTGCTTTTTTTCTCCCTACACTGACTTTCCCTTCCTATCCTCATCTCTCCCTGGCTAAGACTGAGCCGAACTCGCTGGTCAGGTGCTATACAGCACCCGACCACGGGTTCTGGCCAGCCAATCAGTGTAATGCCAGCAGCCAACATGGCTGCTGGCATTACACCGATGTCAGAGCCTCCCTGCACGTTTATTGGCTGCGCAGCAGCCGCAAAACGTGCGGGGAGGAGACCCGAACATGGCGGGCGAGCACATGCGGTACTCGTACGAGTACCGCCATGTGCCGAGCAGAGCGATGCTCGAGCCGATCCGAGCATCGGCCGAGCATGCTCGCTCAACACTACTAACAACCCATAGCACCACTTAACATATGCTCCTGAGAGGGTGCAAATGGAATTACCTGACTGTTCCCTGGTTTTGTGCATAGGAGTAAGTGTTTGTGTATATGTTTGTATGTTTGTGTGAGTGAGATTTTGTTAACCCTTTGAGTACCTGTGAGGTATCCAATGCATTGCAATGACGTGATATCTTTCTGGCACTCAAAGGGTTAATGGAATATGTATTGATGAGAAAACCGCCTTTTTGAACACAAAACAGCTTTGTCAATGCATTTTGACAACGTTTCACCATTAAAATACAGAAGTATTGCTGCAGCTGTCGCCTAACATATAAATGAGCTAAGGAGAAGGCAAATATAAATGTGCAAGATCTACACGGTGCAGGCTATAAGGTCACAATGGAAATTCACAGCACAAACTCCTTAACTAAGGCCCAAGCAGAAGGTAATGAAGAGGGAAGTGTTTCCTGCTCACTTCCGACACTCTTCACACACCCCAACCCCTATAATTGACCCGAACAACCTGCATCACATTGCATGATTCAGCACATTCACCTCACTTCGGGGCATAATTACAGAGGGTGCAACCCTGATGGGGCCTTCAGACCAATGATATGTGCATGTGTAGGTTGACTATACCTCACCTTTAAAAAGGGACACACATCAAAAATGCATACTACAGGGTTGCTTTGATTTTGGTGCACTCCTGAAATATGCCTATTTCCTATGTGTCCCTTTTTAAAGGTGAGGTATGGTCAGCCTATGCATGTGCTTCAATGGCACCCTTGAACAGATGGTACAGGCATGCATAGAAACCAAGAGGGTATTGGAACAGTACCTCATCACTTCCTGTTCGTGTACCAGGGGGTGCAGCAGGAATCTACTGGGTTTGTGCCTTTCGAGCTACTGTAAGGCAGTAAGAGGTCTCTTATTCCACTTGAGAGAGTATTGGGAAGAAAGGCTAAGAGGACAGGCAACTCCATTAGTACAGTATATCTTTCAATTGAGGGACTAGTTGGAGAAATTAACCAGCCTGTACCGAGAGCATCTCTGATCAGCCCAGGTGAAGCAAAAGGCCTGGTATGACTGGACTATTCAGACGAGAGAATACCACTAAGGGCTAAAGGTGTTGGAGCTCATACCCAGTTCATGTGGAATGGATGTTCGTGGTAGTAATAACATTTTTAGACACCAATTATATGGTCATCTTTGCCCCTGGCAGGAATGGTCAAAGTCCCTTCATGTAAATATGATTAAGTAGCACTGAGAACGAAGGACTCTGTTCATGGCCATTTGTCATCTCCCAGGGGGTAAGTGCAGTAGGGGGAACTCCCAGATCTATTAGCAGCCACTAAGAGTACTGGTAAGAATAGTGATTTAGGGGTCTACCTGCAGCTCAGTCTTACTCAAAAGCAGGAACTCCATTCTTTGCTAGAGGCTTGTGCTGGACACTTTAAACTCCAATCAGGACTAACCCCCATTAGATAGACACTCCAGAATAGATCCATCTTCTCTTACCTGTGTATTATGTCCTAATGTCTGTAAAAAAAAAAAGAAAAGAAAAGAAATGAAGGAGAAGATCAAATAAATGTAGGTCCTAGGTGTCATTCAGCAGATGAGAGGTCCATAAGGTTCTCCAGTAATTCTGGTGTCCAGGAAAGATGGTACAAACCCATTGTGTGTGTGGACTACCAGCAGCTGAATGATCACACAATTAAAGATGCATACACAATGCCAAGGATATGTGATCTCCTTAATGAACTGGCTGGGGTCTTGTTATGTATCTACATTAGCGCTAAGTAAGGGATACTGGAGCATCCCTTTATCAGATCAGGCGAAACTGAAATCTTCACTCATTACACCATTCTGCCTGCACCCTTGCCACTTTCCACAGCTGGCTGACTGGCTGCTAGAGCACTGTGCATGTGCATTTCTAGATGATATAGTAATGTGCAGCACTACATGGAGCGGGGGGGGGGGGGCATTTAAGGGAAGCGTTGAATGGATACAGGAGGCCGGACTGGCTAAATAATTGGACAAGTACCAGATGGGGATGACTGAGGTCCATTACCTTTGACATAGAGTATAGAGTGGGAAGATGTTCCCAGCACTTGCCAAACTTTCAGTCATCTAGAAGTGGCCCTTTACCCATACTAAGAAACAGGTACTGGCTTTTTGGGGATAGCTAGTTACTATCACAAATGTGCCCCCACCTTTAGTGCTGAAGCCAAGCCCCTTTGTCACGGTGGCTCAGGTAAATAAGAGCACAAGACAGGTACAGTAAGATCAACTACCACACAGATCTGGTAGCCAGGCAAAGCCAAGGTTCATACACGGAGCGGGTAGTCAGGCAAGGCCAAGGTTCATACACGGAGTGGGTGGTCAGGCTAGGCCAAGGTTCATGCACGGATCGGGTAATCAGACAAGGCCAAGGCTCATACATGGATCGGTTAGTCAAACAAGGCCAAGGTTCATACACAGATTGGGTAGTCAGACAAAGCCAAGGATCATACACGGAAGGGAGTCAACAGCCAGGCAAGGGTCACAACAGAGCACAGAATACAGTAGGCTAACACACTGGTACACCACGAAAGGGCACTGAAACTCAGTCTAGCGGCCGCATATAAGGCCAACTGAGAAGACGGGACTTCAATCAGCCAATCAGCCAACCAGCCAAGGTACAAAACAGCAAGCGCGACGTCAGTGACGCGCGCTCACAACAGAGAGGCCAGCAGTCAGGCCAGCAGCGACCAGCAATGCCGCTGCTAGTCCACCAGTGTAAACCACACAGGTACACCACCAGCAGGCAGGGCCGGATTTGTAATTAGGCAGAGTAGGTATCTGCCTACAGATGCACCCCACAGAGGGGCGCCTGTTATTTGGATCCTCCGCTTGGAGCCACAGCCCACAACAACATGGTAAGGTCTCGGTCTATGCCTTCTTCGGCACAGACTTGTAGCTGCTGTGAGCTCCCTTGTTGGCTCTTTAGTAATGCAGAGAGCTGGGAGATGACATCATGGAGATGATCATGGAGGCTAGTTGGAGATGATCATGGGGGCTAGTTGGAGATGATCATGGGGGCCAGTTGGAGATGATGAGGGCAATGTGGAGATGAAGGGGTCAATGTGAGGGCATTATGGATCTGATGGGGGGCAATGTGGAGATTAGGAGCATTGTGGAGATGGCAAATCGGAGAGGGGGGCACTTCAGATTTCTGTGCCTACAGGCTCCTGAGATGTAAATCCAGCCCTGCCAGCAGGCCAGATCATGGGCACCGTGATACCCTTACAGAAGAATCAGCCATTTACATGTGGACATCTTCATGTCAGAAAGCCATGGCTTCTATGAAAGCAGCATTCAGTTCTTCTTCCGTGCTAGCAGCACAAGACTTTTCAAAGAGACTTTTGGTTGTGACAGATGCTTCAGCGTATGGATTCAAAGCAGTTCTGAGCCAGGTATCTGACTCGAGGGAGGAACTTACAGTATCAGACTAGTGAACAGGGAAGTAGGATATGCCATCACTGAGAAGTGCTTTGCCATTGTTTGGATCTTGAAGAATTTGTAACCATATCTCTGTGGGATAGAATTATCTATGGTCACTGATCACTCATAATACCCTTTCCTGTCTGATTAGGGCTCTAGGGGACAACTGACACTTGTTGTGATGGCGCAGCACTATATATTCCAAGTGGTACACTAGAGAGGCCAGCATCACAAAGCAGGTGTCCTTTCCTGTCAGGAGGATCAATGACCTGGAGGACTAACTGCAAGGCTTGTGAGTCTGTGGATGATCTGAAAAGACTAAGATTCACATATGATAGGGGAGCAACTGTGATGGGACACCATCCACTACTTCATCTTCCCGAGGCACTTGTGTTTAGGACACAACCACTCGATGTGTAAGTGGGTAAGGAAAGCTCCTCCTATAATACTTCTATAGTATCCAACCTTGAGCACTGAAGTGTAGAGTTGATGATGCTGCTGTACATTATCTGTTGTACATTGCATTGCTTTTATAATACTTGTTTTTAAAACTGCATCAAAAAAGTAATGTTTTTAGACTTTTTTCTATATATGGAGAACACGTTATTAAACTTGAAATTAGGCTATTAAAAACTACTGAAAATGATATAATATTTTTATTGATAATTAACTAAAGCTCCAAGTATTTTATTGCTGTTTGTTTCCAGATTACACTTATTTACTGTAAAAGTCATTTGAGAAAACCATCCCTACGCTGAAATGACACAACTAAAAATCTCATATAGGATGCCTTTAGAAAGTAATTAATTTTCTGGCTTGCATTACTTTTCTCCTGTATAATTCTATATTTTTCTAAACTTAAAAGAAAAGTATTGTAGTTATCAACATTTAAAAGATAAATCTGATAAATATACTGAGGTGGATATACTAAAAAGAAATGCACACACACACAAGTGCACACATAAGCGCAATCACGCAGACACAGGCATGAATGCATACACATAGCAACTGCAGTTACCTGTATTTACTAACATCTGTTGAAGTCTGCAATAAGGTCGTATCTTCTCAAAACAAGTAAAAATCTTTAGTGGTCTTAATCCCATAGAGGAAACCACCACCTATGGCTCTGCTGTGTTAGAGTATCATATTTTTAATTGAAAGTAGCCAGCTAGAGCCATAATGGACAACATAAGGCCATCCAGCTGTTGCCAGTCTACAACTCCCATCATCCTTCACCAGCCAATGGCTGGGAGAATACAAGCTGGAGAATCCAAAAGTACCAGGTGAAAAAAATAAATAAATCAAAAGAAATAATAAAACAAATAATTAATAAATGCACACACCTGATTTCTGTATCAACTACACATAACTAGGAAAGTCCTTCTGTTAAATAAATTAAAGGGACTCATTGGGGGTGATTAACTAAGGCGTGATAAAATGGAGATCACATCTCCAGTAATATCACTTCTCCAAGTCCTATGTTATTCTATGGAGCCAATGCACTAAGATTTTTCATGCTGGTGATCTTAGTGCACAGACTCCATTGAATAACACAGGAACTGGAGAAGTGATATCACTAGAGAAGTCATGTCTGCTCTATCACCTCTTTATCACTTCTTTATCAAGCCTTAGTGCATAAGCCCCATAATGACTTACTCACTCTGGATCACAGAAACATACTGTATTAAAGGGTTTGTAATGGCTTAAAAGAATAAAAAGTAATATTGTAGATAATGCAAAAAGAAATCAATCGGTGCAAGTCCTATCTCTCAGACCTTTATGGTTTGAGACATAGAATGTTTTAAAATTCCCCCCTCCTTCCCCTTTCCCTGACGTCAGAGTCTAGCTGACAGCAGGAGATCCTGGTCCAGGAACCCTCAGGCGGCTCTTCAGCAGAGCTGAAATACTGAATTCTACAAACCAGGCACACTTTGCAGACCATTCCAATGAAGTATTTTTTTTAGATTTCGGTATCTTGGCTCTGCTGAAGAGTTGCTTTGAGTCAGCCAACTCGAATCTCCTGCTTTCAGCTTTACAGCTGACAAGAGGGAGAGGGGAACTTTAAAACGTTCTATCTCTCAGACCATACAGGTTTGAGAGATAGGACTTGCACCAATCGATTTCTTATTGCATTATCTACAATATTACTTTTTATTCTTTTAAGCCATTACTATCCCTTTAAATACTGTAGTATATGTGTGTCACTGTTCAACCGCTATACATGAGTTGGATGTCAGATACACAGCCCTTACCTTTGACTTGCAATACAGATAAAGCTAAGCTACAGACTCGCTTCACAGACTTCAGGTAGAGGGCACTCACATGAAGAGAAGAAAATATTTGATACAGGGAAATAAGGAAAGGAAAACTATTAGGTTAGCCAGAGGGTTAGGCAATGCATTGAAAAGCAATGTATTGTGTACCCCTCTGACACTCAAAGGGTTAAATAAAATAATATACACTGCTAAAATAAGAAGCAGCTCTTTAAGAACAATACATTGCCCACCCCTATGTCCCTTAAAGGGTTCAAATAATACATTTATAAACATTTAAAGCTTGGTTAGTTAGAAAATGTTTTTTTTCAAGTCTCTGTAGCCAGTTGACAACTACTGATTAAGGACCTAATTGGCCTGGAGATTATTATTATGATTATGTCACTGACCTCAGTAAAACATAACAAGCTGTGTTTTATTAGGTATATAAAATAAATTTCATTTATTTATTTAAAGTGTTTTACCAGGAAGGAACACATTAAAATGTCTCTAATTTTCAATAATGTCCTGCATTCATAGCCTATGATGCTTATTACAGATACAAACATAAACAGACTATTTACAATTTCTTCCAGTCAATCCAGTCAGTAACAAAATAGCAATCTAAACGGGAATGCTACTTTTAGGAATAAATGGCTTAATCTGTTTAATAAACGAACTTAATATTTCCACTGCATGTTGATTGATAGGCTCTGTATGCTTAGCAGTCAGATTATTTGAATGTCAACACTACAGGAGGGTGATTCTCAGATCCAGTGCTTGGGACGCACCAATAGGTCAGGTTTTTATGATACCCCTAATTAAGCACAGGCAGATTAATCATAATGACTGTGCTGCTGATTACTCACCTGTGATTAAGCAGGGATTTATTGAAAAGCTTACCTCTTGGTATACACCGAAGACTAATTTTGAGAAACATTGCTCTACGCTGCTGCTAGTTAGTTTCAGTTTAGGCTGGCCTGAACCCACAACCATATCATTGTGATTCAAGTTGTTGAGCACCAATCCATCAGTGAGTAATTGATACCTAGACTGAACATTCCGGCCTATAATAAAATATTTGATCAATGGAGCCCAACCCATATCATATATATATATATATATATATATATATATATATATATATGTATAGCATCCACAGCCACACACACACTCAGGGGCAGCAGTACGGAGGAGATATTCAAGTCTCCTCCTTACTGCCATTCCTGGACATAGACAGGGGCAGAAAATCACTGCAAGGAATCAGACCGACCCCAACATCCATCTAAAACCCTTTGAGTGCCAGAGGGGTAGGCAACGCATTTCAAAGCAATGCGTTGCCTAACTCTCTGGTACTCAAAGGGTTATAAAACAAAAAAACATGCCTGACAAACACGGCACATTGAAATGCTCACATTCTCAACACTTTACTCCTCCACTACATGGCTCCAGTCCATACCTGCCTGCTGCCCCAGTCCGAAAGCCTCATGCACCACTCATTTCTTACAGTACATTAACCTACTCCTACACAACTCACCTACTCCGCTACATCACTGCTCTCGACTTACAACTCCTACAGTAAACAACTCATGGCACAATAATATAACCCACCAACCAGCAGCTCCCATTTTGTTATAATACAACAGCTGGGGAGCCACACATTGATCACTTCTTTCAAAGAGAATAAAAAATACTGTTTCCACCCCTTTCCCCATAATGCACTGTGACATTCAGAAGAAGATGGAAATCAGGTGCAGCCAGAGGGCAGAGTGGAGTCAGCTGGGGAATAGTTAGAATGTTACTTCCTGCTTGTCAGAGACTCAGGAACACATAGATTGTTCAGTGTCCATGGTAAGAACTGGAGCTGATGGACTCACTTTGTACAGCAGTAGTGGGAAACCTGTGGCCCTCCATCTGCCCAGGGTTACAATTCCCATTGTAGCCCTGAAGAGCTGGCGTATCTCAATTTGCCCATTACTGTTCAACAAATTGCTATACTGAGTCTTGTGCAGACATGGGTGACACTGGTGTGTGTTTGTAGTTCAGTGCAGATGTGTGATTCTGAATCTGTGTTTGTGTCAGGGCTGTTATAAGGACCATGAACTGTCCTGGCTAAAACTGGGATGGTGATCCCCAATTATAGGGTTACATTTAAGATACCTGGTGGCAGCTTGCTTTTAAGTGGAAATGCCACTTTGTGACACATAGGTGATTTTGAAAGCTTTCAGAAACACTTCTGTTTGTTATCTATTTTATTTAAAACTATAGTGTATGAAACATATAGATTGATTAGTTTGTCAATTAAAGCAGATCTGGGAGGCTGCTGATCCCAACTGCCACTACCTGCCACCCAGTACTAGGTCATATTCATAAACTGGCAAAACTATGTATCTCATAAGCTATTGTTTGAAATAAATAAATATAAGTATGGATGATTATGAAAGCTCTTACAAAATAAGTAATAGTTACAAAGGGTTACAAAGGGATATGATGAAGTGTCCTTAGTGAAACGCGTTGGAAGTACACATTTGAGAGCCACAGCATTCTTAGCTCCACACCTGTTGAACCTCTGCTTGAATTATATCTTTTTCAATCTCCAATACTGTGACTGAAGGATGGGAGGCTGGCAACAACTATTGCGACTTGCATTCCCTCTGCCCGCTTATCTTACTGGAGTGCACCTGAGACTTACGCTATAAAATGAGGTCAGTCTTGCACATCACATTGCTGACATCAAGGATGGGAGATACTGCTCACAAAACAAGCGAATCTGATCACAAATTGAAGTGATTTTACTCACAACTATACCTTACACGGGGCACCAAATTGTTTCTGTTTACGAACAGGAGAGGAGACAGATTGTATTCCATGGAAGCCTGCCCACTACAAAGTATAGTATCCAAAGCTTTTTTAAAGGTTGTTTTCACTATATGTTGAAGAACTATTTATAGTGCATTTTTTATTGCACCTTATATTGAGGACTATTGTATGAGAGCTTTTTTATTATTTTTTTATTATTTTTTTCATATCATATATACTGGACATTTTTTATGAGGTAGACTCTATATTGTATGTACAACATTTGTTATATTATTGTCTGTGTCTTATTAAAAGTTTATATATTTTTTCAGATCATACTAGTGCTCTTCTTGTATTTTTTCTCTTTATTCTTGTTTCCTGTCCACTAACAGGTTAAAGGATAATAGCTGCTGGTATTGTCTGCATTGTATTAAATACAAGTAGTGTCTGAGGGAATTTGGCACCTGCCTTTTCGTATTTTATGCATACATACATATATAAATATATATATATATTGGTCACCCTTAGGGTAACAGGGGAATGCAGACATGGACGCCTTGCTCACAGTGCCTAGAGAGATCAGCTACACCTCACTGAGGAGGCCCAACAAGGCAGAAACATACATCTGGGGTTGGCTGCTTCTGTTGTTCAGAGAGGAATTGCCTGGCACTTCGTGGCTGGACTGTGTTTTGGTAGGATAAGTATGATGTGCTTTATGATATTTCCTCTCTGTGAAAGGCACCAGTGAGCTAAAAGAGATTGCACCCTGGGTAGGACACGTTTCCTATAGAGCCTCCTCAATTGTAGGGATGGCTCTTTCCTAGTTGAGCATCTCTGACCGGCTCTTTACATCTATCTATATATCTATATATCTATATATATAAATCAATGAGTGCTATGTGATTGGGCTATACATTTTTAGTAATCAAATCACTGCCTGAATGGGTAACATGTTTAGGGTAGGATATAAATTAGTTTACACATTTTTTATGTGTTGCCAGCCCTTACTGAGCACTTATAAGGAAGTACAGAAAAATAACCCATAAGTACACCTGTGGAACAGCAAATGTGCCAAAATTATTTAATGGGTGCTTTCCTTTAATAGATAAGATGCAACTATCTTGCTTATAATTTACTAAGAATTCGCTTAGTACCTTATAATATATGCAGACCATAAAATGAAGCTGAGGCTACTTGATGAGTGGGAGAGCAGAACAGGGTCTGAAGAGACCCTTGATGTACTCTCTTTGGTCTTCTAGGAAGAGCGTGTACTAAAAGACTGGAGTCTCACAGTTAGATCTCACTGAGCTGTGCAAACAGCTCCCATACAACCTAGTATCACACACCTGACAAGAAGGACCTATGGGGAGTCTCCGCTCAACCAGCACAATTTATGGCTAAGAACCACAAACTTTCAGGCTGTGTTCTAGCCCAATGACAGATTGAGGGTATCACTATTCTGATCCCCATGAATGGGTAACATAATCCATTTTGAGACTGAAACTGTAGCCCTGGAATAATTATAATTCTGATCCCATTTGTGCTAATTGCCCTTTAAAAGTCTAGACTTTATCAAATGTAACAGTCACCAAAAAAGTAATTTGCTAAGGGGTGATGTGAACATTATCAGACAAGGGTCAATGCACCTGGTATAGACATGTGTCATAAGAATGACTGTAAAGTCTGATGAACAAGTAAGCTCAGGTTACACAACATGTTCCTGTTGATTGTGTACTATATATATTTCATAATTAGCTACCGGTTACATTCTTAAGACACTGGGGAAGAGCATGGTTATGTAACAATAATAATAAAACATTTTGGGCTAATGGACCACACAAGAGAATGTTCATGCCAGATCGATGATACTGTTTTTAATCTGGTTTTATATGAGTCAAGAATGTTAATACACCATTAGGTATCTGCTCTAATGGAGCACTGCTGTACTGGAAAAAGCCTTGACAAATGTTGACCACAAACAATAAATAAGATTGGTAGATCGGTATGGAGAAAATGAAGATATTCCTTCCACTAAATGAGTAATAGTTTTACATGTGCTGAAAACAGTAACATATTAAAAAATCCAAGCCCTAATGTTCCCAAAAGGAAAAGCACATCTAGAGATGTAGATGCTAGAGCTCCCGTGAAGCAGCATTCAGCAAGAGGACACCCAGATGAGTAAAGGAAATGTGAATGAATTAGGTCTGACAAGGCAGTCAGATGAGTGAAGGAAATGTGAATGAATTAGGTCTGACAAGGCAGTCAGATGAGTGAAGGAAATGTGAATGAATTAGGTCTGACAAGGCAGTCATCACATTTATGAACCACTGAGGAGTGTATACCAACCTGAAAAGATGGGCAATGAATTGAAAATGGTGACCCTAAGAGGCAAAGAGAAGGTAGTGTAAATAGGAATGTGTAGGAATACACCTTTATATCCAGAGAACTCCAATTGCCCTTTAATAATTGCCCTTTAATAGCCCTTACATTGTCACCTCCTCAACAAAACTTCAACTAGCTAGACATGGCTCAGTTGGTTAAGGCACCAGCTGTAGAATCTGTTCAAGCTGCAAGGTTGCAGGTTCTAGCCCTGGAAAGGTCAGATCAGCCTTTCACCTTTCTGAGGTAGATAAAATGAGTCCATGACATACTTGAAAAAATCTCAATGTATTCTTCCTGGTAAGATGCTTTCACACAAAAAAACAAACAAAAAAAAAAATAGCTACACAGCACTCACATCTTACATCCAAGGCTCTTATAATTTACTTATTTATGTTCCCCTACCCGACCAGAAATCAAGCACTGTATTCTGCACTTAAAGAGATAGTAACACTTAATACATAAAATTATGTTGCAGTGTTTATCCTCCTGTGTAAAACAAGGGTACTCCCACTGTTGAGAGGTGTTTTGTTCGAATGTTATTGCAGTTCAGACTTGAATTCTTTTAGGTGTATTATCTCAATGACCTGAAATTTTACAGTGGCGCTGTTGCTACATCGTCCTATGGAGTTTTATGATCAACTGACCAAAGCTGTCCATAGGATGATGTAGCAACAGTGCCACTGTGAAATTTCAGGCCACTGTGATACGGCACCTAAAAAAATTCAAGTTTGAGCTGCAATTCCCTGAGTTCCCTTGTTTTACTCAGTAGGATAAACACTACAATATACATATTTTTTTACATATTAAGTGTTGCTATCTCTTTAACAAACAGAAGAAAAAAGATGAGATCGAGCATTGGCACTATCATTTCAATTTTATTCTAAAAAGGTATACCAATAACATTTAAGTATCAACAAACTATTGGACTACACAAGAATGTACCCAAAATTCCCCTCACCCCCAAAGATACAACCCCCATAAAAATAATAACATGACACTACAAAATATATATATAAAAATCCCCACCAATGGTACTGTATCTGTTTAACCCTTATATTCAATGTTTGTCTCCCTTTACCACTTTAAATTGTAAGCTTTCAAGCAGGAACCACACTTCCAGTGTTTCACTTTGTTAAGCCCTTGTCACCTTGTATTGTCCAAACCCTTAAACTGTAAAGTGCTGTGTACACTTGTGGTGCTATATAAATATAAATTAATTTGTTCATTCGCCTGGACACATAGCAGCAATGACAGAGCCAAAGACTCCATCTTGATATGTGGCATGTGAAGAAATTATTGGGATACTTCAGATCCAAGGTCATACGACAATCTCATCTGTCTTGGGGATTATGAAGAGATTGGAATAGAATCCCATGAATATTTCCTGAGAATGGATGAGTATGAAGGCCTACATATCTACTAAGACTTGATCTGCCTCCTGGAACTGAAGTGGATTGTAAGGAGCCCTTAACATGAAGAAGATATGTGAAGGAGGGTTCTTGAAGTATATGTGATAATCATTCAAAACAATCCACAGAACACAAAGATCTGACATGGAGAAAGTTTAAGTGGTTCAGAACTCCAACAAGGAAGACTTGTCAGAGAAGGGCTTTTGTGCAGACTTCTTGTGGCTTTGGCCACATAAACATGTGGGGAGGAGGGTGCGACTTCCTCAGAAAAGGTGTATGCTTGGGTGGGTGACCTGACGCACAAATGGGAGAGAAAAGGAACTTCTTAGAAGACTGATATGCTGATCACATCTTCAACCAAAGGGTATGATGCAGCGCGACTGAGAGAGATGATGACTTGCCAATTAACATATCTAAGGCAGCCTTACACATATCAGCATTAGCTTCAAGAGATGGAAATAGAAATATCCCCATTGGAAGCATCCACTTAGACCCCTTTCAATAATTACCCTCAAATAGCCATGACCCTTGACACTCATGCCATGTCAAATCCCAAGAACATGGTGGCCCAAGAGATCCAAACATTAATCTTGAGACTATAGTCCTAGTGTTTATTTAACTGATCTTTGTATACAGCTGCAGCTGCAATCAGCAAAGCTGTGTGTAGGGCATTATAGCAAGCAGAAATGCTTAATGCAATTGAATTGAGCTCTTTCTAGTATAAATCTTGTGTTACTTTTTTACTGAGAAAATTATTTAACTAAGAAGTATTTGAAACACTGCTCTTTCCACTGGTTGGTGAATAGACCCCTAAATCAATGGAAATCAAGGGGACATTTTGTCCCCTATGGTGCAATTAGTTTGGCCAAGAATTGCTCATATTTTGCTTCTGCAGACATCCTATATGCTGTGCTCTTTGCCTGACCTGTTGAACTCTGCTGTAACATTCCCTTTTCAGTGAGAGGATGAAACAGGATGTTACAGAGGAACATAAGCAGCTTTTATGTTTCACAACATATTTATGAAACGTTATTCACAAAGTCACCAGGCTCATTGGGAAAGGAGCTGAATAAAGCCATATGCTGAGTGACCATGTTAAAATGAAACCTCTATTGCCACAAAACAGAATGCTTAACCCTTTGGATGTTGGAGAGATCTCTAGCAATGTGTTGAACACCTTTTTAGCATCCAAAGGGTTAATTTTACTTGTTTTTCAGTGACATGACAGGAAGATGAATCAGGAATCAGTGTCAGAGAGCTATAAAATGCATTGTGTTGCATGCATTGGACACCTCTCTGGTGTCTCTGGTTTCACAACATTTTTTCAGCTCCATTGAGAGAAATGTAAAAACAACTTCATATAATAACTTATGGATGATACCAATAGCTAACAACAGAATAGCGAGTGACCCTCATGGAGTTGGTTTACTATCAAAGTGATGCATGTAAAGTTCTGCGTCATAAAATGACGCATCTATTCGTCCGCGTCATTTAAAGTGTCGCAATTAAAGTTATGCGGCTTAAAAAGTGTTGCAAATTTTACAATTCGCGTCGCTCCAAATGGTGAATTCACCATATCGTGTGTTAACATGTCTCAGCATTAAGGACGCAAATTAGGTGCAATATTGGTGCAATATGTATGCAATATTGGTGCAATATGGGTGCAATATGGATGTAATATGGGTGCAATATTGGTGCAATAATGGCACAAATTGGGTGCAATATTGGTGCAATAATGGCGCAAATTGGGTGAAATATTGGTGCAATATGGGTGCAATAATGATGCAATATGGGTGCCATATGGGTGCAATATTGGGGCAATATTGGGTCAATAATTATGCAAATCACCCATATTGCCCAATTTGCATCATTATTGCACCCATATTGCACCAATATTGCACCCAATTTGTGTCATTATTGCACCCATATTGCACCCACATTGCACCAATATTGCCCCCATATTGCACCCAATTTGCGTCATTATTGCACCAATATTGCACCCATATTGCACCATTATTGCACCAATATTGCACCCATATCGCATCCATATTGCACCCAATTTGCATAATTATTGCACCAATATTGCACCCATATTGCTTCCATATTGCAACATTATTGCACCCATATTGCATCCATACTGCACCCACTTTGCGTCATTAATGCACCAATATTGCGTCCTTAATGCTGCGACATGTTAACGCACGATATGGTGAATGTGCCATTTGGAACGATGCAAAATGTCAAATTTGCTACATTTTAAGATGCATTACTTTAATTGTGACAATTTAATTGACGCGGCCGAATACATGCGTCATTTTATAACGCAAAACTTTACATGCGTCACTTCAAATGGATACCCATGGAGATGGGGGTCACCTGTCACTTTAAGTAAGGTTAGAGTGGAGAGACATGCAAAGAATGTTCTATAAGCTTCCTGCCCTTAAAGGTGATTGGCGAGGTAAAGTGCCCCACGGCAGGTATATCCTAAGGGAGGGAAGAAAAGGTACTTATAGCCGTTTCCTGACTGAGTGCTAGTCAGTACCTGAGGTGAAGAAAGAAGAGCTGCTCCAGTCAAGAGACCTGTATGAAGAATGAGCAGCGACATTCAACAGCTGGTGATGGAACTCGGGAAGAAGGTGCTGGAGAGCGGTGATAGCACTTGACTTTGCGAGTGCTTGAGCACTGCCTCATCAACGTTAACGTACCATATTAAAGGGATAGTAACATTTCATAATAAAAGCAGCTCTAATTAATCATCATAGTATTTGGACTTTGAAGAGTGTTATTTCAATTCTGTCAGAGTTGTAGTTCAAGAGTAATTCAATGATAAAGTATCCTCCTCCCACCCCTTTTACTGATGTAACACTTTTCAGCCAGAGCACAAAGGAGGTGCCCAGGTAGACTGCAGAGAGGGACAATCTTCAATTAAGATAAGGGAAAAACCTGAAAAGCTTGTCAAGGGGGGCAGGGCCTTCATTGTTTTCATTGTAAGAAGATTGTCCCCTGCTGTTATCTGTCTGGTCTTACAACCAGTGTCCCCATCTGAGAAGAGATGGCTTACACTAGGTAAAAGGGGCAGGAGGGAAACTCTGCTTGTGAATATCTCTTTAACCATAAAGGTTTGAGAGATAAGACTTATATCATTCTTCATATTTTTTTAATGCCTACAAAATAAAATAAAAGTTTTTGGTGCCTTTAGGGCTGCAGAAGTGGTATCATTTAGCAAAGTCAGGCAGAGCTCATTACATAGGGAACATGTTAAAAAAACAGGTTTGTCACTATTTTTAGCTAAGTCTAAGACAGGGCAATTTTAAACTTAGGGATGGTAATATGTATTACTATTAGACTATTGCTATGTACTATAAACTGGTCTACTGGCTTCCCATCTTTCTCCTATGCAATCTGTCTTAAGCTCAGCTGCATGGATCTTCCCAAAAACTGAACCTGCTCATATAATTTTTAGATGTCTCACGTGGATCCCTATTCAGCACTATATCACTTAAAGGGATAGTAATGGATGCTAATAAATGTACCTCTGATTAATGCTCATATGTTTTGTTTTATCTTACTCTGTATATTAATCATGCCCACTTGTAGTTTAAAAGAAATTCCATTTTAAAATATCCCCCCCCCCCGCCCCTTTAACCAATGTAATATGCTCCCCTAGACGGTCGGGACAGCATACAGGGAGGGACAATCTTCAGTGAACATAATGAAAATCCTGCCCTCCTTCGTCAAGAAGGACAAGATGTTCACTATGGTTGTAGCGGGAAGATTGTCCCTCACTGTGAACTGTCCTGGCAAGCGAGCGGATTCCAAATCTGTGGGGAGGCGCATGCAAGAGGTGAAAGGGGTATGAGGGGGATATTTTAGAACATCAAGTCGGGCGTGATTAATATACAGAGCTACATGAAACATAACACATGAGCATTAATCAGAGCTACATTTACTGGCATACATTACTATCCCTTTAAAAACTCATTCTTGTTATCTTTAAAGCTCTCCACACTGCTGACACCCCTTCCCTAACCTTTGCTTATGTTTATGGTCACCTCCTTCGCTCAGCACACAGTGCACTTCTTGTTACACTATCTACACCCTCAGCCTTCTCCCTTCTCAAACCCTTTTCACTTTCCGCTCCTTACCTATGGAATGTCACACCTCTCTCCCTATGCCTAGAACAATCCCCCTCTGTCTTTAAGGTACAACAAATAATCCCCTAAAAGAGGAGAAAGATAGGTAATGCTCTGTAACCCCTCAGTGCGGTATAAAAAAACTATTATGGGAAGTAAGAATATGGAGTCCAATATAATAATAAAATCAGACTGTGACGCTGCTATTCCCTATATGCAGATGCGTGCAATCCACTGCAAGAAACAAATGAATGTAAAAGAAAACCTGCACAAACAGGAAAAGGGAAGAGTGCTACAGTCTGTCAATATATAAAATATTTAATTAATATACATACATGCCTAAGAGGGTACCATCTCAAATAACACACAAATCACTGACTGTGTAGCAAACAATTGATAAAAGATAATAATATATAATATAAAAATGACAATAACATCTAATATTAACCCCTTAAGGACCAGTGGTCCCAGGGTGTGTGGTCCTTTAAGGCCCAGATAGGAAAGTATGACATGCCGTCCCACATGACTGATCACGTGGAGCAGCACGCTGAACGGGGGACTGAAAGAGATCGCTCCGGTCTTGGAGCGATCAACTTTAGCCCCCGGTATTATTCACCGCGCTCCTGCAGGAGCGCGGTGAGTAAAAGTATGTGACGTACCAGGACCGTCATTGGTCCTTAAGTGCCGGACCAGCGTGACAGTCCTGCCACGTCAATGGTCCTTAAGGGGTTAATAAACTAAAAGTTCTTAGATGCTGCAAATATCCATATGGAGAAATAATATACCAATAGTTCGATCTGATGTTAGTATCGCTGGTATAGATATAGGAATGTTGCCGGTGATACCGGTCTTATCTACCCTGAAATCCTATTTTATGGAGCAATAGCACCATGTATCACGTTTTGGCAAAATCAACACTTGAAATCACAGCACTTAATACCCTCATACTCTGCTGTCTGTTTCCTAGAACTCATTTAGACTGCAAGCTCCTTGGAGCAGGGACCTCTCTCCTATTGGTTCTGCAACATTTATTTATTGTAACATACTTCTATTGTAAGGAGCTGCGTTCAATGTGCGGTGTCATATATATATAAATATATATAAAGATATACATACATACACATATCAGTAATAAATTATGCAGGATTTACCTTAAAGGGATAGTAATGTTTCATAATAAAAACAGCTCTAATTAATCATCATAGTATTTGGACTTTGGAGAGTGTTATTTCAATTCTGTCAGAGTTGTAGTTCCAGAGTAATTCAATGACAAAGTGTCCCCCTCCCGCCCCTTTTACTGATGTCACACTGTTCAGCTAGAGCAGAAGGGAGGTGCCCAGGTAGATTGCAGAGAGGGACAATCTTCAATTAAGATAAGGGAAAAACCTGAAAAGCTTGTCAAGGGGGGCAGGGATTTCATTGTTTTCATAGGAATAAGAGTGTCCCCTTCTGTTATCTGTCCAGTCTATGGACTGCATTCCACATCTGAGAAGAGATTGTTTACAGTAGATAAAAGGGGCGGGAAGGGGAAACTTTGCTTGTGAATATCTCATAAACCATAAAGGTTTGAGAGATAAGACTTATATCATTCTTCATGTTTTTTTAATGCCTACAAAATAAAATAAAGTTAAAACGAAGTATTACTATCCCTTTAAGAAGCCAGAAAACAAAGCTTTGCTGAGATTAGACTCCTCTAATACTAACACAAAAATCTCAAACTGTTAAACTGTAAAACAAAATTAGTTGTAAAAAAAAAATCGTGAAAGAAAATAGGACTGAAAGTGCAGGAAAGTGAAGTGGGGGGAGAGAGCAGGAGAAAGTGGGAAAATGAGTAAGAGGGAAGGTTGGTGGAAAGATGGGAAAAAGAAAGAGTCAGAGAGAGAAGGAGCAAGTGAGAAATTAAAGAAGGGGAGAGAGTATGGGCAAATGAGAAAGAGAAGGGGGGGAAAGGGGGAGAGGAAGGAATGGGAGAGAGTTTTGGAATGTGGAAGAGAGTGGGGGAAAGCAGGAGAGAGAAGAACATATACATATATCCAGAACAACAAAAAACAAAACATATGTTTCACAAAACATACTTCACATTTTTCACAAAAAAGCCTGCTTTGTATGATTGATGTCTCATATCAATATCCCCACTGACTGAACTTTGTACTTCTCTCAGTGTCTTACAGTGCAATGGTTCTATACCATTAGTTCCAGTAACTGCAACATTTAATTCATTCAATGTTTTTAGGTTAAATTTTTAGGTTAAAGGCTCATGGTTATTATTCCCATTTGATCAGTTATTCAGTTCCATCAGTGTCCTAGGGTTTAGAGGTTTTATCCAACTATTGCCATTAAACTGAAGCAAGAAATCTGCTCAGAGTCCTAGAGATTAAAAGCTCTATATAAGTATTCAGGAAAAGAAGCTCCCAGAAAATTAAGTGAAGGGGCTGTGACTTGGGCCTGGGTTGGCCCACGCCACTGAGCAGGGGTTTGGTATGTATACGAAATGAGGTCGCCAGGGTGGGCTCAGTCAGGAGGCTATAAGAGGGAGCGTAGGAATTTTCCCACTTCCTTTTCCTTCTGACAGGCACCTTGGCGAGTTGTTCTCACAATAAAAAAAAATAATTAATTAACTAATCATTGAGATACAAGGGAACTAGGAGATTATCCAGTGCCATATATAATGATTTCACCAGGAATGGTCATGGTATGATCACTCTGGCGGTATGTGTTTTAGCCTTTTTAGTGTCAAATGGTGTTCCTATGTCTATCTATCTATAAACAAATAAATAAATGTAATGAACCCTCACACTAGGTTGTCCTGAGTTCTTTGTTTGGTGGTTAATGTGCTTTGCTTAAGGTCAGCAGTTCACAGACCTGTTGTGTGTTCCTTTCCTTCTAGGAAACAGAATTGGGCTCTGAGACTGATGGTCATGGTGAGGAGAGGCAAGAGTTAGTGTTGCCACGGCCTCCTCCTGAGGATAGATCTGTTGTTTCAGGGTCAGCCCCATCAGTCAGTGCCAGGTTTGTCTCGAGTGTCCATGGCTGACTTGGATCCCCCTGTTGGTTAGTCCTCTGGAGCTGTGCACTTTCACCCACCATCGAGTAGTTGGGTCTTCTCTAGCATAGGGGCATTGGTGGACAGCCAACAGGCTCATCCTTTGGGAACCAGCGGGGATAGGTCCATAATTGGAGCACTGGTGGATTTTCTTGCCAGAGATGGGATGCCAGAGGCTCAAAGGCTGAATCATTGAGTAGTCAAGAGGCTATTGCAGGTGTTAATCAGTTTGGACCCTCTTGTGAGGCTACCCAGGTACCAGTGGGACCAGTGATGGAACCCATCCTTGAGTCTGAGGTGATACAGGATGGTTGGGGGATGCTATAATTGCTTGCAATGTTTCCCATGATATTCAGATTGATTCCTGAGCCAGGGAGGTGGTCTCTGGAGGTGACATTGGGCAACTTGGTAGGCACTAGTTCATCCACTTTGCTAGCTTCAAGTAGTAGTTCTCAGCATGAAGTTGGGATTCTTTCAGCTCTGATGGGTTCTGGAGTGATGGTGCCTATGAGTGGTCGGTATCAGTAAGGGGGCAGTAAAGAAAAAGGTTAGGCATTGGTTTCTCATAGCAAGTATATGGAGGCATACTTTACAAGATCATCAGCATTAGATTTACATTTGGCTCAGTCTTTGAAGGACAGGATGTGGAAAGGGGAATAAGTGGAGATAGTGACTTTGCTGCCATCCTTCAAAGGATGCGAAGGCTAACAGAAAGACTGATCATTTGGCTGAAGAATGAGCAAAGAATCAGATCCCCAAAATGTTTGGGTCTTGGATCCAGGCATTTGCCATTCTTCCAGTGTTATTGGGTAAGTATTCCCCATGAATGCTCTGTCCTTTTCAAATATTCTCCATTGGGGGTTGTGCCTAAAAAGGACTCAGGCAACTTCCGGCTGTTTCACCATCTCTCCTACCCAGCATCCAGATTGTCAAAGATGCCATTGATTCTGACTTTTTTAAGGTATTTACACTTCTTATGAGGAAACGATGGATATGGCTCGGAGCTTTGATCACGGGGCTCTGTTGGGGAAAGCTGATGTGGAGTCAACTTTTCGATTATTGCCAATCCATCTGTCTTGCATTCATCTCTTGAGGAGTACATTTCAGAGTTGCTACTATGAAAATCTATTTTTGCCTATGGGATGTGGAATCTCTTGTAAATATTTTGAGATTTTCAGCTGCTTCATCAAATGGGCCATTCGGATGAACCAGGTTGTCAGGGTATCCGTCATTACTTGGATGCCTTCTTGATTGTGGGTCCAGCCGGGTCTACAGTTTGCATGAATACACTCATATGTTTTCAGTAGATTGCAGCTACTTTATGGCAGTTCCAAGTAGTGCTTGGACATTTGGCCTTTGCTGGGAGCGTCATGCCAATAGGGAAAGTTTTTTATAGGCGTCTTATCGATGTCATGGTAGGGATTGGGCAGCGTTTCACTCAGAAAATTAAGGCTGATTAGGGAGTCTGTTTACAATTGAGCCAATGTAATGGCAGAAATTATTGGCTTCTGGATGCAGCATTTAACAATGCTTTGGAATTGTTCACAGATGATGAGGTGGGTGCCGGTTTTGAGGCATTCATTCATGGCAGCTGACGTGCAGCACCATGGCCTCCTGAGTGGGGTGTGTCAGGTTAAAAAAAAACATTGCTTTTTTGGAATTATTCCTCGTAACAGTGGCTGTGGAAATATGGGGAGTTGATTTGGCCAATGTCCATGTCATTTTTTGTTTAGATAATATGGCAGTGGTAGATGCATTGAATTACCTTACAGCTCAGTCTCCTCCAGTGGTCCAGCTTCTTGGAGCTTTACTTCTGAAATGTTTGGAGCACAACATATTGCTTTGGGCAGAACATATTTTGGGTATATATAATAGGCTTCCAATTTGATCTTTTTTATACTTTAGCTCCATAGGCAGACAAGGTGGTGTTGCAGTGCCCTCAGAAGCTGTGGCATATAGCTGTGGGAGAGCTGCAAAATTGATTCACTGTTCGGTGGTTCAGTGTACATGGTCAGCAAACAGTCTTCACTGGCATGATTGGTTTTCTTATTATGGGGCCGTTAAGCAGGCGGGTGACATCAACACTATGGTGGGGGTTTTTGGTCAGTTTAACTAAAAGGACAATAGCTGGTTTCTCATTTTTTTATGAGATAACAGGGGTTGCCAGATATGACCAGGGTTTTTGCTATCAGTCGCCTGGTGGCTGGGTGGAAGAGGTCTTGTGATGGTGAATGCCAGAAGGCCAGTTACCTTTTGGTTGTTGATGATTCTTTGTGATTTGAAAAGCATTTGTTTTTCTTCTTTAAAAGTTACCTTGTTCAAGGTAGCCTTTTTATTGGCATTTTTATGGGTGTTATGGGTGGGTGAGCTTGTAGGGGACTCTGATGAAAAACTCGGGGGACTTGGCTTGGATGATGTCAGAAGTCACCATGACAAGTTGTCATTTCTGATTCAGAAATGGATCATGGAGGATAAGGTTGATGGGTTCACCTATTACCCTTGATTCATTCTCTTTATGTGCATTGCAGGCTTTGCAGGAGTATTGTCACGATGGCCGACGGTCTCCTACCCGGTCCAGGCACCCACAGTGTCTGCAAAGTCGGCTGGCTTCCACGCTGGGATCAAGGCGGCCGCGGCGCTTCCAGGTTCTAAGCGCCGCGGTCCTTGCCTCTCGGTGCATGCGCGGTCGGCCGGCTATGCAACCTCTATCCTGGGTCCCTTCACCGCCCTCTGATGCCTACAGTGGTTCCCCACATGCGGGAGACATGTCAGCTGTGTCCACTGAGGCTAATGAATGAGCTGGTGGGCAGGCTTATGGTAGAGTAGGAGTGTCTTTTCCACTAGTGGTGCTCCCCAGGTCATGTGACTGTCTGTTCCCTTTTTAAGTCTGCTCTCTCCTTCCAGTCTTTGCTCAGTTGTTCTGTAGCCTTGCTGTGCTTACCTGTGTCTTACAGTCCTGTCTGATAGCCTGGTTCCTGATCCTGCTTCGTTTCCTGACTTCGCTTGTGTTGCCGCCTGCCCTGACCTTTGGCTCGTCTCTGACTTCGCTTGTGTTGCCGCCTGCCCTGACCTTTGGCTCGTCTCTGACTCCGCTTGTGTTGCCCCCTACCCTGACCTTTGGCTTGTCTCTGACTCTGCTTGTGCTGCCGCCTGCCCTGACCTCTGACCCATCTACAGTCCTGCCTCTGTCTTATCCTGCTGGTTTACTCCGGTGCCTCTACCCGCTGTCCGCTGCACCTGGGCTCCTGTTTTGCAAATACCCAAGGACCCTGCCGGGCCGTCACATAACAACTGAGCCATATATATGGAGCCCGCAGAGATAGCAGAAGCGCTCACTGCGCTAACACACCAGGTGACCGTTCTTACGCAGTCTTTCCAAGAACTTCAGGCCAGTCATGCCACTATGCTCCATGAGAGACAAAGAGCGGAGACTGTACCCCTCCCACCATCACCTCCACCTGCAGTGCGCCCTCAGATGTTTCCGGCACCCCAACCAGCCATTCCTATGCCTGACAAGTTCACAGGCAAGAGATCTGACTTCAGGACATTCGAATTGGTCTTTTCCCTGAAGCCTCGTACTTATCCAAATGACTTCATCAGGGTCCGGACAGCCATCGCGCTGCTATCAGGGCCACCACAGGTCTGGGCACATCAGCTACTGCATTCCAACAGCCCTCAGTTAGACTCTTGGGTTCGCTTTACCGATGCTATGCGAATCCTGTACGATGACCCCTTGAGGTCCTACGCAGCCCGGACAGCTATACGCTCCCTGCATCAAGGGAGAAGACCTGTGGAGGATTACATTACAGAATACCGTGAACTCGCTCCCGATACTGGACTCAATGAGACCGGATTGATAGAACAATTTCGCCTAGGACTCTCAGAACACCTCAAGGACGAGTTAGCCCGGGTGGGTATGCCTCCCTCTCTAGAAGAACTGATCCTACTAGTCACTCAACTTGATCGTAGGTTCCGCGAGAGGAGGCTGGAGAGGCTTCACACATCCAGCCGGTTTTCTGCCCCACCAGAGGCTGCTACCTCTTCTACTCCTGCTTCCCTGACTGACGAACCAATGCAGATAGGCCTCGTCCGACGCCCCCTTACCAAAGAAGAACGTATGAGACGTCGTTCCGAAGGCCTCTGTCTATACTGCGGAAAGCCCGGTCACATGCTGCGGACATGTCCAGTACGTCCTTCCACGCCTCCGGGTAAGAAACCTGTTACACATCACATCTGGAACATGGCCACCCCTACGCTCACAACTTACTTATCTGTTTCTCTTTCTCTGCAGTGGGACGATGAGCTCCACACCGCCTCAGCCGTCATCGACTCCGGAGCCAGCGGGTGTTTCTTGGACCAAGCCCTGGCCCAGAAATGGAACATTCCAACCCGAAAAAAGCCATACCCCTTGCTGTTATACCTAGTTGATGGCACACCGATAAAGACCGGTCCTATCCTTCATCCTTACAGAGCCCTTAACAACATAACCATCAAAAATCGATATCCACTCCCGTTGATCCCGGAATTGCTTGACAGGTTGAGAGGTGCCGCTATCTTCACTAAAATTGACCTTCGAGGAGCCTATAACTTGGTGCGCATCCGAGACGGGGATGAGTGGAAGACAGCCTTCAGGAGCCGGTATGGGCATTTTGAATATCTAGTCATGCCCTTTCGGCTGTGTAACGCACCCGCCTCTTTTCAACACTTCTTGAACGACGTCTTCCGGGATATTCTTGACACCTTCATAGTGATCTATCTAGATGATATTCTGGTCTTCTCTGATTCCCCGGACCAACACACTTGTCATGTCAGCCAGGTCCTTCAGCGTCTTCGGGAGCACGGCCTATACGCCAAGCTTGAAAAATGCGTCTTTGATACTACCACCGTTGAATTCCTAGGTTATATACTTACGCCAGGCCACATTCAAATGGATCCCCGGAAGGTGAAGGCAGTCTTGGAGTGGTCTATCCCCAAAGATCGGAAAGCCGTCCAACGCTTCATGGGGTTTGCAAACTTCTACCGAAAGTTCATACGGGACTTCTCCCGAGTCTGTGCTCCGATTACGTCACTCACTAAGACATGTGAAGAATTCTCCTAGACACCTCTGGCACAATCGGCCTTTGACAAACTTAAGGGTCTGTTTACCCAAGCCCCTATCTTGGTGCAACCAGACGTTTCCAAAGCCTTTTACTTGGAAGTTGACGCCTCGGAATTGGCCCTGGGTGGGGTTTTGTCTCAAAGAGGTGATAAAGATGACCGCCTCCACCCGGTAGCATTCTATTCACGCAAACTATCATCAGCAGAAAAAAATTACGACATCGGAGAGAGGGAACTGCTCGCTATCAGATGTGCTCTAGGGGAGTGGCGCCATCTTCTGGAGGGGGCTTCTCTACCCGTTACAGTGTATACGGACCACCGTAACCTTGAATACTTGAAGTCCGCTAAACGACTTCGTCCTCGCCAGGCCAGGTGGTCTCTCTTTTTCTCCCGCTTTAATCTACTGATTACATATCGGCCTGGAACCAAGAACCAGAAGGCCGACGCCTTATCCCGAATGTATGAGGACTTGGCCCAGGATACAGATACAACCGACACCATCATACCTCTGCAACATTTTTTGGCCACCCAAGTGTCACTACTGGATCGAATACGCACCTCCATTAACCGTCCCCCACTCATGGAACCCCCACTAACGCTGCAGCAAGGCCTATGGCACCATGGAGCTCAGGTCTATGTCCCTCCGGCTATCCGCCCTGACGTTTTGAAATTGTTCCATGACACTCTGTCAGCAGGCCACGGCGGGGTGACCAGTACTAGTGAGAATATCCGTCGCTATTTCTGGTGGCCAACCCTGACACAGGATACCAAGGATTATGTATCCACCTGTGAGGTTTGTGCCCGGGCCAAATCACCTAAGACCAGACCCTCAGGCCTCCTTCAACCCAACCCGGTTCCTTCCAGCCCATGGTCAGATATTGCAATGGACTTTATTGTGGAGCTACCACCATCACACAAACACGACACCCTCCTGGTGGTCGTGGACCGTCTCACCAAAATGGCACACTTTATCCCCACAATTGGGTTACCCTCTGCAGCCAAGACCGCCATGATTTTTCTGCAGGAGATCTACCGCCTCCATGGTCTACCCCGGTCAATAATCACTGACCGTGGTACTCAGTTTACTTCTCGATTCTGGACTCACTTCTGCCGGCATTTGAATATCCAACGTTGTTTGTCCTCAGCCTATCATCCCCAAACCAACGGGCAAACAGAACGGACCAACCAAACACTCGAACAATACCTCCGTTGCTATACCTCCTACCTCCAAGACAACTGGTTCTCATTGCTTCCCACTGCGGAATTCTCCTATAACAACCACATCCACAACTCCAGCAAACTCACCCCGTTTTACGCCAACTATGGTTACCACCCACTCGCCCTTCCGGATCTTCCCTGTCCTACTACAGTGCCTGATGTTGCCCAATGACTCAACACCCTATACCAGCTGAGACGTACCCTGCAGCACTCCCTAGTAGCAGCTCAACAACGCTACAAAGGACAAGCCGATAAAAAAAGATCTCAGGCACCGACCTATGTGCCAGGGGAGAAAGTCTGGCTGTCCACACAGTATTTGCGAACGTCCTACCCTTCCAAGAAGCTAGGGCCTCGCTATATTGGCCCATTTCCCGTCTCCAAGGTTATTAATCCTGTGACAGTCCGCTTGGATCTTCCTCTTCATTATAGGCTGCATCCAGTATTCCATGTGTCTTTGCTTAAACCTTGGAGAGCCTCCCGTTTCGCTCGACAGGACACCGCTCCCCCTCCTGACCCGATCATGGTCAATGGGTCTGAGGAGTACGAAGTCCAAGAGATCTTAGACTCCAGGAGGCATTACGACAGGTTAGAATATCTGATACACTGGAAGGGTTACGGCCCAGAGGAACGGTCCTGGGAGCCGGCCAGGGACGTACACGCCCCTGCTAAAGTCAGGGCTTTTCACAGACGTCATCCTGGTCGTCCATCCCCGGGTCGCGCCCTGGGGTCGCGTCTGCAGCGGGGGCTCTGTCACGATGGCCGACGGTCTCCTACCCGGTCCAGGCACCCACGGCGTCTGCAGAGTCGGCTGGCTTCCACGCTGGGATCAAGGTGGCCGCGGCGCTTCCGGGTTCTAAGCGCCGCGGTCCTTGCCTCTCGGTGCATGCGCGGTCGGACGGCTATGCAACCTCTATCCTGGGTCCCTTCACCGCCCTCTGATGCCTACAGTGGTTCCCCACATGCGGGAGACATGTCAGCTGTGTCCACTGAGGCTAATGAATGAGCTGGTGGGCAGGCTTATGGTAGAGTAGGAGTGTCTTTTCCACTAGTGGTGCTCCCCAGGTCATGTGACTGTCTGTTCCCTTTTTAAGTCTGCTCTCTCCCTCCAGTCTTTGCTCAGTTGTTCTGTAGCCTTGCTGTGCTTACCTGTGTCTTACAGTCCTGTCTGATAGCCTGGTTCCTGATCCTGATTCGTTTCCTGACTTTGCTTGTGTTGCCGCCTGCCCTGACCTTTGGCTCGTCTCTGACTTCGCTTGTGTTGCCGCCTGCCCTGACCTTTGGCTCGTCTCTGACTCCGCTTGTGTTGCCACCTACCCTGACCTTTGGCTTGTCTCTGACTCTGCTTGTGCTGCCGCCTGCCCTGACCTCTGACCCATCTACAGTCCTGCCTCTGTCTTATCCTGCTGGTTTACTCCGGTGCCTCTACCCGCTGTCCGCTGCACCTGGGCTCCTGTTTTGCAAATACCCAAGGACCCTGCCGGGCCGTCACAAGTATTTGGCTTTGCGGTCTTTGGGGGGGGGGTCCTCTTTTAGTCCATCACGATAGTTATCCCCTTTCTCGTTTTCAGTTCTCCAGGGTTTTTAAATTGTACTTGGAAAAGGGTGAGTTGGATGTTAGTTTCTATGGGACACATTCTTTTCATATTGGGCCTACCACAGACGTGGCTAGGGCTGGCCTTGAGGAAGCGGATATTTGTAGGTTGGGAAGATGGGATTCACAGCAATATCATTCTTATGTTCGATGTAAGTAATATAAGTTATGTTTTGTTTAGACAGGTCCTCATGCAGCAATAATCTGGATATGTGGAGACTCCTACATTCACTGGGCTAGTAACAGGACAGTTCATAGGGCTTATGGAACTAATCTAGGGGTTTCATCTAATTTTGCCAAGATTTCTTGGTTATGGCAAAGAGGTATACAATGGGGGGGTGAGTTATGCAGCTCCTTTTCCAGTGCTGCAGGGCCTCCAGGCATCCAGATATACAGCTGCTTCATGTGGGGGCTAATGACCTTGATTTAGTAAAATTTGTTGAGTTGATGAACATGATTAGTAAGGATATTGTGGAGTTAAAATTACGGTTCAAGGATACCTTTGTTATATGGTTAAAGCTGGCTTCACAAATTATTTGGTGCCATGCCACAAAAGTTTCAGCTATTGAGTGCAGCTGCCGTAAGATAAATAAATGCACATTTTCTTAAGAGTATGGGTGCTAGTTCTTTACCGCACCTGGAATTGGAGAGAAAGGAAGAGGTTTCTATTGCTCTGATGGAGTACATCCTTGTGATGTGGGGCTCAATATTTTCAGTTCGGGCCTTCAGGATGCCATTGACACAGCTTTAGATCAGTGGAGGAGGTGGAGTCAGTTTCAGGTTTGAAATAACTTTGTCTTGTGGCATGGCAAGTTGTGTTGTAAGGACCTATGGGAGACAGTTAAACAGGTCATATGATCTCTGGTAATGGTTACTTGTGGAGCATCTCCGGGCCTAGTTCAGTCCGGTGGGCCTGAAGGGAGGTCTGTCCACATTAGGTTTGAGCAATAGCTGGACCACTGATTGATCCTTAGGTCTGGCTGGTTGAACACATACAGCAATGTTGCTGAACATATCACTTCTGGTCTTCACTGCAAAGTAAGACTGATACTTTTAATCATAAAGCACAACACAGATACAATGCATGTCTCTCTCCCAAGCATGCATAAAAACACACACACAGACCCTTATACACAACAGAAAAGCGTAACTTTTCAGGAGCAAGCCAAACATACCACAGGGGACAAATTAATCTCTTCAATGTTAAATAACTCTCCCATACTCCGACTCTATTTAAACTCATTGGGGGGGTTAATTTTGTTCCACAATAGCTCCTTTTTTTGTTGTGCAGGGGCCCACAATCTTCTATGTTCTGTTTGGAGCTGCTGTCCAGCTATTGCCCTCCAATAATACAATGATCTTGGCCTTAATGCAAAATAATTTCCCACTCCTATTGCCACTATTGCCACTTACTGAGCCACCCAATGTTCAGTGTCCTAAAGGTTAATGGGTCTGTCCCACTGTTCTCGTGTGTTTATGGCCCTCCAGCACACTTGCAGACAGCTTAAAATAACAAGCAGCTTAACTCTATAAAACTTCCCTTTTTCTGAGCATTTTACACTTTGTAATATGTGTTGCTATAAAAAAAAATATACATCGCAATAAAAATATGCTAACTCAAGATTGCCAGTTCTAAATCGCTATTTTACCATCTGCCCCTCACTCTCGGCGCCTCGGCTCAATGCAATATCTTTTTTGCTGAGCTCAACGAAATCCATCCAGACGAAATTTATACCCTGTATAATTTAATTCATTCTCCTTCGCATCTGCATCTATTTATCCTGAAATTACTTTCTGGGTAACAATCCTTCTTTCAGAAATCTGAGGAGCCTGCATCATCTTGACACATTAACCCCTTCACAAACTGTAAGATTTGTATGTCTGTGTCTGCCAGTAAACACAAATGAGCGCCCAAGGGATAGAAATGTAGTTTTTGTAGCTCTTATGCCTCCATCCATGAAATAAATTGAATGTGGTATAACCCTCCTCCTGATGAACACTCTGTGTATTAGATCTGTGCAAACTGTGGACCCCGGCTGTTGTAAGACTAAAAATTCCATCATCCTTGGTTGGTTGAGGATGATAGTAATTGTAGTCCAATAACTACTGGAGGATGGTACATTGCCTACACCCGTTTTAAACTGTAGTCACCTCCATCATATTTAAAAGCTATAAAGATGCTGCAGTAATTCAACATTATGTTGGCCCATTAGGGTCTATTAACTATGTATAAAATAACTGAGTTATAATGATGCATGTAGCATTATTATGACATAACTGAGCCCAATGACTGTATAAAATCACATGATGCCAGCATGCTTTACTTGCTATGTGAGGTAGTTCCAGGAATGTGCCTGATATGACAATAGGAAGCTACATCCCTGGTGCTAAGGGGATTTTCTTTAGCATGAGAATAGGGAATCTTAGTCTTTTCTAGGTGCACAAGGTCAGAATTTAATTAAATTATTGGTGGAGTACCAGTGTGTCAGATTTACTGATTCCACTGTCTAATTCACATTGCACTCACAGATCCTAACCTGAAAGTTCCATATCTTGGTTTAGTATGAAAGCCATGAATATGCGTAATGGAATCCCTTTACCCTTGAGGGATTTTTCCCTACTGCTTTTTCATTCCTTTTCATGCTGGGCATCTAATCAAGACCCCATTTTGAGCAGATATGACAGGGGAAGCTTAGCAGAATTAGAGACTATGGTCTGAAGCACAAGATACTATGCATCTTACACAGGGCCTATTACCCATTAGGCTGAATAGGCAAATGCCTAGAGCTCCACATTTCGAGAGGTGCCTCAGTGGTGCCGGGCACATTCACATTTTGAATTGTGGATGTGGCCATAACAATCTTAATGTCCCTTCACCACATCTATATCCCTTCACAAGCTTTTGTTTAACCCCTTGGTTACAAGAAAAATATCCAAGGCATTACAAAGAAAGGGGTTAAAGCTTTTTTTTCCTCCTTCCTTGTTATAGGACAAGGATGTTTTCTGTTCCAGGAAATAGTGGATGGGACTGGGGCGGGGCCATGTCAGGAATGGGGTGTAGAAATGGGTGGAGCTAATGGAATCTGGAATACCTTGCCCAGTAACATTTTGGATACAAATTCCAGCCCTGATCTTACAAGGGCAAACCGAGAAAGGGGTTACCAGTTGCTCAAAACCCCCTCCCCTTCACTAGTTTAATTATATTAGAGCAAACAGATAGAGCTTTAGCATAATCAGTAATGCTCGTGGACTTTATATCTATGTCAGGTGGTGGGCAGCTTGCACGCTTCCTCCAGCTACTGTTGGACTACAACTCCCATTAACTTCAAAATCCTGAAATTGATGGTAGGTGTTGTCCAAAAACAGCTGGAGGAAAGCTTTAGATTATCCACTCCTGTTATATGTTCACATATCTGCAATGGCTTCTAGATGCAGAATCCTGCAAAATAAATTCCAGTTGTTGTCATTATTGTTATTGTATACTTGTTTTATATATTTTATGAACCTTCTCTTTGGAAATTCTGGGTTTGCCCTGATCTTGGGGAGTGACAGGCATAACAGTGTAATAGAACAAAGAGACCCCAAAGCCACATTAGAAGCAGTGAGCATAACAGCAATATTACAGAGGCTTCATGCTGTTCCATAGGAAGAAGAAACTGTTAAGGTATCTAGAGGAGAGCTAGACAACCTGAGCCCCCAGCTATTGAGCTATTGCCATAATCCCAAACTAATGATGGCAATTGTAGTCCTCTTAAGCAGCAGTAGGGCTTCATGCTTCCCATTCCTAATTTAGAGTGTCAGTGTTACGTTACTATTAAGATTAGTGGTTGGAGGTCCTAATTTGTATTAGGAAGTATACTGTTGAGTTAGGATTAGTAACAGAACACATCCTGTACCTAAAGGACTAATTCAGTGGTTCTTAAATCTTTTGCAGTGGTGGAACCCTTTGGTTTCACAGTAAATCTTGGTGGAACCCTTTAACCCCATGTTGCTAAAGAGGTCTCCACTGCATTACACTGCAATTCAATGGGGATCTCTCAGCATGCAATGAGTTTGTATTAAGTTAGTTTTAAGAATACATTATTAGGCTAAAGTTTCACAAAACCATTATCATAATCTTCCACATGTCCACCGGTAATTACGGAACACACACATACTGAGGCTGATGTATTAAAATAATTGGAGCAATTCTGAAACAAATCAACTGCACCACAGACAACAAATAAAAATCCCCAATTTCCATGACAGGGATAGAGTCGATACCCACCCCAACACACCCCAATAAATAAATACACTCCAGACCTTTACTTATTTTGTTTCCTGTGAATGGATTTGAATAAGGTCACAGCATTTATTGAAAGAACACACTCTCAATTAAACATTTTAACAAATAATAGTAAACGTGTCACAAACATTACATATAAACATAGTGCTTGCTATACAAAACAAATTCTAGCTGACTAAAAACATCCTAATGTTTACCCCAAATGTACAGAAACATTCCCACTACACATTAGTATTACCCAATCCTTTTCATCAAAACCCATTTAACTACCTTAACTGGGAGCCATGACACCATTCAACCATAGCCTGCTTGGATGAGGCGGGTGTTAGCCCAACAACTGTAACTCCAGTTCCTGAGACCACGCTCAAGAAGTCATGTCCTGAATCAGGAAGGCAACATCATGAAGCCTGGGCTTCACAAAGGAAGCACCCCCACCACGGGGTGGCCTCTTGGCCCCTTAAGATGACTGCACCCCACCCCACAGGAAAGAAAGGACCCTCTTTACTCCACCCACCAGATCGGACCAGAAAATATCCAATCCCTCATCAGTGAAATGGACTCCATCATGACAAAAAAGTCGCGGTTCACCCTCCAGATAACTATGCCAAGCCCCAAACCCCGCATTTTTTCTCGGAAAGACAGCTCCCCCAGTTGCTCCCAATCCTATTTACAAAGTCTAATAAACTCCCTATGTGAGACGCTACCCAGATCATTCCCACCAGCATGAACTACTAAAACATCAGGAAGTGAACTGACCCTTGCTGTCCTCCCCACCTGCACCAATACCTGATCTCAAACCATGCCAAAATATCCCAAACCACCGCACATCCACCCAACCCAAAGGAAAACCAAGATTTTTCCAGTTTCCTGAACCGCAGTTCTCTCCATTGGGCCCAATGACCTAGACCAAAGCCTTCTGAACATAAAGAAATGAAGTACAGATAGCAAACTGCACCACCAAACCAAATATTCAAATGAAACCTGCTAGACTCATACTGGCAGATCCGCTTAGCAACATCCGCACCCAGTCCCTACTGTGACGCCTCCATCGCTGCTGTAATCTGAAATGAATGCGACCTGAACTCACTCGCTCGCAGACCTATACACTCGAGCCTGAAACAATGCAAAACAACAATGACCCATCAGCATATACCAAAAATGAACTATCCAACACCGGGCTAATAGCTAAAATGTCCCTCATAGCCTCAGACGGACACTCAGGAAGACCTGAAGGGAACAATGACAAATTAAACCCCCCTACACCCTCCATCCATCTTAGAGTGCCTCAAAATAATCTTAATTGCCATGGTCCTGTCTGTGCCAAAACATCCAACAGTTGTCACAAAACAGAAAAGGAAATCGGCCACAGAAGATGTTTTGAACACCACGGCAGACCCCTCAGGGCCTGACGCATGTTGTGCCAACCCCATAGCTTGAGCAAAAGGCCAACACCGACATCCTTGCATCAACAGCAGAAGATGACAACCCCTCCTCATTCAACTTAGCCAGGAACCACATTAACAACTACAAGCAGCTTTCATCCAAATCTGCACCCCCAGTGACCTCTACTGAAGCCTGCCAATCCTGGCACACCTTTAGATATGCCATCCACATCTGGGGAGCCACTGATTGCTGTATGAGAGCCCCTGTTCGATGGGGTGTGCATTCCACAAGTACTCTGGACAGGATTCTGCTTCTGCACATGGTGCCACTTCCCGAAACCAACCAAACTGAAAAAGAGAGAGCGATAAACTGCAATCACATTCAATTCACATTCGTGACAAGCTCTACACCACACATACAGTTCCAGACAGCAGAGAAACAGCTTGTGCAGCAAATAAATGATAAGCAGGGAGGAAGCCGAGACTCTGTTAATGGCTTGCACAACTCCCACATTATCCAGACAGAAGCAGATCTTCCTGTAGTGCAACACATTCCCCCACAAGAACACGGCCACCAGGATGGGAATGAGTTCAAGGAACACCAGGTTCCTACATAAACCAGCCTCCACCCATGCCACAGGCTAGTGCAAGCACACCACCAACCCCCAAAATAAGCCCCAAAACCACAGCTACCTGACTTATCAGTCAACAATTCCAGGAAATCCACCCCCACCTCACCAAGCTAAAAGAAAGAAGGGCCATTGTACTTCTTCAAGAAGGACTCCCAGACCTCCAGGTCTGCACTCATGGAGCACTTGGCCCTAATAAAATGATGGGGACCGCAAATCTCTGATGTGGCTTGAGCCAGTCACCATGCAAAGACCCTCCACATGGGTATGATGCTGCAAACAAAATTGAGTTTTCCTAAAAGGGACTGCAGCTGTCACAAGGTCACTTTCCTCCACACTTCAGCCTTGAGGTCCTAAAGCTTATCATCAGACAATCTACACTCCCAGGCCACCAAATCAATTTCAGTACCGAGAAACTTCATGAGAGTCACTGGACCATCAGGCTTCCCGGCAGCCAGAGGGACGTCGAAATGCACCGACACCCACTTCAAGGTCTCCAAAAGTCTCAGTGACCCACAACGAAGAAATCATCCAAATACCTGAGACCCAACCTCCTCCTGCAGCACCTATTACAGAAACAGGCTAAAAGTCTCAAAGTAAGAGTGAAATGGAACAGCCCATGGGCAAACAAAGGTCAATGTAGAGCCCCCCTCCCCATCCAACCAACAGTCCAGTAGGTGATAGCAATCAGGAGCAACAGTGGAAATGTTAATTCAGTATCAGCTTTCGCGATTAAAGCCCCAACCCCAGACTGTAGAACCAAAGCTAAAGCCTCATCAAAAGAGGTATATGAGGTATATTCTCATTCATGGAATACTCCCTCAAATAAGACAACTGATAAATAAGGTAGAACTTTCCCGCCTCCACAACGGGACACCACAGATGAGGCATGGGAAAGGACATAAAAGGAACTGCTGTCTAATCAGGGGCACTTCATTGGACAGTTTTTCCCATACCACATCTGGAAACTGACCAACAGACTTAAGATTCTTCGTCAACAACCAACCCCCTACCACCCCAATTCCGAAAAGAATGAAAAACCCCTCCCTCAACAAAGAAGCCTCTCAATGCCGGCCATAATGATGTAGTCACAGACCCATATCTTCTAGCCTCCCCGGGTCCTACACCCTAGTGCAGAGCTGACTTTCTGGGCTGACCTGTTGAAGCTCAAGACTTAACAGAGGGTCAGAGACACTTGGCAAGAGAAAAGTTGCATGCTGCCAGTCCCAGCTGGAGCCACAACAGAATAGGAGGACAAGATATCTGGCGAGCTGATGTTATGCATGCATGTAAGTATGGAAGACGTTCCTACATTATATCTAAAACCTCCAGTGTACTCTTCAGGTCTCCAAGTGGTGCTGCCCTTCACTTAACCTACAGGAGAGTGACTCAGTGTGTGTCACCTCTAAGTGAGTTATTTTTGGTCAAGCATACACTGAGACACTCCGGTATGTACAGGGGAGGGCAGCACCAAATGGAGAGCTGAACAGTGCACCAGAGGTTTTAGCTGTGGTGCAGAAGGCTCTTACAATCTTGCATGCACTTAACCCTTTGAGTGTCAGAGTAATGCCTGAACAGGACAACCCTCTAGCACTCAAAAGGGTTAATTTGGCCATTCCTTATTAACCCCTGAGGATCAGAGGAGGTAAGTTGAATGTGGGTGAGCAATTTATCCCCCACCCCACTGTTTTTTTTATCATTTCCCCACCCCAACTTTCTCTTGCTCTCCCCCATATTCTCCCATATTCTTCTTCCCCATGTTTCCCCTTTACTCTTCCATATTTCCCTCTTCATTCCTTTTTCCCTTCATGTCACTCTTTCTCTTTCCATAGCTCAACCTCCTAACTCCAAATTGTCCCCTGTATGTCTGTGCATAAACATGTTTTTCTGTCTAAAAGCACCTCATGCCCCCCAATTTGGAAATCATTGCTACACAGGAAACATTTCCATTCATCCTATGGTAGTTCATCCCTGAATTACTCCTTTTCTTTGAACATAGTGCCCCAAGAGTTCTTAGGGAGAAGGGTATTAGCATTAACTTCTTGGATGCTAGGGATCTTGTATGATATGAGTCTAGCATCCAAGGGGTTAATGGACCCAGGGATACAAAATAGAAACAGTTGTTGCTTTTTATTGCAGTTACTCAACATAGGTTTAGGGTCACCACATTTCCAATCTGCCATTCCGGGACATGTGGTCACCCTAGTGAGTCCCGCGGCTGAGGCTCTGTCCGGCACTGACCATCTTTCTGAGGCTGACACAGAGTAAGAATTCCCCAGTGGTAACTGTTACTCTGTATCAGCCTCAGAAAGATGATCAGTGCTGGCGGGAGCCTCAGCCGCGAGACTCACTCACAGCGCCAGCATACTTGTGCCATCCCAGCTGTCTTGCAAGCACCAGTCCAGCCAGCCAATGAAATGTATTTGCTATATGGTCCTCATTGGGCTGGCTGGACTGGTGCATGCTGCGCTATGGGGGTAGGCTGTGGGTGCCGGCTTTGTTGCTCCATTCTGGGACTCTTTGTTGTCCCGGTGGGGGTGACCCTGGACGCGGAACACAGACCTACAATAAGGGACAGTCCCAGGAATTCCGGGACGTGTGGTCATCCTACATAGGTTTAGTTGACAAGATTCAAATGTTGAAGTGGAAAACTGTCATAGCAAACATATATATTTCATTTGTGAGGCAATACATGCAACCAGAAATAGAATTGCAAGCATAATGCTTTAGGAGATGCTGACACAAATAAAAAGTGTATTAAAAATAGCAAAATGTATTGCAACACATTAGAAATTCTAACAGATTTCTGCAAAGAAACAACTAAGTGGGATTTACTGTCTTCATATATTTAACACCTTGAGTGCCAATACATTGCACATCTCTCTAGAACCAAAGAGCCCAAGATCCTCAAGCAGGATTCTCAATTAACTCTTAGAATACCAGAGGACTGGGAGATTTTCTGTACCCTGGAGGCTAGACACATTTTAATTATTTTGGTTTGATGTCTGTATGAAACCTTATAGTAAGGTATGGAGGCCATAATAAATATATTATAAGTTCTTCTAGGTACACTTGCACTTAGTTTGTTATGGAACTCAGAAGGTAGGTTGTTCCAGACATCTTGGAGAACTAATTACAGTTCTACTGTGGATTTAGGCAGCCTCAGTTGCTATTCTCTCTTCATGTAATCCCAGACAGATTTGATGATGTTGAGATCAGGGCTCTGTGGGGACTATACCATTACTTCCAGGACTACTTCTTCTTCTTTACACTGAAGATAATTCTTAATGACTGTATGTTTGGGGTCATTGACATGCTGCAGAATAAATTTGTGACCAATCAGATGCCTCCCTGATGGCATTGCATGATGGATAAGTATCTCCCTATACTTCTCAACATTGAGGAGACCATTAATTCTGACCAAATCCCCAAGTCCATTTGCAGAAATGCAGCCCCAAACTTGCAAGGAACCTCCACCATGCTTCACTGCTGCACTGCAGACACTCACTCTTGTACTGCTCTCCAGCCCTTTGGCTAACAAACTGCCTTCTGCTACAGCCAAATATTTAAAATTTTAACTCCTCAGTCCAGAGCACCTGCTGCCATTTTTCTGCACCCCAGTTCCTGTGTTTTCATGCATAGTTGGGTCTTGTTTCTACTTAGAAGGTATGGCTTATTGGCCGCAAGTCTTCCATGACGACCACTTCAACCAGACTTTTCCGGAGAGTAGATGGGTGTATCAGGATGCCACTGTTTTCTGCCAATTCTGAGCTGATGGCACTGTTGAACACCTTCCGATTGTGAAGGGAAGTAAGCAAGATGTGTCTTTCATCTGCTGCACTAAGTTTCCTTGGCTGACCACTGTGTCTACGGTCCACAGCATTGCCCGTTTTTTTGTGTTTCTTCAGTAGAACTTGGACAGCACTTCTGGAAACCCCTGTCTGCCTTGAAATTTCTGCCCGGGAGAGACCTTGCTGTTGCAGTATAACTACCTTGTGTCTTGTTGCTGTGCTCAGTCTTGCCATGGTTTATGACTTTTTGACATTAAACTGTTTTCATCAACCTGTCCTTGTTAGCTGAGTCTGGCTGTTCCTCACCCAGTTTTATTCCTCATAAGCAGCTGTTTCTATTTCAGTTAATGATTGTGTTTCAACCTACATGTTGAACTGATGATCATTAACACATGTTTGGTATGACTGTTTAATAACACACCTGACTAAATGCCTACAAAATCCCTGACTTTGTGCAATTGTACCTAGAAGAATTGCTTCTGTTTTGAAAGCAAAGGGTGGTCACACCAAATATTTATTCGATTTAGATTTTTCTTCTGTTCACTCAATAAACATTTGGTTAATTGATAAAAAAAAGCTATTAACATGTCTATTTTTGAAAGCATTCTTAATTTACACCATTTTTCCACACCTGTCTAAGACTTTTGCACATTACTGTATATAGTGGCAACTTACTCTGCAGTGCTGTATATCTATGTACTCTTACTGGTGTAATAGCTTGCATCCTGAGACTGATGTACTAAATAAATCGAGCTATTCTGGTGCAAACCATATGGAACAAATAATCAACACCATATATAGGAATGAGGATCATAACACTTTGAATGCCAGAAGTGTAGCCAATGTATTGTTTTGCAATGCATTCGATACCCCTCTGTCAAACACAGCGTGCAACCACAGCGAAAAATAGATACACTATCTTACCAAGGAAGACATGTTTATTAGGTGGATCACTTCATTCCCCTTTTCTCTTCCAGAATGCATTGTGGGCATACCATGGGTTGGGGTTTGGGATGGTGTTGTGCTGGAGGATGAGGGGGTGGAGGAGGTCTGTTGTTAGATCAGGAGTTGCAAGAGGATCCGATTCTGTTCCCCGAACTCATTCTCCGTCTGGCCCAAGTAGTCAGACAGCACATTCCTAACCTGGCGAATGTCCTATGTCAGGGTAGCCACTTGTGCTTCTAGGTGCCTCTGATGTGTTCAATTCTCTCTGATCATCTGCCTGTGGAGCCTCAATGCTTCCATGCCATTTTAAAAGTCCCTCTCAACCTGACAAGATGCTGAGGGTGCAGATGAGGAATCCCCAGTTGACAAGATCCTAGCCTCCCCGCAGGCTGCAGGGGCAGCTCCATGTCCTCAGCAGGCTCCAGGGATGGCTCCATCTCCTCGGCAGGCTGCAGGGGCATCACCATCTCCCCAGTAGGCTCCAGGGGTGGCTCCATCTCCTCAGTAGGCTCCAGGGGTGGCTCAGGGTGGAGAGATGAGGAGGATCCCCCACCCAGCACATCTGTGGTAGATGTAGATGATTCAGTCTGGGTCCACAGACTGAACTGGGCTTGTGGCTGCTGGGGTTCACCCACAAGTACAATGTGCGAGTAGTCCAGTGGCCAGGGCTTGTTCCCCAGCCACTGACTGTTGTGTGGCTGTCTCCAGGCTGGTTAGGCTGGTGTGATGTATGGTGGTGGTGGGAGCCATGTTGGGTGTATAGGTCCCATGTGAGGCCCGTATGTGAGGTAGAGGGGAATTTGTGGAGATAGCCAGGGTTAGGCATGGGGCATCCCCTACCTTGTTGTTGTTGCAGGCGGCAGCCACTGTGACATGCCACTTGCCTCAGGGACAGGTGGGATCAGTGGCTGTGCCAGGTCCAGAGGCTGAGCCAGGTCCTGTGGATGATCCAGGTCATGTGGCTGAGGCAGTTCCTGTGGATAAGGCAGGTTCTGTGGCTGAGCCAGGTCCTGAGCCTGAGTCAAGTGCTGAGGCTGAGCCAGATGAGCCAGGTGCTGTGGCCTAGCTGGCAGGACAGGGGCGGGGCCCTCTTCAGGTTCTTCCAGGATGACCCCTGTTTGCTGCTCCTGCGCAGATACATATGTCTCTGACTCAGTGACTGCAATTGAAGGATGTAGAATGGCAATTAGTTGCAGGGATTATTCTGCTCTGGCATTCATCATATACAGCTAGACCCTAGCCTGGACATATGGAAAGACTGCTTTAGCCTATAACAGGCTTAAGTGCTAAAGGGATATGACAGTCATTGCAAAGCAATGTGTTGCATATCCCTGTGGCACACAAAGTGCTAAGATCCTTTCAATTCTATCTACTCATTTGAGTGTTTCACCATGCTGAGTGAACAGTGTACTCCCACAGATGCTTATGTGGTTAGACACTGACTGATTCTCCAGGAGGTGTATTTTTTGGGTGTATCGCTATCTTCACTCAGCAGTGTCATATTTATCTCCATTTACTAAACAATTGGGTGCTGTTTGCAGTTTTGCACAGCTGTCTGTGGCACTAGTTCAGTCATTGGAACCTGTCACACATTGCACCTGTGTCAATCACTACATGATGGGTCTGACTGTCACAACTGTGAATAGCATGTATGAGCAACGCGGAAATGAGTGTCAGAGGGGAAGCCAACACATGGCAGGGTATGTGTTGTATACCTCTCTGGTAATCATAAGGATGAACTGAGGTGGGATATGTGGTCTGTTTCTGTTTCTGTCACTCACACAGGCACTCACTCAAGTACTCAGTCACAATCATCCTTTAGCACTCCCTTGCACTCACTCAGTCACACTGCAGAAAAAAGTTAAATGTGTTTAGTGGTAAAAAAATAAATGGGTGATTGTGTGTGGATGTAATCTGTGCGATATATTCAAAGGTGTGATATGTGTTTTATATACGTGCAAGTCTCTCCTCTACCGACTCCAATTCCGACTCTGCCTCTCTCCAGTGACTGCTACTCTCTATCTCTCTCTCTCTCTGATACTAATCCTTCGCTCCTGGGCCCTGTGCACTAGCTCAACGAACGTGATACACAGGCAGTGTTTAGTAGATTTTTTGGGCTTTTTATACATTTTGGGAGTAAACTTGATACTTTCATGGCTTGTGATTGGTTGGGCCATTTTAATGCTTCATAAGCATAGTGAAGTAATACGAGGACCACTGAACGAAGCGCTCACAGAACCACCTCAGCATAAAGTAACCACTCCGATTTAATTAAAACTTTCAATTTATTGCTGTAGTTTTAAAATCATCCATCAAATCATACGGACACAAATTGGAGTGACATCCACGTATGCCTAACGCGTTTCGTGTAGGATAATACTTCACTATGATTAAGTGTGTATATTGTAATACGGTTGCGCCTTATCTAGCATTCAGTGGCTTATAAATCACATTGAAAGCAAGGTACAAAAAGGCAAAGCGATGCATTGCTACCTCTCTGATACTCAAAGGGTTAAGTATAGTGTTGAGCGAGCATGCTCGGCCGATGCTCGGATCGGCTCGAGCATCGCTCTTCTCGGCACATGGCGGTACTCGTACGAGTACCGCATGTGCTCGCCCGCCATGTTCGGGTCTCCTCCCCGCACGTTTTGCGGCTGCTGCGCAGCCAATAAACGTGCAGGGAGGCTCTGACATCGGTGTAATGCCAGCAGCCATGTTGGCTGCTGGCATTACACTGATTGGCTGGCCAGAACCCGTGGTCAGGTGCTGTATAGCACCTGACCATCGAGTTCGGCTCAGTCTGAGCCAGGGAGAGCTGAGGATAGGAAGGGAAAGGCAGTGTAGGGAGGAAAAAAACCAAACTTGTGACAAAAAAGAACCAAAAGTCCTTTTTAGGACTACTGTGTGTGGGGGCAGCAGGTTATTTTGTGTGGGGGGAAAAAAACAAAAAAAAAAAAAAAAAAAATATTCTGTTTAGTGTGAAAAGTTGCAGATTAGAGCACATTCTGTTTAGTGTGCACAGTTGCAGATTAGAGCACATTCTGTTTAGTGTGCAAAGTTGCAGATTAGAGCACATTCTGTTTAGTGTGCAAAGTTGCAGATTAGAGCACATTCTGTTTAGTGTGCAAAGTTGCAGATTAGAGCACATTCTGTTAAGTCTTCAAACTAAAATATCAAAGTCACGTATTCCATTCAGTGTGCGTCGCCGCAGTTTAGCAGCACATTCTGAGTACTGTGCAGAGTTGCAGAATAGGAAGAAATACTGTTAAGTCTTCAAACTAAAATATCAAAGTCACATATTCCATTCAGTGTGCTTCGCCGCAGTTTAGCAGCACATTCTGTGTACTGTGCAGAGTTGCAGAATAGGAAGAAATACTGTTAAGTCTTCAAACTAAAATATCAAAGTCACATATTCCATTCAGTGTGCTTCGCCGCAGTTTAGCAGCACATTCTGTGTACTGTGCAGAGTTGCAGAATAGGAAGAAATACTGTTAAGTCTTCAAACTAAAATATCAAAGTCACATATTCCATTCAGTGTGCTTCGCCGCAGTTTAGCAGCACATTCTGTGTACTGTGCAGAGTTGCAGAATAGGAAGAAATACTGTTAAGTCTTCAAACTAAAATATCAAAGTCACATATTCCATTCAGTGTGCTTCGCCGCAGTTTAGCAGCACATTCTGTGTACTGTGCAGAGTTGCAGAATAGGAAGAAATACTGTTAAGTCTTCAAACTAAAATATCAAAGTCACATATTCCATTCAGTGTGTTTCACCGCCGTTTAACAGCCTATTCTGTGTACTCTGTACAGTTGCAGAATAATAAGAAATACTGTTAAGTTTTCAAACTCAAATATTAAAGTCACATATTCCATTCAGTGTGTTTCACCGCCGTTTAACAGCCTATTCTGTGTACTCTGTACAGTTGCAGAATAATAAGAAATACTGTTAAGTTTTCAAACTCAAATATTAAAGTCACATATTCCATTCAGTGTGTTTCACCGCCGTTTAACAGCCTATTCTGTGTACTCTGTACAGTTGCAGAATAATAAGAAATACTGTTAAGTTTTCAAACTCAAATATTAAAGTCACATATTCCATTCAGTGTGTTTCACCGCCGTTTAACAGCCTATTCTGTGTACTCTGTACAGTTGCAGAATAATAAGAAATACTGTTAAGTTTTCAAACTCAAATATTAAAGTCACATATTCCATTCAGTGTGTTTCGCCGCAGTTTAACAGCCTATTCTGTGTACTCTGTACAGTTGCAGAATAATAAGAAATACTGTTAAGTTTTCAAACTCAAATATTAAAGTCACATATTCCATTCAGTGTGTTTCACCGCCGTTTAACAGCCTATTCTGTGTACTCTGTACAGTTGCAGAATAATAAGAAATACTGTTAAGTTTTCAAACTCAAATATTAAAGTCACATATTCCATTCAGTGTGTTTCACCGCCGTTTAACAGCCTATTCTGTGTACTCTGTACAGTTGCAGAATAATAAGAAATACTGATAAGTTTTCAAACTCAAATATTAAAGTCACATATTCCATTCAGTGTGTTTCACCGCCGTTTAACAGCCTATTCTGTGTACTCTGTACAGTTGCAGAATAATAAGAAATACTGTTAAGTTTTCAAACTCAAATATTAAACTCACATATTCCATTCAGTGTGTTTCACCGCCGTTTAACAGCCTATTCTGTGTACTCTGTACAGTTGCAGAATAATAAGAAATACTGTTAAGTTTTCAAACTCAAATATTAAAGTCACATATTCTGTGTAAGATGAAGAAGGCGGGTAAAAAGGGACGGGGAAGTGGACGTGATCCTGAAAGTTCAGGGCGCGGGTCAGGACGCGGAGAAACTGTGCCTGGTGCCAGAGCACAAGAAAGAAAGACATCCACCATACCTAGCTTCATGTGTAATTTTACAGGGCGTCGCAGGACATCACTCTCGAGGTCCGACCACTGCGAACAGGTGGTCGGTTGGATGACAGCTGATACTGCTTCCAGTCGTTAAGCACCACCCTGTCTTCCACCAAGTCCACTCTCAGTAGCCAAGAGTCTGGTCAACTTAATCCTCACTCTGATCATCCTTCCTCCCACCATACACGGTCTGGTCAAAGAAGTGATCCCACACTGGGATATAGTGAGGAGCTCGTCTCATCACCAATCCTTCATTTGACCCTCTCTCCAAGCACGCTTGCAGAGGAACATGACATCTTGTGCCCTGATTCACAACCTCTAGAGGCTACCCAATCTCAAGAAGATGACAGATGTGAACGGCATTTAAGGTCAAAGGAAGTAGTGGATGATGATGATGATGATGAGACACAGTTGCCATTAAATCAATCACTATTTCCGTCTCAAGACCTTGTTGAGGAGAATGTTATACAGTTGTCAATGACTGAGTATGTGGTGGGATCAAGACTTGAGGAGGATGATCAGAGTGAGGAAGTGGAGGAGGACTTGGTGGACGATGAGGTGACTGACCCCACCTGGGAAGGTGTAGAGCCGAGCGATGACAGCAGTCCTGAGGGTGAGCCATCTGCAGCACCGCAACAGGCTGGAAGAGGCAGTGGTGTGGCTACAGAAAGAAGGCGGACCGCACCAAACCGGCCCGCAAATGTTCCACGGAGCACCCCCTTGCGTAAATCTACCTTGCCAAGGGGTAGGTGTTCCGCGGTATGGCGTTTTTTTAAGGAAAGTGCGGACGACAAAAGAATTGTAGTTTGCAACCTGTGCCACACCAGAATGAGCCGAGGCATGAACACTAGAAACCTCACCACCACCAGCATGATCCGACACATGGCATCCAAGCACCGTAGTAAGTGGGAGGAACGCCTGGATCGCCCATCTGTGTCTGCAGGCCACACCACTGCCTCCTCTTCCCCTGTTTTCGGTGCCGGCCAATCGCCTGTTGAAGGCGCAGGCCCGCATACCTCCCGCCCTGCACCTGTAGCATCTGAAGCACCATCAGCGACCACATCCACTTCCCTGTCCCAGCACAGCGTCCAAATGTCGTTACCCCAGGCATTTGAGCGCAAGAGAAAGTACCCAGCCACCCACCCACAGGCCATAGCACTAACCTCACACCTTTCCAAATTACTGGCCATCGAAATGCTGCCATTTAGGCTTGTGGACACTGAGTCCTTCCGCAGCCTGATGGCAGCAGCTGTCCCTCGGTACGCGGTCCCCAGCCGCCACTACTTTTCCCGGTGTGCCATCCCCGCATTACACCACCATGTGTCCCGTAACATCACCCGTGCCCTGACCAACGCAGTTACTGGGAAGGTCCACTTAACGACTGACACATGGACAAGTGCTTGTGGCCAGGGACGCTACATTTCCCTGACGGCACACTGGGTGAATGTCGTGGAGGCTGGGAGCGACTCGGACCCTGGGATGGCACGGGTGCTACCCACGCCGAGGATTGCGGGCCCTACCTCCATCAGGGTTTCCACCAGCACCTACGTTATTGGCTCCTCCTCCTCCGTTTCCACCTCCGAATTCTCTACACACACCGCCACTCCCCCATCAGCCAGTAGCTGGAAGCAGTGTAGCACTGCAGTGGGGAAGCGTCAACAGGCCGTGCTGAAGCTGATCTGCCTTGGGGACAAACAGCACACGGCCTCAGAGCTGTTGCAGGGGATTAGTCACCAGACCGAGCAGTGGCTCTCGCCACTCAACCTGCAACCAGGCATGGTTGTGTGTGATAATGGGCGTAACTTGGTGGCGGCTTTGGAGCTCGGCAAGCTCACACACGTACCATGCCTAGCGCATGTATTTAATTTAGTGGTGCAGCGATTTCTAAAAACCTACCCCAATGTGCATGATCTCTTGACCAAGGTGCGCCGCGTGTGTGCACATTTCCGTAAGTCATCAACAGCTTCAGCCGGCCTGTTGAAGCTGCAGCAGCGCTTACAATTGCCAGCTCACCGGCTGCTGTGTGACGTGAGCACGCGCTGGAACTCCACCTTCCACATGTTGGCCCGGCTTTGTGAGCAGCAGAGGGCAGTAGTGGAGTACCAGCTGTTACACGGTCGTCGCCTCTCCGTTCAACTTCCTGTAATCAGAAATGAGGAGTGGGAATGGATGTCAGACCTCTGTGAGGTTTTACGCAATTTTGGGGAATCGACACAGATGGTGAGCGGCGATAACGCTATTATCAGTGTAACCATCCCACTTCTGTGTCTACTGAAACGCTCGCTGCTCACAATTAAAACCGACGCTTTGCATGTGGAAGAGGTGGAAATGGGGGAGGAAGAGCTTACACAAGGTGATAGCCAGAGCACCCTCACTTCGTCTTCTCAGCGACAATTGGAGGAGGCGGAGGAGGAGGAGGAGGAGGAGGAGGAGGAGGAAGACACGGTTGTCTCCGCTACAGAGGGTAGCCATGGAACTTTAGTTCCATCTCTTCAGCGTGGGTGGGCAGAAGAGGAGGAAGAGGATGAGGAGATTGAGAGTCATCCTCCTGGTGAGGACAGCGAAATCTTGCCTGTTGGTACTCTGGCACACATGGCTGACTTTATGTTAGGCTGCCTTTCCCGTGACCCACGCGTTACACGCATTTTAGACAACACGGATTACTGGGTGTTCACCCTTCTGGACCCCCGCTACAAAGAGAATTTCTCATCTCTCATTCCTCCGGTGGAGAGGACAAGCAAAATGGTGCAATACCAGAAGGTTCTTGTTGAAAAATTGCTCCAAAATTTTCCATCTGACAACGCTGGCGGCAGAGTACGTGCTACCTTGGCCAACCGAGAAGGGGAGAAAAGGGGAGCACACAGCAGTTCCGACAAAGGCAGGGCAACACTCTCCAAGGCGTGGGACACCTTCATGACACCCCGCCAGCACCCTCACCCTGATGCGCAGCCTAGTGTCACAAGGAGGGAAAAGTTTTGGAAGATGGTGAAGGAGTACGTAGCAGACCGTGTCAGCGTCCTCAATGATCCCTCTGTGCCTTACAACTACTGGGTGTCCAAGCTGGACACGTGGTATGAACTGGCACTCTACGCCTTGGAGGTGCTGGCCTGCCCTGCCGCCAGCGTTCTGTCTGAGCGGGTATTTAGTGCTGCTGGTGGCATCATAACAGATAAGCGTATCCGCCTTTCCACCGACAATGCTGATAGGTTGACACTTATAAAAATGAACAAGGCCTGGATTTCCCCTGACTTCTCCACTCCACTGGAGGAAAGCCGCGGGGGAACATAAACTCACTTTATATATGTTATTTACAATGATGTGAATACTCTGTATTCCCATTCACCCCTTCCACCCAAAAAACGGGTATATGGTTGACTCTTAATCTTCTCATCCTCCTCCTCCTCTTCCATATGCCCTGTGCTATAATTTTTATATAGGGCCAGCTCACCAGCGGGCCCTGTGATATAATTTTTATATAGGGCCAGCTCACCAGCGGGCCCTGTTTGACAATTTTTATATAGGTCAGCTCACCAGCGGGCCTTCTCATATAATGTTTTATTGGGTCAGCTCTCTAGCGGGCCCTCTCATATAATGTTTTATAGCGTCAGCTCACTAGCGGGCCTTCGCATATAATGTTTAGGATGGTCAGCTCTGCAGCAGACCCTCACCCATAATGTTTTAGATGGTCGGCTCAGCGCACGTTTCCCTCTTAATCATGGCCTCAGTTCAATAAAATCAAGGAAATTTTTGGGAGAATTTGCCTCTGTGCACGTTTCCCTCTTAATCATGGCCTCAGTTCTGAAAATCAAGGAAATTTTTGGGAGAATTTGCCTCTGCGCACGTTTCCCTCTTAATCATGGCCTCACTTCCGAAAACCAAGGAAATTTTTGGGAGAATTTGCAGATGATATACAAGTAAATATACAGCAAATATTGTTTGGTAACAATTTTTCGCCTAAAGTCGTTTTTATTTTCCTTTTTGTGTGTTTTATGGTCAGTCTGTAAAAATGGCGTACTACGGGCGAAAGATCGTTCCCAGCAGCGATGCTGGAGTCCAAGATGCATCCAGACATCCTCCCTATGCTGTCCCTGAACCATTTCTGTGGTGTTTCCATCCTTTTCTGCCCTTTTCCTATGGACCAGGCACCCTCCCCTCATCAGAGCAGGGGGTGCCTGGTGTAATGCTCGAGTCCTCCCATTGACTTCAATGGGGCTCGGGTGCTCGGCCGAGCACTCGAGCCTCAGGGGGTGCTCGGTCAGAGCACCCGAACACCCGAGCATTGGGGTGCTCGCTCATCACTAGTTAAGTATGCAATACAAATACTAGGAGGGCAGTGTATGTCCAATAAAACTGGAGAAAGAAGAATGTCAGGTGGGAGCACTGTATGTCGAAATACAAATGGAGAAAGTTAGTATGTCGGATGGGAGCACTATATATTTCGAATTACAAAGGGGTGGGGTTAATATGTCGAAGGGGGACACTGTATTTCAGATTTCTAACATATTGTACAGCATGGGTAACAACACCATTGTGTTAGGAAGCAAAAAGGACAAAAAACGCACAGCTGTCTTGACTTGATTTCTATCCTTCTCTGGTGGGATTTTAGAACCCCTTTACTGTTTGCTGCTATCTATATTTATTTACGTATTGGAGTTTACACTTTTATATATAGTGATCTAGCACTGTTAGTTTTTTTAATCCTTTTTGTTTCCTAGCCCTTTCTTCCTCATTTTAGTTGCGTTATCCCTATATCATATTTCATTGTATAAATGATACAGCACAGAACACATTTTTATTTATTAAGAGGTTTTTAAAGGCATGGTTTTTGGCATTCTGGTCTGGCTGCTTGCACTATGTCTTTAACCCCTTAACGACCGGGCGATCGGCGCCGCGACTTAAGGACCGCGGAGCTTTTTTTTTTTTCTTTTTCCGGTTCCAGACTCCCCGAACGGCGTGCAGCCGCGGGGGGAGCCCGGAACTCCATGACAGTCATAGTACGTCATGGGTCGTTCAGTCAGATCGACCCTTGACGTACTATGACCGTCAAGGGTCGTTTAGGGGTTAAGTAATCAAGGTGATACAACAACCCCATGTGCTCTGTGAGGGTGGGTAGGGAAGATATATAAAGGAGGCTAATGTTTGTTTCAGTCTTCTTGGGCTTCCACTCACTGCAGGTGCACATTGGTTTCAAAGTAAGTGAGTCCTTTTATCAAGAAATTTTGTTTTTAGATTATGTTTCAAATGTTTTTAACCCAGGTCCAAGATTCAAAGAGTTTATAAAAAATCATCAGGAATGTTTATATATAAATTAAAAGTATAAAAAAAATGATAAAAATATACAAGTTAGGGACTCCCTTGAAATTTTGGGGTATCTTGACGTAGTGACCGAGTGTAACCATATTTTGGCCAAACTATGTGAACGAAAACCTCAAATGTATTAACAGTGGTATAAAATACACCTTGTAAAGGGCTCACATTGATTATTCATGTTGATAATTCACATAGAGGAGAGCAGGTATTTTTTTCTGTCTAACACCATTGTGTGTTAGCCCCATATACACTGCATGACACCCCCCGGCCTCCTTCCCTTGCCCAGTGGTAGCCATAGAACCCCACATACACTGCTTGGCCCACAGACTTGTTCCATTGCCCACTGGTAACCACAGACCCCTATGTACATTGTCTGACCCTCTCCAGCCTTTTCTGCTTGCCCACTGCTAGCCACAAATCCCCATGGCCACTGCCTGGGCAAGAGAAGAAGGCTGGGGGTGTCAGGCAGTGTATATGGGGCTAAGACACAATGGTGTTGTTCCCCATGCTGCAAAACATGTTAGAAATCCAACCTACAGTGCCCCCTTGCACATATTAACCCCCCACTTTGTAATTCAAAATATATAGTGCTCCCATATGACATACTAACTTTCTCCATTTGTATTTCGACATGGAGTGCCCCCATCCGACATTCTTCTTTCTCCAATTTTATTTGACATACACTGTCCTCCTTGTATTGAAATGTTGAAGTGTTTCGAATACATGGACAAAATCACAGCTTCAACCTTTAGTGAATCTAGGCCATCTAATACTTAACTTGACCTATCTGTCATCAAACGTACACCAATTTCTTGGGATTTGACGTTTAGCATGTTTTTAGGCGGTAGTTTAAGGTGTAGTTAAATAGGAGCAGACAGCCAAAATGTGCTGTCTACGCTGGTTTTGTTTTACCGTGGATCAACATTTGAATAGCTGTAATACCCATGTTTGCAATTTACACAGTGCTGGTTTTTACTGTTTGGCCTGGTTTAACTCCAACATTTGCATCGAGGCGACAGAAACCTACACCTGTCCAGCCATTGGGGTCCATATCTAACACCATTCCTAATCAGTCATTAGATGGCTGAGAATGATGGGATGTCTACAACAGCTGAAAAGGTAAAATTTGTCTACCTCTGTTCTAGATAAAACTGGAAGCTGCAACATAACAATACATTTGAAATATTATATATTTAACATTTACACATTTACAGTGGATTTTTTATACAACAAGAAAATCAGATAATTTGATTGCATACTTTTACATTTGTACAAATCCCCACTAGAAATCCTGGGCCTGCACCTCATACCTACATATTGAAGGGATACCTAGGAGCTGCAGCCTGATAGGTAGGCTTTTGTTACGGTTTTCTGACACTCAGACCAGGTTGTAAAGTAAAAACACAGTTTATTGAAACAGAATGATAAACAGTGCCCCTAGGGGCCAGTATAGGTAAGAACAATACTGACAAATACAGACAAAGTATGGGTAATATAAACAGAGGAATAAATACAGCTAAAGGCTGTAGCAACCCCAAAGGGTTAACAGGAGCAACTGGTGAGGCTCAGGCTAGATTGGCCAACGCCCAGGATAGATATCAGTCTCTGGAGAACAGTCTCTAGATGTAGAGCAAGGAACACAGGATCAGAACTGTATCACTCTCTAAGCAGAAGCGGGATGCGCCCCTGTTGCTCTGAGCTGAGCCAGTACCACCACCATGGGCTAGGAGGAATGCTACTGCCAAACCTGAAGTAACCAGAATAGGAATCGCCCAGAATGAGTAGTGAGTAACCCTGCGTGTGCCAAGTGGATAGTGTTACAAGCCCTTGGGATGCCACAATAGATGATAGTTGCCCAAGCTACGAACAACCGATGCACAGAGCAGTGCAGATGGAACTGTACACCTTGCGAGAATGAGAGACGGGCCTGGGACACCCTTCCGGTGTCGCACAGAATCCTATAGCAAGAGCGAACAGACTACTGGCGCCAACCGGCGTGATCACGGTGCACCCCAAACACCGGACAAGCGGAGCTCTGCAAGGACTGGTATAGCGTCAAAAGGAGACTCAAAGTGTAACGGCTCAAAGAACCAACAGAGGCTTGGCAAGCTAAACAAGTGGCACGTAACCGGAGACTACAGGCACTGCAAGGGATAATCTGGTACATTCAGAAGAGCAATGCTCAGCGAGTAAATGGCAGGCAACCTCGGCTACAGCTGAATGAGCGAGAGAGGAACAGAGAAACAGTTCAGAATGTCGCCAGCTTGACCGGAGGACACTGGAGCAGCAACTGGACAGGAGCGATAACCGGAACCGGATGACACAGTCGCAGGAACACCACCGGAGAGCGGATCAATCACGGAGCAGGATCAGAAGCCAGAACCAGGTCGAATCACGGAGCAGGGTCATCAGCCAGAGCCGGGTCAGATCACGGAGCAGGGTCTTCAGCCAGAGCCGGGTCAGATCACAGTGCAGGGTCGTCAGCCAGAACCGGGTCAAATCACGGAACAGGGTCGTCAGCCAGAACCGGGTCAAATCACGGAGCAGGAACAGGAGAAGAGTCAGACTAGCCGGGTCGGTACACAGGAGACACTGGAAATCAGCAACAAGGCGCAGCAACAGGAACACCACGAAAGGGCAACTGACAAGTGCCCAAACTCCAGCATATAAAGGAACATCCTGGGCGGGCCAATCAGACTCCTCCAATGCAGAGGTACATAGTCAGAGATTGACAGGGAATCACGGGGACCGTGATAGCTTTTATGTATAGAATTTGTTCTTGACTCATGCATTGCTCATTTCAATCTACTCATCAGTGGACTGATTCATTAACACCAAAGGAAATTAATGACTCACATATTCTCGACAGATAAATAAGGAAGGAACCATTTTTTTCCAGAAAAGAGGAAGGCTATAGTGTGAAAGTATAGTAAATTCCACAAATTAGAGGATGAAAGATTTAGGAACAACAATAGAAAGAATCGGTAGGTAGTAGATAAATGGAATAGCCTTCTAGTGGATGTGGACATGATTATTAAAAAAAGACAGGAATAAACATGATTATTGTAAGCACGAAATAAGGTTGCTAATACACAAAGCTTGAACTTTTTTTGGCTATATGGATATGGGTTATTTAGAACTGGGATCATATGTTCAAAAGAAAACTGGAGTATTTTTATGTCAAAGCTACTAAACCATAGGTTTAGGTTAAATGGGGATTTAACCCCTTAAATACTAGAGAGACTTCCAATGCACTATAAATGTGTTTAAAAGCTCCTTTCAAAGAAATAGTAATTCTTAAAGGCAAGTTAGAGTACATTCTATTTAAAGGGATAGTAATACTTCGTTTTAACTTTATTTTATTTTGTAGGCATTAAGAAAACATGAAGAATGATATAAGTCTTATCTCTCAAACCTTTATGGTTTATGAGATATTCACAAGCAAGGTTTCCCCCTCCCGCCCCTTTTACCTACTGTAAACAATCTCTTCTTAGATGTGGAATGCAGTCCATGGACTGGACAGATAACAGCAGGGGACACTCTTATTCCTATGAAAACAATGAAATCCCTGCCCCCCTTGACAAGCTTTTCGGGTTTTTCCATTATCTTAATTGAAGATTGTGCCTCTCTGCAATCTACCTGGGCACCTTCCTTCTGCTTTGGCTGAGCAGTAAAAGGGGCGGGAGGGGGACACTTTGCTTGTGAATATCTCTTAAACCATAAAGGGTTGAGAGATAAGACTTATATCATTCTTCATGTTTTTTTAATGCCTACAAAATAAAATAAAGTTAAAATGAAGTATTACTATCCCTTTAAATGTATTAAACCTAATTTCAGTTGTATGTGTTAGTGTTGCTTTAAATGAGCAGTGCCTAATAGTAATAAAAACTCTAATTAATAAATAAAGCATTACTGAATGTATTCCTAAGATTCCTAAAATGTAACTCTTTGAGTGCCAGAGGGGGTAAGCAATGCATTGCATACCCCTCTGGCACTCAAGGGTTATACTTGATTTTGCATAACTTTCCATTAACCGAATTTCTCTGGGACCTTTACATTCAACTGGTTAATTCCTCCACCTGAGGCCCCCCAACAAGCTATGAATAAAGAATAATAATAATAATAATAATAATAATTAACCATTTGTGTGCCACAGGGGGACCAATGAATTGCTTTGCAATGCATTGGACACCCCTGTGGCAGACAAAGGATTTTTTTCTTTTTTTTTTTATTTAGGCCTCATTGGGGTGGTACCAGGAGTCCTGATGCACCCCAACAAGGTGTAAAAAAAAAAGAAAAAACATGCGTGCACCGCAGGGGGGTCAAACGCAATGATTTGCAATGCGTTGGACCCCCTGTGGCACACACATTTATTTATTTTTTATTCTGCCCTATGGTTTGCCCTAGGTATGAATAAAAAATAATAACATTAAAAACATTAACCCTGTGTGTGCCACGGGGCGTCCAATGCATTGCTTTGCAATGCATTGGACACCCCTGTGGCATGCACACAAAATGCCTCCAATCACCCCCCACACACACACACTTACCCTACCCACCAGCCTATTTCCACAGCCCACTGGCAGTCCCATTCCCACAGTTTGCCCCCAGCCTGGTTCCAACGCATACTGGTAGACCCAAGTGCGAGTATGCACTGGAATCAGGCTGGGGATCAAACAGTGTATGTGGGGGACTTACAGTGCACACTGGTAGTCACAGATCCCCCATATGTACTATCTTACCTACCCCACCACCACCGCCATACTTGCTCACTGCCCACTGATAGATATACCCACATACACTGCCTGACCCCTTGTCCCTCTTACCTGGTTTCACTGGCAGTCACAGGTCTCCACGTACACTGACTGACCACTGGTAGCAATAGAATCACACATACACTGTTTGCTTCCCCATCCTTGTTCCACTGGTAGCCACGCTCCTGGCACCCAGTATGTACCATACAGCAGTGGGGTACCATTTTTTGTAGGCTGGCAGGAGGTCCTCCTAGGAAATCCCATGGTGTTGAACCTTTTTTGGATCTTTGAAGTGACTGATTTGTAAAAAAAAAATAAAAATGTTTTTTTTTCTGTAGCACCACATTCTGGAAATAGTTGTATACACTAACTTATAACCATTTTCATACACACAAGAATGTTTGAGAAAATGTTAGAGAAAGCAGAGGTTGTAGCAATAGTAGTTTTGTACTTCTAGCACCCCCTACGGTATGTCAACTCATACCGATGGGGTGTCATTCTTCTCCTAAGAGCACTAGCTAACAAATACAGTTGGAAATACCATAGTTTTCACGTTTCACTACATCTGAAAGGACAGAAATGTAAAAAAATTAAATTTTTTTCCTGTATCGCATCCTTCTGGAAACATTTATGCATACCAGGACTGGGGTAAGAAGGCAAGTGACCCCTCATTAGACGCGATAGGTTATCTTCTTTCCAAAATGGTATGGTTTATCTACCTTTTCCTCACATCTGAAGGTGTTATAGCCATTTTCATACACGCAAGAATGTCTGAGAAAAATGTTAGAGAAATCAGAGGTTGTAGCAGGTGTAGTTTTGTACTTCTAGCACCCTCCTACGGCATGTCAACTCATACCAATGGGGTGTCATTCTTCTTCTAAGAGCACTAGCTAACAAATACAGTTGGACATCCCATAGTTTTCACAGGTTTCACTACATCTGAAGGGACAGAAATGTTAAAAAATTCAATTTGTTTCCTATATCGCATCCTTCTGGAAACATTTATGCACACCAGATTTGGGGTAAGAAGGCAAATGACCCCTCATTAGATGCGAAAGGTAATCTTCTTTCCAAAATGGTATGGTTTATCTACCTTTTCTTCACTTCTGAAGGTGTTATAGCCATTTTTGTACAGGCAAGTCAGGTTTGAGAAAATCTTAGAAAACTTAGAGGTTGGAGTAGGTGTCGTTTTGCACTTCTAGCACCCCCTGAGGTAGGTTAACTCATACCAATGGGGTGTCATTTTTCTCCTAAGAGCACTAGCTAATGAATACAGTTGGAAATGCCATGGTTTTCACAGATTTCAGTACATGTGAAGGGGCAGAAATATAAGAAAATGCCTTTTTTTTTCATTAGCGCTACCTTCTGGAGGAATTTGTGCACACCAGGCTTGGGGTAAGAAGGCAAGTGACTCCTCAATAGATGCGGCAGGTTATCTTCTTTCCAGAATGGTATGGTTTCTCTACCTTTTCTGCATATCTATAACGGTTATGACACTTTTCGTGCAGGCAGATAATTTAAAAAACATAAGAGTCAGGTTTAGGTAAGTGTTCCTAGCACCCACATATTGTATGTTACACTACACAAACGGGGTACCATTTTTCTCATGTTGGTAGCAGGTACTGAATACAGTAGGAAATGTTATGGTTTTCATAACGTGTATTTATTCCTATAGTGCCACCTTTTGGAAATAATTGTGTACTTCAGCCAGGGGGTAGAAAGGCAAGTGACAACTCATTTGATGCGGGTGAATGTCTACCTTCTAAAATGGTACGCATTTTATACCTTTCCTTCATGTCTCTAAAAGTTATGAACATTTTAGTACAAGCAGCCATTCACAAAGAAGAAAACAGGTAGGTGTTGTTGTGTGCTTCTGGCACTACTATAGTATGTCAGCTCATACCAACAGGGTGCCATTTTTCTCCTAATTGCACTAGATAATGAATACATGGTTTTCACAGATTTCAGTACATTTGAAGGGGCAGAAATGTAAGAAAATGCCTTTTTTTCATTAGCGCCACATTCTGGAGGCATTTGTGCACACCAGGCTTGAGGTAGCAAGGTAAGTCACCCCTCATTAGATGCAGTAGGGTATCTTCTTTCCAAAATGATATAGTTTGTGTACCCTTTCTTCACTTCTCTAGTTGTTATAACCATTTATGTATAGACAAGTAATGTTTGAGAAAATGTTAGAAAAATTAGAGGTTGTGGTAGGTGTCGTTTTGCACTTCTAGCACCCCCAGAGGTAGGTCAACTCATACCAATGGGGTGTCATTTTTCTCCTAAGAGCACTAGCTAATGAATACAGTTGGAAATGCCATGTTTTTCACAGATTTCAGTACATTTAAAGGGGCAGAAATGTAAGAAAATGCCTTTTTTTTCATTTGCGCCACCTTCTGGAGGCATTTGTGCACACCAAGCTTGGGGTAAGAAGGCAAGTCACTAGATGCAGCAGATTGTCTTCTTTCCAGAAATATATATTATTATATAGTTATTCCACTGTTTTAGGGTAGATTTACCACAAAAACAGTAGACTCAGGGCTTTTTCAAATAATTTAAACTTTTTCAATCAAGGTAAATGTTTTTGATACATAGTATGTGATTTTAGCAAAGTTGGTAAATTTTCACTTTTTTTTCATTATGACATCATAGATTTTTGCAAGATGCAAAATTCTCTTCATGTAAGGTACCACAAGAAAGCTCAATTCGTTCTGAAAAAACAATATATAGTTTTCCATATGTAACTAGAAATTCCCAGAGTAAAACAAGCTGTAACGGATCCTACCTGTTACTGGGAGCTCTTGTCTGGGCATGGAACATATTCACCCCTGGGCCCAAGGATTATGGATATTGGACACTCCTTTGTGCCCGGGCATACGATCTCTCAAGCCCTTATCCTGGAGTAAGAGACGTTGGCTAGCCTTATGTGGATAGGCAGCTGTGCCAGAGGAAAGAGCAATTCAAGGCTTGTGTGCTGCAAACTCTTCTGCCCTGCAAAGGGTTAATTATTTTACTTTGGGCATATTTACTTTCAATCTGTATTGCTGCCCCCCAAGCCTTTTGCTTAATTATTCAACCCCTGGCCATTGTTAAGGGAATGTATATTCTAGCCACTCAAGTCATTGTATTGAGAACTATGTTGTGGCCCCCTGCTGTGTGCTAATCCAATCATGTCTGCCCTATTATGTTTCCCTGAATCATTTGTTGTTGGTTCTTTGACCCTTTGTGGTGACTGAATTAGCCCTGTGATTACCCCATTGTATTCTGCCCTACCATTTGCTGTATCCTATTGGAGGAACTGTGATTGAATTAAGTCTCCTGTACTGTGCTCCAAGTTAGTGTGGTTTGAAACTGTATAAATATGCTGTGGTTTGTTGTAATAAAGAGTTCTGTTTTGGAGTGAACAAGGAGTCCTGGAGTCTTGTATTGCTTATGGTCTAAAGTATCCACTCTGATACCCATCTGCGCCAAGTATCCTGAATCGCCGACCGCCTGCTGCCAGTTTCCTGCGACCTAACTTCGTGGACTGTCAGGCGGCGATGTGGACTCTTCCATGCTTCCCTGCTTCCAGCAATCCTGCGGCTGTTTCCAGTGACTGTCCATACTTCAACTGGTGCATCCGACGGCGCTTATCTGCATCGAGAAGGAGAGACCCAGGAACGACGGCGGGAGGCGACGCGGTCCCTTCCCAGCTTCCGTTACACAAGCCTAAACAGAAGGATAGAAAAAATTCTGAAAATGTGTCTGGCCTACAGGGTACAGGAAATAGCCCAAGCCTCTGGCACTGAAAGGGTTAATAAACTGTCTGTCACTGTCTACACAGAAATCCCACACACACTCCCTGCAACTGTAAGCGACTCCTGCTCCCCTTCTTTGCCTGTCTGCTTCCCTCTTCATGTATGTGGTCTCGAAATGTCAACATTAACTTTTTTCCTCTACTAATTTGATTGCAAAATTTACTTAGGATAGACCTGTTAGCTTCAGAATCAGCAATTTGCAGTACAGGTTAAAGTGCTCTATCACAGCATTTGCTGCAGGCATGCAGCAAATCCACACATCACTATATGCTCGTCCATCTTCTTGCAGTTCTAGGAGTGTCAAGTAAGTTGTATGTATCTGTCTCTTGGGTGTTTGGTATTCTTTTATCTGTCTGCAAAGTATATCTGTCAGACTGTCACTCAGTCAGTCACAGTAGAGGTTCAACAAGCTCAGGTAGGAACTGGGATCACCTGCCTGTCTAACTGTTACCGACTATCAATCATCAGTCAAAAAGCTTTTTGTTAACTCTCCTTTCTCTCTTTACAGTTTTGCACACAGAGAACTTGGTTACCACCAAGGCTCCTAAAAATCATCTCCATCTCTACTCTCTTTAGCTGTCTCATCAAAATTCTTCTGCTTTCTCTCTTTTTCTTTGTCTCTGTTTCTCCCAAGCATAAACGGAAAACATGCAAGAACCTGGCACCATTTATACTATCACTGCAGGAATACATGGAGAAACACTCTGCTTGGTGGGAATCCACTCCTATAATTTATTTCAATGCAATAATAAAGGTGGAAAAAAGAAAGAAAATCAACACTTTTTGCAACAATTTTTCCACATCCCAGAAGTGCTGTTTTTCTCTTGTTTTGATTTTGAGGTGAAATATTTCATCCATCCCAAATTTAAATGAGAGTTTTACCTCCATTGAATACCACAGTTGTCACCAATGTATTATAATGCAATAAGTTGGAGACATCTCTAGCATTCATTGTATTAAAAGAGGATCCTTGCTTTACTCAGCAGAAAGACTCTACCTTTAAGAATTCATCCTCGATAGGGTAGGCAAACTACATATTCCCAGCCATTAGCTAGCTGATCCTGCCACAAAACTTACAGTGTGAAGGTCCCATTGGCCGACTGGAGTTTATGCATGATGTGTGAGGATTATGTTGCATTGCTACAGGTCAGCTGCCTTATTTAACCCTTTTAGAACCAGAGAGGTACACAGCTCACTGTGAAGAAATTAGCTGCATGCCCCTCTGTTCCCTCAGATATTAAGGACCATAAAATTGTGCAACGTATTGTTTCTCTTTATGTTGCACAACCCTCTGGTCCTTTAACTGTTAAGAGGTTACAGAGTAAAACTTCTGTCTAAAATTTTACAGTAATCTTGTAATCCTGGTTCATACATAACAACTTCACTTTTCACTACAAGGGATTTCTGATAGGATGTATCTGTCTTCCTCTTTCTGTACCAATTACCATTCAGCATTTCTTAATGATTAGAGCAAGGCCACAAAGATCCTCTGCATGTAAGGGAGCATTACACTTTTTCTTATTAAAAAAAACACACGTTGTAGAGTTTTTCCTGTTAACTAAAATAAGGGAATTTCCACTGCTGGGAAGTTATCTTTCTAGACTTATAATATTTTAAACTCTTTTAAATTTGCGGCCATTGGAAGCAATGAAAAAGATTTTGAATTTCTAATTCAAGTCCATGTGCTGGGTGGTAACATGCGTTAAGGGAATCCACTTTTTCTCCAAAAATCCGCACCTACAAAAAATAGGTGTTGAGTCCCCTAACGCATGGTAAAAACCACCGACACTGGAAATGAAGTTTAAAAAAGTTAAGAAAAAAACCCAAGTGACCCTTTGAGTGCCAGTAGGGTATGCAATGCATTGCATGCCCCATTTTCACTTACAGGGTTAGCTAACACCATCCCATTAAACACTTACCTGTAATCCTAATGTCCAGCGGGGTCTTCAGCACTAGTAATCCTCTGTAAATCTTCATCTGTAATCTACTATGTTCTTCATCTGTGATCTTCTTTATTCTTATCTCCTCTCTTCTGATGTTCCTTCTTCTTAGTCTTCCAAAAATATCTTGCCTCACTTTAAAAATAAATAACATTTTAAATTATATATGCCCCATAAATCATTCTGCTCAATAAATATATGCTGCCTCCGCCACTGCCACCACTGGCAGTGGTGGCAGAAAAGCAGATGAAATATCCCTCCCCTCTATATATCTCTCAGGCCACTATCCAAGCCACACTGAGGTAAAGTTGAACAGAGACTGGCTTTTCTATGGTGACTCTGTGTTAAAAATGGTTCACTCACATACACTGACTGGGATTTGGGGTTACGCACCTCCCAGCCCATCAGCTTATGCCAGGAGGGATGACAAAACCTGCTAGAAGCTGATTGACTGGGAGGTACATAACACCACATCCCATCCAGTGGAAGCGTGGGAAGAAACTGATTGACTGGGAGGAGAGTGGGAACCATTTTGTATAGAGACTGGCCATATAAAACCCAGCTTCTGTTCAAATTTTTCCTCATTTTGGCTCAGGCAATGGCCAGGATGTATGTGTGTGTGTGGGGGGGGTTTAATGGCCATGCACTCTTACTCAGCCACTGAGTTTCATTGTTCATGGGGATTCAACTTTTTGCTCAAGTGCGTAATAGGATGTTTTTCTCTCCTGTATACTTGAGGAAGAACTGCCCCCAGATGCATCGGTCTGTACCACACATTCCTTCGAGAATTCTGGAGGTGACCAAAACGGGGTCACCACACAGCTTTAAAAGCATACTCCACTCTGGGAGTCCATTTTATCATTACTGGACCTTTGTTAGCTCTGTCAAAGGCTTTGCAATAGTAGAAAAGTTGGGAATAAACCTACAATAGTAGCCTGTCAAGCTTAAAAATGCCTTAACTTGTTTTTTTTTTGTCACATGATGTGGCCAATTCCAGATAGCCTCTACCTTACTTTTCTGGTGTTTAAAGAGACCTCTCCCAATCATATAACAAAGGTACTGAGCCTTTTCTAAACATATAGTGCATTTAGCAGGGTTGACAGATAAGCCTGCAGTACAGTACAGCCTGAACTTGTGGGTGGTACATTTCCCAATCTGTACTGTGAATAACCACATCATCAAGGTAGGCAGCTGCATATTCACTCTAGGGTTTAAGAATCCTATCCATCATATGCTGGAAAGTCACAGGGGCACCATGCAACCCAAAGGGCAGTACTTTACAGTGAAATAATCCCTCTGATGTAGAGAAAGCAGTTTTCTTTTTGGCTCTCTTGGTCAGGGAAACCTGCCAGTAACATCTGGTCAAGTCCAACATAGTCAAATAATGGGATTGTCTCAGTCTCTATATCATGTCATCAACCCTGGGCATGGGATAGGAGTCAAACTTAGAAATCGCATTTAATTTTCGGAAGTCATTATAAAAGCAGATTTATCCATTTGGTTTAGGAACCAAAACAATGGGATTATTCCATTCACTTTGTGACTTTTCAATAGCCCCCAGCTCAAGTATCTTTCTCACCTGTGCACTAATTTATTCCCTTCTAGTTTTGGGGATCCTATAGGGTTTCAAGTTAACCTTTTTTCCTGGTTCAGTAATTACATCCTGGTACTGGGGAAACATCCCTGTTTCTTGAAACAAACTTCCTGACCTCCCATTTGTGATATTTATGCACAATGAATCAAATACACAAATGTCTCTCTATTTGTGTGAAATAGATAGACTAAATTACCTTGAATCATTGCGAATTTTTATGCAAGATACATGTTTTGATATGGGATTTTGTTACATCGGATAAGGGATTAAACTTTTTTTAGATATACTGTGTGCAGCAAGTTTCATGTGCATTTGATTATACGTGCATCCATACAACAGTATTATTCATCATTATACAGTTTAAGGTATCCCACCCTGGTCAAAGCAGACAGTTTGGTGTATACCAACAGTGTACCACATTTCCCCCCTCCCAAGGTTATATTTCATAGGCTCATCGGGGCAATTACATTCCTTATGTCTCATTTCATGACATCTAAAGCATTTTATGTGCTCTTCAATATGTCCTTGTGACTGTGATAGAAACCTGAGGGACTATTTGTTCATTCAGTCAGATAGTCTATGGTGTTGTACAGAACCCTTATTTTCATCTGTACCTTTAGAACTCAACGCAGTCTTCTCCATTTTCCGACTGCTCTTTGGTTTTGAACTCAGATAAGTCTCCTTACCTGTGTAAAGTTCGTTAGCCATCCGGTATCTTTCCACCAAATTTACCATTTCCTCTGGTTCTTTTGGATTGGCTTCACTGACCCATTTACGTAGAGCTATTGGTAAGCTCCTGAGACAGTGGTCCATTACAACCATCTATACAATTACTGTGGCAGAGTTCACTTCTGGCTGCAGCCACTTCTGAGCAAGTCTCAGTAGGTCATACATTTGTGACCCAGTAGGTTTCTCCACATTGTAAAACCATGCATTATACCGCACCACAGGAATTACTCCAAGGCATGTTAGTATTTCTGCCTTTATTCTGTTATAGTCCTGAGCTTGACTGAGTGGCAAGTCATCATAGGCTTTTTGGGAATCCCTACTTAAACAAGGGGCCAGTAACCCAGTCCACTGCTCCAGTGGCCAGACTTTTCTGGTAGCAATCCTCTCAAAAGTTGTGAGGTAGGCCTCTGCCATCATCTGCCTCTGACAATTTATGCAAAAAGTAATTTACTTGAATGTGCCTTCCCCTTTCCAGAGTGGTGGTAACTGCACTTGGCTGAAGAGCGTGCAGAGCCTTAGTAAATGTGACTCTGTCTCTGCATTATTGCCAATTTGTGCAGCCAGTAGGCGATTCATCTCCCGTTGGGCAGCAGTAGCTTGTCGCTGTGATTCCACAAGGCTGATGATCTGGGCTGCTGTCACCTGGTTTGTTTCATGCTGAGTACTAGTTGCCCACACCAAAGCTGTCACCAGGTCCTCCATACTGCTTGTTTTGTTTTATCACAGCAGCCTGGTAATTAGCAGGTAACACTAATGTACAATGTCTGTGCAATACCACTTTAATTCATATTGTAAAGCAATGTCCATTCAGAGGCAGATAACCTTGATACCCACAGACCTTTTAAATGAGAGGTAGTTGTGACATGAATGGCGATAATTAAAGGGGAACTATCACCCCAAATAAAGCCCCCCCCAATATTTAGCCATATAGCGTTACGTTTACCAATAGTACTTTTATCCAGCATAATTACTGCATTAGTCAGAAATCCTATTTCTGCCGACACTGACGGCCAGGCAACAGCACAAACATTTTTGCTTACAGACATTTGTGCGTCTGCGCTGTCAGTCCCGGTCTCCTCTAGGAGGCTTTGCATGGTACCTTTAGGTACCAGAAGGGACTGACGGCGCAGGTGCCTCTAAAGCGATGTTGCCTGGCCCTCAGTCTTGGCAGAAGTAGGATTTCTGACTAAGCGGTAATTATGCTGGATAATAGTACTAATAGTACAAATCTTTCTGAGATGTTGCTGCACCCTTTGCTATTGCAGGGTGCTTCCGACTCATAGATAATATGTAAATCTTGTGTGATGGTAGAGTCGAGCACACCTAATTGTAAAATTCATTCTTTATTCATAAAAAGCTTAAAACACGCATACTGTTGGAATCTTTCCGACGTTTCAGTCCTCACAGGAACTTTCATCAGGGAATACAATGTTATTGAATGCTCTGTATGCTTCTCTATATAACGTCTATTGTTGAACTTCGCGCCAGGGAGGTGCCTGTCGATCTCCATAGTGACCAGGGACACCAATCCAGCGCTAATACCAAACAACCATGTTATATCAATTGCATATTACTTGTGTTCCATCTCAATAAAATTTGAAAGAGATATCCATTACAGCTGTGTTACGGATCCCAAACTGATCAAATAAAACTTATCAGACTATATTGTTAATTAAGTCCATGGAGCACTCTAGCTCGTAGAGTATGTATCTAGAACATCTCCCGTCTGGAGAGCCTGGACTCTCTATCAACACCCCCCCCCCCCCCCCCGGTGCTTGCCTGACCACTTCAAAAGGGAAACACCTCAAGTCCCCAATGTTATGTTTTAATTGAATGAAGTGTCTGGCTACCGGTAACCTCTTTAGTTGTTGATCCGTCACAATTGAGCTAGGCCAGACCAGGATGGATACACCTACAAACCCAGAGGTATAAGATACAACTATCTTCAGCACAAGATATGTCTAATCCAAATCATAAGCCAGAAGACATGGTCAGATATAGGCCATAGGTTAGGGTAGGAGGATCAGGTTCACAGAGGATAATAAGTAAAAGTTCAGAGCACTGGATAACCACAAGAAGAACTACAGACAATGTAGAGATGAATTCTAATCAAAGGCAAAGGCAGAGAAGAGAACCGAATGTCTTTAAATTCAGCTGGAAGCTGCACAATACTGGCATGTTGAACTGCATCACCTAGCACACATGGATTCAGAAACACTACAGAGCCTACTAAAGTGGAATCTCATCCCTAAGTAGCTCAGCATAACTTCTACTCAGGTAGAAAATCTATCAGAATACCTCACTCCCTGACACACCCTGACACTAAACCCTCTATTCTAAGCACAAGGGTGGCATATAAGGATCTCTATGCTCTAATAGCTTCCTGTTAGTTGCTAGTGGAGACAGGTTAAGAAGAAACCACATAAATAACTGCTGCTTCCATTATAGGGGAAAATATCTGACTAACTGAAGTCTGGATACTTAATAATCATTCACATTCCCCCTACAAGTGTAAAGATGTGGAAAATTGTAATTTGCATTTAAGGCTGGAATTTCTGTTCAGTTTTAGGAAACAGAAATACAGTTTAAAAAGGGAAAGGAAGACAGCAGTGATCAGTCTTCCTTAAGTCTTCTTTTTTTTAGTAGCAAAGCTTTTAAATGTGTATAGAATTATTGCATATCATTCCTCAGTATCTGGTGTCATTATTCTATAGTAGAGAACAATAGTCAGTCTCAGGAATGGTGGCATTTTTTCCATTAAAATGTAAAAGTTGAAAAGCAGCCCAGAGGCACTCGCTCCATTTTTGATGAAGGTGAGCTCATTTTCAATGCTAGTGCCAATTTCTTGTGAAATTGGAATGCTCCATGTATCCCCTTTTTCTATTTTGTTGTAAAGTATTAATAAAGATTTAACAAGATAGAAGTTTTTCCCATTGTTCTTGGCTTAATGTTAACAAATATTCCATGATTTTTCCCATGTAAAAATATGCTCTTTAGCACCTTATAGAGCTGTTAACTCTATAATGCACTGGAATTTTATACCAATTAAAAGAACACCAACTTCATGTATTAATACCCCCCACAAGCACAGACACACATACATACACACAAATGTGCGTGCACCAAAAGCACACACATGTGCACCCCCCAACACACACACAGACACACAAACACATGCAACAGTCTCTCACACTACATACCATACAGTGGCTGGAAAATCTTAATGATCATTATAAATTTTGCCCTTGCTCCTTGATATAAAAAATAACACCAACAATCAGTTTTGCATGTCATAAGTAGTCACAAATTTTGCTGGCAAGAATCGTGGACCCCAACCTCTTCTTACTGCTGTAATTAGGTCTTCTTAGGGTTCATGCAATCTACCTGCTTCTGTTTGAAAAAACAAATTAAAGATTTAGTGGATAGAGTCCAGGGAGCTACACACTAAGTTGTGATAAAGGTATAATAATGAGGAGATAATTTCTCGATTTCTTGTATTATTCTATAGAGAATGTGCACTAACATCTATCCATCTTCAGAGTTCTTATTGCACAGGCTACATAGAATAACTAGAATTGGATAGTGCATCACACTGGAAAAGTTATCTATGTAGGGGTAAGATGTTATTATCATCTGCATTAAGCAAACATTACAACCCATGTGGGGTTATCATTTGGAATAGTGGCTCTCAAGCTATTTGCTCTCATGAAACCCTTTAGTTTCAAATGAAATGCACCTCAAACCTTATCAGTTAAATCCATTAACCCTTTGCCACAATGCACTGGAGATGTTTCTAGCATTCAAGAGTTTGAATTATTGGGCTGAAAAATGTCAGGTAACATATATTTGCATGTGGCAGTTATTTTATTGGTTTATAGTGCGTATTTCTAGAAAAACCTTACAGAAAACCCAGTGGCAAAGAGTTACTTCCAGGTTACAGTACCTTTTGTCTATTGTGATTGTGTAGGCACAATTTATAGTGAGGGATCCATGGGTCCTGCACTTTGTTTAGGTTAAATGCACATGGTTACTCTGATGGCCATCGGAGAGATTTGTTAGTTATGGTTTACTCTAGGAGTACACAATGTTTGAAGTATCTGAATATGACAAAGATCTCTGGGATGAATGGAATACATCCACAATCAAGCTGCTTCATGGCTTCATTTCCTCTTATCTCTCATAACTTTCTTTTCACATTCTGTCTGGCAATAACTCCTTCTTTACCGTACCTCTGTCTGTGGCGGTGACTCAAGGCTACCTTCTGAGTCATCTACTTTTCTCTTTTTACCCCTTTCATTGGGTGAATGTAGAAACATAGAAACATCAAATTTGATGGCAGATAAGAACCTTTTGGCCCATCTAGTATGCCATTTTTTCTACTGTAAAAACCACGAACCTTATTTGGTCCTTGGTCTTGTCTTATGTTCAGCCTTATTCCTGCCCTATGAATGCTTACACTCCCTCAATGTGTTAATCGCAGGTAACATATTAATTAATTTGGCTTCAAGTATAATTTGTGCTGATTATACCAAAATGTATACGTGCACTCTAGATCTTTCACCTCAAACTCAGTCACAGATTTCAGACTGCCTCTTGCCATTTCCTCCTGGATGGCAGATCTGACCCAACAGCCAGTTGATGCAATTGACATTCATCCATACTACTTGATATGCTGCCTAGGGGCCATATTTGATTCTTCCCTTTCCTTTTCCTCTCACATGAACTCCTTGGCTAGAACCTGTCTTTTCTTCTTCGGCAATATTGCTAAAATACTCCGGTTCCTCTTCCTGGCAAATACTAAAACTCTTATATATAAACTCATTTTGGCTTTCAATCTTTCCCCAGTGCAATCTCACCTAAACTCAGCTGCACAAATAACCACACCATCTCCAAAAACTGAAACTGCTCACATCCTTTTTAGATATCTTACATGAAGATATCGTGTAACCATAAGTTCATGATTTCGAAGACATTAAATACCCCCAAATCCATCCTCAGAAGCGGGAAGACAGTAAAGCCCTCAGAGACATAGAGTTCATACTCAACAAAGATTGACTCTGTGCTTAGTGCATTAGACCTGGAAACCAGCGAGTGAGATGAATCGAATAAGAATAAAGGGGGGAGATTATTATCAGAAAATTACTTGGAACCAGACCAGTTGAGAGAAACAAGAAGAGGATTACACCACCTGGAAAGGCCCTCAGACTACAGGGTCAAGAGGAAGACGTACCCTACATGGAAAAATAAGTGGAAGAGGAGAAATATCTTCAGGTTTCAGTTCTAGAGGTACTGAGTGGTAATGATGGGAACATGAATATGATTAATTTATTAAGTGAGACTCCAGCAGAATCTCAGATTGAGATTCTAAAAAGAGGTAATTACTTTTCTTATTCTTCAGGCCTTTCTCTGTTTCATGTTATATTTGATTTTAATCACTTTACCAGCAAACTGACTTTGAAAAGGTTCTTCCAAAGGAATGATATTACTATGAATGTGAAAGTGGATGATGATACTCTCACTGCTCTTAACAATGAAACACTCATTGAGGCAGCAAACATATCTGATGATTGGTCTGTATACACTAGTAGCCCAGAACTGGGAAATATATGTAAAACAGCAGGAAGCAATGGAGTGGGAGTTGACATTTTATCTTTTTGGGACCAGTGTGCTTTGGTAGATTTATAGGAGCTTAACATGATGAGTAAAGACTTAGATATGCTTATGTATCAGGGACATATGCACACTGATTCCAGGGGAAGGTTCTACACAAAACAATGTAGCATACACTTGAGAAATCTGCTTCAGAGTGACAGGGACATACCTTATATGTCCAAACTAGTATGTGCATATACTGAGAGAGGAGGTTGTCCCAGGATTACATTTTTTACACAAGGGCAGTATTGATTGATTGGAAACATAAGGGGAAGACCTATTTTAGTGATATACATTCACTCAATGAAGGCTTTGGTAAATGTGTTGATAAATTGCTCCAAAAAATGGTGTTGGGCCTTCCTTCATTTTTGAGGGACAAGGTTCATAACCTTCAGAGGATATAGCATGGGATCCATCTTATCCATGGAGTACTATGGATGTCTCTGCACTATACTCCAGTACTGAACATCTTTATTGGACAGAGGCCGTTACTTTTTGGTTGAGGTATTTCGACATATATCTACCAATAAAGAATTACTTCCTAGTTGAATATTTGCTTACATAACATTTTTTATTTTTTGAGGAAGATTACTTTCTCCAGAGATTTGGTGGTGAAATGTTGAGCAAAACTTGCCCCATCTTACACCAAACTTTTCATGGGATGGTGGGGACAGGACCACATCTTTCAGGATCGTAATCCCCACAAAAAGGGTCATTTACCTACTAGTACTGCTACTATATAGATGACATAGTGGTTGTCTGGAAAAATTATGAGACAGAGTCATTTTTTTTAATGCTGTAATGCAACCCATGCAACCTGCATTTCACCCATTCCTTCAGTAAGGACATGCTCACCTTCTTAGATTTGTCAGTGAGAGTAGTGGAGGGATAGAATCTTCAAAGTACCATCCAAACCAATCCAATGTAATAACCTCCTCCTCTCTTGCCATCCCTGCCCTAAAATGGAATTCCAGTTGGACAGTTCCTCAGATTACCGAGGATCTGTTCCACTTGGCATCTTTTCTAGGAGGTGGCTGTGGCTCTTTGGGATAAATTAATATATAAAAGTTATAGTCATTAAGCGAGCTTATGACAGGGGCCAGGCTAATCCAAAAGAAAGGATCTTATTGCAGGTTGCAAGTCTAAAATAGTGAGAAGGGATTGTACATTGCCCTTTATTTCAAATTAAAGTAGACAAAACACCACAAATAAGAAGGATCTTGCAAAAAGATGGAATAATCTTCAATAAACAGGGGAAAATGTTCTCTCAAAAAATATGATTTGTAGGCAGTGATGGCACTACAATATAAGCAAAGTAAGCAGCTTATCAGGGGCCCCAGCTGGTCATAGGGCCCCACTGTGCTTATACAGTACCGCCACCACATGTAAACAAAACCTGATGGCAATATCTTATTAGAAATGCAGGAGTAAAGGGGGGCCCCATGTGAATGTTTTGCTTAGGGCCCTCTAAAACGCAGAGTCACCCCTGTTTGTAGGATTGGAATTAGAATACATTTGTGTAGATAAAGAATGGGAAAGTGTTAGCTATAGATAAAGTAGGAGACTAGTAAAGTAAAAGTGATACCTTTATTGGATAAGTAGCTTTAGAGTGCAAAATATCAAGATCACTTAGGTTGCATCGTCAGGCATTTTATGTAATGATGAGAGTGGTACTAATTCACTGTAGCATTTATATAAAAGATTTTACATGCAAGTGTGAGTGTTGCTTGACATTCTTTGTCGTCTGCATTTGACACTTTATTCCATTCAGTCCTGATCAGGGATATTTGGATACTCTTTACCACAGTAGTTGAGAGGCATCTTGTCTCAATCACGAATTCTCAAGATTGCTTTTTACTGAGGACTAATGTATAATCCCTTTGGACTATTATTAATTCTATTGGATTTATGATTTCTTAATTGAATACATTAATTATTGTTGAATTTATGGTTAATTCATTTATATATTTTATCAGATTACACCATGTTTTTTTTAATTTACATGTGTCAAATGGGAGAACAGTCATTTCACTTTCATTGACCAAATTTCATCTTCATTACTGACTTTCAAGATTACCAATTTATTTTTGTATATATCTAGCGTCACATGATTATATTAATTAATTTTTGTGCTAGCAATTGATTATTTATATTGTTTATATATATATATATATATATATATATATATATATATATATATACATACATATTTTCATCTTCATCCATTGTTGATCCACTTCAGGATGTAGGCCTCCTCAGCAAATTTCCAATAATTATGGAACTTAGTAACATAGTTGATGAGGCTGAAAAAAAAATGCGTCCATCAAGTCCAGCCCATGCCAAAACACCCCTGTTGATCCAGAGGAAGACAAAAAAACAAACAAACCCTGAAGCCACTATGGAAATCAAGCTCACAGGTCCATAATTTCCTGGTTTGGATCTTTCCCCCCTTTTGAACAATGAAACTACATCAGCTTTCCACCAATCACAGGGAACTACGCCTGATGAAAGTGAATAAAAAAAAATGAAAGAGAAATTACCACATAATATAAAGTTGCTCCCCACTTATTATGCATATGCGACTAGCTTCTTAAAAGCTCTATTTTCTGCCACAAGTACCAGACTCCGAAGTAATCCTTTTTCTTGTGAGACCAGCGGCCAGGCTTGTGCGCAGACATCTTGGCTTAGAGACGTCTGTGTGCCTGCACTGTCTGTCCAGATCTCCTCTAGCAGGCGTTGCATGGAGCCAAAGGGCACCGGAAGAGACTAACTGTGCAGGCGCACTGATGGCTCTAAAACAAGAAGCCTGGCCATCAGTCTCACAAGAGAAGGGATTACTTCAGATGCTGGTACTTGTGGCAAATAGGGCTATTAAGAAGCTAGTTGCCATATGCATAATTAGTTGGAGGTGACTTTATATTAGGTGGTAGTTCCGCTTTAAGTATAATGGTCTTGCTATCACTGATGTAAGTTTCTTAAGAACCCTTGAGTGTATACCATCAGGGCCAGGTTCTTTATTCACCATAACCTTTTCCAGTGTCTTTTGGACTTTGTTCTCAGTAAGCTATGTACATGAAGGAGAATATTCTGTATGTTTGTCTATTTGCCCATAGCCTGTCATTGTTGCTTCCTTTGTGTATACTGAAGCAAAGAATGTATTTTACGGTGTCAGCCATAACCTTATCCTCACTAATCAATTCACCTGTCTTAGCCTTAAAAGGACTAATACCAGCCTTAACTTTTTTGTTATTAATATACCTGTAGAATTGAATAAGCATTTTTGTTGCTCTCATTTGCAATATTTCTCTCATTTTAAATTTTAGCTGGCTGAATTGTTTGTTTGCAAATTTTATTGCATTCTTTATATTTTTAAAATGATGCATTTATATATGCTTAATACCACATTAGCATAAAATCAATTAAACAGTCCACTGCCCCCCTGTCCTACACATAGGTCAAGAACCCCTTCACTATGTAGAATACATATGTGAATCAAGTATATTAAATAAAAACTTAATGATAACAAACTCTCAGGGACTGACATTCAAGTCTTCATAATGAAAAATTTGTCTGATCTTGAGTTGGTGGCAAAAGAACAGTAACATAGTAACATAGTTGATGAGGCTGAAAAAATACATGAGTCCATCAAGTCTCAGGATGTTGTACTTGTAGATAATGCAACTGCTTTTAAAAAAACATTGGATGCCTATCTAGCACAGAACAATACTGAAAATTATGACAGATGGCTTCAAAGCAGATAGAATGTCGATCCAGGGAACTATCTGACTCTCATTTGGAATCAGGAAGAATTTTTTTAACCCTCTTGAGGCTAAATTGGAAATTGTTCCAGAGGGCTATTTTGCCTTCCTCTGGATCAACCCCTGTATCTGCTTTGTAGCCATTTGTCATAATTTTCAGTATTGTTCTGTGCTAGATAGGCATCCAATGCTTTTTTGAAAGCAGTTGCATTATCTGCAAGTACAACATCCCGATGCAAAGAATTCCATAGCTTTCCCATCCTTACTGTAAAAAATCCCTGCCTTTGTTTTAGTTGAATGTGCCTTTCCTCTAGTTTTAATGGATGACCTCTTGTTCTTAGCTCAGCCCTTTGTGTAAATAATTCATTGGATAGTTACTTTTGACCTTGAATGTGTTTGTAAATGGTAATCATATCACCCCTTAGACGTCTTCTCTAATGTAAACAAACACAGTTTGGCTAGTTTCTCTTTATAACTCAGATCCTCCAATGCAATCCCTTTATCAGTTTTGTTGCACGTCTCTGCACCTTTTCCAGTTCAGCAATGTATTTTTTAAGAACTGGCGCCCAAAATTGTACTCCATATTCTAGATGAGGACTAACCAAGGATTTATACAGAGGTAGGATCGTATTAGCATCCCTTGCATCTATACCTCATTTTAGGCAGGAAAGTACCCTATTTGCTCTTGCAGCAGCTGAGTGACTGCACACTGCTGTGACGTCTATCGTCTATCATTACTCTTAAATCTTTCTCTAATGAGGATTCCCCAAGTTGTTTCCCATTTAGAGTATATGTAGCAAGTTTGTTTCTACAGCCCAAATGCATAACCTTACATTTATCTACATTAATTGTAATCTGCCACTTTTCTGCCCATTCACAGAGAAAAAACATCCAGCTCCTTATGTATTTCCTTACATAGCTTAGTGTCATCAGCAATTATTGAGATTCTATTTTCAATCCCTACTTCTGGATCATTAATAAAAAATTAATAAGTATTGGGCCAGTGACTGAACCCTGTGGCACCCCACTTACAACTTTAGACCAACTTGTTAAGGTTCCATTTAGAATTACTCTCCGCCACCTATCATTTAAGCAGTTCACAATCCATATACAGATAACACTGCCCAAACCAAAGCCTTTTAATTTATACATTAACCTTATTTGCAGATTTGATTACATTCTTTATATTATTATAATGATACATCTGACCCATTTGATTTAAACACTTTAAAAGCCTGTTTCTTATTTCTCATTTCCCTGCAAACCTCATTATTCTTCTGCATTTCTATCTTTGAAAATTACATCCTACTGAATATACTTTAATATTTCTTTTAGCTTTGTAAAATTAGACTTTTTAAAATTGAATGTTTAGTCCTTGTTATTGAGTTTCTCAAAACAAATATCAAAGGATACCATATTGTGGTCATTGCTGCCCAAATGTTCCCTTACCTGCACATTGTTTATCATGTGATTTCAGATGTAAATAAGTTACTTATGAAAAAGTGTCAGAAACAATTAAAAATTATGGTAAGATGAGCTTGATGAATATTGCCTTTAAAAATTCTGATGTTAAAAATGTCTTTAATGTTGTCTTGAAAGGAAAATTTTCAAAGAAATAAGTTAAACATGTCTTTAATTTTTCTTTTAAAATGACAATGTTCAAAGAAATAAAGAATGTTTTACCAGTTAACATCATACCAGAGTTCCTCACTCCTCTCTGCTTTCATTTGTCTTCTCCAAGTGTAGACCTTTTTTATCTTGTCGTAAAAAAGTTACGTTAGAGAAAAAAGTGCCGGGTAAAAGAATATTTTTTTCTAAAAATATCTTACAATATGATGGTACATTCAACCATGCCCATGATTTTTAATACTGCTTCTTCACTTTGACAGAGAGGGCTGAATTGGATGAAAAAATGATGGCATTAAGTCTAAGAATTGATGGATGTGGTGTAAGAACTTTTTTATTCTGATTACAGACAATTTCAGTTACTACAACTTTTTGAACATCTCTCCCTTGCTGTCAATGTTGACATGCAGTCTATCAAACTACACACAGTTACCCTACAGGACATCACAGCGGGGAGAGGAGTCAGTTGCCCAAGTTAAAGGACACCAAGACATTGGAGCACTTGTGGCATGGACAAAGAAACCTGCAGAAATCTTTATTTTTTTTTCCATAATAAACTTTTTATTGAAAATTCTTGCAAGTTACAGCAAATGCATAGATGTTCAAATCAGATGTTGCACATAGACATGAAAATTAAGTTCCTAGAAAACATACATACAATGTATGATTAATAGTGATGAGCGAGCACCGTGATGCTCGGGTGCTCGGGTGCTCTGACCGAGCACCCCCTGCTGCTCGAGTGCTCGGCCGAGCACCCGAGCCCCATTGAATACAATGGGAGCACTCGAGCATCAAACCAGGCACCCCCTGCTCTGATGAGCGGAGGGTGCCTGGTCAATGTCCCCCTTCATGTCCGCTATGCCCCTCTTCCACAATGTCCCCCTTCATCTCCTCTATGCCATAGAGGAGATGAAGGGGGACATTGTGGAAGAGGGGCATAGCGGAGATGAAGGGGGACATTGTGGAAGAGGGGCATAGACTCTATGCCCCTCTTCCACAATGTCCCCCTTCATCTCCGCTATGCCCCTCTTCCACAATGTCCCCCTTCATCTCCTCTATGGCATAGAGGAGATGAAGGGGGACATTGTGGAAGAGGGGCATAGCGGACATGAAGGGGGACATTGTGTAAGACGGGCATAGCGGAGATGAAGGGGGACATTGTGGAAGAGGGGCATAGAGTCTATGCCCCTCTTCCACAATGTCCCCCTTCATGTCCGCAATGCCCCCTTCATCTCCGCAATGCCCCCGTACCTCCATTCCCTGGTGGTCCAGCGGAGCTTCTTCGGATCTGTGCCTCTTCCGGCACAGATCCTCTTCACCCGAGCTTGTCGGGCGAGCACATGGCGGTACTCGTACGAGTACCGCCATGTGCCGAGCAGAGCGATGCTCGAGCCGATCCGAGCATCGGCCGAGCACGCTCGCTCAACACTAATGATTAACAGTATATATAAATTAAAAGCAAAATCAGGATAGGCCATTGAATATCCAAGCAATACCTATGTCCCAACTTCAAACAATGGTTACATCAATCCTGAATGCAAAACCCAGCAATGAGATAATAGGCTGTGAAGGCCTAAAGTGTGTGGGGTCTATGGCAAGTAGTATCAACCAGAAAATCTACAAGCATACGAAGGGAAGGGAATAGGGACCATGAAGTCAAAAGGCAGCCTGACCCAGGAAAGTGAAGGCAGCAACAGTCAACAGCAGAGCTCTAGATTAGCTCAGGTAACAGTAATCAACAGCAGAGATAGAGCAGCTCAGCCAAACCTTGACAATGTATAGTAAAAAAGACAACAGCCAGTAAAATTGCACCGATTGAGATCAATGGAACGGCTCAAGCCATTTGCTATTCAATTGTGTGCAGTGAGTGTTAACACATGTTAAAGGGATAGTAATGTTTCATAATAAAAGCAGCTCTAATTAATCGTCATAGTATTTGGACTTTGGAGAGTGTTATTTCAATTCTGTCAGAGTTGTAGTTCAAGAGTAATTAAATGATAAAGAATCCCCCTCCTGCCCCTTTTACTGATGTAACACTGTTCAGCCAGATCAGAAGGGAGGTGCCCAGGTAGACTGCAGAGAGGGACTATCTTCAATTAAGATAAGGGAAAAACCTGAAAAACTTGTCAAGGGGGGCAGGGCTTTCATGTTCTCATACAAAGAAGATTGTCCCCTTCTGTTATCTGTCTAGTCTTACAACCAGATTCCACATCTGAGAAGAGATGGCTTACACTAGGTAAAAGGGGCGGGAGGGGAAACTTTGCTTGTGAGTATCTCTCATACCATAAAGGTTTGAGAGATAAGACTTATATCGTTCTTCATGTTTTTTTAATGCCTACAAAATAAAATAAAGATAAAATGAAGTATTACTATCCCTTTAAAGGGATACATTTTCTGCAAGTAATACAGCTTCTGTAATATAGATCTGGTGCCGAACACCAGAAAGCAGGGAAGAAACATGTCACACAACAGGTTTGACATATCACAATGAGAACAGCTGCAAAAATAACCCCTGAAATCCCAAGGAAGCACCCTTGAAATGTGAATTCCATCCTAACAAGTCCTGGACAACATACATGAAACCCATGAGTAACAAGGGATGTGCAAATCAACATGAACCAATCCTTTGCATGCTCCCCCGGCGCACCAGGGGTTAATAGATACCAATATGTCATGTCCAACACCAGCCAAGATAATATGCATACCAGTCAACCGCAAAGCAATAAGCCTGTGTGATCAAGATCAGTAGCCAATAGAGAACAAAGATGCACAGGTATCATCAACCACACAGGTAAACGTTACATATGCGGCTGACAGATAAACAGCAATCAGCCCAAACACACTCAAACAACAACATCCACACCACCAGGCACTCCTCTGGACTATTTGTACCTCTGGACTATTCGTACCTCGTTAACTGCTGGCCTCTCCTGGCCAACACCTCACCCCTGCCTTAAAGTGACATCCCACCATCCTGTGTATGTGGCGAGTTTACAGTGATACCACTCAGACAGCTATTCCTGGCATCATGTTTCCACTGCAATACCTGCAAAGGCATCAGAGAAGGGGCATGCAAGGGGTAAGGAGCCCAAGGATACCCCAAACAAATGTGGACATCTGCCAACTGTTGGAAGTTCAGAACCACCCAGTTTCTCATCTCCAGATGAAGGAGCAGGCCAGACAGCAACACCTGAGCTCCCTGAACCAGATATCCTCCAGCCACAGGTGCCAAAGGGACCTTTGGAGCAGCACAGGGGTGTCAGATAACCACCAAGATACAGGATATACCAGACAAGGGTCACTCTCTTCTGAATGGCTGAGGACAGACACTGGTACAGGTTGACATCACAGAACATCATTGACTTCTAGGAGGTGATCAAGGATGATGTTGACCCCATAGCCAACACCAATCATGTCCTATCTGGCATGGAGAAGCTGCTGTTTGCCATCCATTTCATGGCTTCTGAATCATTCCAGTCCACTGAAGGATATGTGTCTGGAATATCTCAGGTTACAAGTTGCAGGGTGTTGGGGAGGTGCTGACAGCCCTGAAGAGGAAGGCCAGGAGGAATGTTTACTTCACCTCCACCCAGACGAAGTGAGCATGGGTCAAGCAGGAGATCTACACAAGGGGAGGCATACCCAGAGTCACGGGGGATCATTGACTGCACATGTGTGCATAAGAGCTCCTTCACATGAGGGACATCTGTTCATCAACAGGAAGCATTTCCACTCCATCAATGTTCAGATAGTGTTTGATGACGACATTCAGATCACACTTGTATGTGCTTCATTTCCATGATCCCTACATCCTCAGGCACCTCTCCATCTACTGTTAGAATGGGACCCATACAGGATTGTTGGGTGAGTGACCAAGGTACACATCAGATAACACAGACAGAGGCACTCACATGATAAAAGAAATCCCTAGCTTAGCATGTTCACTATACACAATATGTATGTCCCTTTTATACAACGTCATCAACATAACAAAATGTTATGATGTCACTTCTACTCCACAGGGGATGCAGGATATGGCTGCAAACCGTGGATACTAACACCTGTAGTTAATACACCAGTACAGCACAGATACAGTGATGCTCACGTGAGGATGAAGAATGTAATTCAATGCACCTTTGGACTCCTGAAACCAGATTCAGGTATCTGGATAAATTACAATATGCTCCCCCCTAAAGTGTGTGATATAATTCTTGCATGTTCCATACTCCATAACATTGCAGTGGACAAACATTTATTGGGGGTTGTACATCCAGAACCAATTGTGGAGGTGCCTGTTCCCCAGCTTGAGAATGAGGAGACCCTGAGAGGGGCAGATACATGGTACAGACTTATCTGGGACTTCTTTGCTTGTTAGTACAATGCATGATTCAAACATGATGCATGTATTATCATTATTCTGCATGGGGAATGTGTGGAAACACATTTGCACAATACTCTATGATATGTTTCATCCCATGGGATACATTGCTCCTGCTTGACCGGCTACACTGCTTCTGACAGTCAGTGAAGTAAATCCACATCCTGACCATCCACCTAACCCTATCCACCTAACCCTCTACCCCAGAAAATGTCTGCTTAAACATCACAACAACATAGCCCTCACAGTAATGAACAGATGCAGATGGCATGCAATGGATGGTTCCAAGTGACTCTGTAAGTTCAACTGACAACTGGAAATCTGTAAGTGCATGATGACATTACCACTTCACAGATATGACCTATCCCCCTGCAAACACTGTTACATGTTTAACTCTTGTAATTTCCATGCATCCATGGCATGGCCTGTCAAGAAACAGAGGGATATCCAAGTTACCCAGGTGAAACACTGCCTCCCCTCCCCTACAGTGCTCCTCCCCTCAGCTACAGTGCTTCTTGTTAGTGCTACAGAATGTTGATGCCGTATAGCAAAATGTGATGTCATGTCAATGACATGAGCCATATGGTAGGAGTTGATGAAGGCACATCTGTTGCTGCACAATGGAACAAAGGAGAGACATGACAAATCCACGATGGTCAATTGATATGTGTTGGCACTGAAACAAGTTTATTGTCTCAGTGGTCATCAACACAATGAAAAAGCAAAGTGTTGAGGAACTGCACATCATCCATATGGAAAAATTAAGTGACATCATCTAAAATCCTCACATGTGCCCTGTCAGGAAATTTGGACAGCCATGAAATGCACCTCCTCATCTCATTGTAATTGTGAAAGAACCCTTCATGAAGATAGGACAATGGTGAAGTTTGGTTCTTCTGTCATGTCAACATGTGGATACATATGTTCAACCAGCCTGTACTATGTAATGCCAGAAGGGTACACAATGCATTTATGTATCATGCATAGTGTGGCCCTCTGACATCCCAAGAGTCCCCTAAGACTCCTTCACCACCCACAAGCACACCCCTGATGAACACAGAACTTGGAGGATGTACATTCTTTGCTGAAAGGGATGTTTGTGTCTCAGACACTGTGTTTTGTGAGAGTGGAGTATGTCTCACTTTGACCTATGTGCCACATGCCTGATATAATACCATGTTAAGGAGGTGTACCTTTGTGCTGGAGTGCTACTTTCCTTGTATGTTAACAATGATACTGTGTGTGACCACTGTTAGATAGAGATCTCATTCCCATCAGCTGTTGGTGAACTTCAACTCACATCATACCCAGACAACACAATCCAAGTTTTTTCTTTGCTAGGTATGTTGTGAATTGAAATTGGACAACAGCAGATGTGCTGTGTTTGGTTACCACCACCCAAACACTTTCACATGAAGTAAAATGTGTAAGTTGTGTTGAATATATTGCTTTGCAATGCATTGGAAACATCTATGGCACTGACCTTGTTAGATACCTGAAGGAAACAAAGACATGATTTGTATGAAAAAAGTACATTTTTATTGTGGGAACACGACACCAACGGATTTTTTTTTCCTTTGGATGGAGTGCAGATGTGGATGCCCTCACCGGCTGGTGACTCTTGTGTGTCTTGGGGTTGTTGAGAATATCACACTTGAGAGAGAGGTGGTTGCTGTTGACCCTCAGTTGACTGTTGGCTTCTCTCCACCAGCAGCTTCTGGATGTTATTATGCTCACATACTTCAACTAACAGCTGACTGTGTTGGTGGTGTATACTGTGTCAGTGGTTGTGGTGTCTGTGGCTCATCTATAAGGCTGAAATAATGGTAATCCAGTGGCCATGGTTCATACTGTGGCCACTGTGATGTGTTACCTTCACACATGGGTTGAGGCTGCAGGCTGATGTGTTTGCATCCATCTGTGTGCCTGTAGAGGTGGTGTGGGGCCCAATGGCCTGTATTGCTGTGTGGTTGGCATCCTATTATGTACCATTGGTCATGGTGGTGGTGGGGGCATTGAGTATTGGCCAGATGTGCCATCCATCGTGGTTCTGGAAGGCACTGCTAGGACTCCTGAGGCATCCACTGATGTGCTGATGTTGGTGGCAGCCTGTGCTGTGACTGTTGTGATGGTGACATCCAGCTGGTGCCCTCTGCTGGATCATGTGGGGCTGTGGCACTGGGGTCTGTATGTGCTCCTCCTCACTTTTCTCATGCTCTACTGAAGGCATGGATGCTATGTGGGGAAAATGATATTGTGTAACCTGGCCAATAACAACAGGGATGAAAGATGATAACATTCACATCTAACCCCTTGAGTGACAGAATGGTATCCAATGCATGGGATACATTCTATCAAACATTGATTCAACAGCTTGGCAACATCCTGCACATTGATGGAATTTACCTACTTTTGTTGTATATATATATCAAGAAAACTGGGGATGGCAAGAAGAGATGAATACATGTTGAGGACATATCATGTGACAGACACCACATATGTTTGAACCCAGGGGTAGTCAACTTTGGCTATGGATATTGGGTCCACCATTCCCATTATCCACAATCATTTATCATCTGCTTCTTAAGATATGTCTGTTGTGGTTCCCTATGGACATGGTTCCCCAATTTGGCTAATCCTAGTTTGAATGTTTGTTCCAGCATCACACTTTGAATATGTGTTTGGGATTATTATCCTGCTGATGTGTTTTCCCGCTGCTCGGCTTGATGTGTTCCCCTGTCAGTGTATGCTTTTAGACTTGCTTTGCCTGTGTGCAGGACTGCCATGGTCTCAACTTTGCTGTTATGGTTGTGGCTTCAGTGCAAATGTGTTATTTCAGGCCATGGTGGTACTGCACATGCAGCATGTGTGTTTGTACAACTATCAGGGGTGTGATAACCCCTGTTGCACTCTGCAACATGACCGTGATGTACTGTGATCGTTCACTGTTAAGTGTTTACATCCCTATGACACAGCTGTCTGTTGCAACATGTTTAACATTGTTCAAGAACATAATATATGTTTGTATTACAACATGATGTCAATCATTGTTTCTGTGAGGTAAGCTTCTCTGAGCAAACGCAGCACTGAGGGGGTTAACCTTGTGATATGATATGAGCTGGCTTGCTTGCTCTATCAGATTTCCATTCAATGTAAACCATTATCTCCTTGTTCAGCCCTGGATTGCTCAACTTGGAGGGATCACTCATGGTCATGTATTCAGCTGCTACTGTGCTGTGCGGTTCTAGCTAATAGGGTTTGTATAGTGGACAGTTATATATCATGTTACTTACCGGAAGGGTGGAGAGTGCTGTTATCTCCTGTGTCACAGTCACCTTGCATCCCCTCAACCTACTGTAGTTTCAATGCAAAAAATCTGCGCATTGAAACCTGAAGGTCCTGACAAGGCACTTTGGCAATTTCAAATGAGTTCTTGGAGGTGAGAGAAACAGTGGAGGAAGTAGGCTGCAAATTCAAGCATGCCGCCAACTGAATGGATCCCCAGGCTGCCTCTTCAGTGACTTAACAGGTAGAGGGAGGGAAAGTGGGGGGCTCAGAAACACATTTTTGAGGTGGGGGAGGAAAGGATGTGGAAGAGGGATCATGGGGAGGTAAACATTTGGATTTTTATGTGGGTTTTTCTCTGGAGGTCAGTAGGTTGTGAAGTCATGGGTTATGCCCAGGTACGTATAATGGATTTTGGATAAAGAATTGCACAAATCAAATTCTGGGTGTCGCTTCTGCATACTTATTTCTTTACCTATATTTGGAAACTCCTTACTGGAACACGATTTAGAAAAACTATGCAAGTGATATACAGTACAGTGAACAGTACATTATATTGTTTCCTAAAATTTACCACTGTGCCCTAAAATAATGAAACAGGGCAATACAGTACATATAGTAACTAATAACATATTACAGCATATACTATTTACATCTCAGTTCCTGCATTATTTTCTCTTAACCCTTTGAGTGCCAGAGGGGCACGCAACGCATTGTTTTGAGGTGCGTTGCGTACCCTTCTGGCACTCAAAGGGTTAATGCCTTTGTATGAGTCCAGTACTGTAAGCAGTAACACTGGTGTAATATGAGGGGGAGATAAAGAGGTGATAAAGTGGAGATGACTTCTCCAGTTAATCACTTCTCCAGTTCCTATGTTATTCTATTGAGTCATGCACTAAGATTTCTTCAACTTTGGAGATCTTAGTGCATAGGCTCCATTGAATAACATAGGAACTGGAGAAGTGATATCACTGGAGAAGTCATCTCCACTTTATCACCTCTTTATCACCGCTTAGTTAATATCTCCCGAGGAGTTTTAAGCATTCATTTGTGGATGCCCCTGGGGAATATAATTGCTGCAAATTGCTGCACAAAGGGGTGGGGTTTACATGTGAGTGGGGGTGGGGCTTTCCGGTGCATCACACAAATGGACGGGAAGTAGAAGGAACTGGGTGGGGATTTGCTTTGCACTGAAAGGATTAAAGAAAACTTCCCACATCCGGAGAATCAGCCTCTGCCCCGTAGACACGGTAATGCACTCTCAAAATCGGAGTCTCTGTGGCAAATCGGAAAAGTTCCCAGGTATGGTTTTAATTTTCTCCTGTCATGTAATTTCAGGTTTTAGCCATTTGACAAAAAAAAGCCAACGTAAAATACCAAAAACAACCAGCAGATGGCAATCTAAGCCTGAAGAATGAGAAATTGTGGGGAAAGAGATGCATTGTGCTAAATTTAGCTTCGCTTCACATCCATTTGTTAATCACCATTACAAAATATCACCCACTGTAATAATATCATAAAATGATTACAGGACTAATTAAACAGAGTTAGAGTATTGACTTAATAAGAAGTGTCTTACATCCTGGAGTGATTTGCTTGTTACACCCTATCCCTTTAGGATCAGAGGAATGTGTTGCACACAATGTATTCTTCTGCATTATCCATATGTCAGTAATGTTCATCTTTGGTAGCGGTGATGCACGAGAGAAAGCAAATTAAAGTTAGATTTTTTATATAATAGGGTACCTTGGCATGGTGGCAAGCTTAGCATGCTATGGCCATATCAGGTGATTATTATATGCAGTCAATATAAAAGATCAGTAATAAAATACAAAATTGCTGCAGAAATTTTGAAGATCTTTCCAAACTGTTGTCTGTTTAAACCAGGCTCAAATTCTTTTCTTTAGGATCAGGTTATTTTCTATGCCAATTCATTACTGAGGCTGTTTGTTAGACTATTGAATGGACATTGCTTCCTTTTCTACTTTGAGTGCCAGAGGGGTAGTGCCATGCATTGCTTTGCCCACCCCTCTAAAACTGAGCGTAATAAACAAACTGGCAATAAAAACACAAACAAACCTACCATTTAGACTCTTGGGGCCAAAGTCCATTGCCTATTGCAAACTTAGTACTGGTTTTATTTTCAGATCTACCCTTACATTATAATAACCTTCAAATTAATTAAAAAGTACATTTTTAGCTGAAATGCAGTCATAATATTTAACACTTTAAGGACTAGAGGAGTATGCAATACATTGCAAAGCAATACATTTACATCCCTCAGGGCTCCAGGGGTTAACACTTGCACTTTGATCCTCCTCCTACTGTCTCTGCATTTTGTGATGATTACTAATTAGATCGCAAAGTCTTTGGGGCAGGGTCCCCTCCCAAATGTGTGATTCCCTTTACTGTCTATGATTAAGCACTTTTTAGCGCTAAACATGTTAGACATGCTTTCGGTCATCACCATACACTAAGTGCTATTGTGTCCCACTCCCTTGGATATTGGAATTGTCTGTGGATTTTAATCTGAGACAATAAAGGTGTATGTTTTTAACCTGCCCGAGCAACCTGTTTTCATCAGTATCTACGATTTTGTGACTGGTTTGATCACATACAGTGGTGAGTGCTCCTGACACCTTTGTTTGTTTGAACCGATTCCCTTTACTGCACTTTTTCCCCTGCTAATAATGCAATGATCATACGTTAGCCTGATGCTTTTATCCCTGTCCTGTATTTTTTTTATTACTTTTGTAAAGCACTGTGTACATGTATCATTCTGTATAAATTAATATACATACCTACAGTACATACTGTATGTGTAATTCTATGGTTGTCACTGGGACAAGGCAGGGGAAGGGGTCATACTATTTATTTGTGGGGAAGGGTGTCCTTTGTACTTTTGATGAGGCTTTATATTGATTTGTCTTGTGGTTTCTGTTATTTTGAGACCTCAGAGAGCATGCATTGGTGTGCTTTTACTGCTGTTCTCTTGTATGGTGTGGATTTTTACATTAGTTTGGTACTTTAAGCCTGGGTTTGGGAGGCACAGAAATACACTCAGAAAATGCACCCCTCATCATGTGTATTAACACTTACACATTCAATAGAATAGCAAATGGCTTGGGCTCTTCCTATCTATCCATCTATCTATCCATACACAAAAGAACAAACGTAACATAGAAGGGGCATGATTTTGTCAAAATCTCTGCAAGTAGTTTTCCCTCCCTCAACATCTGCCTGAAGGAAAAAAAAACATGGCCAACTCACACACACACACTGTCACTCACAGTGCCCTCACCCTGACCTGTCCTATGTCCACCATGGATTTCAGCACTGGGGGGAATATCCTAACTGTGGTGCAGGTACTGGCCTGAAAATTTTCATTTCCCACATTGAGCACAACATACCACACACCTGGGGGGAAGCATCCTCCAAACGGTTACACCATACCCTTGCATGTTGGGTTTTAAGCCCTACAGTTTGTCACCTCTTTTCTTCTTGCCAACCCTGCACATTGCCATGTCCTCTCTCTCCCTCACAGTGACCAATGTCACTACAAAGATATACCTTCCACTCTTTCCTCATACCACTAAGTCCTGCTTTCTGACACAGTCTGACAGCCTACATAACCAGGGCTGCCACACACTGAGTCCGAGAGGTCACAGGTACCGGGGAAGCTCTGCAGATCTGTGGCTCACTACATCTCACACTGCCCATATTTCTCCTAAACTTACAGTATATTTTCAAAGAAGAAGCAGACCTCTTAGGGGTTACAGACAAAGCAAGGCGTTGTGTACTCCTGTGGCACTCAAAGGCTTAAAGCAAGAGCTACAGCTTCTATGTGGATGCAGCCATATAAGCAACAACCTTTTGAGCGCCACAGGGGTGAGAAACACATTGACTTCTCTGAAGCTAAGAGGTTTAAGCTACTGTCTATAACTGAATGACCTGTTATATAATTACATTTAAGAAATCGGGGATATGATATGGAACCAGTGATCTGGTGCTGAACTGGTTAACCTGCTCTCTATAACCTAACATAACATATAAGGTTAACCCTTTCAGTGCCAGAGGGGTAGGCAACGCATTGCTTTAAAAAAAAACAAAAACAAAACAGGGGTATGAAGTACATGCCTTTTGTATTTGAACAGGATTTGTTGTCTTGACAGCATCAACACATTAAATTATTTTTCTTATTAATAATCTTCACAACTGGATTTAATGGGCAATGCCATACCACATTGCTAGTAAGTTGTAAAGTGCTAAGTACAAATGTTGGCTATATATAAATAAGTAAAAGTATACATGTATACTTCAACCACCGCCGAGAGTATCCTTGTTCGACTCAACATGGATATCTCTACTATATAAGGTGCTGCATGCACCATGTGGGACAATATTATCTGCTACCGTCTCTGCTTAGAAGCTATCCCATGCATTTCTCACACTTTCTGTAACTTAGAATTCGCTAATTTTCCCCCTAAACCTGCCAACCAACTCTCGTCTTATTTTAGCTTTTCTCTTTAAAAATAATTAGAAAAAAATGTGATTTACCACTAAAGATGTAATAGTAATATTTCAGTGACTATAGATGCTGAGACTATGCTATGGGACTGCTGGTATTCTTGGATGATATGTTTGGAGAGACACTTTCTGCTAGAAGCTCCCTGAAAAAATCCAGTCAATGGGAGCCTTGCTCAGAATAATGAGGACAATTCCAGGGCCAGTTTTGGGGCAGATGCCAAGGTGCAATGTACCCAGCCCTGCTTATTTTCAAGCCCCACGCTTATGTGCAGCCTGGCCCAGCAGATTTTAGTCAGTCCTTTTGATAAGACAAGCAGAACTCTTTTGTATCCACACAGGAAAATTAAAGATAATCCTGTCTAGCATGCTGTCATCAGGATTACTGCTTAACTCTTTGAGTGCCAGAGGGGTACGCAACACATTGCTTTGCAAAGCACTGCATACCCTCTCGCACTCAAAGGGTTAAATTAAATTTAGAAGATGGAAGGTAGAGGGAATGGTAATTTCAACCTCAAGCAAAAAAGTACTTAAGGTCCAAGAGATCACAATATTTGATTTACTGTCCCCTCAGACTGCAATGAAGTCTGTGAGGGATAGAAAGACCAATGAGCAGTGCCATGGAATTCTGGGAGCCTACCATGTGGTGTGAGACTTGCATTCCTCCCAACATTTCAAATTGCTAAAGAGGGACACTTGTGTTTTAGGGGGGTTTTCTGGGGGTGTGGTTGGTGGGCGGGGCATTACCAGGAATTTTTAAGTTATTTCATGACCTATTGTCACCTCCTTGTGTAACCTAATAAATGATTTAGAACAAGACCAGACTATTTTATTGACACAGACTAATTTATACACACAGATACTGACATTTATACAAACAGTAATGTGAGTTTTATTGCTGTAGTGCAATATTATATACATATATACACACCACACAGTCTGATCTCCTAAAAAGAGGGACATCAGGGTGGGAAAAAGGGACAGAGGGATTTGGGTCTAAAAGAGGGACTGTCCCTCCTAAAGAGGGACACTTGTGAGGTATGGGAGTTGTACAAAGGGAATGGAGGGAAAACTTTGCTTGTGAATATCTTTCAAACCATAAAAGTTTGAGAGATAAGACTTATATCATTATTCGTGTTTTTTTAATGCCTACAAAATAAAATAAAGATAAAATGAAGAATTACTATCCCTTTAACACAAAGGGGGAGACTCACTAAGTGGTGATAAAGAGGTGATAAAGAAGTGATAAAGCTGTGATGACTTCTCCAGTTTATTACTTCTCCAGTTAGTATGTTATTCTTTGGCGCCTATGCACTAAGATTTCTTCAGCACTGGAGATCTTAGTGAATAGGCTCCATAGAATAACAGAGGAATTGGAGAAGTGATAAACTGGAGAAGTCATCTTCACTCTTTATCACCTCTTTATCACCGTTTAGTGAATCTCCCCCTTGAATGCCAGAGACTTCTTCAATGCATTACAAAGCAAGGAGTTGGAGACCTCTGTAGCCTTAAAGTGGTTAAGACCCCTAATTTAATCAAAGACAATTTGAGTTTTTCATAGAATTTGTTTACTTTATTAAATATGATCCAATTACTTATTTTTTAAGCAATTAAGAGCTCTATTGATAGATTCATGCAACAGTAAGGGATCAATGCGTTGTAAGAGATCAATGCGTTGCATACCCCTCTGGCACTCAAACAGTTAAGACTGGGTAGTTTTTCTAGATAGGAATATGGGCAGGCCAGATGAGCCATTTGGTCCTTACCTGCCACCAAAGTCTAGTTTTCTCGTTAAATCTATTAGAATTTTCTGCATTTTTAATTTGTTCATTATTGTGTATTATATTGCCCCAGAAGTGCTTCAGTCTTCTTTGTGCATATGCATACCTCCCAAAAAGTCAAATGACCAAAGAGGGACACTTTTGTTTTAGGCGGTGTTGCTGGGGGTGTGGCTAGTGGGCGGGGCATTACCAAGAATTTATTGGTGATTTCATGACCTACTGACACATCTTTGTGTAACTTAATAAATGATTTATTGCAACACCAAAGTATTTTATTTACACAGACTAATTTATAAACACATATAATGACATTTAAATAAACATTAATGTGAGTTTTATGGCTATGGAGCAATGTGATATACTTATATACACACCACACAGTCTCATCACCTAAAAATAGGTACACCAGGGTGGGAAAGAGGGACAGAGGGATATGGGTCTCAAAGAGGGACTGTCCCTCCTAAAGCGGTACACTTGGGAGGTGTGCAAATGGAAGATGTATGCATATGGAAAAATGAGATTTTCCCCATGTGCTATTTGGGATTGGCCATATTTTGATGCAGCTAAACACATACAAATGGCTTGATGCTGAGTAGCACATGCTCCTAAATTAAGAGTTAGCCAGACATATAAAAATGTGAATTAACTTCTTTGCTGAATTAGGCACAATCACTAATCCTCTCACAAGACATTTTAGCCACTCCCACATTGTCAAATGCTTTCACTAAAAATGCACACATTCACTAATTCATAAAAAACTTGTGCAATTCAGTAAGATTTTGGAGCTAAACAGTTGTCCATCACAAGTACGCTGTGAAATCGATTGCACATGCATTCCGCCTTTAGTGTGCAGACTCCATACAATAACATAGGGATTGGGGAGATTATCAGGCTGGGGAGATTATCTCACCTTTATAACACCTTACTACACAACCACCAGGGGGCACTGTTACTATTAATAAATGAGCTCTTATAACTTTGGAGCAAACTATCTTCCAGCAGTGGGAATGCTCTTTTTATACAACACAAAAAGCCCTACAAGTTTTTCATAATAAAGATTTACTACTTCCTTAATATTAGTAGATAACGATCCCAGACATCATATTACATTTCAGAGACTGATACCATGGACACATCACTCCACACACACTGTGGTGTTTAGCCAGGAAGGTACTGCCAAAAAGGAATTGGAAAATAATTAAAGGACAAATGGAAAATGGAAAAAGTTATTAACTTGGTGGCTGGGCCAGTTAAGCAAGCAAAGTGTGCTGCAAGATTTATTTGACTTTATTTAATTTTAATAGTCTGGTCTAAAGGAGTGTAAACATAGGACTCTAAGCTCCAGAGATCTGCTCATTTTTTTATTGTGAGATTTCATATTTCATTTTCCCATAGCAAGAATTCTTGTGCAGATGACAAAATATGGGCATTGTCTGCTGGCTTCAGTACGATTGAACCCTATTCCCCATCTCACGTCATTCCTTCTCCTTTCAGAAAGAGGCTGATGCACTATGAAGAAATGGGGCCATTCTGGGGCAAGCCAGATGCATTGTAGGGAACAAATACAAATTCCAATTGATTTAACCTTTTGAGTACCAGAGAGGGTGTGCAACGCATTGCAAAGCAATGCGTTGCACACCCCTCTGGAACTCAAAGGGTTAAATGGGGCTTTTAACCCCTTGAATACAAGAGATGGAACGTCTCTAAAGGCACTTCTTCAGAAGCTAAAGAGATACAACTCTGGAGCATCTGCAGCATAGGAGACAAGAATAAAATCCCCATTGAGGTCAAAGGATCTTTTAAAGGGATAGCAGTTGCAATTAAAGCGGAACTACCACCTAACATACACTTTAGCTTAAATAACTCCTCATCTGGCAACTAGATGCTTAGTAGTGCTAGTCGCCAGAATTGTTACATTACATCCCAGCCGGCTCTAGGAGGCGTTGCTAGGAACTGGGCGGCTCCAAAAAGGACTGACAGCACAGGCATGCGGACGTCACTATGGCAAGATGTCCGCAATTCTTCCTTAAGGTCAGCCGGGGAAGAAATGTAATAATTCTGGTGACTATTGCTACTAAGCAGCTAGTCGCCTGATGAGGAGTTATTTAAACTAAAGTGTATGTTAGGTGGTAGGTCTACTTTAATCTTCATAGTATTTGGGCCATGGAGATTGTTATTTCAATTCTGTCAGAGTTGTAGTTCAAGAGTAATTGAATGATAATATATTCCCCTCCTGCCCTTTTTACCTAGTGTAAGCCACCTCCCCTCAAATATGGAATCTGGTCCTGGGACCAGGCAGCTCACAGCAAGGGACAATCTTCTTACTGTGAACATAAGGAAAACCCTACCCCCCTTGAAAAGATTTTCAGGTTTTTCCTTATGATCACTGAAGATTGTCCCTCTCTGTGATCCATCCGGACAGTCTTGCTGCTCTGAGGTGAGCAATGTTACATCAGTAAAAGGGAGTAGGAGGGGGATACTTTATCATTCAATTACTCTTGAACTACAACTCTGACAGCATTGAAATAACACTCTCCATGGCCCAAATACTATGAAGATTAATTGGAGCTGCTTTTATTGTGAAACATTACTAACCTCTTGAAAAAAATGGATAAATATACAATCCATTGCCAAGCATTCAAATGATTATAAGGCCAATTAAAATAAATGGGAATTTTTATTTGTCCCCTGTGGTTTAGTTGGCTTGTTCCAGAATTGCTCCAGTACAGCTTAGTACACCAGGCTCTCTGAACTGACATACATGACTACATTACAGCTGAAAAGTTCTCATTCACCCATGGTCATGGGCATCTGGAGGGGGGCTGGGGCGAGGGGTAGCACTTGCTTCCCCCCCACACACTCGTGCCCTGAATATTAACATAGGGACTGGGCATGCTGCCCACCCCTTCCTGGAAAATTTTCTGTGGACACCCCTGGCCATGGTTTTCACTTTAGGTACTGATACGTGCTCTCAAACCTTTATGATTTGAGAGATATTCACAAGTAAAGTTTCCCCCTGACTTCAGCGTATGCCTGCACACTTTATAGACCATTCCAATGAAGTAGTTATTTTTATATCTTGTGATCTCGGCTCTGTGGACCGGATTCCAAGTCTGTCCGCTAGATGGCAGACTTGACCGATACAGCCAGGGAGGGGGAAGTTTATTTGGGAATATCTCTCAAACCATAACGGTTTGAGAGATAAAACATATATCCTTTTTAATGATTTTTTAATGGCTACAATATAAAATAAAGCTAAATTGAAGTATTACTATCACTTTAAATTAACTGGATTTTTTACTTGCCGTTGTGGTGAAGCTGGTTTGACCTAAAATTGCATACTCTACTTTTATACATGCACATACCTGGGAACTTCCGCCATTCGCATAATAATAAAGAGGTGGGGCTTAATCGGTGTGTGGGACTTACTATCTTTTTGTCATAAAGTGAGTGGGAAGTGGGCAGAGCAGGTTGGGAAGGAGAAGTGGGAAGGAAGTGGGACGAACAGGGTTGGTATTAGGAGAAGTGGGCAGAGTTTCAGAAGAAACTCACCACCGCTGGAAAATTAGTCTCTGTCCCTGGAGATCCAATAATTAATTGTAAAAACTAGAGTCTCCAGGGCAGATCCAGAGAATTCCCAGCTATAGATATAAAGCCTAATGTTCTTACTGTTTGTTCATTTTGAAAGTTCCTATGTATGGATACATGAGGCCTTAGAATCAACTTCACTGGTGGGCCCTAGATTTCCCAGTCAAGTACTGGAAATATGTATCCTTCTTCCTTTTTACACTTATATGAGTAGGGAACTGTGACACGACTTTCCATAAAATTAGCTGGAGGGCAAATTACCTCATTTTTGACATTTGTCTTACAGTATATAACCATAGTTTGAAATTTCCATTCCACTATTTCAGATTGGATGGCCCATAGGAACCTCAAACTCAACATGTTAAAAACTGAGCTAATCCTCATTCCACCCAGACCTGGTCTAGTAGTGCCCCCCACCCCACCACTGGGAAAATCACTACCCCTGATTTCCTGCATGCTGGTGATCTCTGCCCCTGTCCCACCCCAGGGAGGGTCAGATAGCAAACCAGAAAACACTCCTAATTTTATCTATATATAGATTTTAACCCTAACCTGAACCCCAATATTGTACTTTTCATGTAACCCTTATGTATTCAGTATCTCTGACATATTCACTTCAGGTTTTAAGCTCTAGAGCAGTTACCCCACTCCCATTGTTTCACTCTGTAAAACACCTATGTTACCCTGTATTGTCTGACCCCTTAAACGGTGTACATTTGTGGCACTATTTAAATAAAACATTCAGTTATTGAGCTGTGTGCCAAGCCAGGATGAAGTGGTGATGAAAGCAAATCAGTTTTTAAAGTTAAACCACAAGGTGGTGCTAGTTACCCACTTATCTCTCTCCAGGTGCTAAACAAGGATCTGTCCTTTGTTTGACTTATCACAGATTTGTTTAGCAGCCCAGTGACCACCATCACATTACAAGATTCCTTGTAGCACTGAGGCATTGCTCTGTTTAGCAAACCAGCCCTGTATGTCACAGATTACTTGTTATGTGCAAAAGGATACTGGAAACATATTTTGGGCTGTGTGCCTTGTTCTAAGACCCCAATCATCAGCACCCTTTTCATCTCTTCCTAGCAATGCAGATATCCTATGCACATATCACCATGTTCCAGGCTTCTATATAGGTCTCCATCTGTCCAAATTCCCAGAGCCTTGATGTGATTTTGTAAATGCTCAAAATCCCAGAAGAGTTAGTTCCAAATTACAGTGATGTCTTAACTGTCCTTATTCAGGTAGTTAAAATTCCCATTAACACACTGAATGCCATTTAAATCCAAAGAAATATTGGGATGATTTTAGTTATGCCTATGGTTCAGTTCTCCAATACTGTACCTGTTTATCTTACTAAATAAGGCCCATAGAGACATTTCAACTGAATATAGAAAGCTAAGGTCTCCACCCTACAAAAAATGCAGGTCTGGGCTATTTGTACAAACAAAAGTGGTGCAATTTTGAAGCAAACTAATTTCTCAATAATGAACAAATAAAAATCTCTATTGGCTATTGCAGTGACGGTGAATAGTAACCCTTTATTTTGACTTTAAATATTCTGCAAGTGCATAATACATACAGTCAAATTGCCTATACTTTGTGGGGGTTTTTTTGTTTTTTTTCATCTTCTATTGTCTTTTATACTTTTATGTTCCATACAGTGAGCTTCCTTGATCTCAGTTTCCAGAGAGTTTTCTGGTCAGTATCCCATCAGAGCAGGATGTAATCCAATGTTACAGTCTCTTGGCAGCACTAAATGCTCTGTATGTTTTCTATTCTACATTGTATCTTTTTTACCTGGTATCACTAGACCTGTCAGGGACATAAAAGTGTTAAAAAAAAAAACAGAAGTAAATAATAAAAAGTATAGGCAACTTGCTTGTACATGTTATGTCCTTGAAGGATATGCAAAGTCAAAATAAAGGATTACTATTCCTTTTAACCCCTTGAATGCTATAAATAATTTGGTTACCTTTCTAGAATTCCAATGGTTTCAAATCCCCACTAAGATCAATGGGAATTTGGAGAATTTGTACCTGTCCCCTATGATACAGTTGGTTTGCTACAGAATTGCTCTATTTCAGTTGTTTTACATAGAGTCCCCTGTTTTTTCTGTCACAACTGCACCTTGGTGTCTTAGATCTACCCTGCTCTCTTATTAACCCTTTGGGCCTTATGTATAAAAGTGGAACAAAGCAATTCAAAATGAGAATTGGCTTAACTGGGGCTTTTAACCTACTGAATGTTAGAGAGGTCTCTAAAGCATTGCAAAGCAATAAGCATATCTTGAAACCTTTAAAATGGGCTCACGCTGAGATGTTTGAAATATTAACCTTTAAAGCTCTGAAGAAGGCAGAGTGGGGACTCAATGCATTGCAATGCGTTGCATACCCCACTGGCACTCAAGGGGTTAAAGATCTGAAGAAGGCAGATTCTAGATGCTATGTCTTTGTTTGCTCTAACACAGAGATAATCCAGTCAGTCTTCAAGGAACCTTTAACCCTTTCAGTGCCAGAGGGGTACGCAACGCATTGCAAAGCAATACGTGCCCCTCTGGAGTTGGACCGAAAGGGTTAATATGCATCAGTTGAGAGATATCTCTCCTTTCACACTCACAGGACCTACAGGTCTTCTTCCCCTGCCTTTCTGGTACAATTGTCTCTAATTCAGACACTACATGAGAGGTTAATTGGTGCAGATCATATAGTAGGAAACACTGGACTCTGAGATTTGGATCAAAACCTGAAAATTGCCAGTTACTGTAATGAGTTGGAGATTTCTCTAACATTCAAGGTGGGTTATTCACTAAGCGGTGATAATGAGGTCATAAAGTGGAGATAACTTCTCCAGTGATATCACTCCTCCAGTTCCTATGTTATTCTATAGAGCTTATGCACTAAGATAACCAAAGCTGAAGACATCTTAGTGCATAGACTCCATAGAATAACATAGGAATTGGAGAAGTGATAAACTGGAGAAGTCTTCTCCACTTTATCACCTCTTTATCACCACTTAGTGAATCTCCCCAGTTGTATTCACAGAGGCACAGATAGATGCATTGAAAAATGGGACCAATCCAGATTGTTAATGTAACTCATTTTTGGCCATTTAGGTGTGACATAATGTGCAGTAACAGCTGCTTCATCTAATACAAATTGCTGCAATTTCAACTTTTACGGATTTTTTTTAGTCCAAAATATTTGCAATTTTACAAAGTTTGGAGGTTATCATCTCAGACAAAGCAATTTCCCTGGCAGTGATGGAGTTAAAGAAAACAGCTGCAGGTAGAAGAGGGAGGGGGTAGTGGGAAGAGCCATTGGTGTTTAAATCAGCGCCGCTCTGTTCAGTGCTGAGTTATGTCCATCTTTTGCATGCGAAATGAGGGGAAGGAACAGGTGGCGTCAGTTTCCCTGCAAAGTAATGTGCAATTAACATAATGTAGATATTCCCCAGCGATCTCTCACCTGCGAACAAGAAAAGGGGGGAAAAGCTCCTCTACCCTGTACGTGCTCTCCTGCCAAAAAATCTGTCTTCACAGGTATAACACATCACAGTGCGGTAGACTTCAATAGTTATCCGTCTAGGAGCGCCTGCAGAATATTGCACAAGCTGCAATAAGACCTGATAGCAAGGAAAGTTCATTATACTACATTGTACTACACGGAACAGGGTCTCCTGTCTTCACATGTATCTCTATCCCCTATCTGCACTTAGTCCAAGGTGTCCAGACCTCTGTTTTAATACAGGACATGTATGACAAGCACAATGCAGCCTGTGAGGAGCCCTGAACAATGCTTTTGTCATAAATAGACTATTTTTCTGTATACAAGTGATTCTCAACAACAGCTCAGGTTTTAAAGCGGATCTATAGGTATGTCATCTTAAGACAGGTTTTGTTAATTTTTTACAAATAATGAAAATCTAACTATGTGTATACATTTTTATTTAACCCTTGAGTGCCTGATGGGTATGCAACCCCCCAGTGTTTGGGCTTTGCCCTCATTGATTCTAAGTGCAATAGGGTATATCTATGAATTTGCTGGTGTAGCCATAATGATGTTGGTGTCTAAAGCCATTGTACATAAAGGGTTTGTAAAGTTTCCCCATAAATTAAGGTTCGGTCATTTATCAAAGGTTTTCCCCCATGCAGAGCCTTATTACTTTGCTGTATGGTGTCTAGTTCATGTGTAATTGTGTTATAAAGTGTCCCCCTCCCAACCCTTTTACAAATGTAATTAGGGTTGCCACCTTTTCCTCAAAAAAATACCAGCCATAGTTGTGAGTCGGTGAGGGCGGAGCCACAAAAAGGGAGGAGCTGCAAAAGGGGCAGAACCACTCAATGTTGCATGACCCTACAAAATTGAGCTTCAGGCTACTCGTTACAGGTACCGGGTGCCAGGAGCTCAGTTCTCATAAAGCACTGTGGATATCCTGAAGCACAGTAGTAGCCCAAACAGTGGTTTGAACCATACTTATTCATTACTTCTTATGGTCTAGAAATAAATTAGACACAGATGGATAACTCTAGCCTATGTATCTTCTATACAGATCATTCACACAATCATTGTTGTAGGTTATGTAGTTCAATGTAAGGTCCAATAACTGGATGAAGTATGTTCACTCTGAACAATAAGGCTGATGCCACACTGGGCTGGCAATCATTCACACATGCAAACAGATATATTTGTCCCATAGACAGGAAAACAAAAGGTTGCCTTTAAGACTGCACTCCTAAAAATTCCCTATTAGGACTAATACACTGGATATTGCTCACAGCAAATACAATACTTCTGTACAGATCCAGTTCTTTAAATATCTTGAGAAATGAGCACCCATACTTTGAAAAAATAATTAAACAACATATAACATTAGAATTAATAAAGATTTTGTTATACTTTGTTTAATACAATATCCAGTGTATTAGTCCTAATAGGGAATTTTTAGGAGTGCAGTCTTAAAGGCAACCTTTTGTTTTCCTGTCCTGGGACAAACACGTCTGTTTGCATGATTCTATTTGTTGCCTTGTACCCACTCGCCTGTAATCATTATTGATAGGCTTGATCCCTACTATGTAGGGATTGTCTATATTTCTATATATGATTGTCTATATTTCAGGGCTGTAAATGCCCCCTGGCCATAGATTCCATATCCCTGCACTAGAAATAAGAAAACTAGTCAGACCCTAAATAAATCATGACCCTCACAAATTATTATTATTATTATTCTTTATTTATATAGCGCCAACTAATTCCGTAGCGCTGTACAATTGGGAATAGACATACAGAGGTATTAAATAGTACAATCAGATGTGGAGAACAGGAGGATCAGAGGGCCCTGCTAGTGAGAGCTTACAGTCTAGAGGAAGGTAGGTTTGATACAGAAGGAGTAAGTGCTATTGCGTTTAAGTGCCTCCTGCCACATGAACTGCCAGTCAGTGGGTGGGAGTGAGAAGTGCCGTTGAGTGCAGTAGTCCGTGCAAGGGGTGAATCTTGGTGATGATGTTTATGGAGGCAGTTGATAGGCCTCCCTCAAGAGGTGAGTCTTCAGGGAGCGTCTGAAGATTTGAAGGCTGGGGGAGAGTCTGATGGGGCGGGGGAGGGAATTCCACAGCTCAGGTGCAGCACGGGAGAAGTCCTGTAGGCAGGAGTGGGAGGATGTGATAAGAGCTGTGGAGAGCAGAAGGTCATGTGCAGAGCGAAGATGGCGGGCGGGAGTATATTTGGAAATGTGAGATGAAATATAGGGGGGTGCAGTGTTAGTGAGGGCTCTATAAGTTAGCACCAGAGTTTTGAATTTTACTCTGTATGCTAACGGGAGCCAGTGTAGGGACTGACAGAGGGGTGTGGTGTTAGAGAAGCGATGAGTGAGGTAGATTAGTCTTGCAGCAGAGTTCAATATGGACTGTAGCGGGGTTAGTCGGGTGAGAGGCAGGCCAATTAGTAAGGAGTTACAGTAGTCAAGACGGGACATGATGAGTGTTTGGATTAGAATTTTGGTAGTGTCTTCTGTGAGAAAGGGTCGGATTCTAGAGATGTTGCGGAGGTGGCGGCGGCATGAGTTGGAGATTGACTGGATGTGAGGAATGAAGTATAGGGCAGAGTCAAATCGCACTTCCATCTATCACATGTAGTTTAACCCTGTGAGTGCCGCAGCAGTATCTAAAAGCACTGCAATGTGCTGGATAGCTGGATAGAGGGGTGTCAAATGTAATGCGATTGATACTGCTCGGACAATCAAAGGGTTAAATGACCTGCCAAACCTTATTCCAGGTTGAATAGTTTGTGAGGCAATTACCAATTAAACTAAGAGACCAGTAATTGTATCATGCACCAAAACGCACTGAAAACAGGTTTTGCTGAAGACAGTACACAATGATAAATGCATGTCTTTAACCCTTTGAGTGCCAGAGAGGTAAGGAACGCATTGCTTTGTATTGCATTCTGTACCCCTCTGGCACTCAAAGGGTTAACCCGGTTACCTCAATCGAACAAAAGACATATTCTATACATTTTAACAGCCTTTAACTGCTCGAGGAATGAGCACACCCCACCGGAACTCGAACAGTTAATAATTAATGTTCATTTGCATGAAAAAGAAATAACATATTTGGCTGGTGTGGGGTTTTTTAGCTTTACCCCTGGCAAGTTGGCAGTAATAACAGTGAGCATAAAGTTCTTGTCACTCACTCAGCCTTCTGCATATCTGCGTCCTCAGTTCTCATCTCTGCAGGCCCATCCCCTTCAGTCATGTCATAAGGTAACGGGTACTGTGATAAACACAGTAAAAAGTGCCACGGCCAGCTACCCAGAGAATAGATACCTCTACAACAGCCTCCTGCAGCTTCCCCAAAACTCCTGCCTTTCCCTAAAGGTGGCTGAGTGCACAAAGACATGTAGGAGTTGTAGTCAAATACCGGCTTTTCAGTTGCTGGTATAGTAGTTTTACCAGCACCGGCTGTGCCAGTAAAATACCGTTCGGGTGGCAACCCTAATTCTGTCTCTCCTGAAATCAGCAAGTCGGTCTGGATGGATCGCCATAAGGGATGATCTTCTATCAGGATAAGGAAAACAGAGTTTTCCTTATACTGACAGCCAGAAGATTGTCCCTCACTGCGATCTGTCTGGTCCAATGACTGGATTCCAGATCTCAGTGGAGACAGTGTTACGTATGTAAAAGGGTCAGGAGGGGGACACTTTATAATATTATTATACATGAAATAGATACTGTACAACATTGTAAAAATGCATTCCTCCCAACATTTCAAATTGCCAAAGGGGGACGCTTGTGTTTTAGTGGGTGTGGCTGGTGGGCGGGCATTACTGAGAATTTTTAGGCTATTTCATGATCTATTCACACCTCCTTGTGTAACCTAATAAATGGCTTATAACAAGACCAAAGTATTTTACTTAGACTAATTTATAAACACATATACTGATGTTTATACAAACATGAATGTGAATTGTATGGAGCAATGTGATCCATTTATATACACACTACACAGTCTGATATCCTAAAAAGAGGGACATCAGGGTGGGAAAGAGGGACAGGGGGATTTTGGTCTAAAAGAGGGACAGTCGCTCCTAAAGAGGGACACTTGGGAGGTATGAAAATGCTCTGCATGGTGGAAAAATTTGATGATTGATCAAAGCTTAATTTATGGAGAAACAGTACTATCTCTTTAAGTATACACTCCAGCAGATGATCTCTGTAGTTCCTACTGGCAGACATGCTCCACCATTGTTGGACTTTAAAGCCAGCAAGGCCTACATTACCAGTCCCAACACATGCACATGGAAACACTGTACACTAATGCCATTTCCTCTATGCCTTGTTCAGTACATTGGTCTAAGCAGGTAGATTATTTATTTATGTATTTTCCAATTAACTAACCATTCATTGGTGTACTCTGGTTCAGCAGTCTCTAATGGACATCTTGAGGGGATGAGGAAGAGCTTGGGAGGCAGGGGAAGGCTGCTATGCATGTTTATTCTGGAGTAAACCAACTGTAAAATAAAAAATCTTAAATTCCCATGCGCAAATGGTTAACCCCTTGAATGCCAGAGATTTCTCCAGTGCATTGGAGACCTCTCTAGCATTCCAGGGGTCAAAAGCCCAATTTACATGTAACATGAATTTTTATTTGTCCCCTATGGTGCAATTGGTTTACCCCAGAATTACTCCAGCTTACTTTTATAAACATGGGCTACAGTGTCCTGGCCCCACCACATCATGATACCATACATCACACTAGGGTGATGGTGCATGAGAACTTAGCAATTTTGCAAGTATTGTGAGACTGCGAAAACTTTACTATCCTCACATTAACTCCAAAACACACTCCATTTATTAAGTCCTCAAACTCTGTCACTAGGTTGGAGCATGGCGCATGATGTAACAAAGGGGGTGATCCCAGTGTGCAAAGAGACGCTAGTAAGGGTTCAGCATCTGTAATCTCACTCATTTTGGAACATTCAGAGGGTAAGGGAAATTCAGTTTCACCATCCCCGGGAAGCTCTGAAATGGAGCTTTGAGTGCCAGAGAGGTATACAAATCAATGCAACACAGAGGGTTAAACAGAAAAAATTAATAGCTGCTATCAAGCATGGTTAATAAAGCACACATATGTGAACTTTAATATAAACAATTGTTTTTGAGAAAGTAACTTTTTGTTTTGGTGGCACAGTGTGGCACTTTATACTAATTCCCTTCACAGTATGCAGATTTGTTATTTTGTAGGCCAACTTATCACTTGCTGTGCCATTTGAAATGTCCCCCACTCACTGTGTGGCCGCTGTCTAAATATATTCATAGCAAAGTGTGTGTTAATATTGGCCCAATACATAGACAACTTAGCATGAAGTGCCAGACTGTGCCACCAAGATATAAAAGTTTATTTCTCAAAAACTAGTTATAATACAAACAAATGGCCAGCACAACATATAAGCAGTTTTTACTCATCTTTAACCCCTTAAGGACCGGTGGTCCTGGGACATTTCCGTCCCATAATGACCGCATAGGAGCACTTGGACGCGCCGGTACACGTGACCTGTCGCGTGTATCGGCGCGTCATTATGAGGCCTGACAGAGATCGCTCCGATCTTGGAGCGGTCAATTTCAGGCCCTATTTTTACTTACAGCGCTCCCGGTAGAGCGCTGTAAGTAAAAAGTACGTGACGTACTATGACCGTCATCGGTCCTTGAGTATTTCAAGGACCGTGACGGTCATAGTACGTCACATGTCGTTAAGGGGTTAAAATTAATTAAATGTGTTTTAAGGCGACAGGTCCATTTTATTAGTGTTACACTACCAGAGATCAATGAGGCTAATGTACTAAAAAAACTGCAGTAATTTTAGGATAAACCATAGGCACCCAAGGAGACAAAGGAAAATATCCCCATTTTACCAGTGATTTAAATGGTACTGTGTAAGTCAATTAGTGTTGCCACCTTTTCTTCAAAAAAATACCGGCCATGGCATTCCCTCCATAGACTTAACGTTGGACAGAAGCCAATATTTTACCGGCCTGCCGATAAAATATCGGCTGGGTGGCAACCCTAAAGTCAATAAAGATTTATATTTATTTGCCATAGTGCAGTCAGTTTGCCCCAAAATTAATCCAGTTCTTTTAGTACAATGTGTTGGATAAAGATCTAGCATTCAAGGGGTTAAAAGCCACATTTAAATAAACTGGAATATTTATTTGCTCCATATGTACAGGCCATTTGCCTCAGAATTGCATCACTTTTCTTTACTACATCTCCCTCACTTTGCTTTTCAAGATACTAGTTCAAATTCCTATTCATGTAACTCTGAACACGTCCCTTTATTTCCCTGTGCCTCCAGGAACCAAATAAATATTGTAGCAGCTCTACAATGCATAGCACTGAAAAATGGTACAAATGTAAAATGCAATGTATACAGCTGATGGTATACATTATTATTAATTGCTTGTCTCTAAGGCAATGGTGGGCAACCTGCATCCCTCCAGCTGTTGTTAGACTACAGCTCACATCATCCTCACCAGGCCTACCATAGCTACAGGGAGGCAGGTTGGTTTACACTGCTCTAGCCAGTGACAAATAATTCTGTAGTCCCCAAAACCTACAGCCTGGACACTGTTGCGTTAGTGCTTTTGCCACTTTTAAGTCATATCTTTATTGACGAACCAATCATGTGATTCAGCCTTCCATACATTCTAAATCAGCCACTCCATCTTTATGATGAAGCACATCACTCAGGCCTCTGCTTTATTCATGAATAAACATGTTTGTTAAAGGAGAACTAACAGCTCCTAATATCAATCCCCCACTTACTCACTATGGCCAGAAAATCCTAATGGCTCATATGATGTGTTCATTGTTTCAATCAGTCCTGGCTGTCATTTTCATGGAAATAGACATGGCAGTTGTTTCAACAGGCACAGTGCATGTGTTGGACACCCCCAAGCCTTAAAGATTTAAGACTACCATGTCCAGAGAGTCTGGGGTCCAGTGGTCCTGCTAACATATTCCATGTCCACCTCCGTGGACATGAAAAAAAGGACTGATGTTATCTCTTGATCAAAAGCACAAGATAAATATTAATAGATGCAATTACTATTGCCTGGCCTTTGTAAAATACGTGTGTGGGGGCTGTTATTAAGATGTGCTAGTTCTCCTTTAATTAGTCATCCTAGTAACAAAACCTTAGCACTGTAATGGCTCACTACCCAAAACACTATCCAATGCCTTGGATACCTCTCTGGCACTCAAAGGGTTAAAAGCATATTTCAGGGCCTCTGACCAAATGCAGCAACATACAGTGATTCTAAGCTAGAGTTCAGTTATCTAAGGGTAAATTGCATGTATGTTTTATATTCCTTTAACAAACATCTCCAACATGCCTGAACCTTGCAAACTGAGCTGGCCTGAGCTCTTCGAAATTTTAACCTTTAAAGTTCCCCAGAATGTAGAATGTATGTAATATCTCCCAGCATCTCTAACCCAGAGATGCTACAGTTAATCTACAATAAACCTTTAACAATGTACAGCTTATATATATCACTGCATGTACACGCACAAGACAAGCAGGACTTCTCCCACTGCCTTTCTGGTAGCAATGACACCACTGTAAAGACTAAAAAAGATTTAATTGGAGCAGTTTGTATAGTAATTAGGACAGGACTCTCACACCCTTTACCCTGAGTCTCAAGGTCAATCCTGAGAGCTCCCAGACATTATCAGCAAGTGTCCAACACATTTAGAGCACACTAACAAAAGCATGGAGTTGCCTGTGCTTGATTTGTTCCATTAGTAGCCACTCATCCACACTACATCTCAGTGTTATTCCACTGGTAGTCACACAACCACACTACACTGTGTAGCGGTGAAATAGTGGATGGGAGGGAGAGAAGTAGAGCCAGAATGGTGAAAGGCAGGGAGGTTTGGATGGGAGAGAAGAAGAGTCAATGTGGTGAAAGAGAGGGAGGGTGTTAGGGAGATCGAGAGGTAAAAACGAGGGTGAGAGGGAGAGAAGAATAACTGGAATGGTGACAGGGAAGGTGAGAGGGATAGAAAGAGCCAGAGTGGTGCAAGGGAGAGAAGTAGAGCTGGAGCAATGCAAGAGAGGGTGGGAGGGAGAAAAGGAGAACCAAAGTGGTGCAAGGGAGAATGAGAGGGATAGAAAAGTGTCAGTGAGACAAAGGATGTTGGGAGGAAGAGAAAGAGTGGGGTAAGGGAGGGTGGGAGGAGAGAAAAAAGCTGGAGTGGTGGAATGGAGAGAAGAAGAGCCAGAGCTGTGCAAGAGAGGGTAGGTAGGAAGGGCCAAAGCAGTGAAAGGGAGAGACAAGAGCCAGAGTGATGAAAGGGAGGGTGGGGAGTATGAAACAGAGGGACCGGTGAGTGGAAGTAGGCAGCAGAGTAGTGTAAGGGAGGATGGGGAGTATGAAACAGAGGGACCGGTGAGTGGAAGTAGGCAGCAGAGTAGTGTAAGGGAGGGTGGGAGATGGAGGCAGAGTTGTGAAAGGGGGTGGGAAGACAGAGCGCTGTGGGACATAATAACTGAAATCCCTGCAGAGATTTTGGCACGAATGGCCAGGGGGCCCATATTGTGCAGTTGGTATGCCCCCAAATTACTCAAGTTCTCTTTTTAAAACAAGGCCCATAGTTGTGAATAAATATATCGGTGGAGACTAATATTGGACCTACAAAGTCCCTGGTACATTTTGCCACAATTCATGAGCGCATTGAAAGTATAAATCTGCAACTTCCAGTGGTGGGAGCAGGAGGGGTGGATATCCATATGCTGTTGGACCAACGACAGGCTGATGATACAGGGAATTGTAGTCCAACAACAGCTGAAGGGTTGCAGGTTGCCCTGCCTTATTGTATGTTCTGTCATTGCACTCCAGCCCCGCTTATACCGCAGCCTCTTCTTCTATACTAACCTGCACATTAAGAGCTCTGCCACTGCAACATAACTCAGAAACACCTGCTCCGAGCCTAGTGAATCCTGACTAGTGGTATTTCACCCTGCATCTCCCTCTGCTACACTAATCTCATCCAAACACATATTTCCTCACATCAATCCCTGATCAGGCTCTGGCATAGTGGTCTGTAATCAGGTAGTAGTAACCCAACTCTTGCAGCTAGCACGATATAAATCTCAGTAACAGGGATGAGGTAAATCCAAGGGCATGTTGCAATACCACATATGTTTGCCAGGTGGCAGCAGATGTAATGTTTTAGCAGTAACTAGTTGCAAGAAGCTAACTTCCAAAGCGAGATTTCCCTGTCTGCTATGGTGGGTAGAAATCTGATTAAAACGTTTTCAGCAGCAAGGTAAATACAAATCCTCCTTTGGTAGCGTATACATATTCTAAATTTAACTAAAAAACATTGATTAGGCCAGGTTCATGCTTTAGAATCTGTGTAAAAACAGGAGATGTCTGTAAGATATGTCTTTCTGCTCAGAAACATCCAAATACTGCAGGATCATTTGTTTTCTATGAGATTCTAGAAAGCAAAATAAAAAGAAAGTAAGGGTAATGTACTAAGAGGATTTGGAGCAAAGCAAGTGTGCCATAAGGGGTGAATTAAACATCTCACATTTCCTACTGATGTAAATTGGGCTTTAACCCCTTTAATGCTAGAGAGGTCTCCAAAGCATTGCGTGGAACCTTTTCTAGCATTCAAGGGGTTAAAAATCGAATTTAAATCAATGTGATTTTTTTTTGCCCACTATGTTGCAGTTCATTTGCTCCTGAATTGCACATCAGCACCACTGAGTTTAACTTGGAAGGTGTACATACCTGTAGAAATATGAATAGCCTGTATCTTTCTGCTGTTGTAATATTCACAGTCATAACATAAGGTAATGTGACCGGACCATTCCTCTAACATTTCAAATGGCCAAAGAGGGACACCTTTGCTTTAGGAGCTGTTGCAGGGGTGTGGCTGGTGGGCGAGGCATTACGGAGAAAGTTATTTCATGACCTATTGACACCTTTTTATGTAACTGAATAAATGATTTAGAGCAAGACCAAAATATTTTATTTATGCATTCATAAATAACGTAAACAAATACAAAAAGCCTACCTGGGCCATTGCTCTGACCACCGTCAGATGAATAAAAAACAGGCTTTTGTCTTTTACATGGCCAATCACTGTTGAATTTTTGCCATTGGCTGGCAGTTCTGGTTACACAGGGCACAGAACGTATTCTGCAAAACCCTCACCTCTCATCCAATGCATATAAAAAATAATATAGAGATGACTGGACCCCGTATTATTTTTAATTGACGCATTTACTCCTTGTGTACCAGTGCAACTAATTGTAGCCACCCTATCAACAGAAAGATTAGTCATGCGTAAACCCTCCATGACTGCCAGAGCAGAGAGACTGCTGCGATCAGGCAACAGAGGGGTTAACAATTTCTGTGAAAGGAGGCTTGGTGGTAGCGGAGTCATTGTGTATGGTTTTGTTTTTGTTTTTTTGTTTGTTTTTTTTTGGAGTTAACCCCTCCAAGGTCACTTTGATCTGGTAACTGAGGGGTAAATGCAGGTGGCAGGACTGTGGGGAGGGTGCTCAGGCACATGGAGGATCAAGCATGGGACCCAGGGAGCAATATCCCCCCAGCATTCTTCCCAAAGTTTCAAATGACCAAAGAAGGATACTTTTATTGTAGATGGTTTATGCGGGGGTGTGGCTGGTGCGCAGGGCATTACCGAGAATTTTTAGGCTACTCCATTACCTATTGACACCTATGTGTGTAACCTAATAAATGATTTTTAACAAAATCAACGTATTTTATTTACACAGACTAATGTATAAACACATATACTGACGTTTAAACAAACAGTAAAGGGATAGTAACCCCCCAGAAAACTTGAAGACAAATGCTAGTAAGAAGCACAACATACCTAACTCCTTTATCCCCATCTCTCAAACCGTTATGGTTTGAGAGATGTAAGAAGAGAAAGAACTCCGCTCCCTCCCCCTTCTCATGCGTCCGCTGTATAGCGAACGTTATAAGATACTGCTTCCATCACCAGCCAGTGACTCTGCAGGAGCGCTGTCATCTTGATATCTCGGTATAATTACTTAATCGGTATAGTCTAAAACGTGTGCCTGGCTTGCAAGCACATGTTGTAGACCATACCGATGAAGTAATCATACCGCGATATGTAGATGACAGTGCTCCTGCAGAGCCGCCGTAAGTTGATCGGCCATATTCTGCCTCTGACAGCTTTACAGCTCGTCAGACAGAAAGGGGAGGGAGCGGAGGTATTTCTTCTCTTACATCTCCTAAACCATAACGGTTTGACAGATGGGAATAAAGGAGTTAGGTATGTTGTGCTTCTTACTAGCATTTGTCTTCAAGTTTTCTACAACAATGTGAGTTTTATTGTTGTAGAACTACATTATACACTTATATACACACCACAAAGTCTGCTCTCCTAAAAAGAGGGACATCAGGGTGGGAAAGAGGGACAGAATGATTTGGGTCCAAAAGAGGGACTGTCCCTCCTAAAGAGGGACACTTGGGAGGTCTGCCCCACGTCCCCTATCTTAACTAGCCAAGGAACGTTCTCAAAGTCCGGCAGCTTTTCTTGGGCTTCCTAGTCTTGCTTTGGAGTTGTTTTGGAATGTTTTTCAGGGTTCCACAAGGATTCCAAAGAGTAAGTTTTCATAGAAAGAAAAATCTCAATTCTGCAGTCTAGTTCTGACCATCAATCCAAATGTGTTTGCAGAATTGTCCAGTGGGAAATAGTTGCCAATTACTGGGTCTCCCGGGACAGAGTCTGATTCTCCTGTTTGGTGAGATACTCTGCCCATTTCTCCTCCTTCTCACCCTATTACTGCCACTTCCTGCCCACTTCTCCACCTTCCCACCATGTTCTACCTACTTCCCACCAACTTCCTACCTATTTTATGACAAAATCATGGTAAGCACCAGCCACCTAATTAAGCCCCACCCTTTATGATGCAAATCACATAATTTCCAAACCCCTGGTCCCAGCACATGAGCTGTCTCCAGGGGCTCAAGAGGATAAAGTCCACAGGTATGGATGTCTCTCTTGGGTAAAGGGTTCTCCATATGTGCACCCATTTCTCTGTGTGGCTAGAGAGACCAGCTGCACATCACTGAAGAAGCCTATGGAAGCAGAAACATACATTTGGGGTTTACTTGTGCTTTTAAGCAGAGGAATTTGGCTTTGCATTTCTGGGCTTAACTGTATTTTGCAGCCTGGGTAAAGAGTGGTACAGTGGTAGCCATTGAAAAAGCAGTAGACTACTAGAGTAAAAATGTGTCAGGATTCTCCTGTCCACCCTTCTGGCTAGTCTGTTTTTTTCCATTTGCACCTATTATTATCTGTCCCCTCTTGCATCACTTCCTCCTCCTTCTGGGACCCTATTGATCAGCTAGGTTTATACATACCTGGGAACTCTCCAGTTTTGCCACAGAGACTCCGGGTTTGACAATCAATTACCGGGTCTCCGGGGCAGAGTCAGATTCTCCGGATGTGGGGAAACCGTGCCCACTTGTGCTCAATCCCACCCTGTTCCTCCCACTCCTCACCCTTTTCTACCCCTTCCTCAGTGTATTCTATATATTTTTTTATGTTTAGTAGTCTCACCCCCTCGTGATTAAGCTCCGCCCCTTTTTAATGACTCAGATTGCATAATTTCTCTACCCTCATCGGCACTAGAGGGCTGTCCTCCAGGCAGCCTCAAGTAAGCAGTTCCCAGGTATGTGTTTATAGCCTTAGGCCTCTGTAACCTCCTTGCCCAATTATTCAAGTTTGTTTGTGGATAGACTTAACTTTATTTGTACTTCAACCTTGGCTTGTGTATTTGGATTGTCCTCCCAGTTGTTTACTCCCTGATTTAAATTTACTGACTTCGGATTCTGCTTATTTCTTATAAGAAGGCCGAAACGTACGTCTGGGGTTAGCTGTTTCCCTTGTTCAGAGAGGAATTGTCTGGCATTTCGTGGCTGGACTGTCATTTGGCAGGACCAGTACGATGTGCTTCAGAAGATTTCCTCTCTGTGTATGGCACTGATGAGCTAAAAGAGATTGCACCCTGGGCGCGAGGACACAGTCCCCGTGAGCTTCTTGCAAGTATTTGCTAGCTCATGAGCCTAGTTGAGCATCTCTCACCTTTCTTTCTACATATGCAAATTGCTCTTGGGGTTGGTCACCCTAAGAGTAATGAGGGTAATCCAGACGTGGACCCCTTGCTCACAGTGCCTAGAGGGATCAGCTGCACCTCACTGACGAGGCCCAAGAAGGCCGAAACGTACGTCTGGGGTTAGCTGTTTCCCTTGTTCAGAGCGGAATTGTCTGGCATTTCGTGGCTGGACTGTCATTTGGCAGGACCAGTACGATGTGCTTCAGAAGATTTCCTCTCTGTGTATGGCACTGATGAGCTAAAAGAGATTGCACCCTGGGCGCGAGGACACAGTCCCTGTGAGCTTCTTGCAAGTATTTGCTAGCTCATGAGCCTAGTTGAGCATCTCTCACCTTTCTTTCTACTTATTTCTTATACCCCATACACTCCCGGTGACCTTGACTTGTTTTGACTATTCTACTTAATTTCATCCACACCATCAGGTATGTTCATATCTTGGGCCTCAGGGCCCAGGAGGAATTTATTGTACTCACTATATTATCTGTATATCTATGTTTCCTCTGACCCAGGAAACAAGCACTATTATTGTATTCTCCTACATACACCCCTATTACACCTATATACACCTTTGATTTTGGCCTCCGCATCTGTCTAGGTGGCTACTGGGTGACTCAGCTCGACAGCATGTTTTCACTGCAGGGCATGTTGAAGCCAGGTGCGCCACATCTCTTAGCGGTCCCATTTCTTATAGTTAAGGGGTACTCTGCTAATAATTGTGGTCCTGGCCTAGGTGTCAGAGGTAGCAGGGGTGAGTATATTTATCCTACTTGTCAATCTGTTCCCCTGACTTTGTTGCACTATATTCCTTTGGCTACTTGTGGTGCAGGAGTCATACTAGTATTAGTTGATCACTTGGTGGCGGTAGTGCACCGCTTTACTCTATCTCTGGGGTTATTCACACATATCATTGCTATCGCACTCCATCTTCTTCACCACTGTATGGTGAGAGATATTCCTTATGTGTTTTGGGTGAACCTTAAGCAGTCCCAGCCTGCCATATTTAAAGGGCTAGTTTCTATTGCCCTATGGTCGAAGGCCTGCTATCTTGGGCAGATTCTTTTCGATTGAGTGTGAGCTTAGAAGGTTAATATCTGGGGTCCTCACTGGGTCCTTTGTCTGAGACCAACACCGGTGTGCATCTGCTCCCATTCTGGTCAGGGTCCTGGCTCAACCAGGATCAGATTTCTGGCTTTGTTGCTAGCACCTTTATCCAGCTTTGGCCGCAGCAAGGGATAGGTGCCACCATCAACGTTCCCAAACTATGCTGCCCAGCATCGCTCTCCAGCTGCATTAGGGCAAAGACATTTGGTTGCCCGGATACTGATGCTTGATAAAATTATACCTTTATTGGATAACTGAGTGGCTCTGAAGCCACTCAGTTAGCTAATAAAGGTATCATTTTTACTCTAATAGTCTTTAGCTTTTCAGCCTAGTAAGACTGATATGTGTGTGTAGTTGTTTCTTCTGTAATAGCACAGCAGAACTAAAACACGACTGACAGCTCCTGGGATGGTACCATGCCAAGCAGAGTCCGTTAAGCCACTGAGAGGCAACCAGTTTTACTTTTGCAGCCCTGAGTCTTCAAAAGAACTACACACATTAGTGGAGCAATTCTGGGGCAAATCAACTGCTCCATATTTAGCAAAGAAAACATACCACTGAAACTAATGAGAGGTTTTCATTTATAAATATGATGCGCTTCAGAATTAATCTACATTCTTCAATATATATATATATATATGCCACCTTTTGTTTAACCCTTTAAGTGCCAGAGGTGTACGCATCACATTGCAAAGCAATGCATTACGTACCCCTCTGGCATTGAAAGGGTTAACCAACCTGATTTGGGATTAAGGAAGGATTAACCCCTTAATGACCCTTGACATGCCAGGATCTTCACGCCAGTCCCAGCACTTAAGGATCAGTGACGGTCCTGGCACCTCACGGAATTCTGCTGTGTGTGTTTCTGTCTGTCTGAATATGTGTGTGTTTCTGAGTATGTGTGTGTGTGTGTGTGTGTGTCTGAGTATGCACGTATGTCGGAGTATGTGTGTGTGTCTGAGTATGTGTGTGTGTGTCTGAGTATATGTGTATGTTGGAGTATGTGTGTGTGTGTATGTGTGTGCACATGTGTGTCTGTCTGAGTATGTGTGTGTTTCTGAGTATGTGTGTGTGTGTGTGTGTCTGAGTATGAGCGTATGTCAGAGTATGTGTGTGTGTCTGTCTATCTATGTGTGTGTGTCTGAGTATGTGTGTGTGTGTGTGTCTGAGTATATGTGTATGTTGGAGTATATGTGTGTGTGTGTGTGCGCACATGTGTGTCTGAGTATGTGTGTGTGTGTGTGTGTGTGTGTGTGTGTGTCTCAGTATTTGGTGCAATTCCATACTTCCCAAGTGTCCCTCTTTTAGACCCAAATCCCTCTGTCCCAGTTTCCCACCCTGATGTCCCTCTTTTTAGGAGCTTAGATTGTGTGGTGTGTATATAAGTGTATCACATTGCTCTACAGCAATAAAACTCACATTACTGATTGTTAAAATATCAGTATATGTGTTTATAAATTAGTCTATGTAAATAAAATAATTTTGTCTTGTTATAAGTCATCTATTAGGTTATACAAGGAGGTGTCAATAGGTCATGAATTAGCCTAAAAATTATTGGTAATGCCCCGCCCACCACCACACCACCAGTAACACCCCCTCTTTGGCAATTTGAAATGTTGGCATGTATGCAATTCTGTAAACCCCCAATGATTTAAATGGGAATTTTAACCCTGTGTGTTACTGATTAAGGCATTGGGAAGCAATGCATTGGAGACCTCTCTAGCATTCAAGGGGTTAAAAGTCACATTTAAAATTAGAATGCTGTACAATCTTTTCCACAGGATTATGTAACCTGTTGCTTTCCTACTGTTGTTGGACTACAACTTCTTTCATTTGCCATATGAGGATAGTTATAATTATAATCCAATAGATTGTGCACCCCTGTTTTACTAGAACTGAAACAGGAACAGACTACACAATACAATGACCAAAAGGCTTGTATGGTTTGATTTTAATTTGTAGTAAAAATAAATAATTATTTCATGCATCTCATATACTGTATGTATTTACGTGTGTGTATGTGTATATTTCATTTTTAATTTATTCCAAACTAGCAACTTTTGCCTGGCTTCACCTGTGCAATGGACCCTTGTTAATCTTTTTTAACCCTTTGAGCGCCAGTGAGGTATCCAATGCATTTCATTGCAATGCAATGGATACCTCTCTGGCACTCAAAGGCAGACCTTGTAGTGGGGCATCAGGACCCCTCCTGATATAGTGCCCCAATTTAATGCTTTTTCAGGTGTCATGTACTACCACATAAAAAGTACTATGTTTTAGAAGGTTAACTCTTTGCATGCTAAAGACATCTCCAACACACCCACACCCCACATATTCACTTATGCATTTAATATGATGTGAACATGTCGTGGTTCTATCCTTTAACCCCTTGGATTTTAGAGAGAAGTCTCTAGCACATTGAGGAGCTATGTGCTGGAGATCTCTTTAGCATCTAGCAGATTAAGAGAGCGAAAGAAAGAGAGGAGCAACCACATAAATCAGTGACTTTCTGAAATATTTTTTTCACACAGGGATACATATGTTGGGTGTATAAAGATTCATATGCCACAACCTATCTATTTTACTTAATTTGGAGGTCATACAGTTTCACATCTGTTAATCAGAACATGGGGAGGCATTTCCAATGACCACCTATAGGAGGCAGGAGAGAAGAAATGCTAGTATGAGAAGGTTCAACAATCAGAATCATAAGCACAAAGAGAGCAGAGCAATTGATTAGCAATGTGTTTGAGACCTCTCTAGGATTCAAGGGTAGGGTGACCACATTTCCCTTCTGCCATTCCGGGACGTGGTCACCCTAGCCGTCATACCTTAAGTCCCTGGTGGTCTAGCGGCGTAGAATGTGCTCTGTGCCTCCTCCGGCACAGAGCTGAAGCTCCCGCGCGGTATGGCCAGTAATGCAGAGCGCTGGGAGTGATGTCATCTCCCAGCGCTCTGTATTACTAGAGCGCTTGCCTCCAGGTAAGCTGCATTGCCGCCCTGGATGTCAGCCTGCAAGCGGTGTGTCATATCATGGACGCCGCGAGCGGCGTCCATGATGTGACACACCGCTTGCAGGCTGACATCCAGGGCGGCTTGCCTTCATTCCGGGACACTTCATTGTCCCGGTTGAAGGGGACCCGGGACGCGGGACATAGCCCTGAAATAAGGGACAGTCCCGGACGTTCCGGGACCCGTGGTCACCCTATTCAAGGGGTTAAAAAATTCAATTTTAAATCAATAGGATTTTTGGGGATTTGTATTTATCCCCTTATGATGCAAATAGTTTGACCCAGAACTTCTCACTTTTGCTTTTCTGCAAATGGCTTGGAACAGTGGTAGTCAATTGCTGCACCTTCTGTTGGGGAGTACAGTTCTCACCATTCCCAGTTGGAAGTTTAAGTCACCAGCAGTCTAACAATTGACTAAACCTGGTCTACAGTGTTCTGTAAATATAATCTGCATACAAAGGAACCACAATGAGACTGCACATCATTGCTATGAACAGAGCAGCTGTATACTTCTTAGTCTATAAGATGATCTGCAAACATGGATGCTCTTTTGTTGACTAGCCAGATAGTTTAACAGTAGAAACGCACCCAGTTATGTTGTCGGTCTAATTTGAGTTAAATTAGATAAATGAAGCAGGCCTTTCTTTATTCAACCTTTTAATTTTATTGATGTATATTTTGGATAGACATAGAAAACAAGCAGCAGGATTAAGAGGAGGGAATGGGGGTGGAAAACAAGATAAAAATTACAATCAAAGCAGGATACATTAATGGCTCCTTATTATTCAAAGTGACCCATGGAGACCAAACTCCTCATTTCTTTTCCGCTGGCCTAATAAGTTGGACTTCTGCTTTATCTTACTCTCAGACCTAATTAAAATGGACTTGTCACCCTAAGACCAGTTCTTAGTTTCTTTTACAGATAATTTAAATCTGCCTATATGTTTTGCTGACCATTTTCTCTATAATAAAGAGTTTATGAGAAATTATTGTTTAAGATTTGGTGGCACAGGGTGGCACTTTGTGCTAATTCCCTGCACAATATGCTAATTACTTCAGTTTAAAGGAGCAGTCAATTTTTTTTTTAATGAAAAGCTATATGCTATAGTGTTGTCCTGTTAAGTAAAACAAGGCCACTCCTACTACTGTCAGTTGTTTTATTCAACAGTTATAGCAGTTCAAATAATCAGGAAGTGAATTTACTGTGCGCCTACTTCCTGGTAGTTCTGACAGCATGACTCAGCAGTTTCTGTCACATTCTATGGATTTAAGTTACAATTACATTTAAATTTAAAGGCCAGGTGGCTATGCGATACATTGTGAAGCAATACATTGCATAACACTCTGGTCTCTACCATATATGGTGAGCAAATTTTGAGGTCCTGTGGTCCTGAACCCTCAGTTCCACCTGAATGGACATCCAGTACTGATTAAAGATGTGATCTCCTGAACCAAGGGGCGGTTAGGATTTATGGTCATGGAAAGTTAAGTGGGAAGTTATTATTTAAAGGTGTTAGTTCTTTTTTTAACCCCTTAGTGACTTAACGCTCAGCTAACATTTTTTTTTTTTTTTTTGAAACGATTCTGGAGTCCCCGAACGGCATGCATGTACATCCTTTGTCATTAAAGGACATTTTCTCGGGATGTACATTATGTCCTTGGACATTAAGGGGTTAAAATGCCCCAGAATCCAATACATAAAACAGTCATTCCGATGGAAGAATGAATAGGGAATCTCTCTATAAGAGGTGGATGAAAAAATTTTCCCAGAAATTTTCACTGATGTGTTTTTTCTTTTTTCCATGGAGAATCACGTCTAGAAAATGACTACCTTTTTGCTGCCGCCAATTTATTTCTTGCAAGAATTTTTTTCATCTATTCCCACTGCAACACTGGGGGGACAGACTCGGTATGTGTGATTCTATGGGCCGTATGTTCTAAGGGATAATGACAAAAAAATGTTGTATGAAAGACAATATGTAATTGTATGCATGAATGGCATATTTTCTATAGAGTATATGACAAAAAACTAGTAATGTCCACTGTGTACAACACAACTCCAGAATTCACAGGCAAAGGGGTGTGGTAAGGGTGTGGTTAAACTATTCTCCAGTGTCGTATAGAGGAAAAGAAAATTTGTCGTAACTAACGACAAAAAAATGGCTTGCAAAAGACAAAATTTGTACGTTAACAAAAAAGTGGAGGGAATGTGAAGTTCTGAATGTGAGAATTTTTGTCTTTAGTTAATACATTTTTGTCGTTAGTAAAGCCATTTTTTAAAACATTTTTGTCGTTAAGACTTTTTTTTGTCGTTCATATGACAATTTCAGTCAGGACAAATGACACATTTCTGATCACAACCGACACTCTCTGAAAATATTAACGATCCCAACAACACTGTTCTTTGAAAAGTCGTTACAAACGACAAAAGCTATTTTGCTACTTCTTTGAACATATGGTCCTATGACTACCAGTGTAGTGGGACAAGTCTAGGGAGTCAGTATGTGACATTTTATGTCTTCCAATGCAGAGGGACAAGGCTGGGGAGTCAGCATGTGACATTCTATGTCTTCCAGTGCAAAGGGACAAGGCTAGGCAGTCAGTATGTGTGGTTCTATGGCTACCAGTGTAGTGGGAGAAGGCTGGGGAGTCAGTATGCAACATTCTATGTCTTCCAGTGCAAAGGGACAAGGCTGGGGATTCAGTAAGTGTGGTTCTAGGGCTACAAGCAGAATAAGGCTGTGGGTTCAGTATTTGTAGCTTTGTGTCTACCATTTGAACAAGGCTGGGGTGTCTGTACTTTCAGCATCTTTGTCTCTCTTTTCCAGCACAGACTGACAATATGGAACTACCCGTCATTTCATTTTAAAATAAAGTTAAAAGGATAGTAATAGATGAATAAAAATGCAGCTCTGAATGATCCTCCTATAACGTTAGTCATGTAGAGCTGTATTTTAATATTTTATGTTTGGTAGTAATTCAATTCTAAATGATCCCCCTTCAGCCCTTTTTACCACTCCCTAGCCACCTCCCCTCAGAAGTGGAATCTGGTCCTGGGACCAGACAGCGCTCAGCTAGGGGCAATCTTCATCCACTCAGTATAAGGAATATCCTGCCTCCTTGATGAAGGAGGGCAGGATTTTCCTTATGCTTAATGAAGATGTCCCTCGCTGTGCTCCATCTGTCCGACTCAGAGAGGCAGCATGACATAGGTGAAACAGGCAGGAGGGGGATCAATCGGAGCTGCATTTTTATTAATCTATTACTATCCCTTTAACAAGTGGGAATACTTGGGGGATAAATGAATTTATTGATTTCAATGCACACAAAAAATAAGAAAAATCTACTTGTCACAGGATTTATGACACAAGGAATAATGTGCATTTTTTCACATGTTTTGCTATTGGGGCAAAAATGTTCACCCATCCCTGCTCAGTATATGAATTGGACACAGAGGGCATAAAGTTTCTCCCAAATGTAGGACTGTGGAACCCAGAGTACTGCATGATCACAGTACTGGCTTATCCCTCACATGATAATATGTACCCTTGTCTTACATTATAACTCGTGAAAAGAGTGTGTGCAAGGGGATAGAACGACATGAACGATCTGACATCAATTAATTAGAATAGTCGGTTCATTAAGGTGGAGAGGGAGGCAGAGTCACATCCATCACATGGATCACACCAATCTAGTGATGTTAATTAGCTGAGAGAGTTTAGCGCACAGGCGAGGCAGTCATTACCATCCAGCTCACATAGTCATTAACATTTTAATTACTTTGCCCGATTCCTTGTCAGGCCAGGTAAATCTGTAAGGGTTAATGTGCAAAGGTCATGGCTTTGTGAAAGGGATGAAGTTGGTTGTAGAATACAGGACTAGACATTAGTTTGATGGAAGCTGATGCGTGCAGTGGGGCTTCACATAATGTGGAACTATACCATTGGAATAACTTGCTTTTCAATTTGTTTAACAGAAGGTTTTGCATAGGTATGTGTTATTTATATGACAGCCAATAATAACTGTTTACTTCTTTTTGGGGGGGTTGCATTTAAACTCTGCTGTTGTTCATAACTGAATGGAGACATTTTACTACTCTGAAAAATGTAATCAAGGCCCTTTAAAATCATGGACGGGGCTCTGTCTTTATGGCTTTAGCCAGCCCCACCATGATTCTAAAGGACAAGGCTCTCTTTCCCCCTCTCTCTCTTTCAGTCTCTCTATCTATATACATATATATGTGTATTTCTAACAAGCCCCATCCATGATTTTCAAGGACCATATATACATTCTCAGGGTAGTAGGCCAAAGTGCATCACCTCCATTGTATCATTTGTGTGTCCAAAGCGGGAATGGGCAGCATTACTCCATCTATCTGTTGTGGACTGCAATTATCATCATCTCTGGCCAGCCATTGATACAAGGTTGGCTATGGTTATGCACTAAGGTGTTATGAAAAGGAGATAATTTCTTCATTGTGATAAACTCTCCAAACCCTCTTTTTGTCCATAGAGCCTAAGCACTAAGATATCTCAAACACTTTAGCACACCTTAGTGCCTCTCCTCAATTATATCCTCTTCCTGTGCAGAGAGACACACATGACCAGCTTCTATCTAATGTAATGGTGGGCAACCTTTAGCTCCCAACATCCTCAAGCAGCCATTGGTTCAATTAAATCAATGGGAATTTTTATCTGTTCCTCCTGGTACAAATGGGTTGCACCAGAATCACGCCACTTTTTTGTGTCCATACGGCTCTTAATATATACTTGGAAGAACGGAGGGAGAGGTATGATATGATTTAAGCCCTTAATTTAAATGTTAAAGGATTTAATATAGTTTAGGAGGAAGGCATTTTTCAAAAAAGTAGAATACAAGGACAAGAGCTCATGATCTAAACTTTGAGGGTGTGAAATTCAGAGGAATTTTGCTTAAATACTATTTTCCAGAAAGAGTGATAGACTCATTGAACAGTCTCCAAGCAGATGTGGTTGAGACAATTCGGGCTCGATTCTATTACCAGCGCTAAAAATAAAACAGGCATTTTTTTTAAGTCAGTTTTTGCTATCCTATTACCCGACTTGTGAAAGCAAAATCAGCAGTAATTATACTTACCGCCAGTCTAAAAAAGCACACAGGATACAACTAAAAACAATGTGCAATTAGTATCCTATTACCCACGCTCAGTATTACCGCCTGTTTTGTGGTTACATTTAAGTCAGAAATTTTGCGCCTCAGAGGTTGAGACATAGAAGCCATAAGGACAGTTTCAAAACCATCGTTGTTCGAACAAAAGCAGTGTATAATACAGTATACAGCATAGATATCCGACATAAAGTGCCCCCCTTCGACATATTAACCCCCCTTTTAAAAGTTGACTTGCCGTGCTTTCTTCCACCACATTAATCCGACAAATATTGTTCATAGTCGACAATTAACCCTTCCCATTCCAAATCCGTCTTACAGTGCTTTCTTACACCACATTAATCTGACAAATATTGTTCATAGTCAACAATTAACCCTTCCCCTTCCAAATCCGACTTACAGTGCTTTCTTTCACCATATTAATTCGACAAATATTGTACATCCGACATTTTAAACCCCCCCTCCCCCTTGAAAAGTCGACTACTGTGCTCCCATGACTTTCTTTCTCCATTTTTATCCCACCTTTTTTCTGCTTCTATTATATTTGACATGCCCTCGTATTTTGTATTGCAAGATTAACCCTATGAGTACCAGAGAGGTATTGTAATGTGTTTGCTACCCCTCTGGTACTCATAGGTTTAATAGGCAACCTGTATATGTATAAAAAAGCTGTTTGTTTTTATTATATATGTAATTTGTGTGAAAATGTAATTAAATATTTAATTTATGTGTAACAATGATTTTCTTTTTCTAAATTAAATATGTCATTTGTATTAAAAAAGTACTTCAGACCTCAAAAGGGGTATCATGACCCCTCATGACACCCCCCTAGCATGGGGGCGGCAATTGCCCCCTTTATTAATTAACCCTTTGAGTGCCAGAGGCACCCCTCTGGCACTCAAAGAGTTAAAGGGATAGTAATACTTCGTTTTATCTTTATTTTATTTTGTAGGCATTAAAAAAACATGAAGAACGATATAAGTCTTATCTCTCAAACTTTTATGGTTTAAGAGATATTCACAAGCAAAGTATCCCCCCCTGATCAGCCATATCAGAAGGGAGGTGCCCAGGTAGACTGCAGAGAGGGACAATCTTCAATTAAGGTAAGGGAAAAACCTGAAAAACTTGTCAAGGGGGGAAGGGCTTTCATTCTTTTCATACAAAGAAGATTGTCCCCTGCTGTTATCTGTCTGGTCTTACAACCAGATTCACATCTGAGAAGGGATGGCTTACACTAGGAAAAAGGGGCGGGAGGGGGAAACTTTGCTTGTGAATATCTCTTAAACCATAAAGGTTTGAGAGATAAGACTTATATCATTCTTCATGTTTTTTTTAATGCCTATAAAATAAAATAAAGTTAAAACGAAGTACTACTATCCCTTTAAAGAGTATATAACCTATGTTTCACATAGGTTATATGCTGTTTAATTAATAAAGGGGGCATTTCCATTCTGATCTCCTCCTATACCCATCTCAACACTCATGATCATGCCAACCAGGACTCTTGCACTGTATTTCCCACTTAACACTTATGTACTATATAAGAAGCTTTCAGCGGGGAACCCACTTCCAGTGTTTCACTTTGCAAAGCACTTGTAACCCTGTACTGTCTAAACCCTTAAATTCTAAAGCTCTGAGTACACTTGTGGCGCTACATAAACATATCCATTCATGCATTCATACAGATAGGGAACTGGGCAGACTGGATGGGCCAGATTATACTTTTCTGCCATCAAAAAAAAGAAAACTCTCACATGATCCTTATAGCCCCTGTGTTACCACAGAAGGATTGGTGTCACAGTGCTGGAACTATCCATAGCAGAAACTATGTATCCAGATTTACTTACATAAGGCTGTGTTCGCCATACAAATCTGCCCAGTCTGTCTTTATAATATAGGTAATGGGTGGTACCATGTTATCAGTAGGAAAAGCAGGAGACTGGTAGAGTAAAGGTATCATTTTTACTCTACCATTCTCCTGCTTTTTCTACAATCTAGCTTTAACAGCATGGAACTTCAAACGCCCATCCTAAAAAAGAAGGGAGTTTCACATGAGGTCATTCAGATTATGCTAAAAGCCAGAAACCTGATTAAGTGAAAATTTACCAAAAGTTTTAGTCTGAAAGATTGCAGATTTCAGTTTTGTCAGTCATGTAACAGAGGAAATTGTCAAATATTTCTGACATTCAAACTTTCTTACAGATGGTAGCACATGTGGCTCCGCCTTACGGAGATCAAATATCACCTTTAATATATATATATATATATATATATATATATATATATATATATATATACTAGTTGAACAGCCCGTTACACGGGCCACAGTGCCACTGCCACCCGGTCGCGGGGCAGTGGCGCGCAGTAGAGACTGCCAGCGCCACGACTAATACACAGCTGTATCAGCAGTGGCGCGGGCAGTCTCTACTGCGCATGTTGCGGCATTACACACAATTTAGCAAATTATTATATAGGATATATATATATATATATATATATATATATATATATATATTTATTTATTTTTTTCATGTTTTGTTTTTGTGAAAGAATTTTAACACGAGGGATACATTGATATTGTCACTCATTTTCAGGTATATCCTATATCCTGGTCTTGTTTGATCTACCTCAGAAGAATGAAAAGCTGAGTTGCCCTTGCCAGGACTAGAACCTACAATCCTGAGGTTTTGAACAGATTCTGCAGCTGATGCATTAAGCAACTGAACCATCGCACCCTAACTCTTAGGTAAGATACTCTTAGATGAGTATCTGAAATTTATAATCTTTCCTGTAAATCTCCTTACTTGATTTTTCATCAGGATAAAATTGTTTTGTGTACTGTCCCCGAGTTTCAACCAAAAGTGGTTTCCTCCTTTCACACTAATCAAGATTTTATTTCCTTCTGTGTCCAAATCCTTAAAATGACAATCAGAGATGTTTACACTGGATGTGGCGTGATGTCTTAAGTATTATCTCCAGACAACTGAATGCTTTTGGAACTCAGACACCTTGTTTGTTCTTTGTGAAGGGCCTAAAAAAAGGTAAAGCAACTTTGAAGTCTACCATTTTTTCTTGGATACTGATAGTGAAGAAAGTACAAATCATACATACTAAACCATTTTTTTGGTGGTGTATTGCTCATTGGACCAGAAAATCATGGCTATCAAGAACCAAGCTTTGGCAGATTAAATCTGCTAGGCTCCTACCTCTGTTCATACAGTTTAAATTTCTAGGAGGTTAATGTTTCATCCTTAGTTACTACCAGTTTTGGACAAAAAATATGACAAGCAGCAGTTGTTTAATTCCTGTCATCCTCCTGTGTATTCAGACATCTCGTGGTCCCTGTGTCCCTTACTGGACATGAGAGAAAAAGGGATTTTTATACTACCTGATAAATCTTCTCTCAGTACATTAAGGGACACAGGGCATCACACTTTAAAAAAAAAATTGAGTTTCTTGACTTCTCTGTTATAGAAAATTTGCTCCAAAAACTGTCAGCAGGCCAGTTTAGGGGGTAAGCTACGACTGGGAAAGGGAAGGAGCAGAATTCTTTGCTATGTTAAGTGCCTACTTTCTCATAGCTGTCGTGATTTACGCAGGACTGTCCCGATTTTGGGGCCCAATCCCTATGGCCCGCCTCATTAACAGTAAGTCCCGCTTCCTAAGCCTCTGCCCCACCTCCCAGGTAAATGCATGGCCGCTTCAGTACCCTTCAGTTCATGTCAGGCAAGGTTCCTCTTGCTGAAGCCGAAAACTGAATTACGCATGCATGTCGCTTTACATAATATGCGCACGCATGCACGCTGTATTCCACTCTTGGCCACCTGCTGAGTTTTCGTACACATATCTTCTTTAGCTCACTTCAGCAGCTTCTCATTTTATCCAATTCAATCACTAAAAAAACACATCATTACTTTAATTTATTTCACCATTCCTTTCCTTTTCTTTCCCACTTGGCCTTTAAGAACAAGGCTTTTTGGCCTGTTCCAGTGTGTATACCCCCTGTCTGTTTGGTATCAACCATTCTCACATGACTTGTGAGGAAGGATATAAATGGAACATAGTTCTCTATGTAATCACTTTATTAATGCAAGCCCACGTGGACCCTGCACCAGGTAAGTTTTTCATCGACACCTTTTTTATTTTATTGTACGTCTGCTGTTTTTAATTGCACTACACTGGGACCCACAAATAATAATAAAAACAACAAAATATCATTTAAAGGGTCCCCTCCAACGCGTTTCAAAATAACATCTTTCTTCAGGGATTTTTAATTTAGATAGTATTTGTAGGTGTATTAGAGTAGGACTTACCATAAAGTGAGATACCTTGGTGTGGTGGTAAGCTTACGCACGGATTGGCCAATTTGTGGGACTAAATTCTCACTTATTTCACTTAGATTTACTAAGGATTAATATATATACCCATTACAGGGCACAAATTATTCACAGGATATAGAGGAGCGCAGGTCTGTTTGTATGTGTTTTCACTTTTGGGTCTAAACCTAATGTCAGGGGGATTTGAGAACCCTATCATTCCTTGCTGCTATCTATATCTTTCATCTATATACGTATATATAATTTATATTTATTATATGGATATTTTATGATGAGTTAGCGCTGTGAGCTTTCTTCCTTTTTTTCTGTTTTTGCCTGCTGTGTTAGTTCTCCTCGGTAGGGTTGCCACCCAGACGGTATTTTACTGGCAGGCCGGTAAAAAATTGGCTTCTTTCCAATGTTAAGTCTATGGAGGGAATGCCTTGGCCGGTATTTTTTTGAAGAAAAGGTGGCAACCCTACTCCTCAGTACTAGCTGCACACACTACAGAGTAGCACACAGATGCCGGCGCTGAGCCACGCAACATGTTATTGGCATCAGACTACTTAACAGCCTAATGCAAGTCACCAGGTACTTCCGAGTGTGTGATTTAGTTTAACTTGGAATGAGTTGCAAATGCGGGGGGGGGGGGGGGGGTGTCTTTCTCGCTATGCTTAGCTCACGGTGTCAGAGACTGCCTGGCCTGAAAGGAGTGATTCATGTGTTGTCAGACACTAGTACTAGTAAGACTTGTTACTGAGGCAATCATTAGTTTAATAATAAATCACGTCTTCCCAAATGATTAATATTATAGCAAGCTGGCTTTGGTTGTTGACTGTCTCAGAGATCTTTCCATACACTTGACTGGACATGACTTTTAAAGATCACCATAAAACCCTATATACACAGAACTTCTTGTGGTGCACGGAGATCTCTTTGATGGTGGCTCGTATGTGTACTTTTCTGAAGTGCTTCCCTCTCCTCCCAGTTCTCAATATAAAATGGAGTCTTAACCCTTTATGTGCCAGAGAGGTATCCAACATATTGCAACGTGTTGGATACCTCTCTGGCACTCAAAGGGTTAAATGGCAGAATGAAACGTGAAACTAAAAAAAAAATAAAAAAAATGATAATTTAATTTTTAACCCCGTAACAGCTGGTTCTCAGCTTTGTGTGTTTTTTTTGTTCTCACAAAAAAAAAGTATTTAACAACTTATTTGCTATTTTAGTGAAACATGTATATACATATTCACACTCTGCCTCTCTCCCTCTTATACAGTCATATATACAGTACTGTAAGATAATACACACAAACCACTTTACCCAAATAATTATTGGAGACAGAGCATCTGAAGGGCCTCAGATTCCCCATTTCTCTTCTAGGCAGACACAGTGAAAAGGGAATAGTTTGCTGTAGGTCAAATACACCATACAGCAATTTGACAAAATGGCTGCAGGGCTTAGTTTACATAGCCATTTTTAGTGACGTTTTTCTTGTGGTGTGCAACATGTACAAAACTGGACACATTCCTGTGGACTGGGCTGTTGATATGTGATGCTTATTTTTGTATTGCCTAGCTTGCTGAATCATTCCAGCATGCATTGAAGGATGCAAGAAAGTTTTAGCAGATCTATCTGCACTCTGCCTATGGGGCTGATAGTTCATGTGGACAATTAAATCACTGTGTTGCTCACTGCTATGATACCAGATACCTTCTCACAGTAACACTACATTATTTGCTACTTTTTCCACCAAGAATAAAGTTACCTTGTAACTTTATGTTTAGAAAATCACCCTCAATCCCATTATTGGCCAGCTCACATGGTTATCAAACAATAATGTTTGGCTGACACCACGTGGGCTGGACATAAGCCATAACTCTGGAATTTATAAACTACAGAGTAAGTGTGAAGCAATGTGATGGTTGGAGAAATGGCAGGGGTGGAATGCTATCTGTAAAATCAGACTGGACATATTCCCATTGCCTTACAGGAATGCCTAGTGCTGTCTTGAGTGGCACCAACTCAGTGCTCACACCCCAGGCTCACCCTGATTGTAATTGTCACCTTCCGCGGCCGACGCCACTCCGTTCCTGGCCACAGCCGGGTCCCTGCTTCAGGTCGCAGCCGGGTTCCTGCTTCGGCGCATGTGCGTGTTCTTCCAGCTTCCTCAGCCGATGCACATGTGCCCATTTCAGTGTCCACTGCGTGCGGACGTTAAAGTGTCTATCGGCTGCCTCTGCTTTTTCTCTCCCATTGGGCACAGTGTCATAGCCCAATGGGAGTGTGGCTTGTGTATTGCCCATTGGACATGCTATAAGTCCATTTGGGCATTCGGTTCAAGTCTGTCCTGATTGGGCTTGGTAGCCCATTAGGACTTGGATCCTCCATCTCCTCCTCCTCCTACTACTATTGGAGGGTTATTGTATAAATCTCTGGTCAACCCCTCAGTCTTTGCCTGTTCCACGAGCTAGTACAGTTAGATCCAGTCTATTTCTGCTCTCTGAAACCCTGACCTGGCTTGTCTGATCTCCGCTGCTCTCTGAAACCCTGACCTGGCTTGTCTGACCTCTGCTGCTCTCTGAAACCCTGACCTGGCTTGTCTGACCTCCGCTGCTCTCTGAAACCCTGACCTGGCTTGTCTGACCTCCGCTGCTCTCCGAAACCCTGACCTGGCTTGTCTGACCTCCACTGCTCTCTGAAACCCTGACCTGGCTTGTCTGACCTCTGCTGCTCTCTGAAACCCTGACCTGGCTTGTCTGATCTCCGCTGCTCTCCGAAACCCTGACCTGGCTTGTCTGACCTCTGCCATCTCCTCCTCCTCCTCCTACTATTGGAGGGTTATTGTATAAATCTCTGGTCAACCCCTCAGTCTTTGCCTGTTCCACGAGCTAGTACAGTTAGATCCAGTCTATTTCTGCTCTCTGAAACCCTGACCTGGCTTGTCTGACCTCCGCTGCTCTCTGAAACCCTGACCTGGCTTGTCTGATCTCCGCTGCTCTCTGAAACCCTGACCTGGCTTGTCTGACCTCTGCTGCTCTCTGAAACCCTGACCTGGCTTGTCTGATCTCCGCTGCTCTCCGAAACCCTGACCTGGCTTGTCTGACCTCTGCTGCTCTCTGAAACCCTGACCTGGCTTGTCTGACCTCCGCTGCTCTCTGAAACCCTGACCCGGCTTGTCTGACCTCCACTGCTCTCTGATAGCCTGACCTGGCTTGTCTGGCCACCGCTGTTCATTGATATACCTGGCTTGTCTGTTCCTCCCTTCTCTGTTCTCCTGGTCCTGGTTCACACGGTTCCCAGTCACTCCCATCCTGGTTGCACCCCAGCACATTTATCCAGCTTTGGCTGCAGCAAGGGAGTACCTGGCATGCCGTCCACGCACCCAAGCATCGTTCTCTAGCATCGAACCCAAGCACCAACCAGTACCTAGGATGCGAGGGTCCCCCCCCGTAGTGACAGTTATTCAGCAAAAACGCCTGTGGCAATAGGTTTAAATAGAGATGTGCTATCATAATCTATATCCTGCCCTGTTATTATCACATAGCCAATAAGCAAAAAGGGAGGAGACTTCAGCTGTGCTCTGATACACTGAGCGATCCAAGACATAGACAAAAAGGACCAATCAAAAGAGTCCAACTCTCCTTCCACTTCTAACTTCAAAATTTTTCGAAATACATAGAGGTTTAAGATATAAAACAACCAGATGGCTAGTCTAAAATGGGACTATTATGAGAAATGTTTTTGGAAGCATGTGATGTCCTTGGAGGTTATGCACTAAGGTGTGATAAATAGGTGACAAAGCAGAGATGACTTTCCCAGTGATATTACTTCTCCAGTTACTATGTTAATCTATGGAGCCTATGCACTAAGATCTCCAAAGCTGAAGAAATCTTAGTGCATTCACTCCATAGAATAACATAAGACTTGGACAAGTTATATCACTGGAGAAGTCATCTCCGCTTTATCACCTCTTGAACACGCTTTAGTGCACCCCCCCCTCCTTGTCTTTTAGATGCTCCAGCAAATATTTTTCAGAAATCCTCATTAAAACAATAATCTGGCAACCTGAAGGATTCAGCTACCTAACACGTAAGCGCATATCTGTCCACTGTGGCCATGTGAGTGAGTACACCTCTAGAACGCTCTATACTAAGGTCACCAGACCTCTCCTGTGATGCAGGATGCCTATGAAAATGTAATTCTATAGGGCTGCACAGGAACCAGAGTTATTTTGCAGTGTGTGTGTTTCATAAACATCCTGCATTAACCATTTAAGTGTCAGAGGGGTGAGTAAAATGCATACAAAGCAAAATAAATACATTTTAACAGAGCTGATGAATTTATTTTGTGGTTGTAATTTTGGCATTTCTGAATATATGCTGCAGGATCTTTAAAAAAAAAAAGAAATGTGCTCCTGGCTGTGTTTATTCCACATATCATCATCAAGCCATGACTGCCACATACTACCAGTCCTCCAGAAAATCATTTTGCTAAATTCACAATACTGGGCCTTATGCACAAAAAGAAATATGTGAATTCTGGAGCAAATCAAGTACACTACAGGGGCGGGAAAAAAATCTGTCCCGTTGATTTTTGTGGGGCTTTTAACTTACTGAATACAAGAGAGGTCTCCAATTCATTGCTTTGCATTCATGTGTTTTAAAGGCCCGCTTAAATCAATGCGATTTTTGAGGTCTATCTAATGGTGCTGTTGGTCTGTCCCATAATTTCATCCCTTTGCCTTTGTGCAGAAGAGCCCTGATGTAACTAGCCAGTAGGTGTCAGCACAACAGGTTAGATGTTGTCTCAGATAACTTTATTAACAAATATCATAGCATTTACTTGTACCCCAGTGTTGCATTAAATCAATTAATCAATTAAGTAATTAACTGCTAGCACATTTATAGTTCTTTGCAATGAACAATACAACATCATGTTTTGTTATATGTCATTCCTTAGAATCACTTGTAATAGCGGAAACCATATAAAATTAGTGACTTATTTAATAAAACGTGGCTCTGTACAAGTGTAATGTTTTGTGAAAGAAAATAGAATTAAAGTGATAGTAATACTTCATTTTTTGTTTATTTAGTATTGTAGGCATTAAAACAATATTAAGAACTTATCTTAAGTCTTATCTCTCAAACCTTTATAGTTTGAGAGATATTCTAAACTAAAGTTCCCTCTTCCTGTCTGTTTTAGCCAAGTCTGCCATCTAGCTGACAGACTTGGATTCTGGTACGCAGACTAGCCGCCGGCTCTTCAGCAGAGCCGAGATCACAATATTTAAACAGAATTTCTTCATTGGAACGGTCTACAAAGTGTGCTTGCAAACCAGGTACACTTTGTAGACAGTTCCAATGAAGTAGTTCTTTTTAAAGATTGTGATCTCAGCTCTGCTGAAGAGCTGCCAGCCAATCTGCAGACCAGAATCCAAATCTGTCAGCTAGAGCGCTGACGTCACAGAGGGGGGAACTTTAGTTTCGAATATCTCTCAAACCATAATTTTTAAATGTCTATAATAATAAATAACGTTTAAACGAAGTAGTACTATCACTTGAACCCCTTGAATACTAGAGGTGCACCCAAGGGATTCAAACGTAAATGGCAATTGAATATTATTTCCTCTAATAAATAATGTATTTAAGACTTGTCTAGCATCCAAAGGGTTAAAATGTAAATGGTACGTGAATGCTATTTGTTCTATTAATCATATCTCTCTTACTCTGTTGACACCAAAGATCACCCATATTTTCCATATTTACCTGCCATGTTTTTTTATTTGCTTCTTCTCAATTCTGCATTTTTCACTCTGTACAATCTGTCATCTTTTGCTTCCCTTCTCTCATTTGTCCATTTTCTCTCTGCTTTGTCATTCATCTATATTAACCATTCAGCAGGCCTGCTCAGTCTCATTTTTCTTATATAAGTCTTTATCAGCTGCCCCTGTTTATGTACACAATGTTTTTTTATACGTGTGCATTTATCTTCGGTACTAAACCATCTGCGGAATATATTTTATAAGATCTAGTGCCTTGCTCTATTCCGCACAACCATTTGTGGGATCTAGGAAGGTACCTATGTGAAGATACTGATTTTTGATGAGAAAAAAAAATAGATACTACTTAAAGGAGCAGCAAACCTTTTTCCTGCATAGTAAAACAATGGTACTCAAAGTGTTGGGGGATTTTTCATTAAAATGTTATTATGACTGAATTTCTTTTTTTTTACCTTTATGGACCACAGGAGTATGCATCACATTGCTTCACATTGCATTTCTCTTTAAACTATTAGCCAAACTGTTAGGAACAGAGCAAACTGCTGGCCTGAAGGAGTGTTTTTATACCGTACTCTATATGGCAGCTCTTTGCTCTGTATTACTTTGCACACTGTCTGACACTCAAATGCCTTTAGGTCATTTATAACATTAATAACCACATTATTTGTTATAAGATTAGAATTTGATATGTCATAGTATTGAAGTGTTTACTTTGTGAACAAATAGCAAAATGCAAAGGGATTGCATACCCCTCTGGTACACTAAGGGTTAAGCTCCAGGTCTTTCAGAGCCAACCAACTCCCCTGGTTATATTCCCTGTTCAGTTAGTATAATGTGAAGACAAATGGAAGAACTGCACATTTTAGATGATATTGTAAAATAAAATAGCATCTCTCTCCCTCCATGCCACCCATGTCTCTCTCTCTCCCTCCATGCCACCCATGTCTCTCTCTCTCTCTCCCTCCATGCCACCCATGTCTCTCTCTCTCCCTCCATGCCACCCATGGCTCTCTCTCTCTCCATGCCACCCGTCTCTCTCTCTCCCTCCATGCCACCCATGTCTCTCTCTCTCCATGCCACCCATGTCTCTCTCTCTCCATGCCACCCATGTTTGTCTCTCTCTCCCTCCATGCCACCCATCTGTCTCTCTCCTCACCATGTCATACATGTGTCTCTCCTCTCCTCATGGGTCTCTTTGCCACTTATCTTCTCCTCCTCTTTTGTCTCTCTCTCCTCCAGCTCCCTGGTGTCTAGTGGCAGGCAGCTTGATCCTCCCATGCTGCCTCTCACACTCCCCGCGCGGTCTGATGTCTGAGCGCCGGCAGGTCACGTGAGTCCCGGTGCTCTGACCTCAGTACAGCGCGGGGAGTGAGAGAGGCAACATGGGAGGATGTCTGTGCACAAGCTGACAGCCTCCCACCCGCAGAGTGGCTGTTAGGTGAGCGCCTCTGCCAGCAAATTTTTTTTTTTTTTTCCCCAGGAGACACCCAGCCAAGTGCGCCTGCTGTCACAGTGATTAGTCTGGCTCAGTCTCAGTCAGGCTGACAGACTGAGGCTGAGCCACACTAATTACTGTCACAGCAGGGGCGCCGCTCTTTGTCCTGTGCAGTGTTGACACAGACCAGGCGGCTGGCTGACATACAGTGGGCGGCAAATTGCCGCCCCAGTCAAAGTGCCGCCTGGGTCCATTGACCCACTGGGACCCATGTTAGGGCCGGCCCTGGGCTCAGCATTCCCTGTCAATTTTGCGGCTGGAGCAGCTGTGCTGCCAGAGATCCAAAGATTGGGTGGCATGCTGCGTTGTGGCTTCTGATTGGCTGCTGATCTATGAGGCAGGTATGTGCGTTGTAATGTTGGGCGCAGGTTCTGGTGTCTCGGTGGTTGCCCTCTCTGGGCTTTCTTGGGCACCTCTACAGGGGAGACCCGGGAGTATGTGTGGGCTTTGGCACTGTGTAATACCGAGTGCCTTCGGTGAGGACGAGTAGAAAACATCTCATATGGATTGAATAGTGATTTAGTAGTAGGCTGGTGGGATAGAGATTATATGAGTAGGGGCCCTAGTTCTGGACCACAAACTACAGAAGAGGGGAGTGGGGACCCCTAGTCTTGTATTATCATGGGCCAGGAGTATACATAAGAGGAGCCCATAGTCCTGTATAATATGGGGGATAGGGAGCCCCTAGTCCTGCACTATCCATTGTGTAGAGGGCCCCTACTTCTATAGCAAGAGTCAGAGAATATAGTGGGGAGGCCAGAAGTCCTACATATCGGGAGTCAGAGAATATAGACAAGAATGGGGCCTAAAGTAATAAATATAAATATCAGAATAGAGAGTGGAGCCCAGAGTCACATTATTTCGGAGTCCCAGGTCTTACATATCAAGGAGTCAAGTGGACATAGAGTAACTGGGTTGTCACACGTGATTTATGTCATATATTGTATAAAAGGAGGGAACCCCAAAGTCCAGTGTATCGTCATGGGTCAGAAAAGAGGAGAGAGAGTACAGAGTCATAGGATCATATGTATGAAGGCAAAGTGGATCAATTCTGGGGCAGATCAAGTGCATCACAGGGGTCTGCCAGATTTACCATTGATGTAAATAAGGCTTTTGACCCCATGGATGCTAGAGAGATCTCACTTAACCCTTTGAGTGCCAGATGCGTAACACATTCCTTTGTAATGTGTTGCATACTACTCTGGCATTTCTAGCTTAAGAGTACCATTTAAAACACTGAGAATGTGTATTTGTCTCATATAGCAAAGTCCCTGTGTCCCAGAATTGTTCCACTGTTGCTTTGAAAGTATGGACCATATTATATGGAGCTGAGGCGTATTGTAGAGGAGCCTCCAAATCAGGAGTCCGGATATGGTTGCCACCCGGCCGGTACTTTACCATTCTCCACTAAGCCACTAACAGTTTTTGTGGAGGTTATCCATCTATTTTACTTCTACACCTTACTACTACTGTGCTTCAGAGATCCTGGCACCCGATACCTGTAATGAGGAGCCTGTAGGGTCATGAGTGGTTCTGCCCCTTTTGTGGCTCCTCCCTTTTGTGGCTCCTCCCTTTTGTGGCTCCGCCCTCACCAAACCACAGCTATGGCCGGTATTTTTTTGAGGAAAAGGTGGCAACCCTATTGGAACGGTCTACAAAGTGTGCTTGCAAACCAGGCACACTTTGTAGACCTTAACAATGGAATAATTATTTTCCCAAAAACTTGATTTCGGCTCTGCTGCAGAGGAGCCGACTGGTCCCTGGACTGGGATCTCCTGCTGTCAGCAGAGTGCTGATGTCAGGAGAAGGGGAGGGAGGGGGGACTTTAACAGAGGATATCTCTCAAACCATAAAGGTTTGAGAGATAGGACTTTCTCCAAATTCTTTATTTTTGTAAAATCTGTCATACAGAATAAACTTTATTTTGGGCATTACTAACCCTTTAACAATAATTTTTAGGTTATTTTATGACCTATTGATACCTCTTTGTGTAACTGAATAAATGATTTAGAGCAAAACCAAATTATTTTATTAACACAGACTAATGTATAAATACATATAATAATAATAATAATCCTTTATTTATACTGAAGTTTATAGAAACATCAATGTGAGTTTTATTGCTGTGGATCAATGTGATACACATATATATACACACCACGCAGTATGATCTCCTAAACAGAGGGACACCAGGATGGGAAAGAGGGACTGGAGGTTTTGGGTCTCAAAGAGGCACTGTCCTTTCTAAAGAGGGACACGTGGGAGGTATATGCCAAATATCTCCTAAAGAGGGACACTTGGGAGGTATGTCCCAATATCTCCTAAAGAGGGACTTTTGGGAGCTATGTACCTAATATCTCTTAAAGAGGGACACTTGGGAGGTATATGCCAAATATCTCCTAAAGAGGGACACTTGGGAGGTATGTCCCAATATCTCCTAAAGAGGGACTTTTGGGAGCTATGTACCTAATATCTCTTAAAGAGGGACACTTGGGAGGTATGTCCCTAATATCTCCTAAAGAGGGACACTTGGGCATACCTGGGAACTTTTTGGACTGGGCTCCCTGGAGGGGAGTCGTGTGGTGAGGGGAGAGACATGACGCAATTTGTGTCATAAAAGGGGCGGGGCTTAATTATGAGTGGGGATGGGAATTGTAAAACATAAAAGAAAATAGGCAGAATACACTGGGGAAGGAGGAAAAAGAGGGTGGGAAGGAGCGGAAGTGGGCAGAGTTTCATCAGAAACTCCCCACATCCTGAGAATCAGATTCTACCCGAAGACCCGGTTATGCAGTCAAAACCAAAGTCTCCGGGACAAAACCAGAGAGTTCCCAGCATGCATTTGGGAGGTATGGACCTTTGAAACCCATACATGAGAGCTTTTGCTCCTGCTCTTGGGCTAAAAGCTAGGCCCCCTGCCCCCACCTACCTACCGAAAATGCCCTAACTAACTTTCTCCTGGGCATGTTTTCCTTCACATCCCTTACACTTCCTGTCCATGGAACACTTTCATTATAATCTTATAAAATGTACCCCTCATATTTAATGGAACACTAATATCTCCTAATAATAAAACCCCATTTAATTTAATGTGGACAGAATCACTACAGGTCTTATGAATAAAAACAAAGTGCACCAGTTCTAAGGCAAATACACATTCTGAAATACCAATTGATTTAAATGGGTCTTTTAACGCCTTGATTACTAGAGAGGCCTCCAACGTATTGCCTTAAACAAGGATTTTAACAACTTGAATAATAGAAGGGTCACTAATGTATTGTGTAGACAAGGAGTAGTTACCTCTCTAGCATTCGAGCAGTTAACCCCTCATTTAAATCAGTGGGAAGGTTTATTTGTACCCTATGATGCCTTTGGTTTGCCACAGAATTGGTGTACATTGCCTTTATACATAAGGCTCCATGAGTCAATTTCATACCTCCCAAGCGTCCCTTTTTAAGAGATATTAGGGACATACCTCCCGAGAGACATACTCAAAAGTGTCCCTCTTTAGGAGGTAGGGTTGCCACCTTTTCCTCAAAAAAATACCGGCCATAGTTGTCAGTCAGTGTGGGCGGAGCCACAAAAAGGGAGGATCCACAAAAAGGAGGAGCCACAAAAGGGGCCGAACCACTCAATGTTGCATGACCCTACAAAATTGAGCTTCAGGCTCCTCATTGCAGGAACCGGGTGCCAGGAGCTCAGTTCTCATAAAGCACTGTGGATATCCTGAAGCACAGCAGTAGCCCAAACAGTGGTTTGAACCATACTTATGCATTACTTCGTAAGGTCTAGAAATAAAATAGACACTCATAGATGGTTATCTCTAGCCTATGTGTCTTCTATACAGATCATTCACACAATCATTGTTGTAGGTTGTGTAGTTCATTGTAAGGTCCAATAACTGGATGAAGTATGTTCACTCTGCACAATAAGGCTGATGCCACACTGGGCTGGCAATCATTCACACATGAAAACAGACGTGTTTGTCCCAGGACAGGAAAACAAAAGGTTGCCTTTAAGACTGCACTCCTAAAAATTCCCTATTAGGACTAATACACTGGATATTGCTCACAGCAAATACAATACTTCTGTACAGATCCAGTTCTTTAAATATCTTGAGAAAAGAGCACCCATACTTTGAAAAAAATAATTAAACAACATATAACATTAGAATTAATAAAGATTTTGTTATACTTTGTTTAATACAATATCCAGTGTATTGGTCCTAATAGGGAATTTTTAGGAGTGCAGTCTTAAAGGCAACCTTTTGTTTTCCTGTCCTGGAACAAACACGTCTGTTTGCATGATTCTATTTGTTGCCTTGTACCCACTCGCCTGTAATCATTATTGATAGGCATGATCCCCTACTATGTAGGGATTGTCTATATTTCTATATATGATTGTCTATATTTCAGGGCTGTAAATGCCCCCTGGCCATAGATTCCATATCCCTGCACTAGAAATAAGAAAACTAGTCAGACCCTAAATAAATCATGACCCTCACAAATAAATCACACTTCCATCTATCACACGTAGTTTAACCCTGTAAGTGCCGCAGCAGTATCGAAAAGCACTGCAGTGTGCTGGATAGCTCTCTTGTCACTCAAGGGGTTAACAGTAGGAGTTTTATTCTTGGTCTATTATTTTGTAAAGATTACTTTTATAAAACTAATCAGTGCTGCATTAAGATATTTCAATGCACTTAACCCTTTGAGTGTGAGAGGGGTATCAAACGTAATACGATGGATACTGCTCAGACAATCAAAGGGTTAAATGACCTGCCAAACCTTATTCCAGGTTGAATAGTTTGCGATGCAATTACCAATTAACCCCTTCGCGACACAGGACGTACATGTACGTCCTGTGTGGCTGTCACTTAGTGACAGAGGACGTACATGTACGTCCCGGAAATCCGGCTCCCCGCGCGGCTGCACGCCGTTCAGGGACTCCCGATTCTTTTACAAAAAAAAAAAAAATTGTTAGACGGGCGTTAAGTCACTAAGGGGTTAAACTAAGAGACCAGTAATTGTATCATGCACCAAAACGCACTGAAAACAGGTTTTGCTGAAGACAGTACACAATAATAAATGCATGTCTTTAACCCTTTGAGTGCCAGAGAGATAAGGAACGCATTGCTTTGTATTGCATTCTGTACCCCTCTGGCACTCAAAGGGTTAACCCGGTTACCTCAATCGAACAAAAGACATATTCTATACATTTTAACAGCCTTTAACTGCTCGAGGAATGAGCACACCCCACTGGAACTCGAACAGTTAATAATTAATGTTCATTTGCATGAAAAAGAAATAACATATTTGGCTGGTGTGGGTTTTTTTAGCTTTACCCCTGGCAAGTTGGCAGTAATAACAGTGAGCATAAAGTTCTTGTCACTCACTCAGCCTTCTGCATATCTGCGTCCTCAGTGCTCATCTCTACAGGCCCATCCCCTTCAGTCATGTCATAAGGTAACGGGTACTGTGATAAACACAGTAAAAAGTGCCACAGCCAGCTATCCGGAGAATAGATACCTCTACAACAACCTCTGCAGCTTCCCCAAAATTCCTGCCTTTCCCTAAAGATGGCTGAGTGAACAAAGACATGTAGGAGTTGTAGTCACCTGACCTCACCCACCGTCACGCACACAAATACCCGCTTTTCAGTTGCCGGTGTAGTAGTTATACCTGCACCGGCTCCAGTGCGCCAATTACCGGCTGTGCCAGTAAAATACCGGCCGGGTGGCAACCCTGTTAGGAGGGAGAGTCCCTCTTTGAGACCCAAATCCCTCTGTCCCTCTTTCCCACCCTGTTGTCCTGTGTTTAGGAGATCAGACTGTGTGGTGTGTATATAAGTGTATCACATTGCTCCACAGCAATCAAACTAGGGTTGCCACCCAGCCGGTGTTTTACCGGCAGGCCGGTAAAAAATTGGCTTCTGTCCAATGTTAAGTTTATGGAGGGAATGCCATGGCCGGTATTTTTCTGAAGAAAAGGTGGCAACCCTAAATCAAACCTGAATGAGTGTTTGTTTGAACTTCAGTATATGTGTTTATAAATTAGTCTGTGTAAAGAAAATACTTAACTTTTTCTCTAAATTGTTTATCTTGTTGCACAAAGAGGTGTTAACAGGTCATGAAATAACAAAAACATTTTCAGTGATGCTCCACCCACCAGCCCCAGCAATACCCCCTAAAGCTCCACCCATACCCTGCAATACCCCTTAAAGCACCAGTGTCCCTCTTTCACCATTTGAAATGTTGGGAGATATGGTTACTAGTAGACTGTCAGTATGCCAGAACTGTGCAAACTGGTTTTGCCCTTTCTTTAATAACTGATTAGTGTCAGCACTTATACTCATTACAGGTAGACATTCCCCATGTTTCTTATACTTCAGACCTCAACAGTGACTGCTCCTTATTCCTGCAGCCAAATATCTCATTGCTACACCTGGTCCTGAGTGTAACAATGTGATATTTGTCTTTAGGAACAAAAGACTCAGACTCAGGTCTGAAAGTATAATAAACATGGGGAATGTCTTCCTGCAAAGTGTATAAGCACTGGAGCTAATCAGTTATTAAAGCACAATAACATTTAGCACAGCACTGGCATACCACTAATCTATTAAATAGATTCCTATGAGACTGATATACTAAAAAGAACAAGGGGGAGATTCTTTAAGCGGTGATAACTAAGTGATAAAGTAGAGATGAATTCTCCAGTGATATCACTTCTCCAGTTCCTGTGTTATTCTATGGAGCCTATTCACTAAGATCTCCAGACTTGAAGAAATCTTAGTGCATAGGCTCCATAGAATAGCATAGCAATTTGAGAAGTGATAAACTGGAGAAGTCATCTCCACTATATCACCCCTTTATCACCACTTAGTGAATCTCCAACTCCTTGAACAATTCCAGAATTCTGAAGAAAGGAAGTTGCATCAGAGGGGACAAATAAATATTTCTGCTGATTTATATTTAACTCCTTGAATGCTAGAGAGGTCTTCAAAGCAATCCAGGTGCTTAAATCCACATTAAAATAAAAAGGGATATGTGAAATGTTTGTTTTTTTCCCTAAGGTACAGTTGGTTTGCCCCAGAATTGCACCTGTTGATCTTATTAACATTTTCAGTGCCAGAGGGGTACACTATGCATTGCGAACCCCTCTGGCACTGAAAGGGTTAAATTAGCCTCTATGAGTTAGTGTCAGACACTTCCGTGCAGCACAGACCACAAAATATCTTAAACCTTTGAGTTCCAGAGAGTTACGAAATGCATTGCTTTGCAATGCGTTCCGTACCTCTCTGCCACTCAAAGGGTTAATGACGACACTGTCATAGTGACAAGTGAAGCTGCCCCCCCAAAAAAATGAAAAATCAGTGCATATTCTTCTTCTTCTTTTTCTTCTTCAGAAAGTAATATTATTAAAGGGGATGTATCACCTTATAAAAAGGTGTTACCATCTGCTTTGTTATAGCGGAACTACCACCGCACAACATCTCTAGCTTAATTAAGTCCCCATCTGGAGACTAGCTGCTTAGTAGCGCTAGTCACCAGAATTATTACCTTATTTACTAGATTTAGGCTTTCTTCCATAGCTGATAGTAGCACGGAGAGCAGACATCTTGCCATAGTGACGTCCTCGCGCCTGCTCTGCCAGTCCCTTTTGGAGCCGGCCGGCTCCTAGCGACACCTCCTAGACCTGGGACTGACAGCACAGGCGTGCGGACGTCACTATGGCAAGATGTCTGCGCTCCATCCTGCCTTTCACCCATGGAAGAAAGCTTAAATCTATTAAATAAGGTAATAATTCTGGCAACTAGTGCTACTAAGCAGCTAGTCACCAGATGGGGACTTAATTAAGCTAAAGATTTTGTGCAGTGGTAGTTCTGCTTTAATAAAAGTTACACTAGGAAAGCTGTGTTGTTGTTTTTTTTTTTTAAGTATTACTATCCCTTTAACTCCTTAACCCCTTAACGACCCTTGACGGTCATAGTACGTCATGGTTAAATCTGACTGAATGACCCATGACGTACTATGACCGTCATGGAATTTCAGGCTCCCCCCGCGCTGCACGCCATTCGGGGAGTCCGGAAACGGAAGGAGCAAAAAAAAAAAATGCTCTGTGGTCCTTAACTGACCACGCCGCGCTGATCGGCCGGTCATTAAGTGGTTAAGGACCAGCGGTCCCGGGGTGTGTGGTCCTTTAAGGACCAGGTAGGGAAGTTCGACATGCCGCCCCACGTGTGCTGGCACGCCGAACGAGGGACTGAAAGAGATCACTCTGGTCTTGGAGCGATCAACTTCAGTCCCCGGTATTACTCACCGCACTTCTGCAGGAGCGTGGTGAGTAAAAGTATGTAACGTACCAGGACCGTCACTGGTCCTTAAGTGCCGGACAAGCATGACGGTCCGGGTACGTCATCAGACGCGAAGGAGTTAAAAAAAAAAAAAAAAAAAAAAAAGCACAGCTTTCATAGTCTAACTTTTATTCACAAAGCAGATAGTAACACCTTTTTATAAGTTGATACATCCCCTATTTGAATTTAGGATATCTTACAAAAGATACATGAAAAAAATAACATAATATGGTTTCCCTTTAACCATATCAAAGAGGATTTTGGGTAGACCAAAACGTCTGTATAATGTGCCTGTTTTCTTTCATAAAACATGGCAGCAGATGATGACAGATGTATATGCGAGACAGGTACCTATTAGGATACCATCAAGAGATGTTTTGTGATACTTTGCAGGACTCTGTAGGATAGGGTGGAGTGTGTGTGCACATGCATGTCTTCAAAAACAAAAGCTTTATTTTACCTGATTCAGACTCATATTAGTATTAAGCACTGAGAACTACTCAGACTATATTTTAGACAGATTTATACAATATTTATGCTATAAAAACTGACTCAGGAAAATAAATCATTTTCTCTTTGAAAATAAAGTGGCTTGGTAAGTGCATGTATAAATAGTAGTCAAATTCAGGAATTGTAAATAAAAAAGTAATATTTTGCACATCTGAGAATGCTGACTAAGTATTCATGTGATTGTACACGGTGCTGTTTTTAGTACAGTGCAGTGTTTATCATAGTGGCCAATCTATGTCATATTGTATTTAAAACTTGAAGCACCAGAGTAGGGTGTAACTCTTTGCTTTGCAATGTGTTCTACTCCCCTCTGGTTCTTAACCCTTTGAGTGCCAGACTGGTACGCAACGCATTGCTTTGCAATTCTTTGCATACCCCTCTGGCACTCAAAGGGTTGAAGTGGATGTGTCAGCTATATATAACATAGCCTTAATAGTTAGGCTAAATATTGAATAGTACTAAAACGTTATTTTTTTTTTAAGTTTTAATTCCTGTAAATTTAACTTAGAAAATCTGGGCTGCAGCTAGTTCCGCATAGACTGCAGCCTGACGCTCTGCCTCTGCTCTCCTCCCTCCTCTGTCTGTAAGCTGGAGCGCTCTCATTGGCAGAGATCGATATCTAGCCAATGAGATCGCTCCAACTTTCCAGACAGAAGCCTCAGTCATCGGAGGAGGGAGGAGAGAAGAGGCAGAGCATCGGGCTGTGATTACAGAGCAGGTAACTGCAATGAACCACGGTGCATGCGGAAGTAGCTGGGGGACAGACTTTGTAAGTTAAATTTACAGGAATTAAAACTTAAAAAAAAATGAATAATGTTTTACTATTCGATATGTAACCTAACTATTTAGTCGTTGTATATAGCTGACACATCCCCTTTAAAGCTTTGAGTGCCAGAGAGGTATACAACACATTACATTGCAATGGGTTGTATTCCTTTCTGGCACTCAGAGGGTTAACCTTTCAGTGCCTGAGGGGGTATGCAACACATTGCAAAGCAATGTGTTGAGTGCCTCTCTGGTACTGAAAGGATTAAAGGTTTGGTAACACATTATAAAACATTATTTTTATTATATGTGTATGGATGAAACAGCATAATTCAGGCTAAGCCACCTGTACCTATTTCCCATTCATTTAAATGGGGTTTTTAACCTTTTCTATTCTTTTTATATATTTTTATTGAACTTTATACCATTGAAGGTGATAACTTTTTCAGTGGCATTATCTGCAAATTCACCCTTTTTGCCTTTCGTGCACTAGGTTTGGCCCAGAAATTACCACTGGTCACCTGTATTGACTGCATTGTTTGTCACACACACAGCAGCCATACCCACACAGAAAAAGCAGACCAGTTCAGCGGCAAACCAACTGTACCACCAGGTATGGACTTCAAATGTTATATTCTATTGCTTCCACAACACAGGGAGAAAGGGGGCGGCCCACCGAGACACTCCACAATTTTTCAGTTGAACATCAGTGTCACCCTCTATTTGGTGACATGCAAAAGTGCAACATCAGATGATAGTTCTTATGATTAGAGCGATATTCTGATCTCGCCCTTTTGATCTGTATGACATTTCCAATGTGCCGTTTGGATGGGCTCCAAGTTGGGTGCAACATTTTTAAAATGAACCTTAGCGTTCAACCCCTTGGTAGCTAGATACATCTTCAATTTATTACTTTGCAATACATATAGAATATCTAGCATCCAAGAGATTAAATCGCAGAAGGCCATATGCACAAAGAAAAAGCAGTAATTTTGGGACAAACCAACTTTGTCATAGTCCATTTTATATCAGTGGGATATTTATCGGCTTTTAACCTCTAGAAAGCTAAAGAGGACTTAGCAGTGTGTTGAAGACATCTTTAAAATTCAAGATTTTAAAATAATGAAAAATATGTTTGTTCCCTATGATGCAGTTGGTTTGTCCCAGACAGATTCTACTTCCATGTCACTGTGACAACTGAGGCAATCACAGATCTTATTGGGGAAACAAGATGAAGTCTTGGGGAAGGTCTATATTTGTAAGGCTGAAAAGTTGTCCAGTGATTGCTTCTGTATCCATATCCTGTTAGATGTCCGTTCCTGGGAACTCACCGGTTCTGACCTGGAGAGTCCTGTTTTCAGATTCACTTATCAGGTTTCCACAGACAGAGGCTGATTCTCCAGAATAAAGAGCTCTGTGGTAACTCCACCCAATTTTTCGCCTAGTTTCCCACCCATTCTTTCTAATGTCACGTGTTCCTCCCACATTACTTGCCATTTATATGCAAAACCCTCCTCTCATCACTACAAATCAGAAACATCCATAGTAAGTCCCACTCACATTATGACACAAATAGCATATTTTGGTCATTCCCCTGAGGAAGCCCCACCCACATGATGCAAAAAAAAATGTTTTTGAACACTCCTATCACTGGGCGTTTATCCAGGATCCATAAATAAGATTTACAGATGTGTACCTGTCCTTCCACACTTGTGTGCATTAGGATGACAATATGACCCTGATTGACTGTGGCACCCAGGCAAGACCCATTTGGGACAATACACACTCCCAGAATGAAGTCTCCATTGCACATATTCTAAACAATAGTGGGAGAACTGCTCATTGAATGCTGTGACAGAAAGTGATGCCTAGGCAGGGTTATTACAAAATGGATGTCAAGTCTTAGCATGGCCATTTTTTTTAGTCCAGCACAGGTATCACTTTCTATCACAGCAGTCAATGGCCAGTTCTCCTTTTAGTGTTTAGAGCTGTGCTGCGGCCATTTTCTTGTAGCTTAGCACAGGTGCCTTTTTCTGTCATAGCAGTCATTGGGCAGTTCTTTCTCTAGAGTTTTCCTGTTGAGTAGATGATTCATTCAATGTGTTATGACATCACAAACATGTTTTTGTAAGGGAATCAGTTCAGTTTATTTTATTGCTCTTGATGTCTAAGGAGAATTGCGTCATTCTAATAACATTTGAATGATCCACCTGGGATCATGTGTATGTGTTTTTTTTATCTTCATAAGTATTTACTCTACTTTTAACCATTTGAGTGCCAGGGGGTATCTAATGCATTGCAAAACAAAGCGTTGGCTAACCTTCTGACATTCAGTGGTTAAAATCACAGTACACCCTGCTTATGAATCCCCTTTGGAGTTATACTTATATTCCCCCTTTCCCACCACTCCGAGTGCAAAGCATAGTTCCTTAAAAGGGATGTGTCACCCATACAAGACTTAAGCTAAATAGTTAGGTTATATATATAATAGTACTAAAAGTGTGTTTATTTTTTAAAATAAAGCTTTGTTTTGTCAAAATGTTATTTATAAAGTATAGTCTGCAGGTACTTACCTGCTTTGTAACCCCAGTCCGTCACTCTGCCCCTGCTTCCCTCCCTGTAGCCAGCCTCCTCCGATGACAGAGGCTTCAGTCTGTAAGCCAGAGCAGTCTCATTGGCAGAGATCGATATCTAGCCAATGAGACCACACCAGCTTACAGATAGAAGCCTCCGTCATCGGAGGAGGCTGGCTACAGGGAGGGGAGCAGAGGCAGAGCAACGGGCTGCAGTCTATGCGGAAGTAGCTGCAGCCCATACATTATAACTTAAAATTTGACAAAACAATGCTTTTTAAAAAAAATGAACACCCTTTTAGTGCTATTATTGATATAACCTAACTATTTAGCTTAAGTCATGTATAGGTGACACATCCCCTTTAAGTTTTATTACTTCCATTATTCCAAAGTAAGAATATTTTTTGAAATGCCATTGTACTTTGGATATACTCTGTAAAATCCTGTTATTTCTTCTCATTGTTGTATCATGATGTTATTTTCAATAAAATTTTGAAAAAATAAAAATAAAATCACACTGCTAGCAGCAGTCACTAGACATACTTTGTCCTGCTTCCACAGAAATACAGTTTGCCTTATTTTAAATCCATGTAACCTTTTGAGAATGTATTTATACTATTCATATATACAGCTTCTCTTCATATACGGCCCTGCCTGTCTGTTTCTAGATCCTGTTTATCCATCTGGTTTTTATTATGTGAATTATCCAAACTAATCTGTCTGTGCTATATGTACACTCTGCATTCTTTCTCTCAGTTGGTCTTAAAATTCACTCTCTTTTCCACTATCTGCTTTTTCTAAACAGCTCTATCACTTTTTCATTCCTTCTCTTTTTAACTCTTTGAGTGCCAGAGGAGTGTGCAGATCAATGGGTTCCACACTACTCTGCTGCTGAATGGGTTACATATTGCTCTTTACTATTTTTTTCCTCTGCAACCTCTGTTTTAATTTGGCCCATCAAGTTCATCATTCTGACTTCTTGATTGTTTCACTCAGTCTTTTTGACTTTTAAAGGGAAAAAAATGTATATATATATTGTACTCTCAGTTGGCTGGATTCAGTTGCAAGAGACAATTTTATCACTATTTTTCCCATACACTTCAGCAGGAATCAGGTACGATAAACATACCTCGGAACTTTTTGGTCTGGACCCCCGCTGAGAAATGACGCGATTTGCATCATAAAAGGGGCGGGGCTTAATCACGAGTGGTGAGTGAGACATGTAAAATATAAAAAATTGGAAGAATAGACTAAGGAATGAGGAAAAGAAAGCGGGAGTGGGAGGAACAGGGTGGGAAGATGGAAAAGAGGGCAGGGAGTGGGAGGAACAGGGTGGGAAGAAGGAAAAGGCGGCGGGGAGTGGGAGGAACAGGGTGGGAAGATGGATAAGAAGGTGGGGAGTGGGAGGAACAGGGTGAGAAAATGGATAAGAAGGCAGGGAGCGGGAGGAACAGGGTGGGAAGATGGAAAAGAGGGCAGGGAGTGGGAGTAACAGGGTGGGAAGATGGAAAAGAGGGTGGGGAGTGGGAGGAACAGGGTGGGAAGATGGAAAAGAGGGCAGGGAGTGGGAGGAACAGGGTGGGAAGAAGGAATAGATGGCAGGGAGCAAGAGGAACAGTGTGTGAAGATGGATAAGAAGGCGGGGAGCAAGAGGAACAGGGTGAGAAGATGGAAAAGAGGGCAGGGAGTGGGAGTAACAGGGTGGGAAGATGGAAAAGAGGGCGGGGAGTGGGAGGAACAGGGTGGGAAGATGGATAAGAAGGTGGGGAGTGGGAGGAACAGGGTGAGAAAATGGATAAGAAGGCAGGGAGCGGGAGGAACAGGGTGGGAAGATGGAAAAGAGGGCAGGGAGTGGGAGTAACAGGGTGGGAAGATGGAAAAGAGGGCGGGGAGTGGGAGGAACAGGGTGGGAAGATGGAAAAGAGGGCAGGGAGTGGGAAGAACACTGTGGGAAGATGGAAAAGAGGGCAGGGAGTGGGAGGAACAGGATGGGAAGAAGGAATAGATGGCAGGGAGCAAGAGGAACAGGGTGAGAAAATGGATAAGAAGGCGGGGAGCGGGAGGAACAGGGTGGGAAGATGGAAAAGAGGGCAGGGAGTGGGAGTAACAGGGTGGGAAGATGGAAAAGAGGGCGGGGAGTGGGAGGAACAGGGTGGGAAGATGGAAAAGAGGGCAGGGAGTGGGAGGAACACTGTGGGAAGATGGAAAAGAGGGCAGGGAGTGGGAGGAACAGGGTGGGAAGAAGGAATAGATGGCAGGGAGCAAGAGGAACAGGGTGGCAAGATGGATAAGAAGGCGGGGAGCGGGAGGAACAGGGTGGAAGATGGATAAGAAGGCGGGGAGTGGGAGGAACAGGGTGGGAAGATGGATAAGAAGGCGGGGAATGGGAGGAACAGGGTGGGAAGATGGATAAGAAGGCGGGGAGCGGGAGGAACAGGGTGGGAAGATGGATAAGAAGGCGGGGAGCGGGAGGAACAGGGTGGGAAGATGGATAAGAAGGCGGGGAGCGGGAAGAACAGGGTGGAAGATGGAATAGACGGCGGGGAGCGGGAAGAACAGGGTGGGAAGATGGATAAGAAGGCGGGGAGCGGGAGGAACAGGGTAGGAAGATGGATAAGAAGGCGGGGAGTGGGAGGAACAGGGTGGAAGAAGGAATAGACGGCGGGGAGCGGGAGGAACAGGGTGGGAAGATGGATAAGAAGGAGGGGAGTGAGAAGAACAGGGTGGAAGAAGAAAAAGAGGGCAGGGAGTGGGAGTAACAGGGTGGGAAGAAGGAATAGACGGCGGGGAGCGGGAGGAACAGGGTGGGAAGATGGATAAGAAGGCGGGGAGTGGGAAGAACAGGGTGGAAGAAGAAAAAGAGGGCAGGGAGTGGGAGTAACAGGGTGGGAAGAAGGAATAGACGGCGGGGAGTGGGAGGAACACGGTGGGAAAGAGCACAAGTGGTCAGAGGTTCATCAGAAACTCCTCACATCCGGAGAATCAGACTCTGCCCCTGGGACCCATTAATGCAGAGTCAAAACCGGAGCCTCCGGGGCAAAACCGGGGAGTTCCCAGCAATGCTGATAAATCCAGTGATAACATTTATCACATGCAAGGTAATTCAGCCCAATGTTTGTACATTACATTTATTTTAATTTTAGAAACAATGAGATATGCACAAAGAAAACATGAGCAATTACAGGGTGAGTCAACTGCAGCATAAGGGAGAAATAAACATTTTCGATTCATTTGAATAGGGGCTTTTAATTCCTTGAAAGCTAGAGAGATCTCTAACACTTTTCTTCTCAGTCCATTGGTGACCTCTAGCATGCAAGGGACTGAAACACCTATTTAAATGAATGGGGATTTGAGTCATTTTTATTTCTGATAGGTAAGTAAAAAGTAACATCTTTGCCTTATCCATAATGAATTATTTTGACCCAAGCTAGTTAGTTTTTACTAGTCTTGTTGTCCTAAATTTGTGGTGGGAGATTCACTAAGCGGTGATAAAGTGGAGATGACTTCTCTGGTTATATCACTTCTCCAATTCCTATGTTATTATATGGAACCCATGTGTTAAGATTTCTTCAACTTTAGTGATCTTAGTGCATAGGTTCTATAGAATAACATAGGAACTGGAGAAGTGATATCACTGGAGAAGTCATCTCTATTTTATGACCTCTTTATCACCACAGTGAATCTACCACTAGGTCTTTTTGACAATTAATTAGGATTTGTCTGCTTTTTTATACTACTTATTAATCATGACAACATACAGAGACAGTAGGAGAAGTACAAGGCTTATGTAAGGGGTACTGAATGTGTTTAACCCTTTGAATGCCAGAGGGCTATCCAATGCATTGCTTCACAATGCATTGTATAAACCTCTTACCCTCAAAGGCTTAAAGGAACGTAAATAATTCCTAATAACAAATCCTCACTTAATCTTAATCAGGGAATAAAATTCTGTTGTCCTCTATGAACCCTATGGGAATCAAGCTGAAAAATTGTCCAGCCTGCAGGATACAAAAAAATTCCCTAAGCATCTGGAGCTGAAAGGGTTAATTTGCTTAACAGACTGGCTAAGCAGGTACATAGCTCCCAAGTGACCCAATTTCTGAGGCACTGTCCCTCTTTGAGACCCAAATTCTTCTGTCCCCGTTTCCCACCCTGGTGTCCCTCTTTTTAGGTGATCATACTGTGTGGTATATAAAAGTGCTCCACAGCAATAAAATTCACATTATTGTTTGTTTAAACTTCAGTATATCTAATTATAAATTAGTCTGTATACATACAGTACTTTGGTCTTGTTCTATATCATATATTCAGTTACACAAAGAGCTGTCAGTAGGCCATGAATTAACCTAAAAATTATCAGTAATTATCAGTAATGCCCCATTGCACCAAACCCCTTGCAACTGCACCTAAAACAAGTATCTCTCTTTGACATGTGAAATGTTGGGAGGTGTGATTCATACAACAGTCAAGTATATCAGTTATTTGATTTTTTTGCATATGATATCTGCTGTAGTTTCTAACTAAACATGGACATTTTACTATCTTGCAAATTGTTACATGGTCCTTTAGCCCTTTAGACTCATTGGCAAGAGAGAGGGAGACCATGATTCTGACCAGCCATGCAAACATTTTCATGTTGGTAGAATGTTCTTATTTAGTTATAGATTGCAGCAGATTTAAAATGCAAAAATCAGCCAGGGGGTATTTTTCTTACAGCACCAACCTATATACCACATCTATTCCAATAGGATCAGATAGTAAAATGTGTCAATTGCCCATTATAGGAGCATTAAATAGTTATAATACTGTATGTATCCATATGTTGCATGTCTTTATTGGCCCTTTGTGAATTCTAGAGGCTCTGGAACTCAGTTAACTTACGGAATGCTAGAAACAATGAGTTGTACATTTCTCTAGCATTTAATGAGTTAAATATCTTACATAGTTACAAAATTATATAGTAAATTATGTTTAAAAAAGACACATGTCCATCAAGTTCAACTGTTGTCACAGTATAACCAAGAAAACAAGATTTTTTAAACCTTCTCAAATCCTAACTGGGTATTACTCTTTTTTCTTAGAACTTTTTATTTTACCTACTAATACACAGTATAACCACCTGTTTGTACCCTTCTGCAGGAAATGCATCTAATCTTTTCTTAAATGTATCCATTGTATCTGCCATTATCACATTCTTGGGCAAGAAATTCCACAGTTTAACAGATATTACTCTAAAAAAAACCCTTCCTCAGGTAAAACCTCCTTTACTCTAATCTTAAGGGGCTGCCCCTAGCATACCTCCCAAGTGTCCCTCTTTAGGAGTGACAGTCCCTCTTTTAGACCCAAATCCCTCTGTCCCTCTTTCCCACCCTGGTGTCCCTCTTTTTAGGAGATCAGACTGTGTGGTGTGTGTATATAAGTGTATCACATTGTTCTACAGCAATAAAACTCACATTATTGTTTGTTTAAACATCAGTATATGTGTATTTATACATTAGTCTGTGTAAATAAAACACTTTATTGATCTAAATCGTGTATTAGGTTACACATGGAGGCATCAATAGGTCTTGAAATAGCATAAAAATTCTAGGTAATGCTCTGCCCACAGGCAATGCCCCCAGCAACACCCCCTAAAACACAATTGTCCCTCTTTGTCAATTTGAAATGTTGGGAGGTATGCCCTAGTTATTTGATCATAACTTGGAATGAACAGCTCAATAGAGAAATCCTTGTGTTGACCTTGTATGTACTTATACAGTGTAACAAGATCTACTCTTAATCATCATTTCTCTAGAGTAAATAAACCAAGTTTGTCTAGACATTCTTCATACTTCTAGCACTCCATTCTCTTAATTAATTGTTTTACTGCTCACTGTACTCTTTGCAGTTATAGAATATCCTTTTCTTAGAACTGGTGCCCAAAACTGCACAGCATATTCGAGGTGAGATTTTACCAATGATATGTACTCTTGCTTCAATACCCTTTTTATGCAAGAAATGTTTTTGTTTACTGTTGCTACTGCTGTTTGATACAGGTCACTGTTTCCAAGTTTGTAGTTTACAAGGACTTCGAGATCTTTCTATTGCAAAGTGTCCTAAAATGATTCCATTATGTTCATAAGTAGCATAAGAGATTTGTTCTTCCCAAATGCATAACTTCACTTTGCCACATTAAACTTCATATTCCATTTGTTTGGCAAATCTGTTATTTTATGTAAATCCTTTTGTAGATAACAAACATCCTGCTTTGAATTTATTACGCTGCATAATTTCATGTCATCTGCAAATACTGAAATGTTTCTCTCTATAACTCTTTCTATGTCTTCATTAATAACATTTAGAAAAGCAGTGGACCAGGTACTGAACCCGGAGGTACCCCACTCAACTCCAGCTGTATTAGAGCATGTTCCATTTAGGCACATTTGTCCCTATCCTTCAACCAGTTTTCTCTCCAGGTGCAACGTTTATCCCCTAGTCTCAATCTCCTTATTTTTTACACCAGTCTCCTGTGTGGCACTGTATCAAATGCCTTTGCAAAATCTAGATATACAACATCTTCATAAAAATAAATATCCTTCTAACAATAAAATTCAGTTTTCTCTCCTGTACATTCCTCTATTTTTCACTGTTATTCTTTGTACTCTCACTTTATGCATCTTTTTGTAAATCCTCTGAATTTTTATATTACTCACTTATTGTATATAGTTTTCTTTTCCTTTATTCTATTGCTTTCCCTGGCTTTTTCATTCGTGCTTTCTACTCCATCTCATTTAATTACTTTATTCTTACCACTTATTTCCTTTATTGGTCCATCTGCCTGTCTTATCACAATACAACTCACATATTTTTTTCTAATCTAATCTTTTAGATCACTGGTCCCCTAATTCATTTTTGTTTTTTTGTATTCAGTTTAACCCCTGTGTCTGGTAAGCCAGAGGTTAATGTCCAGACGACAGTGTGTGACCTTTGTGCAATCTGGAGATGGGATGTGGAGGATGGTAAAGAGACAGACATCTGGCAGCAGAGCGCCCATCTGAGGGCAATTCAGATCTCTTTCTCTCTCTGTGTGTGTTGTTCACATTGCAGTTTGAACCAGACCCTATTGACTGTGCACAGAAAAAGCTCAGTAAAGGCGCAGTTATAGAACCGCATGCACAAAGATACAAATGGAGAAATTGTGGAGCAATCGAGACTTTTTCACCTATAGGACTCTATTAGAAGTATAGGTGCTTTGCAGTGTGTTGAAGACCTATCTAGTATTGGAAGGAGTTAAAGGCCCTGTTTGGTTACAGTGCAGTTGGTTTGCTCCAGAGTGGCACCTCTTTATCTTGATAAATAAGGCCCATAGAGAGAGAAGTGGGTGCATACAGATCATTGAGAGAGGAGAGTGTGCGGGAAATATGTATCAGCGTAGGAAGCATCTTTAGCATATAAAAGGTTAAACTCCCCATTTAAATCGGTGGGAATGTTTAGTAATTGTTATGGTAAAATTAGTTTGCTCCAGAATTGCACTTCTTTTTCTACATCAGCCTAGTAAGAGCACTGGCTAATCTTAGAGGTGAGATGTTACATCCCTCAGGAATTATTATTACCTTATTTCCAGCCCCTGGATGAGTGAGATTTTCCACTTATTCTCTGGATTTTGCAATCAGGGGGCTTGTATGAATAGTCCTTGGGGTCAATAATGGGTTTTAACCAGTAGACTTGCAAGAGATTATGGGGGCTGCTACTGGTATGCTTCCTACCCAATATTCTGCAGACGGTATCCTTTTAAAAGGTGGCACGCAAAACAGTGTGCGACCACAGGGTGCATTCAGCATGTCTCCCTGATTAAAATGGCGACATGAGAATCTCGCACTGTAGGAAAGCTAGAGTTTCTCATGTCACAGAATGAAATGTCACCTCTCCCCTTCTTAGCTCCCCAGCCATATTATCGCCAGCCATCAGTGTGTGAAAGAAAAAAAGTATCACAAAAATGTATTGCCCCGGCTGTCTCTTCCCTGCAGTGCATCAGATTCTCATGTCACCCTTTTAATCAGGGCGACAAGCTGAATGCACCCTGTGGTCGCATGCTGTTTAGCGTGCAACCTTTTAAAATTGAACCCTGCAGATAGACCATAAGAACTGGACATGGAGCTAATGGTAATACTAAAATAATGACAGTAATATTAACATACCAGCAGTCCCAAAATCCATCTATTTTTTATCAAAAGTAGCCATCTGTGAAAGGAAACAGAGGTTGATGTACTAAAGAAAAGTGGTGTAATTCTGGTGCAAGCCAAGTACACTATAGGAAATAAGTACAAATTCCCATTGATTTAAATGGGGCAATGTGTTGAAGACCTCTCTAGTTTTCAGGGGGTTAAACATCCAATTAAAATCATTGGGACTATTAATGTATTCCCTGTGGCACAGTTGGTTTGCCACAGAATTGCACCACATTCTCTTAGGACATCATAACCATAGACAATGTCATGCTAAAGACTCCACAGACCATGGGAAACAAATGAATACACACCCTGAATTATCTCTTTGAGTGCCAGAGAGGTAGGTAATGCATTGTCATGCAATGCATTGGTTATTTATCTGGCTCTTAAAGGGTTAAAGGCTTGAGAGGTCTCCAACACTTGGTTAAGCAATTCTGGGGTAAGTCAACAGCTCCATTGTGAAAAATAAATATAGCCATTGATTTAACCCCCTGTATGTAACATAGTAAATTAGGTTGAAAAAAGATACATGTCCATCAAGTTCAACCTTTACCTCATAATAAAGGAAAATGAGATTCATATAATCCTTCTTACCTTCTAATACACAGTATAACCATGGATGCTCCTTCTTGAAAGAATTGCATCTAATATTCTCTTAAATGTATCCATTGTATCTGCCATTACCACATCCTTCGACATAGAATGCCACAATTTAACAGCTGTTACTGTCAAAAAAACCCTCTTCCGTTGAAGTTGAAATTTCCTTTCCTCTAATCGTAAGGGATGGCCCCTAGTTATTTAACTTGGCTTGTTATGAAAAGCTCACTAGAAGAATCTGTGTATTGACCTTGTATATACTTATACAGGGTAACAAGATCCCACTTAAAGGGATAGTAATACTTCGTTTTAACTTTATTTTATTTTGTAGGCATTAAAAAAAACATGAAGAATGATATAAGTCTTATGTCTCAAACCTTTATGGTTTATGAGATATTCACAAGCAAAGTTTCCCCCTCCCGCCCCTTTTTGCAGTGAAAGCCATCTCTTCTCAGATGTGAATCTGGTTGTAAGACCAGACAGATAACAGAAGGGGACAATCTTCTTTGTATGAAAAGAATGAAAGCCCTTCCCCCCTTGACAAGTTTTTCAGCTTTTTCCCTTATCTTAATTGAAGATTGTCCCTCTCTGCAGTCTACCTGGGCACCTCCCTTCTTATCTGGCTGAACAGGGGGGGGATACTTTGATTGTGAATATCTCTTAAACCATAAAGGTTTGAGACATAAGACTTATATCATTCTTCATGTTTTTTTAATGCCTACAAAATAAAATAAAGATAAAACGAAGTATTACTATCCCTTTAAGTGTCTTTTCTGTAGAGTAAATAAACCAAGTTTGTCTAGATGTTTTTCATACTTCAAATCCAAAATCCCCTTAGAACTTTTCTTGCTTTTTCTACTGCAGTTTAACACTGATCACTGTTTCCAAGTTTACAGTTTACAGGGACTCCCAGATCTTTCTCTAGCAACAAGTCTCCTCGAATGAATCTATTAAGTTCATAAGTAGCTTTACAGTTTGATCACCCCAAAATGCATAACTTTATACTTTCCTACATTAAATTTCATATTTTGTTTGCCCAGTCTGCCATTTCATGTAAATTCCTCTGTAGAGAACAAACATCCTGCTCTGAATTTATATTTGTTGCAAAGTAAATTGTTGAGGAGAGACCTCTCTAGCATTCATGGGTTAAAGCCACATTTAAATCATGGGGAATTTGGGATTTTGTTTATCCCTATGATGCAGCTGGTTTGTCCAGAACTACTCTGGTTCTTCTTATCAGCCTCTCTGATTGTGGATCAAATATAAAAGTCTCTTTGTGAATAGCCATAAAACTTATTTCAGAGCTAATCATATTGACGTTATTGTTCAAGCTGTAACTATATTGTACATATGTTGCATTATGTATTAACATACCTCTGTATGCTGCTTCAAGCTTTTTGATGAACTGGGAACAAAATACAACAAATAACAATTGTACTTACATACTAAGTGGTGGTAATTAATTTTTTGCACAAATCTCACTACATTTGCTGCTTTCTGTATCACTTTCATTTTGTTGCATAATTTCTCACAAGGAGATGTTAATGCATTCTGTATACATACTTACAGTCCCCCGTTGCTATTAATAATAAATGACTTGCCTCAACCCACATTACAGGGAAAGTAGTAATATCATTTCATGTAGGCACTGGAACTGAATTTAGTCCTGTGCCTACCTAATGGCCATTTACTATGCTACGTGCCCAAAATGGTCCTCTGCACACCGCTAGCGCACAGGGGAGATCACTGGGGAAGTGTATGGCATTTTGGGGAATTACTTTCCTCTGCACTTTGTTTGACTTTACTCAGTTTCCTTGAGTATGATATTGGGAAGGGTTTACCCTATATGAGGGCTTACCCTAATTAATTATATCAGGGCTAGCCCTAATTAAAGTTTTAATCATGGTGGTAAATTGTTCATATGTTCTAGTATAGAAAGGGGCAAAATACAGCTCACAGGGGGATTTTCCCTGGCCCTCAGGTTTGTCTGGCAGTACCCAAAAAAGCAGTAGTTCTACAGAAAAATATCACTTTTGCCTTTTTCAGTACAATGAATCATTCTTCCAGACAAGAGATACAGAATTGATACTTTCACTGAGTAACAGTGAAAGTATCAATTCACAGCCTGTGATCAGACAGCCTGACAAATCATTTTCACTAACAACTCACACCACTAACTCTACCTCTGTTTTTCTCACAAACACTCACCTCTATCTATTACCAGTGAGCAAGGACATTGCTTGTGGGGCAAGGGATTTAGGCAGGGCTTGCATATATTTATTTAAGTATGGATGTAAGTACATAATTGCAATCTGGTTTATTCTCTTTGGAAGTACAAATGATGGCCCTCCAAAAAAAAATCATGCACATTGATGTGGCCTGCATGCCAAAAAAAAGCCCATTCCTGCTGTAGTACATTCCCTAGAGTGCAAGAGCACCACCTGGCATCTAGAGAGTAGTTTTGTTGCATTCCATGGAAGAGGTGAGCCACTAGTTATAGTTCTCTATAGAATGTGATAGCAACAGCTTTATCACTTTGTGACATTTTGAACTGTAATAGCTTTCAATAAAGCAACCATTACAGGACCAAAAACATCAGCCACAATGATGCTACAATAAAGAAGCAATTATTGGACTCCATACGATGTGTGCTGTCTCTCTCTGCCGCAGGGATACCCCAGGCTTAGTATACCTATATGTTTACACTTCATGGGGCCTGCACTATCAGCATTTGATTTGAGCATAACTATCTGGTTTTGCTTTGTGTCTGCCATTGTCAGATATTTTGCATTTTTATATATATATATATATATATATATATATATAATATATACTAAAACTTTCTCAATTATATTGCTTACTAAATTCCTATATTTTTATACCAAGTCTATGCACTAAGATCTCTTCCACTTGAGAAATCATGGTGCATAGGCTCAATAAAATAACATAGAAAATAGACAATTGATATCACTGGAGTCATCACTTCTTTAGTACATCTCCCCAGTGTCCATACAGTTATTGCAGTCTATGGGAGAAGTGATCCACCAGGGGTAATACATATGTATATAATTCCATGCAAAACAGAAGCTATAAAGGGTTTTCAAGCCCAGCACCTGCTTAACACCAGTTTACTAAGCTCTCCCCTTTATGCTGCTGGCACCAAGTCTATGGACATTTTGAGGTATTCATTTCCTCTACGCCTTGCTTAAAGCCATGTATTAAACAAAGCACAGTGTAAGTGAGGTAACTTTATCTCCATTTTCCTGAGCGTGTTGTGGGGCAGGCGGAAAAGGCTTTATGGCATTGGTATTAATGACAGCAGAACATGTGCTCAGGTATGCACTACAGCAATCATACTGTCTAATGCATAATGTGAAAGTGCAGCCAATGGCGTTGGAGATGAATGCCAGTTGAGCTGTGTTGTAGGACCTGTAAATTCACCCTACTCCTCAGATTGTGACAGAATACTTCTATCACTTTGTGTATTTAACCATTTGAGTGCTAGCGAGGTATCCAACACATTGGGGGAGATTCACTAAGCGGAAATAAAGAGGTGATCAAATGGTGATGACTTCTCCAGTTTATCACTTCTCCAGTCCCTATGTTATTCTGTGGAACCTGTGCAAAAAGATATCTTCAACTTTAGATATCATTGTGAATAGGCTCCATAGAATAACATAGGAACTGGAGAAGTGATAGACTGGATAAGTCTTCACCACTATATATCACCTCTTTATCACCGCTTGTTGAATCTCCCACATTGTGTTGTAATGCTTTGGATAACCCGCTGGCACTCATAGGATTAAATTGTTATAACCATTGTTTTATACAGCAGGAAAAGTACTGATACATTCAAAAACTTTACTGACCATTTAACCCCTTCAGTTCCATAGGATAGCCCTCTGGCACTCAAGGGGTTAAAGTAAAAATGGAATTAGTACTCTGTAACCTTATGTAAGGAGCCTGTTTTATGTTTGTGCAAGATAAAAACCAGTGTGTGATGTGCTTGATGCTCTTCGCTTCTCAGTGACGTTTTGCGGGAGCCGTTAATTATGATTTACTAACCTCTGCTTCTGTTGCTCGCTGACATAACTCAGCTCTTATCCTTTGAATCCCACTGCAAATTATACTATTACACTATAAGCTGTCCTCTTACAATGACATATATTGCTCCTTGTCACCGTACAATACAAGGAATATGGACAACATTCCAGGGGATCTGATGTGGGTAGAAGATAATGCTCGTTCTGTCAAGTACCACACTGAATAAACTCAGCCATATGCACAAAAGCAAAACTGGACAATTGTGGGGTAAATGAACTACACCATGAGGAACATCTACATTTTCCATTGAATGGAAAAGTGCTTTTTTTAACTTTTTAAATGCTAGCGAGGACTCCAATGCATTGTGTGAGTTCAACTCTCTGACATTTAACGGGTTAAAATTCCCATGTAAATCGATGAGAATTTGGGGATTCATGTGTTTTTGCACACACGTCCCATTGACTGCTCCATATACACATCTTCTATACAAATAAGATGCTTTGGGGCATCACTGTGTCATTTGGAGCAAAGGTCCATATTTATCAAATGAAACTGGAGTTATTCTGGACTGAACCAAATGCACCATAGGGGAACAAATACAAAATCTTAAATTCTCAGGCCCTTGAATGCTCCAATGGAGACCTTTGTAGCATTCAAGGGTTTAGAATCCCAATTTAATTAAACAGTGATGTTTATTTTGTTCTGTATCCTGCAGTTGGTTTACTCCAGTTTGCACTTATAAATACGGGCCAAAGTACCCTGCAGTTTTTTTTTGTTTTTATTTTTGCAAAAGCTCCGCAGTCCATTTCACTGCAAAGCCTACCCCTCCCTAATCCTCATTCTGTGTAATGTGGAAAATAACATTGGCAGAGCAGCTGAGAGATGTGAGCAGAATATTTTTTTGCCATAAACGCACCTGCAGTTTGTCCGCAGACAGCCTCGGGGAGGGTGCAAGAAGAGAAGGAGGGGGTTACATTTGGCTTTTATTTATTTACAGTGTGCAGATGCTAGGAGACAATCAGAAAATGTAGAAAGAGGGGAGAGGGGAAGTAGAGAGGTAAGGAGGGAGAGCGAGAGAAAGAAGGTGTGAGGGTAGAAAGAGAGAGAGAAAGAGGGATGGGGTGAGGGGGTGAGGGAAAGGAGAGGGCAGAAATGTAGGAGAGAAAGAGAGCAGAGAGGGAGGGATAGAAAGAGAGAGAGGGGGTACAGGGAACTAAAGAGAATGAAAGAGAAGGTGGGGTGAGAGAGTTGGAATGGAAGAGGATATGGTAGAAAGTATGAGAAGGATGGGAGGAGGGACAGAGAAAGAGAGAGGCTAGATTGAAAGTGGAGGACACTGAGAGATAATGAGCTAAACATGTCAAACTGTAGGTGAGTTGGCATAAAGAAAGAGAGGTGTAAGAAGTCACAGAGAATGCAAAAAATATAAATTACCCAGATATAAATCTTTGAGAGAGAATAGGAGATGGATGGTGGAAACAAGGAAATGAATGAGTGAAGAGAGACAAAGGCAAATAAGAAAAGGAGGGGACATAGAGGAGAGAAAAATGATGTTGATGTAGGCAGATGACTGAGAATAGGAGAGCAGATAAGGGTATTGTAATGGGAGAACAGAGACAAAAGGTGAATGGGCATATTGACTTGATGACAGAGGAACTGAGTCAATAAAGGATGAGCATAGAAACAGAAAAGAATTAATAAAAGAGACTGAACAACAGACATGGAAATTGATCAGATTGGGGCATCTCTGGAAGCGAAGGGTTAACCTCTTTGACTCTAGAGACGTCTCCAGTGCTTTGCAGAGAATATGTTGGACATGTGTCTAGCATCTGAGAGGTTAATTCTTCTGTTGTTCATAAATTAACACTGGGAAGGGTTACTCAGATACCCCCTGGGGACTAGAGGCATCATCAGAGTTTTTCTTATCAGTATATTGAATATGTCTTTAGACACCCTAGGGGTTAACCCTTTGAGTGCCAGAGGGGTACACAACGCATTGCTTTGCAATGCGTTGTGTACCCCTCTGGCGCTCAAAGGTTTAAATAATTGGAGACCTGTCTGCATGATCTCATTACTTCCCTTAGTTTGATCTGACATCAGCTTTTTCAATATGTAGCCTACTGTATAGGGTCTAATGGTCAACAGGTATATGGTGCAATTCTGGTGCAAAGTAACCGCACCATACAGGAAAAATAATCATTCCCAAGGGATTTAAATAGGGTTGTTAAGACTTTGAGTGCAGTAAAGGTATCCAACTAATTGAAGTGCAATGCTTTGGAAATCTTACTGGCATTCAAAGGGTTACCCTCTTGAATGCTAGAGGTCTCCAATGCATTGGGATTTACGTGCCCCATTTAAATCATTGGGACTGTGCTGCATTTCTCGTGGGTGACTTATCACCTCATGTCAACAAACCAGAGTCCAACATGCTACAACTTTACTGTGTTCCTACAGGAGTGGTCTATGGGGTGCTAACAAACTTCATACACAAGAGTGATGGAGGTTACTATGCCCATCTAGACCCCCAATATGTGGTCAACCCAAATGAGCACCAGCCAGTAGCATTGGATGGCTGTTAGACACACCCCTCCGTCTTGATCAGAGATGGAACTCAGGAGAGAGGTGAGTGAAACAACATGGGCGACAGCACTGTTGCAGGGGGCTGCAGGAGGTCTGTAAACCCGTGTGAAAGAGCCCAAATGGGATGTGATCTCCTTCTCAAGGTAGTAATATGTCCCTGTTCATGTATAGACTACAGCTGTGTCCAAATGCAAATAAACGTAAATAGATATAACTGACTGAAGTATACAGAACACATTCCTAACCAATTTATTAACACCTTGAGGACTGTTGACTTGCCAGGACAATCACAGAATTCCATGCTCTGAGGGCGAATCATGGTGTTGGCATGCATGTCATGAATTAATGATCAAAATGCGCCTAAGAGTGCTCTGTGATTTTGCCGTGGAGGCTCTAAGTGACTGCTCCAGGACAGAGCAGTCAGTTTTAGCCATTCGCTGGTAGTGCCACCCATGTGATAGCTGCTACAGCCATCTGATTGAAGTGCAACCACATAACAAAGGCAATATTCATAAACATTGCCTTTGTCACTTTTTTCTTCCCCATTTTTTTATGTGAATGCTATAGGTCATGCAAGGTCAGGCATTGAATGGATATGTAGTGGTCAAGTTGCAGATTTTGAGTCATATGTTATATGGGTGTTGTAAAGCATTGGCTATTGTGAAATTAAACCTCTGAACTCTAGAGGGCTACCCAATTAATTGTTTTACAATGAGGGCTAATCCGTGGCATGCTCTATAACATTTTGTTTTGTGCTTATTAAAAGGTGGTATTAACTCTTAAAGTACCATTGCATATGATATTGCATTAGGCAGCATGTGCTATAAAAATATAAAAACCCTAGGCATATTGGGTACTCCCAAATTCAGGGCAAGTCAATGGATATATTTAAGGGCATTTTTTTCAGATGCACTAATTGAGTAGAAATCATCACAGGAATCCTTATCAAAAATGTTGTCCTCTTATTTATATTATAATCAAACATGATGGGTTATACAAATAAATATGGCATCAAAAGAAAGCCCCACCTATCCTTAAAAAAATATAGAGAAATTGTGTGTGTGTGTTTACTAAATTAATTAGAGGGAAAATATTCTTGAACAAAGATATACTAAAAAGGCCAACATTGTTCTTGTCCTCTCGTGTAATGATAGCCCTTGTCCCTAACGTGTTAAACAAATTAAGAGCCACATATTTTATTGGTATAGTTCACTTTTAAAAGGATAGTAATGTTTCACAAAAACAGCACCTCCAATTAATCTTCATAGTATTTGAGCCATGGAGAGTGTTATTTCAGTAATGTCAGAATTGAAGTTCAAGAGTAATTGAATGATAAAGTATCCCTCTCCCGCCCCTTTTACTGATATAACACTGCTCAGCTGAGAGCAGCAAGGAGGTGTCCAGGTGGATCACAGAGAGGGACAATCTTCAATAAGCATAAAGGAAAAACCTGAAAAACCTGTCAAGGGGGGGGCAGGGTTTTCATTGTTCTCACAGTTAGAAGATTGTCCGTTGCTGTGAGCTCTCTGGTCTCAAGACCAGATTCCACATCTGAGGGGAGGTGGCTTACACTAGGTAAAAGGGGTGGGAGGGGGATACTTCATCATTCAATTACTCTTGAACTACAACTCTGACAGTACTGAAATAACACTCTCTATGGCTCAAATACTATAAAGATTAATTGGAGCTGCTGTTTTTGTGAAACATTGCTATCCCTTTAAATTCATCTCAACCACCTGTATATAACCCAGGGCTCAAAATTTCCACTCGCCACTAGTCAATGGCAAGTGAAAATTTAGCCCTGGCGAGTAGAAATTCAGCCCTGGCGGGTATGTTATGGCTTGCAGTGGCGAGTAACTTTTCAGGTCTGGCTAGTATCAAAGGACTTCAAATTTTAAGCCCTGTTTATAACCTATGTCCTAATTAATTTCCCATGCATCTCAGATCTGTTTTAACAATGGGGCAAAGTGGGCAGCTGGCCAGAGCCAATGTAAGGAAGAACCCCTACCAGTCTGGGAGAACCTCTGACTCTAAATAGTTTGGCACACTCTGGATCGCTCCCTCCCTGATGATCTGGCACACAGTAAAACTTGCTCATCATTGTGTGGAGAAGGCTGTGAAAACTATTTTGTCAAGTCACTGTAAGTGTAAGCGCTTAGCATTGTGAGAATCTTGGTGTGAGCACTCTCCCTTGTATTGAAGTAATCTCAAAATCACATAGAGGTTTAATTAAAAAAAGGTGTTAAGAGATCCCATTGCTTTATACTATGCCCAGAGACCATCAGTGGCATTAAAACAGCCCAATGTCCTCTACATTTTAAATCCCCAAAAGCAGGGCTCTATATTCCTCTTGCTGTGAAAATGTGTCACTGTTTTTTTTTAATTCATAAATAAAATTTGCAATAATGATAAGATGAACTAAACCATTGTATAGAACTTTGTAAATCTAATAATTTATAGTTATTCAAGGGACTGTATGATGCCAACTTTAACATTCTTACATTCTAATTTCCATTATGTCATTTAAAAAATGGTAAAATGAGTGTCTTTTGGTATAAGCACTTGCCTCCTAGACTGGGGGCCATCAGTATTATGAGGAATACCAGAAGCATCTCATTTTGGAATGATTTTATAATATTGTCCAGATTTTGTTTTGCTTCTCCATGGGGATTTAAAAAAAAAAGCTTTGCCCATCTTAACTAAAAAACATGGATTGGTTCCTCAAAACCTCAACGTACAATTTAAATCTTCGAACCTTGCATCCCATCCATCCTAAATTAAACAGTGCCTTGTGTGCATTGAGTTAAAGGGGATCTCTCACCTAAATATATGTAATGCTCATTAGTTAGAGCATTTATCAAAAAGACAGAAAATATTGTTCATTGTTTTAAAAAAACAGTTACATGTGCAAAAATTAAAGTTTAAAATGTTCGGCAGCCTACTTCCGGCTTGCCGACCAGAGGCAGCTCCCATCCCACTACCCATCATCCTCCCATGACGGAGGCTGTCTGTCACTAAGGTGGAGCGATCGCATTGGCTAGATATCGATCTCTGCCCATGCGATCGCTCCACCTTAGTGACACACAGCCTCCGTCATCGGAGGATGATGGGTAGTGGTACGGGAGCTGCCTCTGCGCGGCAGGGTTCGGCAAGCTGGAAGTAGGCTGCTAGACACTTTTTAAACTTTCATTTTTGAGCATGTAACTGTTTTTTTAAAACAATGAACAATATTTTCAGTCTTTTTGATAAATGCTCTAACTAATGAGCATTACATATATGTAAGTGAGAGATCCCCTTTAAGAAACTCAATTGCCCTTCACTGAAATGAGGAAACTTTTTGCCTTATATACAAAACCCCTAAATCTGACGACTACTACTACTACTAGCACAGGCAGGGCAGTTGTGAAGAAGCCCTGAGGCTAGGGTTGCCACCCAGCCAGTATTTTACCGGCAGGCCGGTAAAAAATTGGCTTCTTTCCAATGTTAAGTCTATGGAGAGAATGCCTTGGCCGGTATTTTTTTGAAGAAAATACCGGCTGGGTGGCAACCCTAATAGGAATACATTTCCAATACTGTTTAGTTTAGTTGTAACCTTCCTTATTTTCCCTTTGTATTTGAGAGAAAAACAGCAAAATGTATGAGTTGTATAGCCAGAACAGCTTCATTCCTCCCTGACCATTTAACAACAGAATTAAATTAGTTTCTTCCTATGTAACTGGGAATGATGGGAACCTTGTGTGAGGTCCTCTGATACAGGACCTATTCAGGGTACACCCATATGATAATATTACCCTGCCTAAAAGCCTTTACAAATGGGTGTCTCTTAGATATATGTAGTATAAATTGCCTACTGCTAAAATGTGGAATTGACTTCCCTGTGACTTTGGACAAATTAAACTTCTCCTTATGGGAACAAACGTAGCCAAATTAACCAGTACAAATCTGACTTCAGTCCAATAAGAAGTGATAGAGAATCATTTTTAGAGGATTTTTCACAAAAGAGCATTGTTGTTAGATAACACACATTGTGCTTTAACTCTTTGAATGCCAGAGTGGTATCAAATGCATTTCTCCACACACACAAAGGGGTTAAAAAGAAAGTAACAATAGGGTATTTTGGAGGTCAGCCTTCAAGATCAGGAATATATGAGTTTTAGTAGGTAAAATAACATTGGATATGTAAAGTAGCACCATTACATCACTGGTGCACTTCAGAACAGAGGTTCTTATGTACAAAGCCATAAATGGAACAATCCAGCTGCACCACAGCATACAAATACACATTGACATTGATTTAAATAGGTAATTTAACCTCTTAAATGCTAGACAGATTTTCAGTATATTGCTTCCCTGCCTTTTGATATTCATTTGAGTTAGAATTAGAATTGAGTTAGAATCTAAAAACAGAGTGTAACTGTTTATAATTTTAAAATTTCCATATGTATGAATATTTGTATGTATTAATAACATGTAATATATAATGTTTCTCAATTTGTGTAAATATGCAACCCTCTACTGAAAACTATCCAGGACATACTTGAAAACGAGAGAAATCTCAATGTATTCTTCCTGGTAAAACATTTTCTAAATAAATAAAATTGCTGCAGTGGAGCATTTCTGAAATGAATGCTGTTAACCTTGAAAATGCTGGCAATGTCTCAAACATTGTGAAGCAATGCAATAGAGCCCTTTCTTACGTTCTAGGGGTTAACCCTTTGAGTACCAGAGGGGAAGCAGTACATTGCTCTGCAATGCATTGCATACTCCTCTGACACTCAAAGGGTTACAATTTTTAAACTGATAGAAATTTGTAGTTGATCCCTATGCTGCAACTGCTTTTCTCAGAGTTTCTCCACTTTACTTTATACGTGTGCCATGATTGTAACAATCTGAGCCTGACTCCAAATCTTTGTGACTTTTAGATAATCAATGAGAGAGGCATGCCCTTTTATTTTATTGTTAAGTCCTTTACTACAAAGACCATATGCTTTCTTCCCATAACCAATTCTCTGCTAGAGGACATGGCTCTACATCAAAAGTATTGGGCCCCTCCACCACCACCAATGCACTGGTAGTGCCTTCTGGCAGAAAAGAGGTTAAAGGCTATGGGGATTGCGGTGGGAGCTTCCCCGGAATGCTGGGGACACCCTCACTGTGGGTGGGAGTTAGCTGCATGCATTAATCTTTCAGCTGTGATCACAGCCTTTCATGCAAAATCCCCCACTCCCCTCGTACCCCCCATCCCTTGGGGCCCCTAGAGGGAATTTCCCCCTCATCTCCCTCCCCTCTGCTTTTCTGTCTCCCCATCCCTTTCCTCCCCCCTCTTCTCTGGCCCAGCATGCTGTTACTGTCAAACTGCTTGTTCTTCTGGTGTCCCTGGAGGCACCTTAACAACATAAGAATGTGCTTCCCAGGCCCTGTCAGATGGGGAAAACAGCCTTTGATTAACAGTGACTGTAATTAGGCTCCAGCCAGCTGCTGCAGCTATCCAGGCTCCCATAGCAGTGGGCCTCTTGACAAGTACTGGGCCCCATTTACAGACGGGGAGGGCATGTCACAGGAAGAGAGGATGCTGGGAAAGAAACTAATGGAGGGCAGTGTTGATATTGCCATTAGGGAATCTCTTGGGATGGGGCAGGTAGCAGCTCAATCTCTTTAGAAATTCAACAATACAGAAACTAGACTGCAGTACCCTTGAATAATCGTTGCATTTCCTAGCATTCTCAATAAACAGCGGTTCAGTCTAAATGACTTGCTGCCAAGTATTCCAATTCTTCTTTATTTTCTCTCTGCTGATTTGGATTTATTATAACACCTTTTGTGTTGGAAATGTCTGAAAAACAGTTGCAAATCTTAAGTGGGATTAACAGCAAATGTACAATTACATATCCAGCAAGATGAGGGAAGAGACCTTTGTTATTAGAGAGGTTCTGAGGATATTACAGCAACCCCACTTCACCATAGGGACCAAATAAAAGTTCTCCAAATGTCCTTTGATTTAATGTGGTGTTTATCCCCTTGAATACAACAGAGGTCTCCAATGCACGGCTTCACAATATGGTGAAACTGAAAATCTATCTAGCATTCAATGTCTAAATGACCCATTTAAAACCAGTAGCAGTTTTTTTGTTATGTATGGTGTATTTGATTTGTCCCAGAATGCTTCAGTTCTTTTTAGTACATCAGCCTACTCGTGTTTGTGGAAACGTCAACCTCAAATGACTCCCTATTTTCGTTCAATTCTTAAAGGTAATGATAATTCAAAATTAATGTGCCATTATTTGACAAGGAAATCCTATTTCTGCTTCATCCAGTAAAGCTTTCTTGGAAGCCTTCTATATACTACAGTCATGTATAATTTTGATGTTAAATTGAAATATATAACCCAAATATTGTATTTTGGTTTTATTTGTTCATGTTCCTTAACCCCTTGAGTGCCAGAGAGGCACTCAGTTCACTGTGGTAGCACTCAAAGCGTTAACCCATTGATTGCCAGTGATTGAACACATACCTCTCTGGAACTCAAAGTGTTAAAAGGGTATCTCCACTGCTCAGAGATGCTTCTTTCAAATGTTATTGCTGTGCAGATATATTTTTCATGAGAATTTGAGTTCAAGATTGTTTTGTGACCAAGAGGCACTGTAGCTATAGAACTCTATGGAGAATGAGTGTGTGTGTGTGTATGTGTGTGTGTGTGTGTGTGGGGAGGGTACTAAGTTAAGTTAAAGGTAAGATAAACTGTCCAATTCCTATGATATTCTATGAAGCTTGCTTAACCCTTTCAATGCCAGAGAGGGATACCTCTCTGGCACTCAAAGGATTAAGTTGGAGACATCTTTGTTCATAGGCACCTTAGAATAACATAGAGATTGGAGAGCTTATCTCAATGGAGAGTTGGGAGAGATGGCTCTGTAGCATCTGCTTAGACCTGAGGTTGCAGGTTCTAGTCCTGGCAAGGTCAGCTCAGCCTTTCACCTCTGAGGTATATAAAATGAGTCCAGGACATACTTGAAAATGAGACATAATCTCAATGTATTCTTCCTGGTAAAATACTTTCACAAAATAAAAATAAAAAAGCACCTTATTGCATAACACCCTTTATATCTGGGATACTCAGCTTTCCCTAGACAGCAATAGTAGTGTCATCTGCCACAAAATATTTGATCTGCAAAAAAACATGTAACTAAAGCATATCACAGTGGGTGTACCCTTGCATTGTATTATGCCAGTGTATTGCTTTAGTGTTCATGGTCACCGCAGTTTTATATTTATTTATTCATTCAAGATAAAGTCTATGAGATTTGGCTTCTCATACATCTAGCAGACACAACATAAAGAAAAAATGATCAGTTGAAAACACTATGAATGTTGTCTATGCCCCAGTAAATGGGATTGTCTGGCCACAATAGGCAACTTTTCTATCACTGTTAGATTGTTTATTTGACTGAGGTGTACTCCTTTAAGGCCCAGAGGGGTGTACAATACATTTCTTAGTGGGTTAAGATGTCTGGATTAAATATGGTAGATGTTAGAAGGTTGCACCTATTAAAACTTTGAGTGCCAGAGGGGTACACAATGCATTGCAAAGCAACGCATTGCGTACCCCTCTCCCACTCATAGGGTTAAACATGCTCTATTTCATTCTATATTTCAGGCCAGTTAGTTACATCTTCACCAGAAATTCAGTATTTGAAGTAAAAGATTTAAAAAGGAATTTATTATATTCTGGAATGTCGTATGATGTAGCTTTCACCCCTTGGGTGCCATTATAAAGCAATGTGTTTGAGAAGTCTATAATATCCAAGGAGTTGACAACCTTTTGAGAATTGTACTCGTGGGTATTGTGGCCTGGAATGGAATATTATGATTTGGCCTTATTCACATGAAAGTGAGATAAGTGGGATATATAACTGAGAGCATCACTAAAAACTGGTGCAGTCCTAGGGGAAGAAGAAAGATGTCAAACACAAAAAGCTTTATTCTAGTAAGGACACTCCTTCTATGAACATGTAGTAAAGAGAGTATTCTTGTATCTGCCAGCTGTGCTGGATTTCTAGCGACGGTGCCTTGTTTTGGGTACCTGTTTCTGAATCCTACTGTTCCTGTTTTTGTCCTTGTTTTAAAGTGTAATTTCAACCTTACATTCTATGTTCAAATAGGTTATGAACCTAGCGCATGATAGTATTATTTATATGATTTCATGTAGTATGTAGGTGTGGGTTATGTCTAAAATGCCATAGAAGGGCATATTCAAGCCGTTTCATGAGCTTTGGTATTGCTCTACCTCAGGGCTGTATAAATTCAGTCCTCAAGGGCTACCAGCAGGCCAGGATATAAGGATTTCACTCACTAAGAACAGATGAGTTAATCAGTGTCTCATTCATTTTAACTGACTTATTTGAGTTTAACCAGGGAAATCCTTAAATCCTGGCTTGTTGGTGGCCCTTGAGGACTGAACTTGGACAGACCTGCTCTACATGGTACTATGCCCCATTTGTAACACCGTAATGTGGCTGTGGAGAGGAAAAAGTGTCCCTTTTATTGACTGTTTTTAATGTTGGCAAGTAAATTATTCAGGTTTACTGTTGCCAGATAATCCCTTTAAAAATGAACACTTATGAAGAATGCATGCTGCTTTGTTACCATTGCAGCAAACTATTAATCTCTGCAGCCATGCAGCATGAATTCTTCATATATGCCCCTTTGTAAGAGCTGATCAAGCATCCTTATTCATGGTCCTTCCCACATCTTTAATTGAAACAATATTAAATGGCTTCTAGTGTAATGTACAGATACAAAGCCTGAACAATCGCTGACTGCAGGGGAATCTGGTCCTGGGACCAGCCTGTGGCTCTGCAGCAGAGCCGAGATTGCGTTAATGAAAAAATAAATCCTTCACTGAAACGGTCTTCTACATGTGCTTGCAAACCAAACACACATAGAAGACAGTTTCAGTGAAGGATTTCTTTTCCATTAACGCAATCTCGGCTCAGCTGAAGTGCTGACGTCAGGCGGGGGGAACTTTGACAGCGATTATCTCTCAAACAGTAAAGGTTTGGAAGATGGCACTGGGGGCATTTCATTTCTTTTTTTAAGGGCTACAAGATGCAGCTTTGGAAAAATTAAGTATTACTATCCCTTTAAATGCTTCAAATGAACAAAAGAAAAAAGGGGCAATTCTAGAGTAAATGAACTGCACCAAAATACTCCAGATCCCCATTTATTTAAATGGGGTGTTTAACCCTCGAATGCTACAGATGTATCTGCTGCATTTCTTCACAGTCTGCTGGAGACTTGTCTTGTATTCAAGGGGTTAAAGGGCTCATTTAACCCTTTGAGTGCCAGAGGTGTATGCAACACGTTGGTACTTCCTTCTGGTACTCAAAGGGTTAAATCAATGGGATTTATCAGTGGGGCCCACATCAATCCTATGAATACCAGAGGGGTATCCAAAGCATTGCTTGTCAATACGTTGGATGTCCCACTGTCATTCAAGGGGTTAAGCAGGTGCACAATTACAAATGTATTTTCAGTTAGTGATTGGGCATTTTGAAGGGCATTATTTATTAAATGTATCGAAGTCAAGGTATTCAGTTTTGGAACTCCTGACACAGTAATGGATCTACTAATTAAAGATGTATTTGAACAATTTAGCACACATTTTGAGGGCAACTTTTTTCTAGGCAACTTAGTAAACCAATATAAGCTTGTAAGATGATGTGGTAGTACTATCATTATTATACTCAGTACTCACAAACCATTCAGTTGCACTGGAGTCACCTGCCCATATTTATGTCCCACATCCTACGCATTTTATCACTTGCTTCTTGGCTGTTTCACAGTGGAGAGGGGCCTACTAAATGTCTAAAATGATTTACACTTGCCCTAATTTTCCAGGTTCTGCTGCTCTTGAGATTCTGAAGCAAATATTTACTTTCTATTGATCATTGAATTAAAGGGATAGTAATACTTAATTTTTCCCTCATGTTATAGTCCTTAAAAGTTGGAATTAAACGAGACCAGCGAAATCTCTCAAACCTTTATGGTTTGAGAGACATCCACATTCAAAGTTCCCTCTCCTTCTCTCTCCCCTGATGTCAGCATTCTATCTGACAGCAGGGGAATCCGGTCCCGGGACTGGCGGCGGCTCTGCAGCAGTGCTGAGATCTTGTTATAGAAACAGAAATCCTTCACTAAAATGGTCTTCTACATGTGCTTGCAAACCAAGAATACGTAGAAAACTATTTAAGTGAAGGATTTCTGTTTCTATAACGCAATCTCAGCACTGCTGCAGAGCCACCGTTTGCTCACGGACCGTATTACCCTGCTGTCAGCTATAATGCTGACATCAGGGGAGAGAGAAGGAGAGGGAACTTTGAATAAGGATATCTCTCAAACCATAAAGGTTTGAGAGATGCCGCTGGTCTTGTTTAATTCCAATTTTTAAGGGCTATAACATGAGGGATAGTAAAAATGAAGTATTACTATCCCTTTAAAGAAAAGCCATGTGAATAGGATGAGAATTAACATACTAGTTTTTTCACATCTTTCCTGACTAACGAGATCTTGGCTCAGCTGCAGAGCCGCCTTATGAAAATGAAACCGGATATCCCTGCAGTCAGTACAATGCTGACTTCAGGGTAGGGGGAGGGAGGGGGGAACTTTGCTTACGGTTATCTCTCAAACCATAAGGGTTTGAAAGATGACACTAGGGGCAATTGAATTCATTTTTAAATAGCTACACTATGGGGATTAGTAATATTAAAGTATTACTATCCCTTTAAAGATGAGTAAGTCAATACAGTTTACCACTTCTCATTAATAAACTGGAAAATTGTCCTGGATTTCTTGGATTGTTTTCCAAATTAACTCAAAGGGTTCTATGTGCAAAAGAAAAGTAGAGTAATCTTAGAACAAAAGAAAATGGGTCTTTAACCCCTTGAATGGGTTAGTCTGTCAATTTGTCTTTAGCAGTTCTTAATGCTTGAAGTATAGAGCTTTGAAAATCGAATTAATTTTTTTTGCATTTTAAAAACATATCATTTTAAAATACCAACGATTTATTTAGAATTTTATTTAGAAAATGTTTTACCAGGAAGAATACACTGAGATTTCTCTCCTTTTCAAGTGTGTCCTGGAGTGTTTACAGCAAGAGATGTGTATTTGCACAAATACAGAGACATAATACATATATATATATATATATATATATATATATATATATATATACACACAGACATATACTAAAAATGTTATATACAGTTGCATATTGTTTTTAGATATGAAGAAGCAGTTATTTTTAAGGATTTTAGGCTGGGAGATCTGACTTTTTTCAGGCAGATTGTTCCAGACTTTCAGAGCCCTGAAGGAGAAGGCAGATCTTCCTGCTTCTTTCTTGTAATGTGGTATACGCAGTGAGTTGTTTGCAGTGGAGCGGAGGTTATAGTTAGTATGGAGAGCTGGAGAGAGCATACTGCTCAGGTAGTCTGGTAGTTTTCTAGAGAAGTGGTTATAAACCATGCAATAGAGGTGAAGGGCATGTCTAGATTAGAGTGTTAGCCAATTTAGTTCTTTATACATATCACAATGATGGGTTGTGTAATTACATTGAAGGTTAAAGCTGCATAATGAGTTATACAGTATCAATTTTACAGTGCACAGCAGTGCATTGACTACCCCTTTGGCACTCAAAGGTTATCTCCTTGCAAGCTAAAAATGTCTACACTGCATTAGCATCCAAGCCAAGGTGCCCAACAGAGGTCTCTAATAAGGAAAGTGACTTTTGTCTGATTCTGGGTTGTAAATATCCAAAAGAGGCCTCTATACATATGAAGCCTTTGGAACGCAGTCTTTGACTATTCATTGCCTAAATTGACCCTGAACCATATTGTCTGGGTTCACTAGAGGTAAAGGGTTTTAATTATGGTTCCAGGTCTTGTAAAAATGTGCAGTGTTCGAAGCAGAGCTTCCCTAGGGTAAGGCAGAATGAGTGAGACAGAGAAAAGAGAGGCAGAGCTGTGTGATCTGCCCAGGAAAGTTTATGTTTTGACACAGGAATGTAGGAATTTGTTCTGTTCCCCACAGCCACCCCTGATGTTTTACAACTTATGTGAATTATCAGTGGTCCTGAGGTATGTGCTGTTGCTTCACAAGATGGTGCACACAACAGAGAATAAACTTAACCCATTGAGGCCAACTTGGCTAAGATACTAAGAGGAAATTAAATAATTTTGAGGCAAACCAGCTCCATCTCAGGGACCAATTAAAAATTCCCGATATTACCATAGATTTTAATGGGCCTTTAAACCCCATGCAAACTAGTGAGATCTTTTTGTTTTGCAATGTGTTGGAGATTTCTCTAGCATTTGAGGCATTTTAATTTGTATCCCTATGGTACAATTGATTTGCCTGTGAATAACTCCTGTGGGGAAATGTACTATGGTTACAGTTAATAGCGAATTGTGTCTGGCAATGTGTTAAGAGCAGTTTTCTTTGGAGACTAAGACACATTTTGCCATATGCCCTAAGAATTAGGTATGCAAGTGAAGGGAAAGAGGCATTAATCATTAATATATGATATTGGTGTAAAGTTGTCATTGTGTTGGGGATGGCAAGAGGGCTGCTGAGAGAATGTGTTTACCCTCACACTTCAGCATAGGGTGACCACATTTCCCTTCTGCCATTCCGGGACGTGGTCACCCTAGTTGCCCCGTCATACCTTAAGTCCCTGGTGGTCTAGCGGCGTGGAAAGTGCTCTGTGCCTCCTCCGGCACAGAGCTGAAGCTCCCGCGCGCTGTGCTCAGTAATGCAGAGCACTGGGAGATGATGTCATCTCCCAGCGCTCTGTATTACTAGAGCGCTTGCCTCCAGGTAAGCTGCATTGACGCCCTGGATGTCAGCCTGCAAGCGGTGTGTCATATCATGGACGCCGCGAGCGGCGTCCATGATGTGACACACCTCTTGCAGGCTGACATCCAGGGCGGCTTGGCTTCATTCCGGGACACTTCATTGTCCCGGTTGAAGGGGACCCGGGACGCGGGACATAGCCCTGAAATAAGGGACAGTCCCGGACGTTCCGGGACCCGTGGTCACCCTACTTCAGCACCAAGAGCAGCAGTAGCCTTTCCTTAACCCTTTAAATGCCAGAAGGGTGGGCAAAGCATTGTGAAGCAGTCTGTTGCTTTCACAACTCTGGCACTCAAAGGGTTGCTAACTGCCTTGCCAGGCTTCCCATACAACAATTATAGGATACATAAAGAGACAGTTACAATGACTAGTCCATACTTTCTTGATTAATTATAAAATTAAAAAAACAGCCAAATGGCTAATCTCAGAATTTACAAATAAGATTGAACAAAACATCCACAATCCCATGCCAGCATAGCAAATGGAGTAGTCACAGTCCAAGTTCCCAGTCTCCAGAACACAAACCACTGATCAGCTGTTAGATGTAAACACAAGACACAGACAGAAGCTAGCAATCATCTATTAGCTGTAAATGCAAAACCCAACTGCAAAGCCACAGATCAGCTGTCAGATGTAAACACAAGACCCAGTCACAAGCCACAGATCAATTGCTACATTTAAACACAAGACATAGCTGAACAAGACACAGTAGGCACAGGCCCAGATTTGCCATAAGAAAAGTAGACAGCTGTCTAGAGTGCCATGTTGTCTGTGGCATCTCAGCTGTTCTGGCCACCCACATTTTGAATTATTGCAAAATCCCAATGTCCCTGTAGCAGACACAACCACCTGGTGTATGCTGGTCAGTCCATTTACTAGTTTACACACCACTGTACTGGATGTGCTGGAGACATCTCTAGCAGCCAAGGAGTTAAGATTTTTGTGTCCTTTTCTGTTATAGGGTAACATAATTTGTAGTGTGCCAGGGGATAAGGCTGGGGGGAGGAGGGTGATTGTGGATTGATCTCAATCTAGATGTGTCCTTCACCTTTCTTGCTTAGTATACAACCACTTCTCTGGAAAACTACCAGACTACCTGAGCAGTATGCTCACTCCTGCTCTCCATACTAACTATAACCTCTGCTCCACTGCTAACAACTTGCTACGTATACCACAATACAAGAATGAAGCAGGAAGATCTGCCTTCTCCTTCAGATCTCCAAAGGCCTGGAACAATCTGCCTGAAATAATCAAATCTGCTCCCAGTCTAAAATCCTTAAAAGTAAATGCTTCTTTATATCTAAAAACAGAGTTTAACTGTATATAATTTTAATATTCGATATGTATGTATATTTATATGTGTATGTATATATAATAATATGTAATATATGATGTTTCTCAATTTGTGTAAATATGTAACCCTTTACTCAAAACTATCCAGGACATACTTGAAAACGAGAAAAATCTCAATGTATTCTTCCTGGTAAAACATTTTCTAAATTAAAATAAAATAAATCTAAGATGACTTAGATGCCCTTATCTAGTAGCTCTTGAGATTTAAATCTAGCCCTGTACAGAAATTAGTGACAGTAATAGTGAAAATAAATTGCTACATTAATTTAATAATTTATCTGCTCTACAGAGGTGCATGCACTTACCCTCCAACAAAGCCAATAGGTGGCTGTGAAGCCAGGGACATCAACAAACTTGCAACCTTCTACATCAGTGGTTCTCAGCTCCTGCCCTTAGGACCCACTAACAGGCCAGGACTTATGGATTTCTCTGCTAGAGCACAGGTGTGGTGATCAGAGGCTCATTCACATTGATTAACTCACCTGTGCTCTAACAAGGAAATCATCAAATCCTGGCCTGTAGTGGGTCCTGAGGACAGGAGTTGAGAACCACTGTTCTGCATTGTACGATCTCATTAGCAGGGCCCTCTCTCTACTTGTTTCAGCTTTTACATGTATATCATGCTGTTTCTTTGGGAAATTAAGTATAAATACTAATAATATTAATAATATTTCACTGTAAGATTCAATCTCTTGGTACTAATCATTAACTCTTTGTGTGCCAGAGAGATAAGCAATGAGTTGTCTACTATATATTTCAACAGATCTGTGTTTATGAACATTTACGGTATAAATGTACATTATTTTTAATTTTTACATTTTATTGTGATATAGTTTTTAGTCAAGCACAAGCTTTTTTTGTCTTCTTTTTGTTTCTTTCTCATTCTCACCATTGTTTCTCATTCTTTTTATCCAGGGTTTATGTGATGTAATTGAAGGTGTGGTATACAGTGATATAGTCCTAAAACAACAGTGCCAGGGCACACTTCTTTTTACAACCACCTGTTCGTTCTCCATTTATTTCACACCCCACACAAACACACACACCTCAACAGGTCCAGAAAAAAGTTGCATCAAATAGTGCTGTCATTCATAGGCTATTCGAGCATCATCGATTTTGGGACCTCCTATGTGAAACATATAGCCCACAGGGCAGTCTCACATTGTGTGCGCCAATAGCAGAATGAAATCTAAAAACCACAATGCACTGCACATTTGTGAAAGTCTCACATACTCTATTCCTGTCGGTGCTTTGATCCTAACATTGAGGAAGACAGAGTTAATTTGTTATTCTTGTAGTAGTGTAAACCAGAGAAGAGCCCTGGCTGGAAAAATAGTACCAGGGCTGTGCCCTGGCCCACCCTGGCCCATTAGACCTGTGGTAGTACACGATTTGTAGTCTTTGGCCACCAGTTACTTAAATATGTCAATTCTGGTGGTGGATGGTGTTATATGATAATAAATAAGATTTATAAATTAGCATGTTCTCTTCGGCCTGCATGCCCTTAAAAACAATATACTGTATATTTTCACAGGTTTACTTTCCAGCCTAAAAGCCGTTGAACTATTTACACATACTGACTGTAGTTGCTGTTTTTCTAGCTGCCTGATTCAACAAAAAGTCTGTCCCCACATAACAACATGGGACTTCACCAAATACAAAGTCTGTGGTAATGGCTGGAAAGAGAGGCTGAGCACTTTATTCAGTGGGCAGACAAAAGTAAACCTTCAGAATAAGTGTTTATAGCCATTTATGCTCTACAAAACCTATTTACTGAAAATTAAAGATAATGCACACGAATTAAGATGTCTTTCACATTATTTGGTTTTTAAGAAATCAGTTATTTTGTAGACATATTTTGCCTTCAAATGTCTGTTTCTGTCTCCATAATAGTGACTGCAACTTTAAAAAGGTGAAAGCTTGTGATGTTATTGCCTAAATCCCAGGCCCCTCAACTGAGAGACAGACAAGAAGCAGACAGGAAAGTGCGTAATACTTTCTTTTAGCTTTTCCATTCCAACCTGTTGCTTATTTTACTTTCCTAAACATTCTCATATTTACTGTAAATAAATGAACTGAGGGTTATGTCAAAGAAATGTATAGTTTGCAGCAAAGCACATTCCCTGCTTCTTGCTGCATCAAACATAAAATCTGTTAATAAAGTATCATGTTAAGAACACAGATTTTTTTCTATTGAAAGCCTGAGGTGTGTGATTTTCTTTGGCTCTTCCTCCCTCCTGTGCATAGTGTTTGCACAGTGCTGGGTGATACCTTGAGGGTTTGGAGGGCCCCTTGACTTTTCCTTCGCCTCTCCTGCCAGAGTCACACATTAGGATTAGGATCTTCAGCCTTGGAATCTTCGGCCTACAGCGTCCCTACTTTAGGAGCCCAATCTTAAGCCTTCTCCGAGGAGGGAAGCCTCAACGAACAAAAATGAGAAGGGTTGGCATGAGGGCAAATTGTTCCCCCTGCCTTATATCAAGGTCAAGTCATAGGCTGAGCCCCACTATGGCATTTTAAGTGTACAAAAAGTGTCAAACAAAAAAAGACTAAAATAATAAGTGCATGTTTTCTTCTTGTGAATGTGCTAAGTGCTTCAGTGCTAATTAAGGCCCCAGGATGCATAAAAATTCTTCTTTGCCCAACAGAACGCTATGGCAAAAAAAGTAAGAAGAGATTCAAGATGTCCGTGCCATTCCAAGTGCTCATGTTTCATGTCACATGTACCAGTGCAGGTTTTTGAGATTTATGAGGCTGGGGGTTCAGAGGCTTCCCCCAACCCCAAGTGTCCAACGAAATGTAGCATGCCACCCCTGGCCAGGCATCTACCACGGACCTGAGCAAGTAATACACTTAATCTTAGCCAAAAGGCCGAGTAGCAATTAAGAACACAGTTTGCTAACTTGAGAGGTTTAAAGCCACAGAGGAGCTGGTGGAGTTTGTTGATGCTCTGGGAAGTTAATAACTTGGAAGACAATGGCATGTTATTTATTGCATCCCTCTTGATAATGTGAGTTCCTTATATCTTCTCACCTTTTATCCTAATGTATACTCACCTGTTGTTCCCCTTATGACTGCCTATATAAGCACTTAATCACCGCACGTATTGTACCCCTTCTATATTAGATGTAATCTGTAAAGTGCCAAGTTCACTAGTTGGTGCTAGATAAATAAAAATATACAATACAATACAATCTTATTTAACTTGCTCAGTTTATACATCTGAAAACTTAGTGAGTAGTATGTTCTAATAGACTTTTACTCTAAAATTAGAGCATGAGTCTGCATATAACATGTATTAATGATATGCACTTTGCTGGGAGTGCCATCAATAAGAAACATGAGCAGTTTACATGTGATAACCAGAATAACCTTTGGTAATTCATAGTATTTATAATTAGTATATAATACAGTTTTTGGAATAACTTATTTCTTGGAGGAAAATTCCTTTCATTACAGCATCATAAAAATGTATATACATGTTTAGAAGTTTGGAATGTAGATAATCACAAGACCTAGCCATTTGTTTTAGATGTAAAGGAAAATACTGACCCAGAGCAGTATATCACTATCAGTGCTGAAAACTGTAGAGGAGTATTCTAGAGAGAAAACCTCTAGCCAAAATGTGAGACAACTGGAAAAATGTAGATCCAAGTTTAGTAATCATGAGGAATCACTGACAACAATGAATGGTTAGTTTAATTTATTACCCCTTTGTTGCCACTGCAGTCTGGAAGCCAAGGTATCAAGAAATAGCACATGGTCCTTGTAGCATCCCCCCATGAAAAAGTATGACTACAATGAATATAGCTCAGCTAAATAATCATAAGTTACAGACTTGAGAGGGATAGTTCTCTCATAAAAATAACATTTGTTAAAATATAGGTGAATGGATTTTGGTTGTAGTTGGTGATTTTTTAGTAGATCAAAATAATAGTTAATTTATTAGATTAATTAGAGTACTTTGAAAATCCATTAGCTTTATTCTTCAAGACAAAAGTATTAAAAGAGTATTATAAAATATTAAGCTATAACTATGTCAAATAAAATATATGTTTCAGCAGTTAGCACCAGTATAAAATACATTTAAATACATATGAAATGTTCATATGCATGCAACTCATCTATTCGGTAACAAATATTAATGTACAAAACAACATTCAATGTAATGTCTAGGCCAAAACACTTGTAAAGCATGTAAAACAATGAACATTTAGTATAATTTATTAAGGCAGGACCAGTTTGCTGAAGGGAAAAATTGCACTCCTTTTATCACGCTGCTGGGGAATTCTACTCAGGCAGTTGGATTCCTGGTACATGCGCAACGAGGGGACCTCTGTACAGGTGTGCAGTGTTCCGTCGTGCTGTCACTGACTTGGGGGACAGTACATCGCTATGTTCAATGCTCCATGATGATGTTGATCATACCGGCTTAATTAAACTCAGAGCACTCGATCCTCAGTGTTCAGTTATACTTGTAGTTTGAGCTATTATTGCAACTTTTGATTACTGTTCTGGTTTTTGACTCTCGGCTTGCCTTTTGACTCTACATCTCCTCAGTCTGCCCTGATCACTGGCATGGTGTCTGAACCTTCAAACCACTGCTGACTGCCCTGAACTTTTGGCCTGCTCTATCGCTTATGACCCGTTGCTGTCTACCCTGACCTTGGCTTGTCTGACCACGAATATTTCTATCATTTACTTGCTTTGAGGTTTGGACTCCTTCACAGCTTCACACCCCACTTCGGGCTTCCTTTCTGCTTGTGTCTCTATGTATCAGGAGACCTGGGACTTCACAGAGTAACTGAGCCCTTATGGAGCCCACGGGGTTAGTGGAGGCACTCTCTGCACTAGTCAAACAGATTTCATAACATCATGTGAGTTGCTTTTCTCTATCAATCCAAGTACCTACTCTACTGACTTTATTAAAGTTCTTACTACAATTACTGTACTGTCTGGGGAGACTCAGATATAGCCCCATCACCTTCTTTTTTCTAGACCTCCATTCGTCAGGCATTGGACTACTATCAGGCAACTATCACAGGACCGTAAACCAATGGAGGACTGTGTGAATTTCGTAGTATGCTATTGGAGACCGGGTGGAATGAAGCTTCATTGTTGGATCAATTCCTGCCTGAGTGATTGATTGAAAAATTATCTAGCCTGTGTTGGGGTACATGCCACAGACCTCACAACGTACTGTTTTGCCCTCACCAGACATATCTGGTGCTACAGCCTGCAGTTCTCAGGATGAACCTATGCAGCTGAGGACAGTGCAAGGTTCTCTTTCTGATTCAGAAACATGTGGGCAGAGACAATTAAATCTATGTTTCTACTGTGGGGAAGATACTCATCTTCTTCGGAATTGCTGCAAGAGACCTCATCCTAAAAGAGGTAAGCCTATTTCTACTGATGAACTTACAAGGACCTCTTCTCAGTATTTGTTTTGCCTATTTGTCTCGGTTTCCTTACAGTGCCTGCTACCTGGATCAAGCTCTTGTGGATCAGCTTTCTATTGCTACTACAGCCAAGACCCATCCACTCCACAATCAAATGGCAGATGGATGTAACCACCATTTTTGCCCCGCTACCTCTACAACTCACCATTGGTACTTATCATACAGAAACAGTACAGTTCAATGTCATTCCTTCATCTCTGACTCCTTTAATTTGGGGTCTTCTATGGTTGTGGACTCACAATCCACACATCAACTGGTCCTCAGGTACCATCTACGAACTCATCACTGAAACCCTACAGAAAGGCTTTATTCTCCCTTTTACATCGCCAGCAGGTGCCAGTATCTTTTTCATGGAGAAGAAAGATTGGGGACTTCAGTCCTGTGTGGATTACCGTGACCTATATAAAGTAAAAAAAAACAGTAAAAAAATAGATATCCTCTGCCATTCATTCCAGAGCTTTTGGAACTATTGTTGATTGCTTCTGTCTTCACTAAAATCGATCTTAGGGAAGTATCAACTTAGTCATACTCGATATGGACACTTCAAGTATCTAGTCAAGCCCTTTGGGCTGTGCAATGCACCCGCTACCATTTAGCACTTTTTTTAATGATGTCTTCATAGATCTGGTTGACCAGTTTGTTATAATAATATATCTAGACGATCTCTTGGTCTACTCATCCAATCTTTCTGAACATTGCAAGCATGTCCACAGAGTGTTAACTCGGCTCAGAGGACACTCCCTGTATGCTAAGCTCGAGAAGTGCACCTATGACAAAACTGAAATGTAATTCCTGGTTTTCATTATTCTTCCTGGCTCTGTTATCATTGATCCGCTCATAGTGTCTGCCATTTGGGGAGCCAGAACCTACGACCATTAAAAATGAATTCGCTTTGCCATCTTCTATAGACGTTTTATATGTGAGTTCTCAAAGATCGCTGCACCTCTCATGTGTCTCACTAAGAAGGAAGATTATTTTCAATGGACCCCATCAGCCCATGCAGTCTAGCTCCTATTCTCACTCAACCTCATCCACAGATGCCTCTGACTTTGCTCTGTTAGAAGTCCTATCCCAACGGGCAGGTAACCAGAAATGTATGCATAACAATGCCTTCTTAAGACGTATAAGCTGAAATAATTATACTATACTAAAGAACTTTATCTATCAAGAGTGCATTAGATGAGTGGCGTCATCTGCTGGAAGGAGTGCCTCATCCCATAACTGTCTTCGCAGATCATAAAAATCTAGAGATTTTAAAATGATTCTGCTCTCATCAGGCTATAAGGGCTCTCTTCTTCTCCTGGTTCTGCCTCCATATCACATATATGCCAGGCTCAAAAAATGGAGCTACTATGAACCCAAACGTGTTATTCATCCATTCTCTCATCTGCTCACTTTCTTCTCATCTGTAGCTCATGAGATACACCTCTTGTGGAACTAATTAACCCCTTAAGGACTACGTGACGTGGTATGACCGTCACGGTCCTTATACCCTTAAGGACCAGTGACAGTCATAGCACGTCACGTACTTTTTACTTACAGTGCTCTACCGGGAGAGCTGTAAGTAAAAACAGGGCCTAAAATTGATCGCTCCAAGACCGAAGCGAACTCTCTTAGGCCTCTAAGCGGCGCACCAGTACGCGTAACAGGTCACGTGTACCAGCGCGTTGGCAAAGATCAAAGTGGTCCTTAAGGGAAGGTAACTTCCCTGGACTGCTGGTACTTAAGGGGTTAAACAGCATGCAGAGGTTGATCTCATGTTTATGCAACAATACCCTTTAACCTTGAGAGATGGGATCCTGTAGCGAGAAAAACAAATTTTAATACCTACCCCTCTCCATCAATTAATTTTAAAATTAGCACATGATCTACCATTCTCCAGTCTTGGAGGTCTTTTGTTTACACAGCTTACCAAGTACAATCATTTCTGACAGAGTATTCCTTATCCCTTTCTGGCTTTGAAGTTTGGACTCCTTTCTCCCTGCGAGTCCTGCTTTGGGGTTCATTTCTGTTTTTGTCTTCTTGTATCAGGAAACCTAGGACTTGACACCTTTCACTGTAGCACACCTGTCCAGAGAGTGTACAATATAGACATTTAGGGCTATATTCATCACACTCACTATGGGGAAAGCCAGCTGTACCATAGGCAGAAAATAGCAGTTCTCAAAACCCCACATTTAACTTTTTAAGGATGACAGGGGTGTGCAACTTATTGTGAATTAATGTATGCTCTCTCCTCTTGCGCTTAAAGACTAAATAGCGTTTTAAATACTAGAAGGCTAAAGAATTCTCCAACACATTTTGAAGCAATACATTGGAGACCTGTTTAGTATTTAAGGGGTTAACTCTTTGAGCCCCAGAGAGGTATCCAACATATTGTAGTGTAATACTTTGGCTACCTCTTTGACACTCAAAGGTTTAAAAGCCACATTGGAATCAATGGTATTGTTTATTTCCTGCTGTGGTGCAGCTGATTTACTTCAGGATTGCACCTCGTTGCTGTGTTGAATAAGAAGACCCTTAGTATCCAAGCTTGGGAGACCGAGATAGTTCCCAAGATCTTAACTCAATTGAAATAACCAAGCTTACACTATTTTCAAACATGCAGAATTTTCACATTAACATGAATTATCCATAAAACTGCAAACTGCTCCACATCATCCTTGTTTAAAGAACACATTGCTAAAATAATTTAACCGATTATATTCTTAGATTTCTCAGTAGTTTGGACCAGCCTTGGAATGCCTCCTGTAAAGTGATTTCACATAAAATTGGGACAACATCAACGTTAAATCTATTTGAGATTAAACATTCTTTATAAAGTAGAAGAACAGTAAGAAAGACAACTGGAAAATTGGTCCCATCCTGATACAGATTTAATCCCATTTGAAATTTGGTGGTTTTTCAAGTTTGGGGATATCATTGACTATTTTGAAGAACTGAGTTTAAGTGAAAAAAATGTTAGCATTCTAGGAGAGAGGCTGATTGATTGTTGAACTAAATTGTAAAGATAAGATAAAGCTTTGAAGAATTCTTGAAGGGGTACAAAGGGAAGTTAAGACAGATGTAGTCGGACCTAATACAAAGGAAAATATTGAAGTATCTATAAGACAAACTTTTTTTTATTTAGAAAGTGTTTTACCAGGAATAATACGTTGACATTTCTGTCATTTTCAAGTATGTTCTGGAGAGCTTTTATCATACAAAGTTACATATTTTTACATTTATATAAAAATAAAAAATAAAAATAAATTTTTTTGTATACAGTTACTTTTTTAAAATACAAAGAAGCAGTTATTTTTAGGGATTTTAGACAGGATGAAGATCTGATTTTTGTTTTCCAGATAGGTTATTCCAGGCTTCCAGAGCTCTGAAGAAGTCAGATTGACCACTAAATATTCAAGGGCAGAAATACATTAATGTTCAAAAAGTGCTCAGGATGGCGATGATGTGTTGGATCTGTGTCAAAGGCATACTACCAGTATGTACTATGGTGTCTTCCCCTTTATTTGCCTGTCAATCCACCACCAATCTGATGCCCTCCCCATAATTCCACCATGCCTTTGACAGTTTTACTATTTTTGCACTGAACACATTGACAATTACTTATTTCCATTTGGAAATGCAGGATTATAATCTATTATCATTTTCATGTGGGTGGGTTTATATGTTAATGTGGCTGTTCATTACATACTTTGCAATGTGTATTGTGAGTAGAAATTGGATAACAACGGATGCACTGTGTTTGGTTAACAATGTTCAAACACCTTTGCACCAAGTAAAATGTGCAAGAGTTGTGTTCAGTGCATTGCTTTGCAGAGACATCTCAGCCATTGACTCTTGTGGGTTGTGGGTGTCACAATTAAGGGCAAGGTTGTTGCAGTTGACCCTTCAGTTGACTGTGGAGCTCTCTCCAACAGCACCCTCTGGATGTGATTTTGCTTGCGCATTTCAATGAACATCTGGCCAAACAATTCACTGTGTTCAGCCCCAATATGGTGTATTTCTGTGTGATGGAGGGCTTGCTGGAATTCAGTACTGCTGACATTGGCTGCATATCACGGTGCCCGTGATTTGCTGCAGTTACTTGTCTGTCACCAGTAGGGGGCTTCTATTGGCTGTCTGCAGATAGCCCGCCTCTTATTGACTATTTAAACCTGGATTGGGCACCCTTTGAGTGCCCTTTCGTGTTGTTTCTGACCTTCTTGCTATCACTATGCTAGTGATAGCTGGGCCTCTGTTCCAGTGTTCCTGAGTTCCTGATCTCATGTGTTCCTGAGTTCCTGATCTCTACTGTTCCAGTGTTTCCTGCATACTGAAGTACTTCCAGTCCTGGTTCCGGCCTAGTCTCTGGTGTTGCAGTTCCTGCTGAACTTCTCTGCTGTTTTCTGACCTGACTGATCGTTGCTGGTTCCTGTCATCTCATCACCTGTCTTCAGTATCCTGGCGACCTTCTGCCTGGTCGCGTTGGTGACATTGCTACAATTCCGTGTTGGTCCCAGCGTGCGGACGCTGGTTTGCTCCCAAGCCTTGCGGCTATACAAACTCGCTTGTTACACCAGTGTGCGGTCACTGGTTTGCTCCAAAGCCTATCAGCTATACAATTCTGTGTTGGTCCCAGCGTGCGGACGCTGGTTTGCTCCTAAGCCTTGCGGCTATACAACTCACTTGTTACACCAGTGTGCGGTCACTGGTTTGCTCCAAAGCCTTTCAGCTATACAAATCTGTGTTGGTCCCAGCGTGCGGACGCTGGTTTGCTCCTAAGCCTTGCGGCTATACAAACTCGCTTGTTACACCAGTGTGCGGTCACTGGTTTGCTCCAAAGCCTTTCAGCTATACAAATCTGTGTTGGTCCCAGCGTGCGGACGCTGGTTTGCTCCTAAGCCTTGCGGCTATACAAACTCGCTTGTTACACCAGTGTGCGGTCACTGGTTTGCTCCAAAGCCTATCAGCTATACAATTCTGTGTTGGTCCCAGCGTGCGGACGCTGGTTTGCTCCTAAGCCTTGCGGCTATACAAACTCACTTGTTACACCAGTGTGCGGTCACTGGTTTGCTCCAAAGCCTTTCAGCTATACAAATCTGTGTTGGTCCCAGCGTGCGGACGCTGGTTTGCTCCTAAGCCTTGCGGCTATACTACTCGCTTGTTACTCCAGTGTGCGGTCACTGGTTTGCTCGCTAAGCCTAACGGCTATACTATTCAGTGTTGTTTCCAGCGTGCGGACGCTGGTTTGCTCCAAAGCCTTGCTGCTTAACGATTCTGCTAATTTGCCAGTTCCATCTGACTGCTGCTATTATCTCTGGGCTGCCCTGCCCGGTATTGGTAAGGCCGGTAGAACCTTTTGCCACATTCCATCTGAGGTTGCCTTACCCGGTATTGGCAGGGCCGGTAGAGCCTACATTGTGTATCTATTGAGGCTGCCTTGCCCGGTAATTTGGTAAGGCCGGTAAAACCGTTATGCTATTCCATCTGCAGGTTGCCTTACCCGGTATTGGCAAGGCCAGTAGAGCCTAAAGACTGTCCTGTCCGGTATATTGACAGGACCGGTAGAGTCTGCCTTCTGTCTGTGCTATATTCTGTATATATATATATGTATGTTATTGCCATCCTAAGTTATCATTTATTATTTCAATAAAATTGATTTTTTTACCTAAAACTTGTGTCTGAGAGTCATAATAAACCGTGACAGTACGAAAGGGGCCATGACCTCAGACAGCAAGGGTGAAGGTAACGCACAGAATATCCATTGGAGGATGGATGTGCTCGAGCAACGTTTGGATCAGTTGGCAGTTGCAATTCAAACGATCCTTGAACGCACGGTACCTGCTGACCAATCTAGCTCTAGCCCGGTGGTCTCGCCAAGTCAGACACCGGAAAGTGATACCAGACCCCTAGGGGGTACTGTTAAAGGGTTAACAGCTTCTGCACCCTTGCCGCTAAGATATGATGGTGACCCTAGTCTCTGCAGAGGGTTCATCAATCAACTCGAAATCTTTATGGAATTGACGGCACACGCATTTCCCAATGATCGTAGTAAAGTGGGGTTCACGATATCACTGCTCACTGGCAGAGCATTGGCTTGGGCTAACCCCTTGTGGGAGAATGCTAAACCTTGTACTAAGAACTTTATTGAATTTGTGCGTTCCTTTCGAAGAGTGTTTGAGCCTCCTGGTAGAACCACCTCTGCTGCCAAACGCCTTATGGAGATACAACAGGGCAGGCGTACAGTGGGCGACTATGCCATCGAATTCCGCACATTGGCAGCAGAGGTAGGTTGGAATAACGAGGCATTATTGGCAGCCTTCTCTCAAGGCCTGAATGACCACATTAAAGACGAAATCGCTGCTAAAGATCTACCTATTGATCTAGATGATTACATTGAGTATGTTATGATAATTGACTCCAGAATACGTGAGAGATCAATTGCCAGAGATCGTAAGTTACGGTCAAAAAATAATGAGCCTAGTAGCATGTTTTGCCCACCCATCCCTCCCTTGGCATTGAAGTCTAGTGAACCAGTACGGGAAACAAGTGAACCTATGGAAATAGGCTTCACTAGACTATCCAAGGCAGAGAGACTATATCGCAAAAAACAAGGGTTATGTTTATACTGCGGTAAAAAAGGGCACTTGCTAAATTACTGTCCGGTACGTCCGGGAAACGCACACACCTAGGGTATCTTGGGGGACAGGCCCTAGGTGGTGTACAATCGTCCCCAGTGTCGGGCATAATGAAACCCACCATACAGGTGGTATTGTCTTGGGCACAACGCTCTGTGGAGGTTTTGGCCTTGGTTGACTCCGGTGCAGCAGGGTATTTTATGGATAATACCTTTGCTGAATTGCACGGAGTTCCACGCATTGAAAGAGAAAACCCCTTGACTATTGAAGCGATTGATGGTAGACCCTTAGAACCGCCTCAGGTTATATTTGAAACTATGCCATTGTCTATGACTATTGGGGCACTTCACAGAGAAGAGCAGCAGTTTCAACTGATTAATTCCCCGCACCATGCGGTGATATTGGGATTTCCGTGGTTACAGTTACATAACCCACAATTCGATTGGAAAAAGTGTGAAATTGCTGCTTGGTCCCAGTTTTGTATGGACAAGTGCGTCATCCAGCCTATTAAGGTCATGTGCACCTCCTCTGCTATGCCGGATGTGTACCAACAGTTTGGCGATGTTTTTAGCAAAGGAGAGGCTAGTATGCTACCCCAGCATAGACCTTATGATTGTTGCATTGAATTGCAGCCTGGTGCAGTACCTCCGAAAGGACGCACTTATCCATTATCTTGTGATGAAAATAAGGCTATGGAGGATTACATTTCTGATGCCCTTGCTAGAGGGATCATACGTAAATCTACCTCTCCAGCTGGGGCTGGGTTCTTTTTTGTAAAAAAGAAAAATGGCGAATTAAGACCATGCATTGACTACCGGGGCTTGAATAAACTAATGGCAAAAAACGCATACCCAATACCACTCATCACCGAGCTTTTTGACAGGCTTAAGGGCGCTTCGATATTTACCAAGTTGGACCTACGGGCCGCTTACAATCTGGTTCGCATTCGAGCAGGTGATGAGTGGAAAACTGCCTTTAATACTCGAGCTGGGCACTACGAGTATCTAGTAATGCCTTTTGGGCTGTGTAATGCACCCGCAGTTTTCCAGGAACTGATAAATGATGTTCTGAGAGATATGTTACAGACATGTGTTGTGGTGTACCTCGACGATATACTGATTTACTCCCAAAACATGGCACAGCACATCAAAGATGTATCCGCAGTATTGCTACGACTCCGTGAGAACAAATTATTTTGTAAAATGGAAAAATGTGAGTTTCATAGAACCAGTGTGCCATTCTTGGGGTTCATAATTGGCAATGATGGCATTGCCATGGACAAAGAAAAGTTGTCAGCTGTCCTACAATGGCCAAAACCCAAGGGTCTTAAAGCCATACAGCGTTTCCTGGGTTTCGCTAATTATTATAGGAGGTTTATTAAGAACTTTTCTTCCATTGTCAAACCTCTGTCCGATCTTACGCACAAGGGTGCTAATCCTTCTTGTTGGCCGGTATCTGCTGAGAAAGCCTTTGAGAATTTGAAGCTGGCATTTGCTGCGGCTCCTGTGTTATCCCACCCCAATCCTTTACTTCCATTTACGTTAGAGGTTGATGCCTCAGATATTGGGGTCGGGGCAGTACTTTCGCAGCGACACGAGAAAGGTGGAACTCTCAGACCTTGTGGGTTTTTCTCTAAAAAGTTGACTGTCACTCAAAGCCACTATGAGATAGGTGACAGAGAATTATTGGCCATTATCCTTGCTCTTAAGGAATGGCGTCATTTGCTTGAAGGTACTAAGAATCCTGTCTTAATCCTAACAGATCATAAGAATCTGACCTATCTCTCGGAGGCCAAGAGATTGTCCTCTCGTCAGGCCAGGTGGGCACTGTTCCTGTCTCGATTTAATTTCATTGTATCATATTTACCAGGGTCAAAAAATATCAGGGCTGATGCACTGTCAAGACAATTTGAGGCCGACAGTGACAGAGTGGAAGCACCAGCTCCTATCATCCAACCTGATAGAATACTGGCTACTATACGCACGAGTATCACTTCTCCTCTAGGGGAGGAGATCCTGGCCTCTCAGGGGTCCGCTCCCCATGAAACCCCAGTGGGCAAATGTTTTGTCGCTGAATCATTTCGTACTAGGCTGCTCGAAACCTACCATTCCTCTAAGGCTGCGGGACATATTGGTAGAGACCAATTGTTATGGTCCCTTTCTCAGTTATTTTGGTGGCCTTCCATGAGAAACGATTGTGCCGAATTTACGAATGCCTGTGCCACCTGCGCCCGCGCTAAGACCCCGAGACATCTCCCTGTGGGCTTGCTTCAACCGGTGCCTAATGGCGAACGCCCCTGGTCTCATGTTTCCATTGATTTTATGGGAGAGTTGCCTATGTCGAAGGGGTACTCCTTTATATTCATGGTGGTGGACAGGTTTTCTAAAATGGCTCATTTCGTGCCCCTCCGTGGTCTTCCTTCAGCGAAGGAATTGGCAATGGTGTTCGCCAGAGAAGTATTCCGGTTGCATGGAGTGCCTAGGGTACTGGTGTCTGACAGGGGGAGCCAGTTTGTGTCTAGATTTTGGAGGGCATTTTGCCAACAGATGGGCATACAGCTGTCCTTCTCCTCTGCCTACCATCCCCAGACCAATGGAGCCGCTGAACGAGCTAATCAGGGCTTGGAACAATTTCTCCGTTGTTTCGTTACTGACCATCATGATAATTGGTCCGACTTGTTGCCTTGGGCAGAGTTCGCCAGGAACTGTGCGGTCAATTCTTCATCTGGGAGCTCTCCGTTTCTGATTAATTATGGGTTCCAGCCCTGTTTGCTTCCAGACTCATTTCAGACGCAACAGATTCCAGCTCTGGATGAGCATATCGAGCAACTCCGTTCCACATGGGCACAAGTTCAGAGGGCACTTGGTCAGTCATTTCAGCATCATCAGCGCCATGCTAATCGCAGAAGGCTTCCAGCAGTTTCCTTTCAGGTTGGGGATAGAGTATGGCTTTCCTCCAGAAATCTCAAGCTGCAGGTTCCGTCTAATAAGTTGGCTCCTCGGTTTATTGGTCCATACAGAGTTATTCGCAAAATTAACCCTGTCTCCTATGCACTAGACCTACCTGCATCCATGCGTATCCATAATGTGTTCCATGTGTCCCTTCTTAAGCCTCTGGTTTGCAATCGCTATACTACCACACCTGTGGTGCCAGGACCTGTTGAGGTCGAGGGCCAGGAGGAGTACGAGGTTCAGAGCATTATTGATTCCCGTAGGCTTAGAGGAAGGGTGCAGTACCTGGTACACTGGAAAGGGTATGGTCCTGAGGATCGATCATGGGTGGATAGTACGGACCTTCATGCACCTAGGTTAACTAGGGCCTTTCATGCCAATTACCCGCAGAAACCTAAACCCTATTCTAGGAGAGGGGGTCTTTGAAAGGGGGGTACTATCACGGTGCCCGTGATTTGCTTCAGTTACTTGTCTGTCACCAGTAGGGGGCTTCTATTGGCTGTCTGCAGATAGCCCGCCTCTTATTGACTATTTAAACCTGGATTGGGCACCCTTTGAGTGCCCTTTCGTGTTGTTTCTGACCTTCTTGCTATCACTATGCTAGTGATAGCTGGGCCTCTGTTCCAGTGTTCCTGAGTTCCTGATCTCATGTGTTCCTGAGTTCCTGATCTCTACTGTTCCAGTGTTTCCTGCATACTGAAGTACTTCCAGTCCTGGTTCCGGCCTAGTCTCTGGTGTTGCAGTTCCTGCTGAACTTCTCTGCTGTTTTCTGACCTGACTGATCGTTGCTGGTTCCTGTCATCTCATCACCTGTCTTCAGTATCCTGGCGACCTTCTGCCTGGTCGCGTTGGTGACATTGCTACAATTCCGTGTTGGTCCCAGCGTGCGGACGCTGGTTTGCTCCCAAGCCTTGCGGCTATACAAACTCGCTTGTTACACCAGTGTGCGGTCACTGGTTTGCTCCAAAGCCTATCAGCTATACAATTCTGTGTTGGTCCCAGCGTGCGGACGCTGGTTTGCTCCTAAGCCTTGCGGCTATACAACTCACTTGTTACACCAGTGTGCGGTCACTGGTTTGCTCCAAAGCCTTTCAGCTATACAAATCTGTGTTGGTCCCAGCGTGCGGACGCTGGTTTGCTCCTAAGCCTTGCGGCTATACAAACTCGCTTGTTACACCAGTGTGCGGTCACTGGTTTGCTCCAAAGCCTTTCAGCTATACAAATCTGTGTTGGTCCCAGCGTGCGGACGCTGGTTTGCTCCTAAGCCTTGCGGCTATACAAACTCGCTTGTTACACCAGTGTGCGGTCACTGGTTTGCTCCAAAGCCTATCAGCTATACAATTCTGTGTTGGTCCCAGCGTGCGGACGCTGGTTTGCTCCTAAGCCTTGCGGCTATACAGACTCACTTGTTACACCAGTGTGCGGTCACTGGTTTGCTCCAAAGCCTTTCAGCTATACAAATCTGTGTTGGTCCCAGCGTGCGGACGCTGGTTTGCTCCTAAGCCTTGCGGCTATACTACTCGCTTGTTACTCCAGTGTGCGGTCACTGGTTTGCTCGCTAAGCCTAACGGCTATACTATTCAGTGTTGTTTCCAGCGTGCGGACGCTGGTTTGCTCCAAAGCCTTGCTGCTTAACGATTCTGCTAATTTGCCAGTTCCATCTGACTGCTGCTATTATCTCTGGGCTGCCCTGCCCGGTATTGGTAAGGCCGGTAGAACCTTTTGCCACATTCCATCTGAGGTTGCCTTACCCGGTATTGGCAGGGCCGGTAGAGCCTACATTGTGTATCTATTGAGGCTGCCTTGCCCGGTAATTTGGTAAGGCCGGTAAAACCGTTATGCTATTCCATCTGCAGGTTGCCTTACCCGGTATTGGCAAGGCCGGTAGAGCCTAAAGACTGTCCTGTCCGGTATATTGACAGGACCGGTAGAGTCTGCCTTCTGTCTGTGCTATATTCTGTATATATATATATGTATGTTATTGCCATCCTAAGTTATCATTTATTATTTCAATAAAATTGATTTTTTTACCTAAAACTTGTGTCTGAGAGTCATAATAAACCGTGACACTGCAGTTCTCTCCTTGTTGTGCAAACACCTCCTGGAGAAGAACCTAGTCTCCCTTATTAGCCTCCTCTGGATTGAGATGGTTCTGGTACTTATGGCACATGATGAGGGCATGGATGTGTACATAGAGGTGCTGCTGTTGCCTCTACGCCTTGGTCTTTGCCTGTCTCTTGTCCGGTGGTTCCCTCATGGTCTGAGTGTGTCTTCTCTGATGCTGCAGCTGGTGGTGAGGCAAATATGTAGACAGGTGTGAGGGGACCAGCATGAGATGCATTAGAGGGTGAGTGTTCTGCCCCCACCACATCTGTGGTCTCACTGACTGCTGATGCTTGTTCACCAGGTTCAGTCTGTGATGGTGGTGTGAAGTCTGTGAGTGGTTCGGGTTCTGTGACTCACCTATGAGGCCAAGATGGTGGTAGTCGAGTGGTCATGAGTCATACAGTGGCCACTGGGATGTGTTCCATGTGGCTGAATGCTGGTCTCTTGCTGGCAATGTATCCAGCTGTGCGGCTGTGTATGTGGTGTTGGGCCATATGACCCATATTGTGGGGTGCTGACCATGCATCCAGTGGCTTCCCAGTGGAAGTGGTGGTGAGGGGGGGATTCCAGTAATGCCCTGATGTTCTTGTGTCAATAGGGCAAATATGTGATTTGAGGCCATTGGGTTATTGCTCATATGGTCTATGTGTTGGACATGAAATCAGTTTGTGTTAGTGGAACTATCTTGTGTGTGCTCACACCTGTAAATCTCTGCAACATGACCCTTGTGTAGTGTGTTCATCCTCTTTTAACACAACTGCAAACCAACTGCACGACAAGGGACACATTTTCAACAATTCTCAAAATTGCCATTGAAAAAAGGCCCTTTAACACCTTTAATGTTAGAGAAGTCTCCAACACATTGTGAAGCAAAGTGTTGGAGACTTCTCTAGCATTCAGAGGAATAAAAGACCCATTTTAATCAGTTTTTATTTCTCTTCTGTGGTGCAGTTGGTTGGCTCTAGAAATGCTCCTCTCTTGCATACAGTCCAGTCTGCTATATTTGCCTTCTGTGTATTTTCCCACTATAACTTTTTGCTGCACTGCAGTGCTTTTGAAAGTCCACTATACTCCAAACCTCATATATCAGAGTGACAACTCCCATTAGAATATACTGTGTTCTAACACTGACATCTCTTGGGACACCTCTGTTCTATTCGTTCTGTGGATTATTAGATTATCCAAATATATAGCTCTCTTTTGTGTTTATTGAATGCTGGCTTGAGTGACGTTATTAAGGTTGATCTGTGAATTTAGTGCTTATCCCTTGAACTCCACAAACTTAGTGCCAGAGCATTTTATTTGACCAGTTGCTCAGGAACTTCTTAAGATATGGATATAGTGGCAATGTTGAACGCTGGCAGAGTGTGTCTGAGGGTATGCACCACACTAATGAAACCCTTAAGTGCAGCCTCTAGCATTAAAGAATACCACCAGGGTGGCTGCACTGATGATTTCAGACATTCTCCTCATTTACTCCCATTGTAAATCCATTTAATATCTTTGTTTGCCTAGGTGACCTTGCTATATACCCCACTGGTAAGTTATGCTACAAACTCCAACCCTTATGAGCACTTCATATCTAACATCAGAGCTATGTCACTTAGCTGATCCAGGTATAATCTAGGTTAGAATTACAAGATACAGTGAGTCTGATGTACTAAGACTAAGAAAATAGGAGCAATTCTGGGGCAAACCAACTGCACCATAGGGGACAAATAAAAATTCCTCAAATTTTCAATTAAGATAAAGGGCCTTCCTAAGACTTGGAACACTAGAAAGACCTCCAATGCATTGTTTTGCAATACACTGGTAACCTCTCCATCATTCAAGGAGTTAAAAGGAGGCTCACACCTCCCCTAATCCACTAGAACAAATGTTCCTTAATACTATGTATATCCTAACTCTGTAAAGCCTGTATTTTTTAAATTACCTTTTACTGGTAGGTTTGGCTGCATCAGCAGCGCTTAGAGGGAATATGCTGTGGGAGATCTTGGAAAGTGGGGAGAAGGCCCTGCCCCAAGATGGTGTTACACATCCCCAGTGGCATAAGTAGTCATTGGAGGCTGCTGGTGTAACGCTGTAGTTACACCCCTGCACATGCACTAGTACTGAGTGACAGTGCAGAAGAAATCAGCAATTTGAATGCATTCTGCCAGTAATGTGAAGCACCATTGACACCAGTAATGTGAGGCACCATTGACACGATCACTCAGTACAAGAGAGGTGCAAGATGTTATCAAGGGGAGAGGCCTCCTTCTGAACATACACCAGTGAAGGAACAGGGCCCATATCCTCACTGCTATCAAAGTCCGACCTGGAGGTGGGAAAATGATGCTTCTCCATCTCAAGGAAGTAGCACATTAGATAATAATAGATTACAAGACTGCACTGTTGACTGTCAGACAGGCATAGTGTTAAAAATTGCACTGTGTGCTTTAACCCTTTGAGTGCCAGAAAGGTATCCAGCGCATTACAACACCATGTGTTGGACACGTCTCTGGCACTCAGAGGGTTAATACTACAGCTAATGTTGTGTGGAGGTGTGTATCCCTCTACAATCCCCATATACATTAATGGAAATTTTGTTTTGTCCCCTATATTGCAGTTGGATTGATCCTGTTCTTCTTAACCCTTTGAGTGCCAGAGGGGTACCCAATACAGTAATTCATTTTAAATAACACAATTTGGACTCTGCTGCAGAGCTGCAGGCTGGTCCCCAAACCAGGATCTCCTGCTGTCAGCACAGCACTGAAGTCAGGAGAAGGAGAGAGAGGGGGGAGATTACAATGTGAATATCTCATACAATAGCAGTTTGAGAGAAGGGATTTGCTGCAAATATTTTTTTTTTCATCTACAAAACAAGAATATTTTTTTATGAGACATTAGTGTCCCTTTAAAAGCCCCATTTAAATCAAGTTTATTTGTCCCCTATGGTAGACCCGATTTGCCCCAGAATTGTTCCATTTGTACTTAGTGCATAAGTGTCAGTGTGTATTTTCAGAACACCTTTACTGTGACAGAGAGAGAGATAACAGTCTCACTGTATGTTGCTTCTTAAAACATATGAAAAATATATACATTCAGGAAATACTACAAGGCAGACCAGAGTGCATGTATCCGACTTCCTACACTTTTGTCTAACTTAAGTCATAAAAAATGGCATCACCAAAAATGTTTAGAGAGGGGAGATAAGTAATGGCAAGATTGATGTCGCTATGCCCCGAGCAACCACAAATGGCAATTGATTTAACATAAAGCTGTCGCTCCTGCTTTATAAAAGTATCCAGACCCCAGGTTTTTATTATGAAAATGAGTTCCATTAACTGGAAAGAATAGTGATTTTGTGTGCAGGTTTTCTTTCTTTGTAATGTGATCTCTTATTTTATTTTTAGAAGACAAAGATATATACGATTGAATGCGTTGCACATCCCTCTGGCCGTCAAAGGGTTAGTATAGAAAATGTATAGAAAATGTAAATGTATTTTTAAATACGACCAAAAAATACAGGCAAGATTACCTAGATGAGGCTCTTCTGCTGGAGGATACAGATCATTCTTCCTGTGTATTTTTTGATCCCATCAGTCACATCATCAGAAGATGCGGAAGCTTTTGAAATATTTTGGTCTCCCATTTTTGTTTCCCACTTAACCATGTGAGGGGTGACCAGTGCATTAAAGGGTTAAAGGGGAACTGTACCTATAGTTGTAGGTGACTTTCATTCAGGGCCGGATTTGCCATAAGGCAAAGTAGGCACCTGCCTACAGGCGCACTCCACCGAGGGGCGCCTGCCATTGGGATTCTTATTTTTTTTTTTTATTATTATTATTATTATCTCACTGGCTGCACCGGTGCCCACTCCATGTCGCCCTCACATTGCCCCCCCCTCCATTGTCTATTTCCTACCTCCCCGGCAGGAGATCTGTCGTCTGTGCCTCCTTTGGCACAGTCCTGTAAGTGCTGAGCTCCCTCATTGGCTCTTTAGGAATGCAGAGCGCTGGGAGATGACATCATCTCCCAGCGCTCTGCATTCCTGAATAGGAGACCGCGCGGGAGCTCCAGCACTTACAGGACTGTGCCAAAGGAGGCACAGACAGATCTCCTGCCAGGGAGGTAGGAAACGGACAATGGGGGGGAAGCAATGTGAGGGCAACATGGAGTTGGTGGGGGCAAGTTGCAGCCAAAGAGGGGCAATGTGAGGGCAACATGAAGATGGTGGGGGCAATGTACAGCTGATGAGGGGCAATTTGGAGATGGTGGGGGCAATGTGGAGCTGATGGGGGGCAATTTGGAGATGGTGGGGGCAATGTGGAGCTGATGGAGTGCAATGTGAGAGTAACATGGAGCTGATGGGGGGCAAGTTGGAGCTTATGGGGGGCAATGTGAGGACAATATGGAGATGGTGGGGGAAATGCGGAGCTGATGGGGGCAAGTTGGAGATGGTGGAGGCAATGTGAGAGCAATATGGAGATGATGAGGGCAATGTGGAGCTGATGGAGGGTAAGTTGGAGCTTATGGGGCAATGTGAGGGCAATATGGAGATGATGGGGGCAATGTGGCGATTAGGAGCATAGTGGAGGTGCCCAGTGGAGATGGCCAATGGGGGTGGGGCGCTTCAGATTTCTGTGCCTACAGGCTCCTGAGATGTAAATCCGGCCCTGCTTTCAATGTGTTTTACAGGAGTCCATCATTCAGCAGTGGGATATAACTTTCTATGGATTATTCTGTGGTTGCCTGTATTTGCAGTCCACCCTTTTAGGTCTGTAGTTAGCTTTCACCGCCACTCAATGAGCAATTGACTGTATCAGTCTGAATAGAATTAGCCTTAGAAAGAATAGCTTCCAATGATTCTAAAGGGCCCTGAAAACCTACTGTGTCCATGTTCATTTATAGACTGCAGAAGATTTCAAATGCAAAAAAAAAACAAATAAAACTGACTGCTGCATGAAGGACAAATTAAATCTATAACATAAATTAAAGTATATCTGTCATGAAGCCAAAACACCATTGTGAGCACTGGAAGACTAATGGGGGAGAAGAACATCCCGAGACCCCCAGTGCTCCCTCATTGGTCCTGTGAGAGTGACCAAATGATTACATGGTACAGTCTTGTTGGAATGCGAGAGCAACCTCAAGAGACCATAGTGAAGGGTGCCAAACGTGTGGGTATCTTTCTGGTCCTCTTCCAGATGAGGAGGTAGTTATCTGACCTATTGATCTGAAGTTGCTTTGAAGTTACACAGCAAAACACCAGTAGACATAGTAAAACATGATAATTGCCCTTTAAGAGCTACTTATTTCAAGAGTATATTTCCTTTAAAATATTCTAGCATATGAATTCTATTTACTGTACACTCCTCCACTATTATCCCAAGGCACAGCTTCACCAATCTATCCGTGTAGGGGGAGATGAAGGGTGGCAAGACTGATTACGTTATGCCTTGGGACCAGCAATTACAAATGGCCATTGACATAAAAAACAGCGTATACTTGTTTTCTACCACAGGCATCAAAATGATATTTGCATTTTAGTGAGGAAATTAGAAGAAATTGAGAATTAAGAGTATTGTACTGGAGGGTAGCTTGCATCTTTTATTGTACCTGGGGATATTAAACTAATCCTCGTAAATGCTGGATTTCATATAAAATTGTAATGTGCTGTAATGTTCTGGAGATTATTTTATAAAGTAAACACAAGAAATCTACAGGACATTATTCCTGGAAGCCATCCTAATGCAGCAATAGTTTTACAATGAATGGTAAGACAGTTACAGAAATGGGTGTCATGTCATGTAAAATTGTACAAATTATCTAAGGAATAAAAGCTTTGTGGGTCATAGAACCAAGGCTGGAGATCTAAATGTCAGCTGGAATGGATAGAAAGAAAAGTAATAAATACATCAAGAAAAGAAAACTCAGCTTTAAGTTGAAAAAAGGGTTTTGAATTATTTGCTCTGTATTGGCTGCCAATAGTTAGATGCATGTAACTATGAGACAGAGCGCACTTAGTTAACACTATGTGTGCCAGAGAGGATCCAATGCATTGCAACACACTACCACTTCTACCACTTCTGCTGGTAGATTGGCACTTAGTTAACACTATGTGTGCCAGAGAGGTATGCAATGCATTGCGTTGCAATGCACTGGATCCTCTCTGGCACTCAAAGGGTTTAAATGTAGTAGTACTGAATAGAGGTGAATGAAAGGTCCCGTTGTGTTCCTGCGAAAAAATCCACGGAAACCACATGGTTGTCCGATTTTTTTCTCTGCTTTAAACAAAGACCTTAACCCTTTGAGTGCCAGAAGGGTATGCAACACATTGCTTCCTAATATGTTGTGTACCACCCTGGCACTCAAAGGGTTAAAATCGTTGCCACTTTCGTCTATTGCCAAAAATGTTTGCTATTTTTTTGAACGTGTACAAACTTTTTCGTGTTTTCGCTATAAAAACTAGATGTTTCCAAGAAGGGAAACCCAATAGAAGCAGCTAGAGAGAGATGGGGTGCTATGCTGATCTGCTCTGATTTATATAGTGAAATTGATGCAGGAGAGGATCATAGTGTGCTCTATCACTATGAGCACCTGGATGGCCAGTAAGGAGGAGCTGGAAGAAACATTATGTGTTCAGTGAGTCTGAGGAGGAGGAAGTGACCACTACCAGCACTGAAGGGTCTGAATGTCCTGTTTACCAAAATCCAATGATGGCCAGTCTTACTACATCACCCTTAGGGATCTGTTTTTTTGTCACGGGAAGAGGAAGAAGTGGGTAGTAGTGTGAGCAGGAAAAGTCAACTACTTGTGCCTGCTGCCAGTGTGTCTTGTGATTTCAGGAGGGTGGGAGGAGAACATGATGGCAAGTGTGACAGCAGGGGACTCTAAGATGCACTTGTCATCCTCAAGCAGTCCTGCCACTACTACTACTACTACTAGAAACATAGAATTTGATGACAGATAAGAACCATTCGGCCCATCTAGTCAAACCTTATTTGGTCCTTGGTTTTGTCTTATGTTCAGGACAGCCTTATGCCTATCCCATGTATGCTTAAATTCCATCACAGTATTAACTTCTACCACTTCTGCTGGTAGGCTATATAACACATAGAAGGCACCAATAGTGCCTTATCATTGTTAGTACTTAAAACAATCCCAATAAGAGGTAATATATACACTCACATTAGTTAATGGCTGTATAGATACATATGTAAAAATACAGCTATATAAACTTTCAGGGTGTAATATACCGACCCTGTACGGTAATCACTAGTGTGCTCACGTCTCCTTCGTGCAGGTCCCTGATTCACACTCCTTGAATCCAGTCTCCTCTCAGAATAGATCAATTCACATAAAAGAAGACGAAAACCACTCCAACAAGGTTCTCCAAATGTCTATTTATTAAAAATATCAAATATAAAACGTTAAATCTGATTCCCACAATGATACGTGTTTCGTAACGATTAAACGTTACTTTTTCAAGTTATGCAGGTAATCTAAAATTTTAGCCAGTAAAGGGGAATGTGGAGGAGAAGAAGAAAGAGGCCATTCTTCACCACCTTTCCCCTCCCCACTGAGGTCCTGGGTGTGGGGCAAATTTTCTCTTAGGGCAGGCACAGTGCAGTCATCAGCGATGGGACTGTGCACAATTTCTGGCAAATCAGTGGAAAGGAGGGAACACACCATGGCACAACCGCCCTCATCAAACACATATCACATTTATGTCAAGCATGTTATAGCCAAACCCCCATGACATTTATGTGAAGCATGACATTTATGTGAAGCATGTTATAGCCAAACCCCCACCAAAGAAGTCAGGCACAATTGTTGCTGTACCCCCGGCTCTCCCCAGAGGCAAGGTGTAAATCAAAGTGTAAGAAGAATAGAGAAACCCAGCCAGAGCCTGAAAGTTCGATGGCAAGTGAAACACCTGACTCGCCATCACCTTCTTGCTCTAGGGTCCGGCCACGGGAAGACATAACTACATCTTCTGGTGATCCACCTCATTTATCGTTACCTCTCCCACCAGCTGATAGGCATACTGTAGATGTCACAATGTGGCAGTTCGTGTCTACCCATAGAACACTGTGTGGTGCTCTGCCCACCTATGGCAATGTGGTGGAGTATAATCACAACCAGGGCATCACCAGCATCTGAAAAGATTCCATCCTGCAGAATAAGTTGGTGACAGGGAGGGTTCATCTTTAACCCTCTGAGTGCCAGAGGTGTACGGAATGCATTGCTTTGCAATGCATTCCGTACCCCTCTGGCACTCAAAGGGTTAACTTTAAAACTGTCACGTGTCCTTAGCAGGGAGTGGACAAAGGGCATAGTATTACGGTGCCTGTGATTCTGGCGCTTTTGCTGGCTTGTTCTCTTCCTTGAGATTGCTTGGCGGCAGCATGGCAGGTGACTACTTCCTGGTTACTCGCGCGTCATTCTGAGCGCTCGCTATTTTTATAGTTCCTCATTGATTGACCTATTTGGACTCCACCTCCTAGAGAGGCCTTATTTGATAAGTCCTATCATTGCCTCGGTGCCCTTTTGTGGTGTTCCTGAGTGCTTTCTGAGTCTCCCGTTGTGATCCGTTCCTGGCTGCTGTATGACTACAGATTTGTGCCTGAACCTTTGGCCTGCTGACTGACTGCTCCGTGCCGACTTTGGCTTGGTCTGACTACCCGCTCCGTGTAAGTCCTTTGGCCTGGCTGACTATCCGCTCCATGCTGACTTTGGCTTGTCCGACTACCCACTCCATGTATGACCTTTGGCCTGGCTGACTACCCGCTCCGTGCTAAGTACTGTGGCTTGTCTGACTTCCCGCTCCATGCTAAGTACATTGGCTTGACTGACTACCCGAATTGTTTGAACATTGGTTGGTTTATCTCACTCTCGCTCCCTGAGACCTGACACCCTCCTTGAAGGTTCTCAGTCCTTGGTTGGCTAAGTCCTGGCCATAGTGCAGCAGCACCTAGTCCTGCCAGGGATTGTTGTGCCCCTAGTGTTCTAGGGTGCATAGTAGTTTCTGTGACCCTAGTGTCCTAGGGTATTTCGGTTGTCCTTAGCATTCTAGCTTGTGGGCTTCCAGCTTCTGCTCAGCTTAGAGCACGTTTACCACTATCGCTGCCTCTGTGGTTCTGCTCTATCTACTGGTTCGCTCCAAGCTTGTTCATCAGTCTGGCTAGGTTCAGTGTCAGATTATGGTAGTGCACTGCGGACTGTCCCCAAGTCTGACCCCGGGAAGGTTGGGGAAGTGTCTATATTAAATTATTCTTGTGATTTATTCTTAATAAAGTGGAATTGATTTTATGTACCTGTCTGTGTCGTTATTTTGCAAGTCTCCCATGACACATAGTGACAGAAGCTGGTGGGATGATTTTACATTGTGGATCCTAAACATCATGGTGTTTGGTTAGAGTTGTGCCAGGTGTTTGATGTGAGTTCAGATGTGCCCATTGTTCCCAGTCCTTGCCTTATTTACTACACACAGTGCACATTGCAGTTGCTTATGAGAGGCACATTTGCTGCTCCCAACAAGGGAAAAATTTGTATTCCAACAACACACCCATGAATTTGGAGGAGGGGCAGGAGAAGAAGCATTATTGGCCAACTTATTTTCTCCACATATACCTGAAGTGGTGGGGGCTAGTTATGGTGCTGCTACTGCCTCAGGCTCATCACTGGAGCTAGTAGTGGCAAGTGGATCATCATATTACTGCTGTTGTTGATCCCATTTCCTTGTAGATATCTGTTATCCTGCTTTTTAAACAATTCAGAAGCAGCAGCAAGAACAACAGTAGTAAATACCCCAATGACACCCGGGAATTTGACAGTGGCCACCATAACATGACCTGTTGGCACTAGACCAGTAGGGCATATTTATTTTTTTCCCAGGACTTGTTCTTTGAACACAAACCGGAGACCTACATAAAAAAAATTTAAGGGGCTTGTTTCCAACAACCATAATTCCTACAAATCACTGATTCCTTAGGAATTGTGATACTAACAAGCCTGAGTGACAAAAATGATCTCTGATTCCTCAGGGCTTGTGACGTTAACAAGCCTGATAGGAAAAAAATTATCTCTGATGTGATTCTTCAGGGCTTGTGACGTTAACAAGCCTGATAGGAAAAAAATTATCTCTGATGTGATTCTTCAGGGTTTGTGACGCTAACAAGCCTAAGTCCTACAAATCAATGTTTCCTCAGGGCTTGGTCCTAAAAAGTCTAAGTCCTACAAATCAATATTTCCTCAGGGCTTGGGCTTCTAGCAAGTCTAAGTCCTACACATCAATGTTTCCTCTAGGCTTGGGCCTAAGAAGTCTAAATCCCATAAATCAATATTTCCTCAGGGCTTGGACCTAAAAACTCTAAATCCCACAAATCAATGTTTCCTCGGGACTTGGAACTAAAAAGTCTAAGTCCTACATATCAATGTTTCCTCAGGGCTTGGGTCTAACACAAGTCTAAGCCCTACAACAAATCAATATTTCCTTAGGTTTTGTGCCAAACAAGTCTGAGTCCTACAAATCATCCTCTACAAAATACTCTATCCTGTCAAGTATCTGTCTGCTCCAGTAACAACTTAGGTCATGGGGTCCCTGTCTCTGTCACATTACTTACCAAGTTCTTATTTTATTTGTATTTATCTATTTTACCATCCCCCCAATACCAGTCACCAAACTCCCCAAACAAAATTCCCTGTTCAACTGATTCTTTCCCCAGACTCCACCAACAAAGGCACCCTCAGACCCCTTTTATACTATGTCTGTGGAAAATAAAATAACATTTGCTATGTGTTGTGTTTAAATTCAATCTTCCCATTGATTTCAATGCAATGAGCTAAGCAAAAAAAGCAGAAAAACTGCACTTTTCGCTGGAAATTATTCGTTAAGTGGGAAGAGCCATTAGTCATCAATTTTGCTTTGAGGTGAAAATTTTCACCCATTCCAGTGCTTTACTGAACTTTGTCATAAGACTGCATTCATAAGGCTGCATTCAGTGAGATAAAGAGGTGCAATTCTTCTTTAAATCAATGCCCATTAATGTAAACGGGTCTTTTAACCTTGAATGCTAGATAAGTCTCCAATGCATTGCTTCTGCCTCCAGCATTCAAGGTGTTGAAGAGCCCTTTTAAGTCAAGGAGGATTTTCATTCCTCACTTATGATTTGGTCAGCATTAGTATTCTTCAGCCTCAGTTATATCACCCATAGTGAACAGGAACATGTTGGACTATGTGAAATACAAGGGTGGCTATCACCTCACATGAATGCACAAGCTACATGTTTACTGTGTTCATGTAGGAATGGAGAAAAGATGCAGCAGGGCTTATTTGCTTATTTGCAGCCTATGGGGCCGCTGGCAGGGCTTTCTCTCAATCAACTTTTCAGGTTACATTGCTCATCATAACCTCTAATGAATGGTCAGCTTACTTGGGCTTCATGCAATAAAGCACCTAGTTGTATCAGTCTTTTTTATTTGCTTCTGTTGATGTCACATTCTGCTGTGCTGTAGTCCCCATCTGAGCTAAACTCAGAGGTTAGGCATAATGTTCTACACATCTCTTAGTAAGGCTCTTTGCTGGTGACCCCTAAAGTAAAAAGGCAGCTTTAGTGATATGTGAACTAAAGCTGCCTTGTATATTGCTCTCTTTGAAGCTGTCGGAATGTCAGTGTGTGATATTAGCAGTATCAACTAGTAAGATTCTGGCATTTATGTCAAATAAAATTGAATATAAAAGAGAGACTTAGATAGTTGAAAGGTGTGCCTCAACAGGATAATATATTCATTTGGAATCGATGTTCCCTCAAATTCATGGATGGCCAACCTGCTGTCTTGTTTTTGGGTGACAGTGAGGATGAAGAGCGTTGTAACCCAACAATAGCTGGGTCCTGTAGGTTGGGCATTTCTGATTCTGGAGATTTTTGTGAATGCAACATTGAGCAACAAATGTAATCTCACATCAGAAATTTGACTCATGAACAACCTTCCTTTTAATGCTGAAATGCTGCTGTTGGAATGTCTGTATGCTCAATCATTAGAGCAGAAAAACACTCCCAAGTGGCCCCAAGAGAGAGTCCCCAAATGGCCTCAATCTGAAAATTCAGCGGTTGTTTAGGAAACTTCTAAACAACTGAGGTAAATCATAAATGTGCTGTAACAATGGCTCATTTTTATTTGTATCAATCTTTGGTGCTGCATCAGAGGTTCACTTTAAATATTACATGAGAAGGGTTGCAAGATATTAACAAGCAAGACTGATTAGATACAGGGTCTTGATTTAACTGGTAATTGGAACTTCTGTGTTGGATACTTTATTAAACACATGTTCTTCAAGCTAGTAAAGGCTAAACTTCTGCTCCCAATCATTGAACTTAATCTTCTTCAACAATCTCAACTTGTTGAAGTAAAATTTGAAGTTGCATCGTGAATTTTGATTGGCTGCAATATAGTTGCATGAATGGCCATGTTGTATGGGCTGTTTGATCAGCTCCTCATCTTCCCCAAAGTGAACTTTTAAAAACGCTGAACTTTGGAAATGTGATGGCTTGAATCCAAGCCAGGGAATTGTGTTTCCAGTGAACAATTCTTTGGCCATTGTATATAAAGAACAATAAAATTGGGGGTTTTATAGCCCTACACGTGGTTAATGTCAAGTTACTAAGCTATGCACACTAAAAATTCTCCCCTTAATGCTGCTTTCACCAGGGGGTTCCTTTACACTATGTCTTTTTTAACATAGTGAACTTAACAAGGCTCAGGGCAAATTGTGTGATTTTTACATTTTCCTCGGCAGGAGTTAGAGCCTTGCTGGACTCAAAGTCTATACAACTGTGTGGAGTCTGTTAGCTTATTCACTACAGAGATCAAACACTCTAGTATATACCATGAAGTGCAGCCAGTGATGGGAATTATAATCCAACAACAGCTGGACTTCTCCACTCCTGAATTTAAGGCAGTGGCTCTCAAGCAGGGTGCCACTGCACATTGGTGTGTTGTATACATCCACTTAGGATACCCTTTTTTCTCCATTTATGTTTAGTACATTTAATACATCCTTGACAAATGACCTATAAAATGTTATATGTGACCTGAAAATTCCAGATTGTGTGTTGGGTGCTTTGAGCAGAACATAAAAAGGAAAACTTGAGAACCAGTGCTTTAATAGATTACTGTCTGAGAGGGCCGTGTAGTTGGTGAGGCCACAGCACTGGTGGCCTTCCCCTTTATGGTACCTGCTTTTGGGGATCACATTGCCACAGTGGCAGACTGTGTAAATAGGAGGCACCGCTGATAATTTCCAGGTAACGTACTGGTTCAAGCAAATAATAATAATAATCATTAAAAAATGTAAAAGAGATTGATTTAAAACCTTCAGTTGTAGATTTATTACTAACACATAGGGGTTCTGCCTTGGCATGTAGCGGGTAAACTCATTATGTTGCACATCCCTCTGGCACTGAACGGTTTAAACTAATCCTGACTTTCTTGTTTGCTGTAACAGTCAAGCACACAAAGATGGAGAGAATGAGATAGACAGGGTGAAATAACTCACAGATCCCTAGAACAGAAGGGTTTAAGTGATAATTATTTCTCTGGACTCTGTAGCTCACAATCTGACAGCTCCAGGATGATAAATAATGAGAGCAAGCTAATTAAGGCCCATGAAGATTAATTAGCAGCTCTTTCACTTGTGCACTTCCAGCCTTCACCTTCATTTTGTTGGAAGGTGAAAAGAAAGAAAAGAAGAGAGAGGGATGGGGAAGCCCAAATACCCCTTACACAAGTGCCACTTAGTTTATGTTTGCCCTGTGTACCTCAGACCATTTCACCTTTCAAGTCATGTAGGCCGTAAGCCTTTAAGTTCCTTGGAGTGCCAGAGAGGCATCCAAAGCATTGCAATGCAATGTGTTGGATACCTCTTTGGCACTCAAATGGTTAAGTGCCAGAAAGATTATTGCAGCTCTGTGCAAGGGGGTTGGTGGGCGTCTGAAGGATCTTCATGTCCCTCTTTTTTTGGCAAGGTAAGGAGCTTTTATTAATAATTATATCACTTAACAATGAACGCTTCTGACCTATGGCTGCCTCCATTACCTACACAAACTGTCTAGGTGCATAGTGATGAATACTGATGAAGAGGATGATGGGAGCTGTATGCGAACGGTAGCAACGTTTACAGAGGCGACATGAGAACCTCACACTGATATGGGGGGGCATGAGGCTAAAGCAATCAGTATGTAAGATAAGGATCACCTACAAGACCCTTACTGATCCTCAAGCATACATATGTAAGCACTACTGCCAAAAACAGACTGTTCCCAAATGAACAGAGGAAGAAATGCCCACAGGCAGGCATCATAGAGGTTACAAATCCATTAGTACAGTGAATAGGAACATACAAGTGCTATATCCATTATACATGTGCTGCACGAGCAAACCCATTAACAGAGTACAATTTAGGATACCAAACCACATAAAAATGTGGCTACCATATAGATAAATAGGGATCTACTCACAGTACCTGTGCACTCGGAGCAGGAAATCCTTTTTTCAAGGGATAGTAATGTTTCAAACAAAATGCATGTCCGATTCTTCTTCATACTATTCGTCCCATGTAGCGCTGTATTTCAATACTATCAGTCTTGTAGTTCAGCAGCAATTGAATAACAAAGTATCCCCCTCCTGCCCCTTTTACTTACATCATGCTGCTGTCTAAGCCAGTCCAGATGGAGTACAGCGAGGGCCAATCTACTCAGAGCAAAAGTAAAAACCTACCCTTCTTTGTCAAAGATGGCAGGGTTTTCCTTGCGCTCACAGCAAGGAGATTGTCCCATGCGGCAAGCTGTCCGGTCATCTGACGGGAGGTGGCAAAAAGAAGAGGGAGGGTGGTACTTTTTCATTCAATTGCTGCTGAACTACAAGACTGATAGTATTAAAATACAGAGCTACATGGGACAAATAGTATGAAGAAGAATCGGAGCTGTATTTTGTTTGAGGTATTACTATCCCTTTCAGTCTTCAGGATCCTATATGAAAATAGAAGCTTCATAGAGGCTTAGAGGAAACAGGTTGATAAAACAAGCCATCCACCACAGACAAGGTCCTGAAAGCATATGCACTGATCAGTCCTTCCAAAGGAGGTCAGGAGTACGGGTCTGCCTAATGGGGTATTTTACATCCCCATACTCAACAGCAGAAAATAAAAAGAAGGGTAACTAAGTGAGCTTTATCCTCCTTCATGGAGAGTACTGTTAAAATGAAGCATGTGCAGCACAGTGAAGTGGTGCAGGCTGTCCACTTCAGCAATGTCTTTTTTGTAGTGCCCTGCCCTCCTGAAGGAGGGAACATTACCCCGTGGTTTCTGTGTTTGACATAGGATGTAAGAGAAAATATGATAATATTTGCCATTCTAGTACCTTGATCAATTACTAATAACCAATCAGCAGCACCTTCTTTGGCAAATGCAGAAACATAATACTGTTTTGTGGAAGCTTTACCTTTTTAAAAAAAAGTGTTGTAGAATGTGTTCACCAAAATTAAGGATACATACCTAAATTAAACATAGCTTTTACAGGTTTTGCCTTGGTACATATGCCCACATCAAGGTCATGCAACCTATGTGCCTTAAGCTGTTGCTGGACTACAGGTGTCATATTTCTCATTAGGTCTTTGGACAATTGAGGGTGATAGAAATTTCAGTTCCACAGCCACTCATGCAGGTATGCAGCTTGCAGGAGTAGGCAATCTTTGGTCCACTAGTTGTTGCGGTCTATAACACCCATTATCACCACCCAGATGTTGCCTGGTTGGGGGCAATGGGAGTTGTAGTCTCCAACACCTAGAGAGCTAGTGTATGCCTATTACTCAGTTAGTGAACAAGATATTGAATAAATAAGTAGTCATTTCTCAAATATTAAGGGCTTAAACTGCATACAATGCTTAGAAGGGCATGGTATCCTTTTGAAACGTTGCAAACTAAATGTCATGTGGTTAAAAGCCGCATTAACCCTGTCACATATCACACACTTTTAAAAGCGATACAACCTTTGTCTCTTCAGCTGCTGGAGACTGCAACTCCCACAAATGTTGTGCAAAAAACTGTTCTGGCTAACAATAGTTTGGATTCCATAAAGGTGAGACAATCTATCACTGGTTTTATCTCACAGACTACTATTTAACCTTTTAAGGCAAACTTGCAGATAAAAACAATGATAATATTAGCAGTTTTTACAGAGTCCAGGCCTATTTGCTCAGTGTCCCTCATTTGTAAATCCTTCTACAAGCAGACCACTAATGCCACTTTGTGGTTTTGTAAGTATGGCTAGTGTCAGACAGAGACATGTAGGGTCCTCCAGTGAGGTGTACAAACCAGACCTTTTTCTCCTTTAATGAAATCTTGCCAGTAATAATACGTCAGTGAAAAAGAGATCATTTTTTGGAGAAATAACTTAAAATAAAAATCTGTCAATGTCTTGGTTGCATAAGTGTGTGCACACCCTTTAACTAATACTTTGAGGAAGCAACATATACTTTCTTTACAGAAGTACATTTTTTGCATATGTCTCTATCAACCTGTCACGGTTACCCAGAGAAGTTCAGGAGTCAGTACGGTTTAGGTAATGCAGTTTATTAACAAATGACATACGGCGGATATATACAATATATACAATAAGAATAAGCACAGGGTAATAGCCAGCAAGCCTGCTATCAGAAATAATAGGTTGCAAAGCTAAACCACTGTGCTGGAGACTAGGCCTTAGCCACTGGAAGTCTCGGCTGGAACCAGGAACTGGAACAGGAACCCAGGATCTTGATCCGAAGAGGAATAGAGTGTGACTCAGCCTGCAGTCAGATATGCGAGTCTACCAGAGCCCCAGGCCCGCACTATTTTGGGTGTCTGATCACCAAGGGAAAAGAAGTAAGAATAGTCAGACAGAGCCACTAGTCAGCACCAGAGGGGGTAGTCAGACAAGCCGGGTCATACACAGATCAGATAGTCATCCAGAGCCACAAGTCTGCACCAGATTGGATGTCCACTATTAGGGGTTAGGCAAAAGAATCGTCAGACAAGCCACAGGTCAGCACCAGAATGGATGGAAGACTAGCCAGGTCATACACGAAGCCCAATGCAACAGATTTGCTTAGAACAACAACACAAGGGCATCTGAGTCAGGCCTCAGTCTGCCCTTTAAACCCCTCCACAGAAAGTATGAGGAGCAGCTCAGAGGGAGGAAGTAGGCGGAGACCACAGTAAGCAAACAGATAAAACAGAGGCCTGCAGCATGCTAGAAGCCTCGCGTCTGAAAGTGATGCTGAAGTAAAGGTAAGCTGTAACACCAACACACTTAAATTTTGCAATTTTATCCTACTCTTCTATTCAAAAGAGTTCAAGCTCAGTTAAATTGTGAGAGGATCTCCTGTGCATAGACCTTATTTTAGGTCAGTCCACAGATGTTCTATAGAATTGATTTCCAGGCTCTTACTGGTCCAGTCCAGGACACTGATCTTCCTTTTTGCAAGCCATTCATTGGTTGATTTCACAGTGTGCTTTGGATCGTTGTTATGTTGAAAGGTGAAATTCTTTTTTAACTTCAGCTTTCTGGCAGAGGGCAGCATATTTTATGCCAAAAGAAATATAGTTATATAGATATTTGGAGTTACTTATTTTCCCCTCTATTCTTATCAGAACCCCTGTCCCAGCTGAAAAGGAGCGGCACCATAGCATGATCCTGTCACCAACAAGTTTCACAGTAAGTGTTGTGTTCTTTGGTTGATGAGTTTTGTTGGCTTTGCATCAAACATATCATTTGGAATTAAGACCAAAAAGATCATAAGACATTTTCACTCATGGCTGTAATATGCAGGGAGTGGCCACTTACTGGTATAAATCCTGCAGCTCCTTTAAGGTTGCCGTTGGCCTCTTGGTAGCCTTTCTAATGAGCTTTCTTCTTGCTCAGTCATCAGTTTTGGAGGAACATCTTGATTTTTGCAGTGTCCTGGTGGTGCCTTTTTCTTCCACTTAATGATGGTCTTCAGTGTGTACCCTGACATGTGAAATGCCTTCAAAATTATTTTATATCATTCTTCTGATCTGAACCTTTCAACAGGAAAATCACATAGATCATTTGTTAGCCCCTTGTGCACCATGGCTATCTCTGAAGTAAGCAACCTTCAAGGAAATCCTAAAGGAACATCTGATTTTATATATGGCTGATCAGAATATCTTCAGCTAATGTCATATAAAGGCAACTCACCTTTATGAATGATTTGGAATGTGATTGGATATATCTGGGCACAGTTACAACCCACATTTTAAAGATTGTGCAAGCATATGCAACCAAAGCATTAACCGTTTTTTTCCAATAAATTATCAATTTGTTTTTCATTAAAATATTGTTGATTACAAGATCTTATTAAAGGTGAAAAACATCTGGAAGATTTGTCTTAATTTCAGAGTTTTATAACAACAAAAGCTACAATTTCATTAAGGGTGTGTAGACTTTTGATATCATCTGTATATACACAAACACAGGCTCATAGACAGACACACGATTTGCCATAAAGACACAAATGCACACAAACACACATTTGCAAGACCAGAACACGAGAAAAGACCATTTCCCCATCATGAGACAAGACCATTAACTAATTTCATGTGACCCGATCATTAACCCTTTGCATGACCCCAAACAATTGCCAAATTATATGAGAAAAGATCACTGCTTTATTATGTCTTTTAAAGGGGAACATTCACATGACACAAACTTGTATCCAGTGGCTTTCATTAGTAAAATTAAGTTAGCGTTGTTTTTTTTTGTAAATTTTACTTACCTAGTATTGCAGATATTAAGACTTATAATCGGGCACTTCTGCCTTGTGCGGCACACATTATGTGCTGCACAGCGGAGCAGGACTTCCCACCTCCCAGCTGCCCCAGGGATCGCATACACGCTCCCCTTCGTAGTTATATTTATGCGGTGTAGCGTTACAGCAAGCTCCATTTACCATGCTACTGAGCTTGCAAGCTCCCCCCTTTAAGTCAATCCGTTTTAGTGTATGCAGTAATCTAGTGAAGCACAAAGGTGTTTGTAAAATCCAATACTACATATACAGCAATATCCTCATCTAAGATACTGGTTATCCTAATATAAAATGGAAGCAGATTTGTTTGAAGATTTAAATTGGTTGTATAACTAGATTATCCAGAAGAAAACGCTGACAGATTTGCTGATGGCGATATATGCAAACTGAGTAGCTTACTCCACTAGCTACTCATTTTGCATCAAACACTATGAACACATTTCTCTGATGTTTGTCCTGAACAATAGGCACAAAAGTCCTTCAGACTGGCACTGTCCCCACCATCTCTCACACACCCAACATGTCAAGTGTGGTCTGTTACTTGCATGCAGTGCTTCTCTACAATGTGCTTTTCCAGACACTTCTTTGCTCCTTACTTTTTATTCTCACTCTCTACCTTGAGTCTTATCCCCAGACAGACCACACACACGTTTTCTAAGTTGATGTGCAGTGTGCACTCAACTCTGTGTTTGGCAACACTCCTTTGATAAGGCCCTCTAAACAAGATTAGTTCTCACCTTTCACACATAGTTGCTACTGAAGTTGTCCTTGCCTGTCATGGCGCTGCTCCGTTCCGCCTACCTTGCTCCGGTCTCGGCGGTCGGCTCGCGCATGCGCAGAAGCGGGTCCCGGTTACTTCCGGGTTTTGCGGTGTCGGCCGTCATGACGTCAGACGTTTTGGGGACTATAAAGGAAGTGCACACGCTCGCTTCCTCGCTCACTCGTCGGGTCCCCTAGCTCGGTCCACTTCAGCAGTGTACCTAGCTCTGCCTCTATTTACCTTATTGTCCCTGTTTTGACCCTTTGGCCTGGATACTGGATTTTTGCCCCTGCTCTCAGCCTGCCCCTGACTTTCGGCTTGTCACCGGTTTTTGCCTTGTCTGCCGCCTGCCCTTTGACCTTTGCTCCGGTTTTAACGTTTTGCTGTCTGCCGCCTGCCCTTTGACCTCTGCTAGTCCTCGGTTTTCTCTCTGCCTTATCCTTGTCGGTACTGCGTTTTCGGTGCTAGTCCTGATTTTTGCACGGGCCTTCCCTTTATCTTCTATTTTCATATTATTCTAGCTGTCTGCTATTCTTTGCGCTTTGTAGCTCAGAGAGAGTATTCAGACAGCTTACAGAACGAGTGAGCCATACCAAGAAGATGGAACCTGCCAATTTGATTGATGCCCTAAATGCTTTAAGTAGCCACCTCTCTGCCCTCACCCACTCGGTTCAAGATCTTCAAGCAAATCAAACTCTCCTTCAACAACAGGTACAGGATCTGCAGCCCAGTCCCTCTCCTCCTCCTGCCGCACCTGTGCCCAGTAATCCTGTGGTTTCCGCCGGCGATGCTCGTCATCCCGTAGAGCCACGTATTCCTTTACCAGACCAGTTTGATGGCGACCGCTCCAAATACCGGTCCTTTGTGACCGCTTGTGAATTGCTTTTTTCGCTGAATCCCTACACCTACGCCTCCGAGTATGTTAAGGTTCGCACTGCGATTACTTTGCTTTCTGGTGAACCCCAAGCCTGGGCCCATCACCTCCTGCATATTGACAGCCCCTTACTGGAATCATGGTCCTCCTTCCAGCAAGCCATGGAAGCGCTATATGATGATCCGTTCCGGGCTGCTACCGCCCAAAGCACTTTGCGCTCTCTGACCCAGGGCCGAAGACAAGTAGAAGATTATGTGATGGATTTCCGCTGGTTATCCTGCGATTCCCGATGGAACGAGGCGGCGTTATATGATCAATTCCGTCACGGACTGTCGGATAGTCTGAAGGATGAATTAGCCCGGGTAACGCTCCCCTCTAGTTTGGAAGAGCTTATCCGTCTCTCCATCCAAATAGACCGCCGCCTAAGGGAAAGACGTAGAGAACGTCAAGCGGCCTATCCAACCACTGTTCGTCGTCCTGTTCCAGCCCAAGACCCTCCGGCCTCAGCAGCATCCCAACAGGCCGAAGAACCCATGCAGCTGGGAGTTGTCCGCGGCCCTCTCTCCAGGGCAGAGAGAGAACGCTGTAGGAACCTGAACCTATGCCTGTACTGTGGAGGTGATGGACACCTGTTTAGAACTTGCCCTGTGAGGCCTCAGTCAGGTAGTAAATACGTGTTTTCTGTTCCTGACTTCTGCTCTTCCATCTTCCCTTCTTACATGTCTATTCTCGTTTCCTTGCAGTGGAACGAGCAACGGAACAGCGTAGCCGCTATGATTGACTCGGGAGCAAGCAGTTGCTTCATCAATCAAGAATTCTCCCGGACACTGGGGATTCCCACTCGATCGAAGAACCACCCCCTTGTGGTACATATGGCTGACCAAACCCCTCTTCAGTCCAGACCCATCAATACAGAGACCGTACCCATTCTTCTTGTAGCTTCTGACTTCCATAGAGAAGAGGTGTGTTTTGACGTGATGCCATCCCTACTGTACCCAGTGATACTCGGTCTCCCCTGGCTCCGCAAGCATGATCCTTCCATTACCTGGTCCTCCGCTACTGTCACTTTCCAGTCTAATTATTGCAAAGAACACTGCCTCCTATCAACAGGATCACCATTGCTACCTTTACCTTGTTCTCCTCTCATACCCAGTCATTATAAGGAGTATGCTGATGTTTTTGACAAGGAGAGAGCAGCCGCTCTACCACCTCATAGATCTTACGACTGCCCAATCGACCTCCTTCCCGGAGCAGTTATACCTTATGGCCGCATATACCCCCTGTCCGGTCCTGAAGCCCAACACCTCAAAGAGTACATTACTGAGAGCCTGCAACACGGTTTTATCCGTCCTTCTACGTCACCTGCCGGAGCAGGAATCTTCTTTGTTCCCAAGAAGGATGGAGGTCTTCGTCCATGTATCGATTACCGTGAACTGAACAAGATAACGGTAAAAAATCGCTACCCATTACCGCTCATACCGGATCTTCTGGAACGAGTCTCCTCGGCTCAAGTATTTACGAAGATCGATCTCAGAGGAGCCTACAATCTGGTGCGTGTGAGAGAGGGGGACGAATGGAAGACGGCTTTCCGTTCTCGTTACGGGCACTACGAGTATACAGTTATGCCGTTTGGGCTGTGTAACGCCCCGGCTACCTTCCAACACTTTATCAACGATGTATTCCGGGATCTTCTAGACCAGTATCTCATCGTTTATCTTGATGACATCCTTATATACTCTCCTACTCTCCATAGCCATCGAGACCATGTGAGAACCATTTTGCAACGTCTCCGTGACCACAATCTTTTTGCTAAACTAGAGAAATGTGTGTTTGAGACTAGGGAGATAGACTTTCTGGGATTCCTGATCTCTCCTGGTCAAGTACGGATGAATCCCCGCAAGGTTTCTGCAGTACTGGAGTGGCCTACCCCCAAGGATAAGAAGGCAGTACAACGCTTTCTCGGCTTTGCCAATTTTTACAGAAGATTTATTAAGAATTTTTCACGGCTTGCAACCCCCCTGACTGCTCTGACTAAATCAGATTCTCGGTTTGCATGGTCACCAAAGGCCCAAGAAGCTTTTGACTCCCTTAAGACGGCTTTCACACAAGCTCCCGTTCTGCATCAGCCGGATACTACCTTACCTTTTTTTCTTGAGGTTGACTCCTCTAACATCGCCACGGGTGCCGTCCTATCCCAACGGGGAGGACCAAAAGGGGAATACCACCCTATAGCCTACTTCTCCAGACGCCTCTCCCCGGCTGAGATGAATTATGATATAGGAGATAAAGAATTATTGGCCATTAAACTAGCTTTGGAGGAATGGCGACACCTTTTAGAGGGCACTTCTATTCCTGTCACTGTCTTTACGGACCACCGTAACCTAGAATATCTACGTTCTGCCAAGAGACTGCGGCCCAGACAAGCCCGATGGGCCTTGTTCTTCTCTAGATTCTCTCTCCATATCACATACCGACCCGGATCAAAGAACAGGAAGGCCGATGCCTTATCCAGGATGTACAGTCCTACCTCAGTTGTCTCTGCTTCACCTGACACTGTTCTTCAACCACATCACTTTTTAGTCCTCTCTAGTGATCTGATGAATCGATTGCATCTGGCATCCAGCCCTTCACCTAAACTGGTGCAGCAATATGCTTTGACATTCAACAAAGGACTCCTGTATAAACAGGATCTTATTTACGTTCCAGACTCTGTGCGACAAGATGTTCTCCACTACTTCCATGACCTTCCCTTGGCCGGACACGGGGGTATGACCCAAACACTCAAGAGCCTGCAAAGACATTTCTGGTGGCCTACCATGTGCTCTGATGTAACACTTTACGTGTCGACTTGTGACGTTTGTTGCAGATCTAAATGTAGTCGCACCAAGCCTTATGGTCTGTTACGTCCCCTACCAGTGCCTTCGGGCCCCTGGATAGAAGTCTCCTTGGATTTTATTGTCGATCTACCCAAGTCTTGTTCACATAATACCATATTGGTAGTGGTGGATCGTTTTACAAAGATGGCACACTTCCTACCCACCAAAGGCCTGCCATCTGCAACTCAGACTGCTGACATGTACCTTAAAGAAGTATTTCGTTTACATGGACTTCCGTGCTCTATCACATCTGATCGCGGATCACAGTTTACATCTAAGTTCTGGAAGGCTCTTTGCTCTAATCTATGTATTAAGATCAATCTTTCTTCAGGTTACCACCCACAAACCAACGGGCAAACTGAAAGAACTAACCAAACATTGGAACAATACCTACGATGCTTTTCCACCCATTTACAGGACAATTGGTTCCAGCTCCTCCCACAAGCGGAATTTGCCTATAACAACCACCACCATCAATCCATACAGTCTTCTCCCTTCTATGCCTCTTATGGCTACCACCCGGTAGCCATTCCTGATATGCCACCTGCTTCGGCCGTCCCAAACGCTAACCAACACGTCTTGGCTCTACAGCAACTACACCAAGAACTACATACTCTTCTTTGCCAAGCACAAGCCGCCTTCAAACTACAAGCCGACAAACGGCGCCAGGCTAGTCCTTCTTACCAAGTCGGTGACAAAGTATGGCTATCATCTGCCCACATCCGCTTGTCATGTCCATCAAGGAAACTTGGCCCCCGTTTTTTGGGTCCTTTTACCGTCACCGAGGTGGTCAATCCAGTTGCCTACCGCCTTGCCTTGCCGGAGTCCTATAAGGTGCACCCCACTTTCCACACCTCTCAACTGAAGCCGTGGAAGGATAGCCCATTTCCGGATCGTCAGCCTTTTCATCCTCCTCCTCTCATCGTGGATGGTTCCGCTGAGTATGAAGTACAGCACATCCTGGATTCCAGGATCAGGAGAGGACGCCTGGAATATCTGGTCCATTGGAAAGGTTATGGCCCGGAGGACCGCTCCTGGGAACCAAGCTCCAACGTTCATGCACCGTCGTGTGTCCGGGACTTCCATAGCACCCACCCTGAGAAACCTGCGCCTGTGTCCGCCCGGAGGGCGCCCGTTCGGGGGGGGGTAGCTGTCATGGCGCTGCTCCGTTCCGCCTACCTTGCTCCGGTCTCGGCGGTCGGCTCGCGCATGCGCAGAAGCGGGTCCCGGTTACTTCCGGGTTTTGCGGCGTCGGCCGTCATGACGTCAGACGTTTTGGGGACTATAAAGGAAGTGCACACGCTCGCTTCCTCGCTCACTCGTCGGGTCCCCTAGCTCGGTCCACTTCAGCAGTGTACCTAGCTCTGCCTCTATTTACCTTATTGTCCCTGTTTTGACCCTTTGGCCTGGATACTGGATTTTTGCCCCTGCTCTCAGCCTGCCCCTGACTTTCGGCTTGTCACCGGTTTTTGCCTTGTCTGCCGCCTGCCCTTTGACCTTTGCTCCGGTTTTAACGTTTTGCTGTCTGCCGCCTGCCCTTTGACCTCTGCTAGTCCTCGGTTTTGTCTCTGCCTTATCCTTGTCGGTACTGCGTTTTCGGTGCTAGTCCTGATTTTTGCGCGGGTCTTCCCTTTATCTTCTATTTTCATATTATTATAGCTGTCTGCTATTCTTTGCGCTTTGTAGCTCAGAGAGAGTATTCAGACAGCTTACATTGCCTTACCTTCCACAGGTGCATGGTCAGCTCTGCTTCATTATCTTTGTAGAAAAAAGATGAGTGTTGGTACCGTGTTAGCTGTAGAAATACAGGAGGCAATTATCAACTTGACTATAATTGCCTCCTGTATTTTCTTTGTAGAGCATTGAAAACAGCTTTGACTCCAACCTACAACCCTAAGGAGTGGATATTGCATGTTGTACACATATAAATGTGCATGATGGGGACTAATGTTTGTTGCTGCTCTACATATAAACATTTTCTATGAGGACGATAGAGCATGTTTAAATGTGGCACCCAGAAAGCAATAAAGTACCCATCATGAACAGTGACAAGGTTTACAATCATGAAAACCCTGCTCCCATACTTCTGCTTTGCTTACAGCAGACAAATAACTTTAATAAAATGAGGAGACCTGGCCAGGGAAGGGGCACACCAAGGCTCAGAGCCATCCAGGATTTTGCTCAGTATCCCTATAGGCCGGTCTGACCCTGAGTATGGCACTGGAGGCACAAGGGTATTTTTTAACATTGAAGGGAAATAAACTAACCAATTATGTTTATCTGTCAGATGTGTTGTTCATTAGGAGCTCTTGCATTTTTTATAAAAGCATTTTACCAAGAAGGATACATTGAGATTGAGTACAATAATTCTAATTAATGCCATACAGTGAGAATCACATAGATATACCTCTGGTCTTTAGATTAACCGTTGGTAACAACACAAAACCTGAATCCTGTTATTGCTATTGAGTGACATAGCCTGAAGGATATAGCAAGGTTTTTCTATGTTCATCTACTATACCTAATATACCTCCCCAGTGCAGTATGTCTTGTAAACACAGCTTTTTCATTTTGTTTGAATTCTTGTTATTGCTTTCTAGAGTTGACACAATAGGCAATGTGTGGCTTTCCCCCCTTGTGTTTTAACCCTTTAAATACTAGAGAGGTGAGCAATGTGCTGGACACTCCTCTGGCACTCAAAGTGTTAAGATACAATTGATATTGTGTTTGTAATGTATTGTATTTAAGGCACCACATGAAAACAATGAAATCTGATTAAATGTCCAATATTTATTTATTTTTTACATCATCATGTAATACAGCAAAGCAACAAAATTCTTCTCTATCCGTTGCAGAAATCTTGGGCACAAAAGACTGCGTACAATAATATGAAAATTGTAGTGTATTTTCGGATTCCTCATACTGGTAGGTGAATCTTTTTGTCCTTTTATCTATTAACATTTTAATGCCAACATTTATGAATATATGTTTAACCCTTTGAGTGCCAGAAAGGTATCCAATGCTTGGCACTGCAATTCATTAGGTACCTCCCTGACAATCAATGGGTTATATTCCCATATGGATTCCCCCTTGACACCACTCCCCAAACTTACCTTAATATACCATAGATATGACATTCTGGGCAGTCTTGCCGTTCAATACCTCCCAACATGTCAAATGGCCAAAGGTACCATTTTATTTTAGGTGGTGTTGCTTGGTAATGTGGCTGGTGGCTGGGCATGACTGAGAATTTTTAGGCTATTTAATGATCTGTTGACAAGCCATACCTTCACTTACTGGGCCTGCAGATGACAAGGATATGCCATAGATCACCCACCCCAATCCCTCCAAAAAAGGGGTGCTACCAAAATGGAAGAACCACTGATGCTCATGGCGTTGAACAGAAAGACCAGATGGTATCCTTTAAGGAGAACGCAATGTTATACAAGTGCATTGTAAGGAATGAACAAGTGGTGCCATCCCTGCTGTTGTGTTTATCAGGTAACATCAGTAAGAGAGACAGGCTAGATGCATAAGAATAAGTGCAAAGTATAAGTTGAGAAATACACTTTGTGTTTAATATAGGTGACATGTCTTAGTTGTGCTCTCTAGCCCATAAGTGCTGCCTTGTGCAGGTAAATCTACAGGAAACACTTGGCGATATTGAGGTAAGTACACTGCTGTTTGGCGGGTAAAGAATTCAACAAGTATGAAGCAGTGAGCAAATAGGGCTGGGGGTGAAAGAGCTGTAGAAAGAAAAGAAGCAACAAAGAAAGAGTTCTTAGCACAACACAAGGCATAAGTAAAATTATAGTAAGTGATAACAGTGGATACATAGGGTGTTTTAGATGGGGGATGGGTAACCTAAGGCCCTCCAGCTGCTGAGGAGTACATTTCCCACACCCTATGGCTAGCCACAAATGATGGGAACTGTAGTCCTCTAGAGATGGAAGGCCTCAGGTTGCCTAACTATGGGTTAAAGGACAAGAAAGAGTATTGATGAAGAGAAACAACATTTTATATAAATACAGATCTGATGGACAACTATCAGAGAGATTTAAAAAAGTGGGCAGAGACAGAAAATAACTTGCCCTGTAACATTTTATATGAACTAGAGAATGCTGCAGGGTGTTGCCCATTGTATTTGTCATTCTGTGCACATCAGGGACCCACTGGATATCAATGGTGGTGAGTCTCTCTGCAGTCTGAAAATGTGAAAATGACTGCCCCATGAATCTTGCTGCGGCTTTTTTTTGCCAGGAGTGGGATAGGGACTTTGCCCTCTAGCAACTCCTGGCAAAATCACTGCTTTTGGCAATACAATGGGTGTGGGGGTGCAATCTGCCCCCCAGCCATCCTGGGTAGAGGAGTACCAAACCAGAAACAGATTTAAATTTATATATATATATATATATATATATATATATATATATATATATATGCATAGTATGGTGTTGGGAGGAGTGAAGGGTAAAGAGCAGATTACAGTAGTTTATTCTAGAAACAATGAGGACCTGGGAGTTTTATGTGCGATAGAACAGAGGAAAAGGAGGATCTGACAATGTTGTATCATCAAAATCTTCAAGATTTATTAACAGCACAAATATAAACAGCGAATGAGAAAGAAGAATCAAATATCACATGTAGGCAGCTTGCTTCGCAGACTGGGTGCGACAGTACCATTGTCTGTGACATGTTCTTCGGTGTCATGCACATCCATATGGCACTTGGTATGTAATGCTTCTGCTTAAAGGCAGTTATCATGTTTTACTAAGTCCTGTCCTTTGGGAGCAGACTTAGTAAAAAGACAGAGGCCCTGCAATGTGCAGCCCCAGTGAGGCTTTTCAGTGGGATCAGGAAATTGACTTCCTCTGTGGAACTCAATCCAGAAGTATGTGGCTCTTAGCCACAAATTTTGCAGGTTGCTCGCCCAACCCCCAGTTACCTTCTGGGTCGAGGCATGATACAGAGGGTCTATGGGAACCTGCATCTCACAGGATAGAATACTGAACTGAAAGACTCCAGTCTCTTCTTGAAGTGCCAGTGTGGTTGCAAACCCCAGTTATGCTTACCTCATTAATCTTACGGGGTTCAGAATGCACCCACTGCTTCTTCTGAAACGCTATTCCCAAGGGCAAAGATCTGCCAGTGGGGTACGATCAGAGTGATAGTTGCCCTTTAAGTTGGTTAGAAGAGGCATCTCTTAACTCCTAGACACAAGGTAATCCCTACAGTGCTAAATATATTCCTAGCTTATTATTTTTAATCTTTAGTTGACAAAATATGAACATGGCAGGGGCTTGCTTTCCGGTCAGCACTCCCATCCAGACTCCCTGATGTGCACAATTAAGGGCAGCTCATAGGTTCCACATAGCAGACATATGAAAGATTTTGTGGCTGCAGATGATTTTTGATTCATTTTAGAACTGTGTCAGAACTAGCAATTTTGTCATTCAGAGGTCTTCTATTTACAAACAACATTAGTCAGAGGCATTTAAAGATAGACTTGACAGGGTTACATGCTAGCAAAAGTAGAAACTCGTGTTGCTCCCAGGTGCAGAATCTGAAACATTCCATAATGAGGGAGTATCTCTTCCCTGCCTGCTTCTAGAAGCAGACAATTTACTGCCTAGCACACACAAGACAAATATAGTCCACATGGAATTCAGTGATTCGTACTGGTTCATACTTTCCACAGTAAAACTCTAGGTGGATTTGTACTTTGGAAAAATGTATCATTTCTACTCTCGTTGTTGCAAAGACTTTGTAGTTTCCCAAGCAATGTATTAGTCAGCTGTGAGCAGGACACACCTACTTTTTTTGCCTTGGTGAAAGGTTTTTGAGCGCCATACAAAAAAAATTGTCTCTGTAATGTTACCATGATCACATTTTTTTGTTTGTCTTAAAATATGACATAATTTGAAACCAAAATGCAAGCAGAATAGCTAATCACACTTGGAACTGTTTTGGATGATGCTATCAGAATGAGATCTTTAACCGTCTGAGTGCCAGAGGGGTACGGAATGCATTGCTCTGCAATGCGTTCAGTACCCCTCTGGCACTCAAATCGTTAAATTTACCATGGAGGGAAATGTACACAAATTTATTAGGCACAATTAAGGGGCAAGCCATCTACTCCATGTGGAACAAATAACAATTCTGCAAAACTCCCATTAAATGAGACCATTGACCCCTAAAGTGGTAGAGGTCTTCAATGCATTGCAAAGTGTTCAATTGGAGTCCTCCCTAGCATTCAGTAGGCTAACCATTTGAATGCCAGAGAGGTGTCTAACGTATGTTGATACCTCTGTGGCACTCAAATAGTTAAAAGCCCAGTTTAAAAAATGAACACGGTTATTCGTCTACTATTGTGCAGCTGTTTTGCCCCAGAATTGCCCCTCTTTTTATGTGCATATGGTCCTAAATGTTTTAACCCTCTAAATACTAATACTGAAATAGCTACAAATGTCTTGTTTAGAGTGGAACTGTTACCTTTCCACATTTGGACTACACTCATATGACTGTCAGTTTGTTATTTTTGCAAATCAGCTAGTACAGTCCTCCTGTACAGTGAAGCAGATGGGAGGGAGAGTAGTGTGGAATGTTATTATCAGTCTGGCATGCCAGCCAGGGGTTTTGTATAACACTCTTAATGCCCACCCAATTCGGTACTAGGCGGACGGTCCTGACACGTCAAGAGTCATTAAGGGGTTAAGGACCAAAGATCTTATGGGAGGATTGTGGTTAAGGACCACATAGAGGACTTTGGTGCACTGGCACATGTGACTGATGATGTGTACCAGAGCCGAACGAGGGTCTGGGAGAGATCACTCTGGTCAATTTCAGACCCCGCTAGTGCTTACAGTGCTCCACATTGGTGCTGTAAGAAAAAAATATGTGATGTGCCAGGGCCATCACCGGTCCTTTAGGCAAGGCAAGTCCTTAAGGGGATAAACTGCCAAATAAATATATTAGCAATATTGGCACAGCGATGCTCGTGTGGTTAATAAAACAACGTCTTTAATGATGGCTTGTTGAATTTTCAGTGCTTGGCACTTTCAGGTCCAAAAAGGCATGCAATGCATTGCACAGCACAGCGTTACACAACTCTCATCAGTGAACATGTGTGTGCGTATGTGAAAGTGTGTGTATTAGCATGCGTGTGTGACCAAGTGAGTGTGTGAGCATGTGTGTGTTTGAACTACCACTTTACTGGAACATCCCTGCACTGCTCCACCTCTCCCTCTTCCCCTGCACCTTGTGAATTTGCTGAATATTACTTAACTATTGTGTGTGATTTTACTCTAAAGTACACAACAGAACTGATGGAGTGTGATGTTTTGCCTTAGCCCTCAACAAAATTCTCAATCTCGTCTGCTATCTATCAAGTCTGCCTCAGTCACAAATCTCAAGTCAGGGTCCCAGGCAGCTGTCTGTCACCTAATATATTTATATATATATATTTTTTTACAATTGTCTACCCTATCTTAACATAGTCTGTCAAAAAAATATATAATTAAAAACAAAATCAACAACTTCGTTCCCCAAACACAGATAAAAACAGCAAGAAATTTCTTGGATCGCAGCTGCCTGTGTCTTTCAAATCAAAACAGTCAGACAGAGTGTTGGAGTATTTGGGGGACAACCTCCTTTGCTCCCTTCTCACACCCCCAGACCCGTCCAACACAGAGATAATAGCAGCAAGTTCAGTAAGGAAATTGCTTGGACCACAGTTGCCTGTATCTTTCAAATGAAATCAGTCTTTCAGAATGTTGGGGTATTTGGGGTCCACCTCCTTTGCTCCCTTCTCACACCCCCAGACACATCCAACATCTCCTTGTGTCTTGCCAGTCAGTCACACTGAATTTTGCGGTAATTAGGGTCAACCTTTTTTCACCCTCTCCCCCAGACTCCCCTAATACAGCGAACAAATGTCCTACCTAAAAGACACCCTAAACTAAGCTTCAACTCCACTATATTTGCCTGTCCTCCCTAGCTCAAAATGTGATGCTCTCTCTTCTCTCACAAACACAGAATGGCATGCCATGAGAGCCTGACAACCTTTTACATACCTGCAGGAAAATAAGAGAAAACTGGCATGATTTCAATTCAATGAACTAGGTGAAAAAAGCGGGAAAACTGCACTTTTCGCAGGAAATTTTTCGCCACTCAGGAAATGCCATATTTCACCTAATTTGGTTGAGGTGAAAATTTTTGCCTATCCCTTGTTAGATGTACTAAAACAGGGGTATATATCTGCTGGACCTTCAGATATGACAGTGAATTGCAAAGTAATGTGTTGGAGTCCTGCCCATGGGTCCAAGAGATTCATCTATATCAAAATACACTATTCACTATGAGGCTGATTTAATAAGAACTGAAGCAATTCTGGATTAAGCCAACTACACCATAAGGAACACATAAACATGAACCAAATTCCCATTGATTTAATTTTTATTGAGCTTTTAACCCATTGAATGCTATAGTGGTTTCAACCCAATGCAAAGCAATGCATTGGAGACCTCTCTAGAAATCAGTGTTAAAAGACCTATTTAAACCCTTTGAGTGCCAGAGGGGTACAGAATGCATTGTAAAGCAATGCATTCCGTACCTCTCTGGCATTCAAAGGGTTAATTCAATAGGAGTTTTAATTTGCCTCTTTGGTGCATTTGGTTTGCTCAGAATTGTGACAAAATTACTTTAAAAAAATCAGACTGTATAAGTTTTTCAAACAAACAGCCTGGAGCTGGGTAGTCTACCTACCAGGAGTGCTAAAATACTTATATCTAAAAAGCGTAGAAGATTTAGGCCCTTGGCAGTGTTTATTTGTACTTACTATAGTGCAGTGTATTCATTAGTCAACCATGAAGACCCTGCAGGGGCTAAATCACTTCTAGACCACATATTGGCAGACCTGTCTCAATCTGTTTAGGTCTCAAACACTAAATCCTTCTTCTCAGTAGTCTTTGTCAGTGCAGTTTAGGAAATGTTACAACAAAAAATGACAAATAAAAAACGGTTTTCTCAGTGCTTCATTAACCCTTAACTGTAAGAATGTGGGAGAGGCTTTTATTCAGAGTGTTAACCTTTTCTTATTTTTCAATAAGAACTATTAAATAAATGGCTCTAAAGTTGTTTAAAGAGCAACTCATTTTAGTAAGGAACGCTTTCTTAAAGGTACACTACCGTTCAAAGGTTTGGGGTCACTTAGAAATGTCCTTGTTTTCCATCAAATGAGTTGCAAAATGAATAGGAAATACAGTCAAGATGTTGACAAGGTTAGAAATAATGATTATTCATTGAAATAATAATTGTGGCCTTCAAACTTTGATTTCATCGAAGAATCCTCCATTTGCAGGAATTACAGATTTGTAGACCTTTGGCATTCTAGTTGTCAGTTTGTTGAGGTAATGTGAAGAGATTTCACCCAGTGATTCCTGAAGCACCTCCCACAATTTGGATTGGCTTGATGGGCACTTCTTACTTACCATACAGTCAAGCTGCTCCCATAACATAAACAAGGACATTTGTAAGTGACTCCAAACTTTTGAACAATAGTGTAAGTTATACCTCAAGTTTCTTCTTCAGGGTTACCATATTTTCAGATTTTTCAGCACATGTCCTCTTTTGGGGAACTTAATCTTAAAAGTCTGGCTACAGATATGCTAAAATACTGGATTTTCTTGTAGGACTGGTGAACTATATTTCATATCTCACTCTCTAGTACGTGCTCTGTGGTGTGTACATACGCTTCTCACAACTTGCACATATGTTTCTACTGCTGCAGGAGCTTGTGAGCCCTGTGACTGAATAAGGACGACTTGTCAGAGACATCCTTATATAGTGAGCATTTCTGAACAGAGCACTAACTGTCTTGAGTTAGGAGATTAGAGAGCAGCATTGGCGTTATACCCAGTGCATCTATGAGAAAGAGGTTAGTAATCCTAAGAATTCTTTCTACTACAGATTTTATAAGATCCATACATAAATAAACATGTAGGATCTTCAAGTATCACAAATTAGCACTTTATTTCTAGAAACTGTTTTGCAATACAATGGTCTCCTGTCCAGCAACCAAAGGCTTAAATCTGGTTGATGCAGCTAAAGTTAAGTGTCATCTGTTTTAATATGTGAATTAAGAAAACCCTATTCTTGCCATAACTCTTGAAAGAGATGAAGTTAATGCCTTCATACAGCTTTCCAATATATCTATTTATATATTTTTGTACATTACAGTTATAGGTGGCTCTGTTCCCGTATTTCACACCTCCTTACAAATATGCTGTAAACTTGAACATAGATAGTTATGCCATAGAGATGAGCTCCTCTCAGGGTAATTCATAGTGACAGGTGAAAATGTCTGTTGATGGAACAGAGAGGAGGAAAAGTTTTGCGAGAAAGAAGTTTTCTCCATTGTATTCAGGTGGTAATGTGAGGTGAGTGTCGAATGCGATAATATATATTTGGGTGTGCACATGCATGATAATGCATAAGTGCAACATAACAACCTGTGTGTGCCAGACAGTTAAGCCCATTGAAATAAATGGACTTGACCTTCTGCCCATAGAATGTATGGGTTTTTCTTTCCCATGGGAGGGTCTGTGGAAATAATCATATCTTCTGTTCCAAAGACATTTCCACATGAGGAAAATTAAACTAGTCAAAACCTAAACAGTGTGAACTAGTAAAATACTTATGGAGGGGAATATACAAATAACTGTGCAGAATGGTTCTATTCCTGCCTAATACCCATGCACAAAGTTTTTGAGCAACAAAATGGCCACATGTTGCCATGCTTACCAAGGCGTAGAAAGTGTGGGAATGTGTGAAAGCTTGAAGTCTGGTACCTAAAGAATAAAAGAGAAACTAGACCCTAGGAATAAATATGCTTTTTAATGTTACTATAAGAAAAGATTTTGGTGCGTGAGCTGCTGTTTTAAATAATTGCTAAGTATGTGCCTGCCCATCCACAGAAAACTTGTCTTGTATTACCATAATCAAACATATTTATTCCTAGGGTCTAGTTTCTCTTTCACTCTATAGGTAACAGCCCTGTAAAATTCAAACTGCTGTCCAAGAGGGTCTGAAATACCAATCTCATGAATTTTACGAGGTTGTGCATAGAAGTTTCTCCCTGCACTTTCAAATTGGCCCTGCATGTAGAGGAGGACTTTCCCTGTACTGCAGGGTCAGATTTTAAAACTTAAAATATATATGATTGCTCCAATTACCTTTAAAGTGACCATGTTTGTTTAATTAAACATAGTGCAAGTTCTCTGGATCCCACACTATGAATTATATTTTAAAAAAGGCCCAAGGGGTCCTTCAAGGTCCTCAAACTCAACCATTAATTTTGGAGAACACCATGTTGAAATGTAGGTAAGGAAAGGCAGCGAGTGCCTTGCTGGTCACAGTATTGGCCACCTATCTGAATCAGAATGGTGATCCCTACCAGGGGGTTATCAGGAAGAGTCCTGATGCCTCTTAACAAGATCTGAAAAAAAATTGTGTACCAGAAGGTGTCTAACACATTGCTTTGCACATAATGTCTGCATTACCGGGCCTATTCCACTGTCCACTGGCAGTCAGAAACATACAGTAAGTGTCTGACATTCTAATCTTGCCCAATGCCCTCTGGAAACTGTAAAACAATAAGTACACTATCTGTCCTTGTTCAACTGGGTCACTGGTGGCTCAGAACCACACATACGCTGTCTGCTTCCCCAGCCTTCTTCTTCTGGTAGACTTAGATCTACAAAATACATGTTTTGACACCTCAGCCTTATTTCACTGTCCAACGGTAGTTGCAGAACCACCCATACACTGTCTGACTCACCTGACTTACTCTACTGTCCTGCTGGTAGCCATAGAACTACACATTAACTTTCCGCTTCCTTAGCCTTGTGTGACTAGTAGACACAGAACCAAACATACACTGTCTGCTTCCTAAGCCTTGTTCCACTGGCAGTCATGCTTCTGTCAGTCTACACGTATGGGGTACCATTTTCCTTGGGCTGGCACCTGGTACTGAATAGAGTAGGAAATTCTGTGGTGATGAAAGATTTTAGTAGCTTAGAAGTGTTTGAAGTGTTACAAAGTATGTACTTTATCCTCTCAAACCTCATTCTGGAAACATTGTGCATACCAGCCCATGTTTAAAAAAGGCAAATATCCCCTCACCTGATGCAGGTGAATGTCTTCTTTTCAAAATAGTTTTGTATACCATTTATTTATATCTTTAACAATTATGATCATTTTAGTGTACAGGTACATTAGGAAAAGTGGCAGGTGTAGTTTAGTGCTCCTGGCACTGCCTATACAAGGAATACCACTTTTTCTGTCTGGTAGCGGTACTGAATAAAGTAGGAGACTGCATGTTTTTCAGAGATGTTAGTATCTTTTGAAGCGTTGGAAATGTAAAACAAAGTCCATATTTTACCTATAGCTCTACCTTATGAAAATATTTGTGCACACCAACCTGGGGGTAGAAAGACAAACAACCCCTCATTTGATGTAGATAAATGTCTTCTTTCCAAATTGATATGCATTACATATCTTTTCTACATATCTGTAATGCTTATCACCATTTGTGAGCTGACAGATGATTTAAAACAAGAAGTTGCAGGTGTAGGTTACCTACCGTATGTCCTACCATATGTCAACCCATACCAATGGGGTTAATTTTTATTTCTGAGTGGCACTAGGTACTTAGTACAGTATGAAATTCCATGATATTGAGAGATTTTACTGTCTTTGTACTGAAATATAAAAAAAGAATGTGTTGGGTGTGTGGCTAATCCGTTTATCAAGATGGACACACAGTAGGAGTGCCCCTTGCCATACAAGCCCAAATTGGCACGCTTTCTGTATTTCATAGCAGTATCATCAGCCCAGCTGACCCACACTCTCCCTGGAGTGTTGCGCTATGCCAGGGAAGTGGGGAAAATCTGCCAAAATAACTGAATACCTGACACAGAATTTGAAGACTGGACCTGTACATGCAGTGCATGCCACAAACCCAAATACGGTGGATCCGGGCAAAGAGAATAGAGCTGCTGGTGGGTTGGACTACATGACTCAGCTGGACTTGCCATCCCTGCCGACTACAGAAGAATTAAAACCTTTTGTCACCAAGGATGATCTCCAGTCTCTGCCATCCCACCAAGATCTAGAGGCCATAATAGGCAATGCTGACATTGCGGAATTTGCGGATCTCAGCCATGATATCAAGCAGATCGGTACATGGGTGGCGGACTTAGGCGAGACCATGCAGTCAGTTATGGTCATCCAACACGAGGGTCCAGCAACACCTAGTCTCTCAGGAGGAAGAGTTTAACAATCACTGTTTACATTTGGATGATGTAGAAAACAGAGGGTGATGAAACAATATAAGAATCCATAATCTACATGAGTCTGGTCAGCCGAAAGCTCTTCGCCCACGCTGGTAAGCTAGGGAGAAACCGAAGAACATTGTTTGCTACCTACTAATCATTCCAGCAAAAAGATGCCATTATGAAACAGGACCATCAACTTCATTCACTCCAGTGGGAAGACACAGAAATACAACTTTTCAGTGACCTCTCTTCATATACTCTTTAAACCCCTAATGGACATGCGGCGGGAAAACCACTTCATATATCGCTGGGGTTTCCCCTTTGCTTTGATTGTGACACACAAGGAATCCACTTACACTGTTCATAACTCTGTGGATGTGGCTAAGCCGTGTACACAGCTTATCTTTGCAGCAAGTTTTGCAGCCTAGGGAGCATCCATCACCAGCCAGCTATGAACACCACTCTTCGCCCTCAAGCACCTGGCCCACAGGGGTCTGCCTTACCCCGTGTTGTTTTGTTGCTGTGCTATTTGTTTCATATATTAATCTAGCAGTTGTCACCTCTTTGTGAGGACTCTCCTTCTCAGAGTTTATCCAGGCAGCTTACATTGGGCTCTCCAGCTTATCAGTACATTACACATGGACAAAAAGTAGGGGTACTGCATAATACTTGGCCCCTTCTTCTGGTCTGTGATTGGATGGAAGAAGGGGTCATGTATCAATCATGAATGACTCCTTCTTCTCATCTGTGATTGACTCAGATGTAAAGTTACTACTGGGCATGTTAAGTGCCCTCTGTAACCCCACCTCCCAGCCAATAGGTTTGTGGGAATATTTTAAACAGGGGTTATCAGTATAAGGAACGGCCCAGGCAGGATTGGGGCAGGTAGTGACAGTGTGGTTTTTAGGGATTTTATTTCCTTTTCTTTTATTTGTGTAGGAAAGGGGGGTAGGTGAAACAATACAGGATGGAGTAGACAATGAAGTAGAATAACTGGGATTATCGAACGAACATGGGGGTGGAGAGGGGATAAGGCTATTTCCTCTAATAGAGAGGTACCTTTGTTATATCCTGATAACTAAATAACATTTCAAAGAAAATAGATATGATAGGAATATAAAACATATGCTTGTAAATGCTTGAGGTCTGGCTGCGAAGATGGGACAATTACAGTGAAAGAGCACTAGGATCTTCTATGTTTTGTGTAAATCAAAACTTACATAGTAAATTAGGTACAAAAAAGACAAATGTCTTAACCATACTATAACCCAGAAAATGAGAATTTTATAAACCTTCCCAACTGCAAAATGGGTATTAGTCTATTTACCAGAACATCCTGATATTATAATCCTGTGCATTCCCTTCTACTAGAAATGCATCTAATCTTATCTTAAGTATATCCATTGTATCGGCTATTACCACATCCTTGGATAAGGAAATCCACAATTTAAGAAACCTTACAGTAAAATCCCTTCCACTGCATTCTTTTATAAAAAGTAGCATAGACTTGGTTTGATATAAACATTGGGCTGATTAAAAGATGTTGATGGGCATTTGGTATAAGCCACCTAATATTGGGGAGTTTGTAAAAGCTTAACTGCTGCTGGGAAAAGTAATCATAATGGGACATTTTAACTTCTCTGAAATTTACTAGAGAAATTTGACTTCCATCATAATAAAGGAAAATCATTTTATAAGTATGCTTAATGACAAATACATGTCCCACTTAGCAGGGAAGTAAACTAAAAACTAGGTCTTGCAGGTTGTTAATTTAGGTTTTTTTTGCAAATCACAGATGCGGCAAGATTTATGTGATCCAGTAACAGAGGGGTTAACAGTTGATGGCAAATGGGGGGGGTGTCCGGGACCTGGGGGATCAGGCAGGGGGGCAATTGCAACCCCCAGTTTCCCCTGCCTGATCCAGCCTATGGGAAGTGGCCGATATTCACTACCTTGTGCTTCTCGAGCCTCGCTTTGCGGTCATTTTTTTTATTTTACAGCACTCTAAATGGATTCCAGTGGGTCATTCAATAGGAAAAAAAACATAATTTGGCAAGTCAGTTCTGATGTTAAGTCAGAAAGTGATTGCAGAAATGACCAACTACAAATATCAGCTGAAGCATAATACAGAGATGCACCGAATATTTCCTGTTGCAATGGAACAGGTCCATGTTTTACAATTCTGCAACTATTTTAACCACTTGAATGCTAGGAACAGTTCTGGATTTCTATTAGGCAGAGCAGTCCCTTGCCTAGAGTGCCAAGATCTGAGGGGCATTTTAGCTATACTGACCACACCAACATTCTGTGTGGGTGTAGACAGTTTCAATATTCCTGTAGCAAAAACCTAATCCTGATTTAGGGTAGCTGCTTTATTCATCAGTTTACAAACCCTTTACTGACCATTATTCAACCCACTGGATGCTAGAGAGGTCTTCAATACATTGTATAGCAATGCATTGGATACCTTGCTAACCCGCAGGCTAAATATATTTTCTGTGCCACTAAAAAAATCTATGTGGCTGTAGGTGGGGTCATGTGAGTAGTTTGGTGTGGCCATGGGTGATGCTAAAAGCACCATGGGTGCCTTGTTATGGGTGCATGGGGTTTTAATCCAGCCCTGGTTAGGGACAGCTCATTACAAAGCAAAACAATGGAAGAGTTCAGGGGTGAGTGGTTCAAAGGCATTTGGAACATCCACAGTTTAACTTAGGAAAACATCTTACGAAATGTTCTGCAAATTAAGAGCTATTGCTCCTTTGTAAAAACGTGACAGTAATTTCCTGTCAAAATTGTAACATATAAGAAGTGAATCAAAAATCTGTTGTAAAAATTACTTTTATTAAAGAACATACTTTTCTTGGAAGCTGGATTGAAAATTACTACGTTTCAAGTCTCGGTATTCTAACATTCTGTGGCAACATTTCAGTTATTCCCATAAAGATTTTAAAAAATCACCTGTTTTAAATTTGTGGATATATTTTTCTTATTTGTATTTAATCTCTTACTTTTCCTTTATTTTTCTCTTTCTCTCACACTCTTAGCACTCTTGTTCCATTTTTATTCATCTGTTCCATTCTTTTACTTTCTTCACTAGATATACATCTCTGTTAACCCATTAAGTGCCAGAGGGGTAAGCAATGCATTGTGAAGCTTGCAACAAAAGAACTAGGATGTGTGTGGACCAATTATTTGGGTGGTTGACGTTGTGATAAAACTGCTATAACAGTATCCATTTTTCTGGGAATGCTTAACACAAGATGTTGGAACATTGCTTCCATTCTGCCACAAGAGCATTATTGAGGTCAAGAGCTGATATTGGACAATTAGGCCTGGCTTACAGTCGGCATACCAATCCATTCCAAAGGTGTCCAGTGGGATTGAGTTAGAGGCTCTGTGCAGGCCAGACAAGTTCTTCCACACTGTTCTTGGCAAACCATTGTTGTATGGACCTTGCTTAGTGCACAGGGGCACTAGCATGCTGAAATAAGAAATGGTCTTTCCCAAACTGTTGCCACAAAGTTAAAAGCACATAATTGTCTAAAATGTCATTGTATGCTGCAGTGTTAAGATGTCCCTTCACTGCAACTAAGGGGTCTACCTGAACCATGAAAAACAGCCCCAGACCATTATTTCTCTTCCACCAAACCTTTAAGTTGGCACAGTGCAGTCAGTCAGGTAATGTTCTGGCAAATGCAGAACCCAGAGTCATGTGTTGTACTGTGAGATGGTGAAGTGTAACTCTTCACTTCAGAGAATATATTTGCACTACTACTACTACTACTACTACTACTACTACAGAAACCAATGGTGGTGAAATTTACAGCACTCAGCTGACTCTTGGCATTGCACATGGTGATCTTAGGCTTGTGTGCAGCTGGATGGTCATGGAAGCCCATTTCATGAAGCTCCTGATGAACAGTTCTTGTGCTGATATTGCTTCCAGAGGCAGTTTGGAACACACTAGTGAGAGCTGCAACCTAGGACAGGTGATTTTTACTGATTAAGTGCTTCAGCACTCAGAGGTCCCATTCTGTGACCTTTTGTGGCCTACCACTTCAAGGCTGAGTTGTTGTTGCTCCTAGACATTTTCGCTTCACAATAACAGCATGTACAGATGACAGGAACAACTCTAGCAGGGCAGAAATGTGACAAACTGACATGTTGGAAGGGTAAGATCCTATGATGGTGCCATGTTTGCAGTATGCCCATTCCACTGTCCACCATGTCACTGTCTATGGTGATTGCATGGATATGTGCTTCCTTTTATACACCTATCAGCAATGGGTGTGGCTCAAAAAGAAGTGTCCACATACTTATGGCCATGTAGTGTAGCTCTGCATTACCAACTACCACTTCCTACCAGGAAGTAGTAACTCAGCGGCATAAACTGACAAATAAATAAAGCTAAATATCTCAGAAACTATTGCTTGAAATAAAAAATCATTAACATAAATATGGTGGAGCACGCTTTTGTTATAAAGTGACAGTTGAAAGCACAACGAGCTTCTACTTTGGGGGTTCATATGAGGAAGTATATTTAAAGGAACAATATTACTTCATTTTAAGGAAGTTTAAAATTGTGCATATTAAAAAATAACTGAAAACTAGCAAAGTTTGAGAGATGGGACTTACATGTTTTCATTTATTTTTTTAATATGCACAATTTTAAATTTCCTTAAAACGAAGTATTACCATCTCTTTAAAAATCCCAACACAGAAGCATGCATGCATCTATGTATCTTTATTTATATAGTGCCGTACATATAATAATAATCCTTTATTTATATAGCGCACACAGATTCCATAGCGCTTTACACTCATATTGGTTCCTGCCCCCATTGGGGCTCACAATCTAAATTCACCTATCAGTATGTTTTTTGGAGTGTGGGAGGAAACCGGAGTACCCAGAGGAAACCCACACAAACACAGTGAGAACATACAAACTCATTGCAGATGTTGTCCTTGGTGGGATTTGAATCCAGGACCCCAGCGCTGCAAGGCAACAGTGCTAACCACTGAGCCACTGTGCTGCCCACAGAGATTTACAGATACAGAAGTGACAGTACAACACAGTAATACATGACAGGGATAAGAGCATCAGAGTAAAATTACAAACACTGCATTATTAGAGGCAAGCATATATTGGGATGGGAACCTTGACCCAAAGAACTTACAGTCTAATTATGCAGATTATATACAGTAGTCCTTTCTTTTTTGGGGAGGAAAGTGCTCCAGGAATGGAGTTATATTTAACATAGAAATGGGAAACAAGTCTGATTCTTTCAGGTCATTTTGTGATAAATGCTGCTGAGCATGTGTTGAAATCTGTCCACTTTTTGGGTTGCAGGAAAGGAAGGATTTTTATAATAGGAATGAGCTGAGCATGGTCACACATTTCTGGCTGTATCTAGAAGTACTTGGCCATTACTGATTATAACTAGCCATTATCAGAATAGGCCAAATCTTACCTTTCTGTCTCTCCCTCACAAGCTGAACAAGAAAAAGTCGATTCTTGCTCCCACTAGTAATTGTGTCAATTTACCAGCTAGAATTTTAACCACACCAGTCTTTCACATCTCTTCTGTTGTTTAACAACACTATTAAAGTTTTCTAATGAACAAATATATGTTTTCCTGTTGAGTAAAACAAGGATGCAATTATTGCTCAGAGTTGCTTAAAGAGGAACTTTAAGGTAATACCAAGTCGCCATGTATTCATTAAACACATGGCGACTAGCTTGAAAACAGATGTCTTACCATTAAAAAATAGCTGTGTCTAAAGTAATCCTTCCCGTTTCGGGACTGACGGGACGGTTAGTGCGGTCTGTGCGCCTGCTCCATCAGTCCCTTCCGGTGACCATATGGTGCACTGCAGTCTACTCAGTGGAGACTGGGACTGACAGTGCAGGCGCACAGACAAGATGTCTATGCTGTAGCCTGGGTTCCGGTCTCCAAACTGGAAGGATTTCTTTAGCGACAGCTATTTTTTAACAGTAAGACATCTATTTTCAAGCTAGTCGCCATTCGTTTAATGAATGCATTCAACTTGGTATTACATCCTCAAAATATGTTTCATCATAGATAGATAGATAGATTGATAGATAGATAGATAGATAGATAGATAGATAGATAGATAGATAGATAGATCTGAACTTACTTACCATAGAGCTGGAGGGAAAGAGGGGGCCTCCTGTACAGCTGTCCGTCAGTGACTGGGCCCTGGGCTGTCTGAAACCAATCCCTAGAAGGGTACAGCAGAACAGAAGCTGTACAGGTGTGCTCCAGCGAGCTTGCTAAGTGAAAAACTTTTCACACAGAAGAAGAGGCTGTGAGAGCAGATCCAGTCACAACACCCGGAAAAGATCTCTATACAAACCGACAGGCTACAAAAGACCTGCTCTGGGGATAGATTCTGGAGTTCCTTGTGGCTTAACGCAAGCAGCCACAAAAAGGTTGTACTATTGGAGTGGGAATTATTACCTAAATAGTGGATTCACTAAGTATAAGATTTTCATTAAGAAATGTCATTGTATTTGTGTTTATCTTGCATAGTTTAAAGTAATTGTTATGATAACGTTGCATAAGTGATACCTTGACAAAATATACAGTGGGTACCAATCGGCTTTAAGGAAAGTCATTTTGTTTCAGTCATTATCCAATTGAGGTGTATAGCCTTTATTTTCTTAGCTGGTAGCCACAGGTATCCCAGATAAGTGAAGGCATTGCATCATCTTTCTCAAAAGACCCCCATACTCTCAAGAAACTGCAGAGACTCAGGACTACCTGTTATATCCAAAATGGAGGTAACCAAGCCAAAGACTAGCCCTGGTACCAGATTAGTCCAAAAAGGGGTATATATGAAACATTCCTGCTCCTTTAAGGTAAGCAAGATTTTTTTCATTAGTATTCTTTTACTGTTATACACAGTACACATATAGAAATGCAACCATCTGAACGTCACAGGTTTAGGTGTATAATTTTATCTAGAACCGGAAAAACTGAACTTAATATAATGATGTGTATGAGTGTGTGCATGTGTATGTGTGTATATAAAAATAGTGATGTAAACTACCATCTGAAACTTTGATCCAATAAAAAAAAAATACACCAAAATGTAGCAAAATAATAAACCATTGTTCAGATTTTCCTTTTAGTAACCCTTGAATGTTAGAGCAATGTGAAGCATTGCTTTTGACATGCCTCTGGCATCCAAGGGATTAAGTTCCCCTCTTTCCGTCTCCATTCTTTTCCTGTAACGTATCTAAGCTTCACTCATTCTCTGTCTATCCCTTTCCCTTCCTCCTTCAGTCTTAGTCTTTCTTCCCCAGCCTTTCTCTGTTTTGCCAAAATAAACCTCTTTAAATATAGAGTCAGGTTTTAATTAAGGGTTTGATTCATTTTTGATGAACTTTTGATTCTGAGAAGACGCCTGCTGCTTTCTGGTAAAGAGAAAGCTGATTAAATGTGACTGCGCTGTTCATTCTGAACTTCTGCTTTTGTCATTTTGTAGCTTTTCATAAACGGCCAAGATTTCTGGCCCTCGTTAAAAAGAGAAGAAAGGGATAAGAAACCCAGCAAAGAAGCACAGACAAAGTTTATGGTCATGTCGCAGGGGCAGGAATGCAGAGCAATATGCAGCTTTGCTTTCCTTAACCCCATCTGAGATTAAGTAGTCTTTTCAGTGAACTGACACCTTTTGCCTCTTTAAAGAAGCAATAAAACATGTTAGTCTGTTTTTAGTTTTTTTCTGTTGCACATGGTGGTCTTAAATGAAGTTGTATTTACAAAGTATAATTTAGACTGTTAGTTCTAGAGAGCAAGGCTCTCTTATAATTATATTTCAGAGTGCTGTCCCACCCCTTTCAAATTCAAAGTATTGCATGTGTTTTGCCACTAAAGATAAAAATTTGTATTTCGATTAGCAGATTGAGTTGGCCAATACCGGAAAATTTTGTTTCTCTATAAATTTATTCAGACAAATTCTATGGAAGGGGAGAGGAAGGAGAAAGAAAGAAAGACACCAGGCATTGCTCGATCAGATATAAGCTATTGTAGTCTGCTTCAACACAGCAAAAATTGCATAACCCTTGAGCACAGGTGGATCAATTAAGTTGACTGAACCGCTGATGATCCCCCAACAAATATGCACTGCTGCTTGCTCTGGAGGACCGAGGTTGGCCACACCTGGTGTAACGTAATCTGCATACCTGGGAACTTTTCATTTTGATGTCTCCTAGGGGGACTCCTTTGGTGCCGCTGTGGTAGATATATGACGCGATTTGCGTCAAAAAGGGGGTGGGGCTTAATTGTGAGTGGGGCAGGGCTTCACGATCTTGCAAGGAATATGCTGGGGAAGGAGAAGAAATGGAAAAGAAGGAGGAGAAATGGAAGAAACAGACAGGGAAGGAGCAGATGTGGGTAGAGTTTCAGAAGAAACTCCCCACATCTGGAGAATCAGCCTCTGCCCCGGAGACCAGGAAATACAGGGACAAATCCAGAGTCTCCAGGGTAAAACCGGAGAGATCCCAGCTATGGTAATCTGCAGTAATTGACTTCAACATAGTAAAAGTTGCAGTAACCCTTGATCACAATAAAAGTTGCATAAACCTTGATGACAGTATAATCTGTAGTAACTTGCTTCTTCACAATTTAAGTAGTTACTCACCGAAACAGTCCTCCTACCTTGCTCAGAGGTATGGACAGGAACCATTTTTTAATGATATTGAGGGTATGCGATCCTGCCCTTTGTCAGGCCATTCCTCTGGCTCAGTGTTCTTCTGGGCTCATGCCTGTGTCTCAGTCTGTCTCCTATGCAGGAAAGCAGGTGAAATTTTCACCTCAAACTGAAATCGGCAAACAATGGCACTTTCCGCTTGAGAAATAATTTCCCACAAAAAGTGCAGTTTTTCCACTTTTTTTTCTGCCTTTTTTCACCCATTGAAATCAATGGGAAGAAAAATATTTCTCCACCACACTAAAGTTTTCTACAGCCATATAAAAGGCTTTCAGGCTCTCACAGCAGCCATTTTGTGTTTGTGAGAGGAGAGAGCAATACATTTTTTGAGCTAGAGAAGACAGAGAGTGGAATTGAAGTTTAGTTTAGGGAATCTTTTAGCTAGGACATTTGTTCTGTTAGGAGAGTCAGTGGGGCACTCTGACGAGAAGAAGGAAGGAAGGAGGTTGACCGTAAATACTCCAAAACTCCATGTGACTAACTGGCAAGACACAGGCAGCTAGGGACCTGTTTGCTTGTGGATCTTGCTGTTATTGTCTCTGTGCTGGGTGGGGAGGTCTGGGGAAAGACGTTGATTTTGTTTTTCAGTTATAATGTTTTTTTGGACAGACTGTGATAAGACAACAGGGTGGACAACTTAAAAAAAATAAATAAAAAAAAGAACTAAATATATTAGGTGACAGTGACAGAGAGCTGATTGGGCTTAGGCAAGGCATCATACAGCTCCATCAGTTTTGTTGTGTACTGTACAGTAAACAAACACAGTGTAGTTGCGTAATATCCAGCAAACACACAAGGGGAAGGGGGAGGGGTGGAGCAGTGCAGGTACGTGATAGTAAAGTAGTAGTTCAAAACTGACTGCAGCAATGGTTGCTGCAGCGTGTATGATCAATGATGATGATCCCCATACTCCAAGGGAGTTTGTCAAGGTCCCAGCAAAACTATTTCCAGCACCACTAATGTACAGTACAAATAAAGAACCATATAAGAAGAACACTGAAGATGACAACAAGTCACATTCAAGTGTTGATGCTGCTGGCAATAGCATACTAGAGGAAGGTGTAGCAACTGAACCACCTGCTGCATCAGATAGTGAGACAAACAAGCACCAAAACACCCATCCCCAAAGTAGTAGCTAACTTTGTTACAGTAAAAGTAAAAAGAAATTGTTTGAGACCTCTAAAAGCTTAGAGAAATATAAGGGTAGCAGTGGGTAAGAACTGACAGGTGATGCTAATGCTGCTGAGGATAACCTAATGATGACTGATGATGATGCAGATATAGTATATATCCCTCCAACATCCTTCTCTTGTTCAGATACAGATGAAGTTGAGTGTAAGGATGATAACAGGGCTATAAGGTTAGCAGAAAGTCAAAGGCTGACTCTTCCACCACTTTTAAGGAGCACTGTGTCTGTCTATAAACTGTTTGAGAAAGCCACTGGAAAGTCTGACCCTGAACAAGCACAGATGTCAAAAAGCACACAGTCACCCTATCAGTCATCATCAGCATCATCGCCTCTTCTAAGTCCAAGTCCCACTCAGCCACACACACCTGTTTTAAGTACCCAGCAACAACAACACAGGTTAACATCCACAATGTTAGATATGATGAGTGCCTCTGCTGCTGCTGCTGCTGTAAGTGCTGCATCTTTAACACCTAGTAGTGGTGGCAGTAGAAATGCATCAACATCTAGCCCTAGTAGTAGTAGTAGTAGCAACACCACCACCTCAGGAACCCTTCATTCCATGAAGTCCACAGTATGGAGATACTTTACTCAGGATCCTCAAGCTAAGTTGTCTGTGCAAAAAGTCCATGAGCAGGGGCAAAGCAGTGTCAAGCCTAGGCACCTCCTCTATGAGATCCCACCTGAAGCACAACCACAGGTATGATTGGGGGACACACTATCAATAGACCAAAGGTGCCACAACTAGCAGCAGCAGAAGCAATTTAAAAAGTTCCCAGGGCTCTAGGGCAGAAAAAAGAAGTAGTGAAGATATTTATGTGTCAGAGAGTGTGCTACTGCCAGTTCCAACAGTTAGTTCAGTCCAAATAACACCTATGGCTCCTGCTTCAGAAGAGTATGATGACTCTGGCTTTGCTGTAGGGGATGGCAAGAGTCATAGACTGCCCACATATGCTGCATCTACCGCCACCACTACCTCTAGTCATGTTGTTAAAGCAATAAAGTTTCGGGGTTCTTCTGCCAATCCACACTGACTTAGTTCCTAGGAAGGAGTCACAACGTCACAAAAACAATCCCAAAGTACACCTGTGGAATGGCTAGGTTGCCAAGATGTTGGCAGTTGACATTCTGCTGCATTCTTTTGTAGAAAACCAAGGTTTCAGAGAGCTGATGTCATGTGTAGCTCCATGCTGGAAGCATCAGTTATTTTTCCAGGATGGCTGTACCAGAATTGTACAAGCAGGTCATTAGTGTGGTTGGCAAAGGGCTGAAAAGTGCATATGGCAAGAAAATCCACCTGACAACAGATACGTGGACAAATGGACACAGCACAGAGTATATGACTGTGACAGCTCACTGGGTTTCCCTCCCAGCACCAACTGTGGACAAAGCTGGCTCACAGCATCAGGTGAAAGCCAGTAATCATGCTTCTGGTTCTGGCAGTGTGATTAAAAGGCAGCAGCAGTATAGCCCATACCATTGTCACGACACCTTGTGCATACAGAGTTTTGAGAGACAGTCCAACAAAGCTGTAGATGTTTTAAGTAAGCTAGAGGTGATAGAGGAATGGTTTGTACCCCGCTCCTTAAAAGCTGGTTTTGTGTCTGCTGATAATGGCTCCAACATAATTGCTGCTTTGAGAATTGGTGGTATGGTGCACGTGCCCTGCTTTGCCCATTTGCTAAATTTAGTTGTGACCAGATTCCTGTCAGAATCTGAAACCCTCAAAGAGATGCTTACTATTGCCAGCAAAATCTGGTCCCATTTTAGTCGCTCATACAGTGCACGGAATGCTCTATATTCCATACAAGAATGTAACAACCTGCCCCATCAGCAGCTGAAAATAGAGGTCCCTACCAAGTGGAATTCCCCCCATGTACATGGTAGAGAGTTTGCACGAGCAGCGAGTACACCATGCAAAACTGGAAGGCTTTGGAGGGAGCCTCTTTGTCACCTGGCCAGTGGCAACTAATGTGTGATGTATGTGAGCTGCTGAAACCCTCTGAGGAGGCAACCATGCAGGTGAGTCGCATTGGGACAGTAATTAGTGAAATTCTACCAGTGATATTTTTATTGCAGAAAAAAATGAGCGGCATGGCTGAGGATTCTTACCATAATGACAACACAAACATTCAGCTGGTAAAGGACATGTTAGCGTGCTTTGAACAAGATCTTCACATAGTGTCTATTAAAAGCAATGAGGAATGCATTTTTGCCACTTTGCTGGTCCCCTGCTTTAAACACAAAATCTCAGAATTTCTGCCAAAGGGCCATCAGCAGTTTGCCACAACAAGGAGTCATGGTGATCAGCAGCAACTCTCTGAGGAATTGGATTCTGTCAAGGAATATCAAGACATGCTTATTAATCGAGTGGAGGGTTGCATTGTGGAGGATGACAGGGAGAAAGCGAGGGCACAACAAACATCTAGGCAGTATAGTGAAAAGTAAGGCAGCAAAGCATTTCAACCAGCAGAAGCAGCTACATCATCAACCAGAATATCCCATTTGGAACACAGGGCAATTCATCATGGGTCTCAGCAGGGGCGGCAAAAACCCAACATTGGTAGTGGTGGCACATCTCTTTGGGACTTGCTCCTAGTAGTGGTCTCACTGCATGTGATATGGTTTCTGCATACTTGCAGGATAGCTATGTTTTAGGCAGAAACAATGACCCAATGGAATACTGGCAAACAAAGCAGTGTGTGTGTGGCCAGAATTGACACGTACTGCAATGGAAACCCTTAGTTGTCCTCCAGCATTTGTTGAGTCTGAGAGGGTTTTCAGTGCGGCTGGTTATATTGTCAATGACCGCAGGACATGGCTATCAAGCAGCAATGGTGGGAGACTAACATTCTTAAAAATGAACCAACATCTCAAACCATCTGAGTATCAGGTAGCAGAAACTACACATGACAGAGACAAATATATTAACAGCAGCACAGATGAGGAGGTGGAGGAGGGATGTGAAGAAGGGTTTCCACCAGCTACCCCACTTGGGACCACTGCTATGACCAATAATTAATGTGTGTCAATAATCTGAAGGAGGATAGCATATGACAATGGTAAAAATACATACACAAATCACATCATGCCAGTCCCCCACCACCAGCACTACAATACACCACATTGTAGGTTGTACTTTATTTTTTTTTAATTACTTGACGTCATCATGAATATGCGTCAGTGTTATTGAAGCAGGAAGATAGTGTTGTGGGCAAAGGACAAATGCATTCTGCATGCTAACACATTTTTCAAGTCATATGTTGCTGTAGGACTCACAACTTTGACTTTTAGCCAATTATTTCTAAACTTCAGCCCTCAGAAGAAGTAATATTATACTGGGAAATGTAGTAGCTATAGGAAATATAGGCAACAAATGTGTTAAAATAGGCGAAATAGAGGAAATTTTTGCATAGGCAGAAAGGCGAAATTTTGTCGGGAAAAGCAAAAAATCAGCAAGTTTTCGCAAAAAGTCATGTGGGAAATTTTTCACACTTTTCACCTATCCCTACATCTGAGCAGAGAGAATGTAAAATAATATTATAGATGGCAGAAATACCCCTCCATCTCCTGCTAGTGTGCAGGAAAGCTAATTCAAAAGGCATGAGGGGGCACATGAAAAACACCTTATTGGGATGGGAAACAAGGAAGTAGGTAATTTTCAAGTGCCTCCAATGGCCCATAGAGACCACACCCTGATCTTCCTGGAGAACACTAAATGGTTTACCATTCTTAGAGACATCATATCTCAGAAGAATATCTTTCCTCACAATCTCCATCCAATGATCCCAAATTCTCAGTATATTCTGAACGAGAGGATATTTTTGTAACCCACCTGGCTCACAGATGAAGGGAAGCCATGGCAGGACCTGAAAAAGGCAAGGAGATACTAAACCCTGTTGCAGTATAACCCACATTTTTGAATTCCGTGGGTTGCTCCAGTGGCACAATACGGACAGCTATGTAGCTTGGTAATAGAAAGCTAAAAGAAAAGCCCAGTCCTTCTCCACCCCCTGAACTGCAAATTAATCTTAAATCTAGAAGATTTTTAGTGCTAAATAAAGGTATTTAAGTTATATTGTAGGTTTTTAAGAAAAGACTACAGGAGTTTAATTAGCACTGTCTGCATAGTACACAAAATGCGAGGGCAGATTATGGTTTTGATTAGGTTGAGATGACTGATCCAAGACAGATACAGTTGTGACCATTTTGACAAATCCTGATTAACTTTATTAAGCAATGGGATGTAGTTTTTGCAAGAAAGATGTTTTGGAAGGGCAATACATTGTCTACCAAGATAATTTTGGAGGAAGACCATTTAAATGGTGGCAATTTGCAGAGACCCAGAGTCTGAGAAGGAGGGATGTTGATATTCAAGATATTGGGTATAGTGACATATAGCATGAAATTAGGTGCTAAAATAACAGGCTAGATTTAAAAGCAGGCATTAGGAAAAAAAAACTTTCCCAGAGCCATTTAAAGGCTTGCGGCACTGTTAACGGCTGAAAAAAAGCTACACTTAACGGACAAAAGTTAAGACCCACTTTTCTTAGCCGTTAGACACTTAACGGTCAAAACATAACACCCGTTACATAGGAAAACACACAAAATGCTTACCGCACAAGCATGTAAATGGAAAAATTAACCCGTGCAATACCAAAAGAACACAAAAACATGGACAGACACCACAAATCACTCTCACACACAACAAGCAACACCACAGGGACAAGGACCCCCCAAAAACACCAACACAACATGGCAAGGAACAATGCGGGTTATCACACAACATGGATACCTGCCAATACAAAACAAGCTCACCTGTGCAACATCACCACACGATCCAGACGCAACCTGCACCCCACAACTTCACACCCGCAACTGACAGAGACACAGCAATCAGAACACACCACATTTTAAAACACAGACACACCTGCAAACACTTACCCAGACAACAAACACCTTACCATTGGTCAGCACTCACCTCATCACCACACCTTCCAACTCCGTACCAGGTACTTAAAGGGACAGCTCACCACACTCACTTGTGGCTTGTATTCCACTCAGGGAAAAAAGATATAGAGAGAGATAGAGAGAGAACAATAAGTATACTGGGATACTTATTGATGAGAAGACTGCGGAGAAGACGTGCAAAGGCGAGAGCTAGGGAACACCAGCAAGCCCCAGGCACACCTGATCAACAGCCTTCACCTGTTGCAAGTGAGGAGGCTCTGGCTCAACAGCCACACAGAAGCCCATCCCCATCCAAAGGATGCTCCCCAGCTGCCACAGGGACCCCTGCAGCAGTGGAGGATGGATAGACGACCACCAAGGCCCAGGGTATACCGCCCAAGGGTCACCATCTTTGGAATGACCGATGATGAGGTGATTGATAGCTACAGGTTGAGCCCACACAGCATCATTGCCTTGTATGAGGTCATCAAGGATCAGGTGGACCCCTTCTACATCCACAACCATGCCCTATCTGGCCTGTAAAAACTCTTGTGTGCCATACACTTCATGGCAAGTGGCGCCTTCCAGTCAACTGAGGTTACGCATCTGGCATGTCACAGACCACATTCTCCAGGGTGCTGGCCAAGGTCTTGCCAGCCATCAAAAGCAAGGCCAGTACCTACATACATTTCTCCGACATGGACTGGATACATCTCAAGCAGGGCTTTTACTCAATGGGAGGCATACCCAGGGTCATGGGTGCTATAGATTGCACCCATATCCGTATCAAAGCTCCAGCACGTGATGCACAGCTATTCATCAACAGGAAGAACTTCCACTCCATGAACGTGCAGATGGTGTGTGACAGCAACATGAGGATTTTGAATGTCTGTGCAAAGTATCCTGGCAGCTCTTATGATTCCTACATTCTCCAAAACTCCTCAGTCCACCAAGATTTCAAGAATGGAACTCATACAGGGGGATGGCTTCTGAGTTCACAATACTAAATCATACTACATCCACAGGTGTACACATAACACTGCTCACCATGCTCCTGACCCACAGCTAGTACATCCACAACACAAAACATCATTCACACAACATGTGCTCCCTGTCTCAACATGTCACTCACATTCCAAGGTGATGCTGGCTATGGCTGCAAATCATGGCTACTGACCCTGGTCGCCAATCCCCAAACAGATGCCCAGGAAAGATACAACCAGGCTCATGGCAGAACAAGGAATGCCACTGAGCGGACCTTGGGCCTCCTCAAGTCCCGATTGAGATGTCTATACCACTCGGGGGGAGCACTGCAGTATGCACCTGGAAAAGTGTTTGACATAATAATGGAGTGTGCAATGCTGCACCACATCGCAGTGGACACCAGGCTAGTGGATCATATCAAGGACCCCCCCATACCTGAAGTGCCAATGGACATTGGCCATGTTGAGGAGACTCAGAGAGTGGAGCAGATCAGAGACAGGCTCATCATGGAACACTTTACCTGTGAGGATAACACAGGAATCCAAACAATCCATGCAAGTCCCCCATCAGTCCTGTGAACTGGTGCCAACACACTAACCAAACCGCACGTGAGGATTATGAATGTCTGTGCAAAGTATCCTGGTAGCTCTCATGATTCCTACATTCTCCAAAACTCCTCAGTCCACCAAGATTTCAAGAATGGAACTCATACAGGGGGATGGCTTCTGGGTGAGTTCACAATACTAAATCACACCACATCCACAGGTGTACACATAACACTGCTCACCATGCTCCTGACCCACAGCTAGTACATCCACAACACAAAACATCATTCACACAACATGTGCTCCCTGTCTCAACATGTCACTCACATTCCACAGGTGATGCTGGCTATGGCTGCAAATCATGGCTACTGACCTTGGTCGCCAATCCCCAAACAGATGCCCAGGAAAGATACAGCCAGGCTCATGGCAGAATGGGGAATGCCACTGAGCGGACCTTGGGCCTCCTCAAGTCCCGATTCAGATGTTTATACCACTCGGGGGGAGCACTGCAATATGCACCTGGAAAAGTGTGCGACATAATGATGGTGTGTGCAATACTGCACAACATCGCAGTGGACACCAGGCTAGTGGATCATATCAAGGACCTCCCATACCTGAAGTGCCAATGGACATCGGCCATGTTGAGAAGACCCTGAGAAGGGCGCAGATCAGAGACAGGCTCATCATGGAACCTGTGAGGATAACACAGGAATCCAAACAATCCATGCAAGTCCCCCATCAGTCCTGTAAACTGGTGCCAACACACTAACCACACCGCACATGATGTTCTGTTTCACCCCACAGGATCATTGTCACAGTACTGCACTGGCAGCAGTATGGCCCCAAACATCATCCATACCATGGACATGGCATATTGTGTGTGGGGATTCCAAAACCATCTTCCATTCCCTTCTCCATGGTGACATACATACCTCATGGATATCACGCACACCCCCAGGAGAAACAAGGTACAACACATAACCCATGTTCATCACCTTACAGGGCTTGACTGAGAGCAACTAATGTGATTTGCCATGATCTTAGTCAGAGCAACCATGGTAGCCTTGTAGCGAAAGAGTGTTATGCAATGCATTGGATAACACTCTGTCACATTAGGGGTTAAAGGGCTATTAGAGTCAACATGGGACCTGTACTTTGCCCGCTCTGAGAAGAGCTGCAGAGGGATGGATCTACAGTGTTATTGTTACACAACATAGAGGTCATGAAACGTGGATTAGATCTCCAGGGACACCATGCTGACCTGTGAGTGTGCAGTGATATGTGCCCCTGATATGAATACACACATCAACAAATATGTCATAATTGTTCAATGGAACAAATAAAATTGGGCTGCCACTGTCACTCTTACAGTGGCAGCCCAAATTCATTACTTCCATGAAGCTCTCTGAACATACTTTTTGATATGTGTATTCATGTCAGGGGCACATATCCCTAGGGCTGGTTCACATTTCCTTAGTTCTCTGCATAATGGGTTACAGACGAGTACACAACACATTACAAAGCAATGGTTTGTGTACTCACCTGTAACGAAAAATATTGAGGGGATTATGAAGCTGAAATTGTTGCTGCTTGATAATCAGTTTGAGGCTGCTGCTCCAAATCCTGTCCTCTTGTCCCACAGGCATCCATAGCATGATCCATCCTTGAACTGAAGATCTTCCATGTGACTGGATTGATGTCTTGACAACACCTTTATGAAGCTTACCCCTTGCTGTTTCAAGTGATTTTGTTGGTGATGCAATGTTTGACCTGAGGTTCACAGCAACCTCTACTGGAATATTCTCATATAGACACAGAAAACACAAATTCATGTGTACTAACATCCAGGTATCAAACCTGTACAGTTAAGATGCTCATCTACAGAGTTGTCAAACCTTGTGGACAACACATGAGCAGGACAGTAGTGTTACTAAAGAATTAATATTTAGTTTCAAAGTACATTTAGTGTTCTCATACAAGTGTTTAATGCATATAGGCAATATACACAGAAAACACATGTATGTTCTAATGTACTGTGAGACACAATAAAGAAGAAAGAACCATCACTATTTAATCTGTGTCTATATGAAGAAATGTTGGACTACACATTTGTCAATGCGTAACCACACTCAAGTCTAGAGTATCCCCCATACATGGGAAGGCATGACCCATATCACAGGAGTCCACTACTTTTTTGCCACTGAGTGGACTCTGTGATGTATTCATGCAAACAGATGATGGCAGGGATACACTAATGATACACTAATGTGTAACACTGTCGTGTTATATGTCTCTAGGGATGGATTGACAGTTGAATTTGGACAACGGTGTGTGTGTGAACCCATGTTGTAACATCCCACAAACATTTTACCTAGGCAGAGGTTGTATTCACTGCATTATTTGGAAATGCACTGGAGACAACTCTGCCACCCAATCTATAACTAAATACAAAGAAGTTCAGACAGGATTCAAAAGCACAATGTTCTTTTCTTCAGGGATAAGAGAACAAGTTGGGCATTTTATTTCTTTTTTTTGGGGGGGGACACCTTAGACTGGGTGCCAGAGGTGGATGCCCTGGCTGTTTGCCTGGTCACCCTTTGCCCCCTAGGTGTGGCTTCTGGGGTCTCAGGGAGTGCTGGGTGCAGTGGACCCCTCTGTGGAACGAAGGTTATCCCTCTCTACTTGCAGGTTTTCCCTGTGGTTCTGCTCTCTTAACTCCACCAGCACCTGTGCAAACATGTCCATCATCCCCTGGTGGAGCTGGTGGAGTTGAGGGTTGATCCTTGTGACGTCTGACTCCAGGGCAGAGATCCTTGCCTCAGTCCTGTTGGTGTTCCTCACCGGCTCCTTGTGATGTTTTCATTTGTGCCATGGCTTGACTGGAGTAGTCTCCTTTGTAGGGCCATACACTCTGACTCCATCCCTGTGGGGTGTTCACTGCTGGAGATGGTTATGTCCGGTGACTCTGCTGCTGTGTCCTTAGCTGGTGCTGCATCCTCAGCTGGTGCTGTGGCCTCAGCTGGTGCTGTTTGTGCTGTTGCTGCTGCAGATGGTTATATGCCCACCACATCAATCGACTCACTGCTGCCCACTGATGTCTGTGCTGGTGGAGGTGGTGGAGTAAACAGGTCCCTCACCAGAGGGCGCTGGGGCTCCCCAAGCATGCCCAGGTGTTGATAGTCAAGTGGCCAAGGGTCATACCTTGGCCACTGGTAGGTGCTTGGCCCCCACCTGGGATCATACCTGGGGCCATGCTGGGGAGCCATCCAGGAAGGTAGGTCCATCTGGGATGAATATGGGCCATATTGGGTGGTGGCCACATTCCTGGGCAGCCATTGCCTCCCTGGTGGTGGTGGTGCTGCTGCTGGAGGGTAGTAGCTCCTGGAGGTGGAGGGATGCATCCACCTCTCTTCCTGTTGCATCCAGGCACTGTAATGGGGTGGTGCAACCAGTTGTTGGGCAGCCAGTGGTGATGCAGCCAGTTGTTAGGCAGCCAGAGGTGGTGCAGCCACTTGTTGGGCAGCCGGAGGTGGTGCAGCCAGTTGTTGGGCAGCCAGAGGTGGTCCAGCCAGTTGTTGGGCAGTCAGAGGTGGTGCAGCCAGTTGTTGGGCAGCCAGTGGTGGTACAGCCAGTTGGGGAGGAGGTGTGGATGTTGGGTACGGTGCCCACTGGCTGGTCCCCTCCTCCATATACTCCTCACTGGGTGGTGAGGTAGGCTCCTCCATGGGTTCATGCTGTGCTGGAGGCCCGCAAACTGTGTGGTGAATTGAGATTGTGTGATTAGTAAACATAGCCATGATAGGATGAAAGGGATATTAATACTTGATACTTGTGGAAAGGGAAATAAATGTTGTAGGGTTTATCCCCCTGAGTGAAACAAGGGTACTCCCACTGCTGAAGGGTGTTTTATTTGAAAAGTATCACAGCTTAGAGTTGAATTCCTTTGATTCCACATCCCAGTGGCCTGAAATTGTACATTGGCGCAGTTTCTACATCATCCTATGGGGATTTATGGTCCCGAGACCCGAGCTGTCCATAGGATGGTCTAGCAACATCGCCATTGTACAATTTCAGGCAACAGTGATATTGCCCCTGAAATATTCAACTTTGAGCTGTGATACTATTTGAATAAACACCTTTCAGCAATGGCAATAACCTTGTTTCACTCAGGGGATAAACCTTACAACATATATTTTTCTTTTCAGATTTTAGGTATTACTATCCCTTTAACGGGATGGCAATGGTTAATTTCACCTTGATGTAATATTGTAGGCATTGTAAAAAATGTGGATACATGTTAGTCCTATCCCTCCTAACCTCATGGTTAGACAGATATTGCTCTATGTGACAGCTGGAGATTTCAGTAATTTGACCTCACAGTGTCTCTTCAGCAGAGCCACATTTGCCCCATTCAGAGATGAATACTTCTTTGGAATGGTCTTCAAAGTGTGCCTGGTTTGCAAGCACACTCTGTGGACAATTCCAATGAGGTATTCATCTCTAAATGGGGCAATTTTGTCTCTGCTGAAGAGCCTCCGTTTGGTCAAATGACTGATATCTCCAGCTGTCACATAGAGCAATATCTGTCTAACCATGAGGGTAGGAGGGATAGGACTAACATGTATCCACATCCTTTTACAATGCCTACAATATTACATCAAGGTGAAATTAACCATTGCCATCCCGTGCAAGGTACATAGAAAGGAAAATGGTCTGATATGTTCCTTTCATATGGGTACAAACATATCCATTCAGTACATGTGATTCTTACTGTCTATATATGTGCACCCATCACAAACTAACTTTTATTGATAACAGGAATACAAACATACCTCATATATCCCATCTAAGTAAAGTGGAATATAATAGGTATGTGTATTCTGATTATATCAATAAGAGTTAGTTTGTGATGGGTGCACATATATGGGCAGTAAGGCAATCACATGTACTGAACTGATCTCTGGGTTCACATCTTGTTGGGACATATTTATACCCATTTGCAAGGTACATATCCACAAACATATCAGACCATTTTTCTTTGTGTACATATCTTTTTGGAACAGATCTGCAGTAGGATTCAAGTGGTATTGATTCTTATGTTATCAGTTTAGCCCGTACAATGCAAGATTTTGTATTATTTTCATGTCACTCTCTGGTTGTCATGATGGTATCCTATACATTGCATTGTGATACATGGGATACCACCCTGGCAATCAGAGATTGATGTACTTGACAGGATCCTGTCCATGAGGTCTGTTCCAGTTGAATCCTGAAGGGCAACAATCAAGCCAGTATTGAAGGATATCTTTGTTATCTGTGTTTTTTTTTCAAGGATGAGCACATCCATCCTTCTGAGTGAGGCAGCCGTACTCAATCATAGATATCCATAATTCATGGCCTATTGTTGACCAAACTACAATGGTTCATATTTGGTTCACATATGTATCCTGCAAATAGCGGCTGGTGTACTATCCATCCATGGCATCAGCACTCCTGAGGATCCGAATCAAATGTGAGATATATAATTTCAAGTTAGAATAAATGATTGCATGCACAACACCAAGGCCTACTTTTTCACCTTTAATGCTGTGGAGTTCTTTTAGGCCTGTGTGCTGCACAAATAACCAGTTATTCTCAGTGGCACTGTTATTTGTGACCTGCTCCATCCTTTTTGTGATTCAGTAAGCGGTGAAGTAGACCTGGTGACATGAACATGATGCTGACTTCTCCAGTGATCGCATTTCCCCATTTGCAATGTTTTCTATGGAGTCTATACAATGGGACCTTTGTAACTTGATTCATGTTATTCAATATTCTCCATAGACTAACCTTGGGATTGGTGAAGTGAGGGGATGTAAATGTAAATTTCTCTCCATCATCTCTTTTTCACCGCTTAGTGAATGTCCCCTGTGTGGCATGTAATATTTTAGCCTATCGACTTGTGTTTGTTGTCTGTTTAACCCTTTGAGTACCAGAGGGGTAGCCAAAGCATTGTTGAGCGATGCATTGATGATCCCTCTAGCACTCAAGGGGTTATGTGCTGACTTCCCTTGGGGTACATGGGTGACATTGTCTATGAAATGTAATGATGTTTAACATACAACACTTTGTAGAGCATGGTTTGTGTGTATTGTGTGTGATCATCACAGCAACATGAGGGTTGAACTGGGACTTGGACAGGTTTGGGCCTGGTTGAACCTTGACATTTTTCCTTGTATTGTGCCCTGTTTTTAACCCTCAGGGTGCTGTGTTGGTGCAGTTGTGTAGATGAATGATGGTCAATGTGTTGAGGTGTGACTGTGTGATGGTTGTGTAGGTTGATATGGTTATGTGATGATGCACTTACCGGTAGTGTGGAGGCTCCTCTCATCCCCAGTGTCCGATCCTCCAGGGACCCCCTTGATCAGTGTAGGTGACATATTCTGTCGCACCATCTCCTCCCATCCGCAGAAAGTGATCAGGACGGGTGGGCCACCTCCAGTGCCACTGGCATGCTTGGCGATTTCGGAGAGTTTTTTTTTGACCACCCTCCGGCAGTCGCCCCATTGCTTCTTGATGGACTCCACTTCCCGTCTGCATGGAGCCACCGTGTTCACCCGGCTGCAGATATGGTTCCATGCTGCCTTCCTCCTCTCTGACAGGCCAGGGACCTTTTCCCTCGGGTGGAGGACACTCTCTCTCTCCAGGACAGCCTCCATGAGAACCGTGTTTTCCTCCTCGGTATATCGGGGATCCCTGATCCTGTCCCCCTCAGCTCCGGCCTGCGAGGATTCGGAACCAGAGTGCCCTGCCTGCTCTGCCCCTGACTGTGTAGGGTGCTCCTCGGCAGGTACCCCTCATCCCACTGACACAGCTGACCCTCTCCTTTGTGTGCCTGTTCTTGTCCGGGTACCCCTCTACCCTGCGGATCTCCCTCTACCACCCCTGCTCTGCTCAGGGATGCCCTTCTGACCTTCCTCCTCCTCCTCCACTACTCTCCCCATCCCTCTCTCCTGTCCTCCTCTCCTCACCATCACTCAATCACTCACAACCAGGCACTCCCACAGGCCCTCACAGACACACTCAATCCACTCACTCTCTGTCACACTCTTTCACTCACAAATTCACACTGTCAAAAAAAAGTTTAAAAAATGTGTAAAGTGTTATTAAAAATAAGACTATGTGTAAGTATGTGTATGTGTTTGTATGTAATATGTGCAAAGCGTGATATGTGTCAAATTAGTGTACCTGTCTCCAAACTCCAAAAAACTCCTTCTACCTCCAATGTCAGCTCCTCTCTCCCTTTCTATAATCGCTATCCTCCGCTCCTGGGTCCTGTGATCTAGCTCACAAAAACTCGAAACATAGACAGGGTGTGACGGTTATTTTTGGGTAAATATAGGTGTATTTGAACATTTTTGCTACTTTGGGCCTTGAGATTGGCTGTAGGTATGAATTTTGTTGGTGCATATTAGGGTTGCTAGCCAACGGCTGTCGTAATGTTACATTTTGACTTAAGTTGTGTTTTAACGGGAGGGACGCACGGTGATGCGAAAACAGGTATGACACAGGTTTTTGTGTTACGTGTTTCTGTTGTGCCTACGATCATTAGCTATTCTCGTACACTTACTTTTAAATCCGCCGTAAATCATGTGTTATTTGCGGTCGATGTGCCTTTTTTTACGTAGTGGCTAGGTTAACTTGAACCTTTAAATCTAGCCCTACAAGTCTGCAATTATTTCTGGTAAAGTACTGGAAGGTTCCGAAACCAGCAGGATCAGGTCATCCAGAAATAGTACCAATTTCTACTCAATCGAATGATTACATATACCACTATTTATATTGTGGTGAATCCCATTAGCCAAACTCTCCACCATCAAGATAAATACTAGCAGCAACAGAGGGCAGTCCTGCCTAGTGTCATTTTTTAAAAGGAAAGGGGCTGAGAGAACTCCATTTACTTTAATGCAGGCCATGGGGCTTATAGTATACAATGCCATTATGCATCTCAAGAATCTGGGGTCTATTCCTATAATTCAAAGAGTCTCATCCAAAATAATCCAATAAACCTTATCAAATGCCTTTTTTTAGCTTCTACAGAGAGGAGGAGAGAATTTTGTGGTGTGTAATGGGCCTGCTCCAATAAATGGATCAATTTTAAGGTGTTGTCTCTTGTCTCCTTGCCTGGGACAAACCTAGTCTGGTCCAATCCAACCAGGTCTGAAAAAATTGTTTATGTCCGTTGGCCAAAACCTTAGCATAAATCCTGATATAAAGATTCATCAGGGTAATTGGTCTATAGCTTGAACATAGCTTTGGATCCTTTTAGTACTTGGGAAGAACCATGATGAACGACTCAGTCAAAAACCCATGGTCCTGAATCTGATTTTGTATTTCACTGAATAAACAAATCAAAATTGGGGAAAGAACACCTTGTAAAATGATAACTGGAAGCTGTTGGGACCTGGGCTCTTCCCAGGAGGCATCTCTGTAATTGCCATCTATATTTCATCTTCCAAAATTTCAGACTCTATCTCCCCGAACTGACTCAGGGTTGTGGGAGTGAAGAGTATTGAAAATATTGCCTCATGGTTTGGATGTGGGAAGCCACTTATCCAGAAGATAAGTTTTGTAGAGATGTTCATAATAGGATTTAAAGGTTTCTGTACTGGTAAGAAATGTTTTCGATATCTGTCATGAGATGTTTCAGTTTGATGGACATATTGTTCCTTAACCTGCCCCTTCAGCAACCCATCACACTTATTGTTGAACTCATGATACTTGTGTTTAGCCCAATGTATTGATTTGTCTATTCCAGTCAGCAAGAACATAGTAGATTAGGTTGAAAAAAAGTCCATCAAGTTCAACCTTTGCCTCATGTCATAACCCAGAGACATGAAAATTATTTAACTTTCCTGCTGCCAAATAATGCAGTCTATCAGAACTTTCTGTTTTGCCTACTAATACACAGTATAACCCTGCATGTTCCTTTTTGAAACAAATGTATCTAATCTTCTCTTAAAGGGATAGTAATGCCTGCTGTTAAGAAACATTAATATTGTAGACATTTAAAAGATAAATTCAATGATGTATGCTTTGTTACGGTCTACAAAGTGTGCCTGGTTTGCAAGCACACTTTGTAGGCAGTGCCAATTAAGTATTTCTTTTTAGATAGACTATATTGGCTCTTCTGAAGAGCCGCCGTCAGATCACACAACTCAGATCTCTTGCTGTCAGCTAGAGGCTGACGTCAGTGAAAGGGGAGAGATGGGGGAACTTGAACAGCTTATATCTCTCAAACGCATAGACCATTGAATTTATATTTTTAATGTCTACAATATTAAAGTTTCTTAACAGCGGGCATTACTATCCCTTTAAATATATCCATTGTACATGCCATAACCACATAATTGGGCAAGGGATTACATAATTTAACAGACCTCAATGTAAAAAAAACATTTCCTCTGCTGAAGTTGAAACCTCCTTTCCTCTAATCTCAAGAGGTGGCCCCTAGTTATTTGATCAGGCCTTGAAATGAATAGCTCACTAGACAGATCCTTGTATTGACCTCTCATATAACCATGACCAGAGATTGAGGTCCTGTGGTCTTGCAAGTAACTCTCGTGTCCAAATCCATAGACATTGCATCCATTCCTTATTGTATTACCTCTTGACCATTTTAAAGTGTTTGCTTTTTACTGTAACATTGTCCACTAGTGGCAGGCAGTTATTCTGTTTTATTCTATGGGAGAGGTGTGTCATTGACAAGAGCTCTCTATAGAATTTTATAGTAACATCTTTATCACTTCCTGTTAGTTTGAACTTTCAGTAAACTATTAATCTGAACCTCACTTACTAACAGTTTGGATTGTTATACCTTTTAAAACAAATGATAGTAACAAAAGCCCTATATGTACAGTTTTTCATTTAAAAAAGTTCACTGCTCATTTAAAGGCCTCCTTGATGGAGTTTAGGTGGTCAGTCATAAATAATAACCCACTGATTAACATTTCTATAATCTGGCAAAGGTTGCCTTAAATCCTGGTTTGTTGGGTACTCTAAAAAGCCTAGAATTGGACATCCCTGGATTAGTGATTACAGAATGCACCTATTAATGTCTTCAGTTGAAGGGCTGCACTTGACATGTAGGGAAAAAGAGTATAAAGGAAGACAACTAAGAAGCATTATAACAGATACACATGAGTATGAAGTGTTCCATTTTATTATACAGATAAGGACAAATCCTTTCCATAAGATGTACTTCCTAAACCAGAAAACATGCCTACTAGACAGGATGGGTAAAAATGAATAATTAAGTGTAGTGCAGTTTAAAGTACCTTTTAACTCACTGAGTGCTTTGGAGATTTTGCTAGCATTCAAGGGGTAAAATCACAGTTTAAAATAAATGGGAATTTGGAGAATTTTTATTTTCCTCCCCTAAGGTGCAGCTGGCTTATCCCATAATTGCTCCAATTTCCTTGGAGCATAGGGGTCCTAAATCCTCCGAGGTGCTGCACTCAGTAAAGGTTAGCTGGGGAATATTGTTTTTCATAGGTTAGCGGTGTCTAGATTCCCCAAAGGGGCCAAACGGTCCTATTTTTTTTTTTATGTAAATCTTTATTGATTAAAGATGAAAACAGTACATCATGGTAAACAAGGATCGTATAGATAACAGACGGTCATAAAACATTAATGGACGTGCATAACCCCCAGCCAAGAGAGGGGGAGGAAAATGAAACTTCAAACACAGTGTGATTAAAAAAGAAAGAAAAAGAAAAAAATATAGGGCAATAAAGAGAGGAGCCTTCATAGGGAAATGTCGAGATGAAGCTCTACAAAGAAGAAGAGTAGATAACCGTAAGGGCGGTAGTCAGAAAGACGTCCGACTGAGTGTGGCTTGTGTGAGCAAAGTGATAATGGAAGGGGAGGTGTGGGAGAGAGAGGGGGGAAGAGAAAAAAAAATCAAAACGGTCCTATTTTAACACATCCTGTTTCAGGGAATATCTTTTATAGTCTTACTAGGGACTGCCATCAGAAAGTATTCTCAGGTTCACGTGTAGCAGACATTAGCCATGGAAAAGGAGACAGTGTAGGATGGCATCATAGTGGCCAGCAGTGGAGTAACTAGTCATTGGAAGGCCCCGGTGCAGATATATTCTGGGCCCCCATTACAAAAATATTTTCACAGATGTATAATCAGAACCTACTGAACCCTGGGGCAGATGGAACCCTTTGGATTCTTGGCCCTGGCACAAATGCCCCCTCTGCACACCTTGTAGATATGTCCCTGGTGAGAATCAGAGACAGACAGGATCATGCAGCCAAACAGGCAGATAATGAACTGGCATTATTTGGGGGTCATTGCATTGACTACAAAGTAATAGTTACTGGTGGGACTGAGTGCAAAACTTGACCATAGTAGTTCATACGTATTCACAGATTACAGTACACTGTGTTTGGGGCCAGGCCCTCTTTGTCAGGTGGAGGTAATTTTATACAGACCATTGAAGGCACTTAGAGGACAAGTGAATTAGAAACATATGATGATAATGTGAGAGAGAAGCTTTCAAGAAAAAGGTTTCTTTAAAATACATTTATCATGAAGATCTAATTGGTGATATGACAGGGCTGTCTGTGCTTTATCATGCTTGTTCATCCTTCCCACCCCCCACATACAGCTGCTATGTCCACCTATACTAATAACTCGTAGAGTTCTGCGGCTCTGACAGCCATTATGTTATGTGCAAGGTGCTGCAGGAAAAGTACATCACAAGACTCCCCAAAAAAGATGCCAAACTGCAACATGTTAGCACAACAGAGCACAGAACAGTGGCTGAAAATATGCAGTCCCAGATGGATAACTAAATTTTCTTTTATACGAATACGTTTTCTTTTCAATGATAATCCCCCCCACCACCACCAAGATGACTTCAGTTAACTCTTTAGGTACCAGATGGGTGTGCAGCACATTTCTTCTTAAACTGTTGCACACCCCTCTGTATGTTTGTCAGAAGAGTATGACTTTAGAGTTTAATGTTAGCTATATTTCCTTTATTGTAGTTTCCTCTTCTGTAAGGCAATGCATACATTATGTGGCACCATATAAATACAATTATACAATGGAGGACTCAAGTCCCTTTATTTTGCATAGGTAGCCTTAATGAAATGTAACATCTGTGTCTTGTTATTTAACTTCATTAATTGTGACTGCTTTGGATTTCTTACTAGATACAGATGTACACCAATAAAGGGTGACTATCATGTGACATTCGCTCTCCTTCTATACAGGGGCTGAACTACGACTACTGCAGCAGATTCAATGCACCAAGGCCCGTTCAAAATTTGGGGGCCATAAAATGCTGAAAATATATGTTTTGAAAGGATTATATGGAAGGGTTTGTCAGTAGTTTGCTTTGAATTGGAGCCCCAAAAATGATTCTGCATCAGGACCCTCATTTACTAGATCAGCCACTGCTTCTATATATTCTGAAGCACAGAACATCGTACAGACAATATAGGGTTGAAGGGGATGTGGAACTGTTGTGTCATTTATTACAGTTCTACCACAGAACATGGTATTCAAATTGATGCTGATGTACTAAGAACTAGAACAATTCTGAGGTAAACCAGTTTGCATCAAAATTCCTGCAAGTTCCTGTGACTTAAATGAGGATTTAACCCCCTTGAATATTAGAGATGTCTCCAGTGTACTGCAGGCCAAAGCACTGGAGATCTCTGCAGCATTCAATAGGTTAAAAGCCTCATTTAAATCAAAGGGGACATGGAGAATTTGTATTTTTTATCTGTGGCGCAGTTGGCTTGCTCCAGAATTGCTCCATTTCTTCTTAGTACATCAGCGTTACTGTATTAGTCGCTGAAATAAAGAAAATAATAAAATTATTTCTCTACAAATGTTGCCTCCAAAGCATGATTCAGGGTGGAAGGGTTAATGTGCCATATGGTGTACAATATTCTAGAAAGCCTAAAAGCTTTGACCTTCAGACATGCCCTGGATTTATATTCAAGGAGATGACCAGGATAGAGGAATGCATGGTCCGTAAGGTGAAGGGTGGTGTGAAGTGAAAGCCACTCTGTCTTCATGTACGGAATTTATGAAGAAAACTCCAGTGTAGTACACAGATGCAGGGTGTTTACATGTCATTTGGTGAATGATATAAAATCGATGTCTTTCATGACAATAAATATGGGAAATGTGTAATGATGAGCAATGTTCATATGCACCACCTTTTCTCCTAAAAGCATGTTAAGGTAAAGATGCTTGTAACACACGTGAACACACACACTGACACATACATACACACTCTTACGTACATACTCTCACATACACACACACACACTCACTCATACTCACATACACACACACACACACACTCACACATACTCTCACATACACACACACATACTCTCACATACACACACACACACACACACACACACTCATACATACTCACATACACACTCATACATACATACACACACACAAACACACTCTCTCACGCATACACACACTTATACATACCCTAAAAGACACACACACACACACACTCACACACACATATTCTCACACACATACACACACACTTATACGCACATGCACGCACACATGCTCATACGAATTATATACACATACGTATCACAGACACTATACAGAGGAACACATATTTCTAACACAGCATACAGAGGCTAATATGCTCCTTTCAATGCTGGTTCTCCATCTGTGCCAGACGTGTCTTATGACAAATCATAGAAGCATTACTGTGTGGCATTCAAAGGGTTAAGCTACATACAGAACAAAGGACTAAAATCCTAGGTATTTTTGTTCCATATGTAGCTTAACCCTTTGAGTGCCACACAAAAAAATGAAATTGCACACAAGGAGATCACAGGTAGTCCTTTAGCCATCTAAAAATCCCTTGTAATGCTTCTATGATTTGTCATAAAACTCGTCTGGTACAGATGAAGAACCAGCATCGAAAGGAGCATATTACCTCAACATACTGGATCCAGATCCAGGTATGCAGCGGCATTTAAGAAGGCAACATGATAATCTCGCTTTTAAATGCAGGGCGAGATTCTCATGTCACCCTTTTCATCCATGCAACATGTTGATTGTGGCTTGCAGCCACACGATATTTAAAATGCAACCATTTAAAAGGATACCACAATAATGGTCACACTTGAGAAACTCTGAGCTAGATCATTAGACAAACCATAATATTCTGTCAAACAGGAAGTGCTCAGTACAGTTTTATAAAGGAAGTAAGGATGAGGAGCACTTTAAGTACCTCTGTGGTCCATGACAAAATTGTGAATGGAGCCTCCCAAATATAGCAATACATTTTGAATCCCTTTAAGTTTCTTTGTTGCTATCCTTAAGCTCATTAATATTTGTGGGAAAAGGAGCCCCATTTGTGTGCTTTTGCACCCAGATCAACATTTATTGTTTCTGAAAATAGGATTACATTGCTTTCTTGCTGAAACTCTGGGACCTTTGAAAATGAAAAGTGAAACTGGAGGATCCTGGTGAATACCTTTTACTCCAATGCATTCTAATGCTCCTGATTGGTATGGAGCCATAAGTTTTTGAAAGATGATAAACTGAAAGACATTTCAGGATTGATCAGGACAACATTACACTGACAACAGGAGCTGTCCAGCATCCTAAATAGCACAAAGAGCAGATCTCTCCCACACCAACAGACCTAGGTTTGAATAATGCCCCCCCATATAAACACAAGTTCCAGGCAAAAGAGGTATAGTAAAATAAATATTGTACCATATTTATGCCTCCCCTACATTAATTATTAATCACTTGAAATAATCTGTGTTCTCATCCCCAGCTGCCCCAAAGATGAATGCTTTCAACTGACTTATTTCAGTAACTTTAACAAACATGCTAGTTGAAGAAGATAACACACATTATTTTGAGGTAATTAAGACTGATTTGGGGTATACTTTTTCTTCAGTGTATTCTATGAGGCCATTTAGGTGGTCACCAAAGTCAATCCAAATGAGTTTCTAGTTGAAATAGAAAGTGGTTATTTACGTGGAGTGTGTGGAGGGAAAGTCATTACAATTAGTTATTGCTACTTATTTATTATTTTAACCCATTAATGGATTGTGCAGTTAAAGAGTTAATTTCTTGGATGGTAGATGTCTCCGAAATTGTAAACCAATGCTCTGGAATACTATTTAACATCCAAGGGGTTAAACTTTTGAGTGCCATCCTCTGGGTTTAACCAATTAGCCTCCACAGGATAACTGGCTAAAACCATTAGCCTCCAGATGGGCTCGCAATACTGTGCAACAGAATTAGCTCTGACAGTAGAATTAGTGAATTACGTGTATCTTTGTACAGTGTTCTCTAGATACCCAAAGGGTTAAACCAAGTTAAATTGTAAATGTAAAAATTCCTGGAATTAAAAGCCAAATATTTCTTGCAGTGACAGAGCCATTTTTCCTGCTGCAGCAAGACCCTTTAAACTCCCCCACACACAGCATTCAGAATTTATAGCAGACTGCTATAGATTTACCCCCACTTGTAATTAGCTCAGAATTATACTCTGATCTCAATTTTCGGTGCTCGCTGTGCTCAGTTTTCTCTCCTCTCCCTCTAACCATCAGCTATAAATTTCCACTCACCCAGATGCCATTATGAACTGGAGATTTTTACTTGCTATATTTTTTTTAAATATCCTGCTCTTGAAATGTGTGCAGTGTTATATGTGAAAGGCTAGCACAGCCACATTTAACCACTGCAGAGAAACCAAAGTTTTACTTCAGTCAGGCAGATAGATATGTCCTCAGTAGGAGAATTACTAATTACAGGTGGCCACAGCCTATTTCTCTCCTCCATGTAAGCCCAAGCACTTGATCCTTTAAGGATCAGATGCAATGCACTGCACACCCCTGTGACCCTTAAATAATTAAATGGGAACTCTGCCTATAAGATTAAGTGGCTCTTAAAGGGAAACTATATATAAGCAATAATGGTAAAAGGTGGTGTTGTGTTAGCTGTAAAAAAAGTGGGAGACTTGTAGAATGAAAATGATTCCCTTTTTGGCTAAGAAACACTAGGATGCAAGCTTTCAAGACACTTTAGCTCTCTTCTTCAGGCATATTTAGAATGAAAGATGAAATCAAAATACATGACGCATTATACGCTCATGCAAATTTTATTTACATTTAAATTCCACTGAAAGTGAAATTCTTAAAAGAATAATTGGTGCACAATTTTTGTTTTGCAGTGATAATGGGAGAAAGAGAAAGCAGCAGCTGAAATTCTCTTGACACTAGCTAAAGGCAAAAAAGGGAAAGAAGCAGTTGTACAGGTAGTATGTTTTGGGGGTTTTTGTTTTGTTTTTAATAGATGGTTACTGTGGACAGTTAATTAAAAAATATATTAAAAAAGTAAAAAAAGATGTTTGACTGATAGGGACCCTGACTTGAGTTGTGACTGATGCAGGTAGATACTAGAAGAGATAGAGTATTTTGTAAAGAGAAAGACATCACACACCCACAGTCAGTTATGGTGTGTACTTCACTGTTAAAATACACACACATAACACCAGGGGCAGGGTGATGGCAAAAGGAGTAGGAGAAGTTCAGGGAAGTTTTAGTAAAGTGACAACCACTTGAGAGGTTATTTTGTCTTGCCACCAAGCCAGAACAGTAGAACCACTTTTTGGATAATAATTGATCTAGTGGTCCAGAGAGTCAAACTGCCCCACTGGTCTATAACGGATATTTGAAGACCTTTCATATATCACCTCACCCATTTGACATTCAGAATGGCTGCTGACATCAGGCCCATATATCTCATGCAGTCCCTACCAATCCAGAAGTCCTTCCTCCTTGATCTGGTTCTTCTGATTGTGTCAATATTATATCAAGGATTTGTTCATATAGAATACTGCTCCCAGAGAGTCTCTTGGATGAAATGAAGCTGCTCTTTTCTAGTTTTAGTGACCTCTCCTTACTGGTCAGAAACTGAATGGCTTGATCTCAGTAATGGTAAAGTAGATCCTTGTTCTGCAACAAATAAGGAATGCCTTCTAAATAAAGGAACATTTTTAGACCCATCTTTCTTAGCTTTGCAATGCATTTAACCAGCACATTAAAAAAGCTCCTAGGAGCTGTGACCAGAACAAAAAGAATACATGTAATCGGGAAGTGATGATATGTGATGCCAAACCTGAGAAACTTCTGGTGGGCCTTGAGGACAGGGACATGCAGGTATGAATCTTGGAGATCTTTTAAAATTAGCCAATTTTACAACTGAATCACACTGATAATGCAAATATTCTTGAAATTCCAGGCCCTCAGAAGAGATTTGGGGTCTTGTAAGTCCAGCAACGGATGGAAATCCCCTAAAAATGTTCTTACAAAGAAATGAATGGAATATATATATATATATATATATATATATATATATATATATATATAAATGCTAAAACTACTCCTATTCCATTACGTTCATGATTACTTCTTTTTCAGAAGGTCCCCAAGAAGGAGCTGAGAGGCTGGAGCTTTGCCTTTGATTCTGGAAGCCTTGACTCACTGAAGATGTTTTGCTTGGAAATTCTCACAATTGTAAGGTCTCCATGACCCACTGATCTCAAACTACCTTGATCCAGACCTTCTTAAAATCCATCAGATGTCCTTCAGTGCTGTAGGCCTGGAACTGGACACAATCAGAATTCCTGAGATCTCTTGTAGAAACCTGAGATGTTCGACTTGGAGCCGTGAAAAAATCCTGACTGGTCTCCCTTTTAGGACAGGGATCCAAAGGATTCTCTATCTGTAAAATAGGAACATCACTAAGAGAAGGTATGTTTTTCCTTCGAGGATCCAGTTCGGTCTTCTTCCCAGTCATTCATTAAGGAGAAACATGATCTTTCCTCCTTCTTAAGGTACTTAATAATTTCATCACTATTTTCACCGAAGAACATGCTACCAGAAAACAAGGGACCACAAGGTTACATTTTGATATAGTGTTCACACTTCATAGTTTAAGACAATGAGATCTCCAAGCTGAGACTGCTAATGATGTGGTCCTAACTTGCATACAAATCAAAACAACAGAAGAATAAATCAAGAAATCTATGCTTAGTTTTAGCATGAGAAAGTCTATGATAGAAGATCTCCTGATGCCATGATGGATAGAATGCTCTACTGATGTATACAATGCTATACTGATACCATCCAGATATTCATAGCTCTGGAAACTGAAGCCAAGGCCACAGCAGGTTACACGCTGAACTGACAGATAATCTTCCATTCTGCTGTCAAAGGTATCTTGAAAGTATGAGGCATCATCCAGAGGAAGCATGGATTTCTTGGACAAACCATAGCCTCATCCACCTTAGGGGCTGAATCCCAAAATTCTGACTCCTCCTCTGCAAACATATAAATCTCCATCACTCAGGAGCTTGAATTGACTCAGATTCTTGCATTCCTTCATAAAACCCTCCCTAATGATTTTGTGATATGGGAATGTTGCTCCTCTTTTCCTTAATGAAGAGAAGATCATGTGACCCTGCTGTTGCCCTCCTGCTTCTGGAGATTCAGAGTATGGTGAACTGCTTTTGATAAGTTGGAATGCTATATTGACTTCAAATCTGGACAGTTCATATTCCTCCTCCTTCTGATGATAAGAAGTTTTATCTTGTTTAGAATCTTTAGAAGACAAGAAAAGATGTGGTGGCCTGGGGTTGTTAGGTGTTGCTGGCCCTTTAAGGTGTCACGTGGTTGGCAGTTCACTATGGCCGAGGGAGGTAATGGGCCCAATCCCAGGTGGCATCCACATATGTGTGTGTCCCGATTACCCGCCCCCACGTAGGTACCTGTAGCAATGAGTACTCCAGACGCCCAGTCTCGGGGGTAACCGTTGCTCTTTATTGGCAGGACACAGGAAATCCAGATCACAGTAGTGGTAAATGATGAAGCTGGTGGTGAGTGGTCTTCTGAAGCAGGTGAATGGAGTTTTACAGAGGCCTTGAATAACTGAGTAGTAATAAATGCACTTGCTTGACTTGAATACCTGCATCCCATGACTGGAGTCCCTATTAGACAGGGTACATGCTTGTAGAGAATGCGTAGGGAACTTTGGCGCTGCTGGCGGGATGACCCTCAATTTCCAAGACAGCTTGCTATGGGCTATTTTATATAATCGTATTGTCCCACAGACTGTAGAGAGAAGGCACGTATATAATCCCTGCTAACTTGGGTGAACAGGTGATAAACAGGCTGGAAGATATGCTGAATACTTGCTTTAGGCTTTCTTAGTAAAGGATAAGGCCTGTGACTGACTGACTGGACTGACACTGAAGTGTGTCTGCTCTCTTCACACACCGAAGTGTGACTTCCCAAAACTACAGGGTTACAGACCCTCTATCCAGAGGGCTGCTCCTGGAATTCCTCCTCCAGAGCAATCAAGGGGGCTTGAGTGGCTCTAGGAGGTCACATGATTCATTAGACTCACTCCCACAGCTTAACCATGTGGATGATGATGAGATGTACAGTAATACACAGGGAAAATGTTAACATTAGTGTGAATGAAACAAGTAATTAGCTTTCTGACCAAAAGATGGTGCTATGCTAGACAATACACATACACATGGAAATAAAATGGAGAATGTGATACTACCACATTAGGCTTAGGGCCTATACCTTCACATGTGCCCAGGGAATACACAAAAGACTAGGTAAGAGAATACATATATGAAAGATCATGGGTTTAAGGTATGTAAGTGACCAAACATATAGTGACAGACTTCCAGATGCTGACTGGATTAGTCCAGGTCACTACAAACACCCTCACTAAAAATAAGCCGTCCTCGGCGTCTATATGAGGAGGAAACTTAGAAATGCACATGTATATGTGGGGTAGCACCTGAAATACAATGACAATGAAAAAGTGAAATGACATGGAAAATATACCATAAAGAGCAATGCAATAACACATGAAAATAACAATGAAAATGTACAAAACAATATGAACAGTAGATACTGTGCAATTTAGGTAGAGTCTCTTTCGGCAATAAGGCATTGTCCATGGAAAGGCTCTGGGAAAAGGCACTTTTGAGTAAAGGAACAGTCCTTAGTAGTCCATAGGCTGTATAAATATGCAAGTAAACCAGGAACAATGTGCATGGTAGTTACCAGGTACTAGAGGCTTAAACTGTTGCAAACTGGCTAACTAGCTAACTAAATAAAGTCAGACATATATGTATACAGGCAAAGCAGTATAGACACATGGAAAGGATATAGTTCTTTAATCCCTGTAACGGGCAGGTGGGGTTCCTTTGGTACTTCGCTCTGAACGCCTCAGCACTTGAGTTTCTTCAGAATCCGGAACGTGGTAATGAGGTAGTTCTTCTGATGCTGGTACAGGAGTAGCAATTGAAGCAGGAACTTGAGCTGGAACTTGTACAGGAACTTGAACAGGAACTGGTACCCATTGATAACAGCCTGGAATTATGAATGGAGAGTTCTGAATTGATTCTTCCACAGAGGACTGTCTTGGTGGTGTCTCAGTTACAGGAGCTGGTGTGTAGACTGGCATGACTGGTTGTGAAGGAGAAGACATAACCATAAGGTCTTCCTTAGTACAGAGTTTCATGCGATTCCTGTGAACTGTTTGAGGAGCCATTCCGGGCTTCTTGACCTCATAGACATCTGAATCAGGGTATGGGATACCTGTAACAGTGTAGGGTTCTTGTTCCCAGAGTGAATCGAGTTTGTCAGAGCGGTGGTATTTACGTAACCATACTTTATCTCCCACATGCAGTGGTGTGGCATTGGCTCTCTGGTTATAACACTCTTCTTGCCTACGATGAGCTTCGTTCATTCTGTGATCAACTACCTCTCTAGCTTCATGGATGCGACGTTGATGTTCAGAAACCCAGTCGGTCTTTGGCAAGGGATTAATCACATCAGGAACTTGAATTCCTAAAGCTCGATCCTTAGGCAGCTGACCTTGGCGACCAAACATAAGATAGTATGGCGAGTAGCCTGTCGAACAATGAGTGGTGTTGTTGTAAATCTCCACTAGTTCATCCAGTAGTTGTGGCCATTCTGCCTGTTTGGTTACTGATGCCGTTCTCAGCATGTTAATAAACACTTGATTTATCTTCTCACAAAGTCCATTCCCTTGTGGATGGTAAGCTGTTGTACGTAGCTTCTTACACTCATGGAATTGGCAGAGCTCTTGGAAGAGTTGTGACTCAAAGGCAGGTCCACGATCTGTTAGGACTGCTTCAGGACAACCATAATGTCTCACGTACTCACGATAAAATACAGCAGCTGTAGTACGAGCAGTAATATCCTTCACTGGAACGACTACGACCCACTTAGAGTAGTGGTCCACCATTGTGAGAGCATAGGTATATCCTGAACGAGTAGGTGCCAATTTCACATGATCCAGAGCAACTAGCTCATTTGGTCTGTGAGAGTTGATTGGATGCAATGGCGCTCTAGCCTCTTTCTTTCCGGCTTTAGTCAGGTTGCAAGCTGGGCATTCGCTGCACCAATTTTCAATATCTGCTCGCATTCCGATCCAGTAGAAGCGCTGGCGTATGGTAGCTTCAGTTTTATGTACGCCAAAATGTCCTGATTGGTCATGGTAAGCGTCAAGCACAATTCTTGCATCTCTTCTGGGGATGAGAATTTGGTGTATTCTCTCTCCTGAAACAGGATCCAAGGTATTACGTATGATGAGGCCTTTTTGAATGAAGAGCCTTTTCCGCTGTCTCCATAGGCGTTTGAGTTCAGTATCTGGATACTGTCTTCTGAGTCTGACAGGTGTTCTTCCAGAAGTTAAGAAATCATAGATCTCACCTAAAACTCGAGATTCGTTCTGGAGAGTTTGCCATCTAGGTGGATCTTGAATTGGGTCAGGTTTTTGTTGAAGACCTTTATCAGTCTGTGTAGCAGCGATGACATTCTGCGTAGCAAACCTTTGATAGAAGGGAGGCATCTCAACATCTTCCCACATGTCTTCTTCATCAGGAGGTTCTTCTCCTATGGGCAAACGGGATAATACATCTGCATTGATGTTGGTTTTACCGCTGCGGTACTTGATGTCAAAGCAGTAATTTGCCAATCTGGAAGCCCATCTCTGTTCAAGTGCACCTAGCCGTGCAGTATTAAGGTGAGCGAGAGGATTGTTGTCCGTGTAAACGGTGAATGGTGTGGCTGCGAGGTAATCTTTGAACTTCTCGGTAACGGCCCACACAAGAGCTAGCAGCTCTAACTTGAACGAACTGTAATTGTTATCGTTCTTCTCGGCACCTCTCAAACTTCGGCTGGCATAAGCGATGACTCTCTCTTTGTTGTCTTGGACTTGTGACAATACAGCTCCTAAGCCTTGATAGCTGGCATCCGTGTAGAGACGGAAAGGATGGCTGTAGTCAGGATACGCTAGAATTGGAGGAGAAGTCAACAGGTCTTTCAATTTCTGGAATGCAGTCTCTTGTCTCTCAGACCAATCAATTGGAAATCTTCTGTTATAGTTTTCTCTAGGACAACCACGTAGAAGTTCTGTCAGTGGTTCTGCTACCTTGGCAAAGTTAGGTATAAAACGGCGGTAGTAGCCTGCAAATCCTAGGAAACTTCTGACTTCCTTCACAGTTCTTGGGGTGTCCCAATTTTTCACGGCAGAAATCTTTTCTGGATCAGGCTGGATTCCTTCAGCACTGACGACATGACCCAAGTAACTGACCCTTGGCTTCAGAAGGTAACATTTTGATGGCTTGATCTTCAGACCATGCTCAATGAGCACTTGGAACACTTCTGCAAGATGGTTTAAGTGATCTTCATATGTACGAGAGTACACAATGACATCGTCAAGATACAACAGGACGCTCTGGAAATTAATGTGGCCAAGACATCTTTCCATTAGTCTCTGGAATGTTGCGGGGGCGTTGCACAACCCGAACGGCATGCCATTGAACTCGTAGAGTCCCATTGGAGTAGTGAAAGCTGTCTTCTCTCTATCTTCAGGAGCCATGGGTACTTGCCAGTAACCGCTGGTTAGGTCGAGAGTTGAGAAGTATGCAGCTGAGCCAAGAGCAGTGATGGATTCTTCAATCCTTGGAAGAGGATAGGCATCTTTGTGGGTGACATTGTTCAGTTTTCTGTAGTCAACGCAGAATCTGATGTTACCATCCTTCTTCTTCACTAAGACGATGGGTGCAGCCCAAGGACTTTGGCTTTCTTGAATGACTTTGGTGTCTTTCATCTCCTTAATCAGCTTCTTTACTTGCTGGTAGTTTGCAGGAGGTATGGGACGGTGTCTTTCCTTGATAGGAGGATGATCACCTGTGTTGATCTTGTGTTGGATCAAATTAGTCTTCCCAAAGTCTAGAGCGTGCTTGCTGAAAGCTTCACTGTGTCGCTTAGCAACTTTAACGACACCATTTATGTCTTCAATAGGTGTGTTGGCATCTCCAACATTGAGTTCATTGTACCAGAAGGTAGTTGGTTTGTGGTTACCTTTGGGAGTGGCTTTAACTGACTTTTGGTGAGCAAGCGTCTCTTCATCCAGGATGTCTTCTGGATCCAGGTGGTACAGTTGAGCAACTGAATTGAATTTGTACAAGTCTACAGGTGCATCACTCAGGTTGACTAGTCGTACTGGTACTCTACCGTTTGAGACGGTGACAATACTTCTGGCAGCTTTTACCAGTGGCTGTCCTTCAATCTGGATGGGATCAAGAAAAGCTTCATAATCTGAATTATCTATACCTGGACGAGCTCGACACCAGACTAGTGTTTCGCTGTTCGGACTTAAGGTAACTGGTCTTACATCCTGGATACGGACTCGGCAAATTTCACCTTTATGGTTTGAGAACTTCTGCTGGGCACAGAGCACTTTAATGGTCCGCTGAACAGCTTGTCTGTAATGGGAAGAAGCAGAAGGGAGAGAGGCATGCAAGGCAGCTAGCAATTCAGTAAATACATGGCGGATAACATTCATGCCTAGCACTACTGCTGTTGTCTCTCCCTGAGCCTCAGTAACAATTACACCTTGACCTGGTAACTGACGATCACCAATACGGATGGTGGGTTCCCAGTAGCCTAGCTGGGAAATAGGTTGACCATTACTTGCTATTAAACGTAACTTGGCTTTACCCACAGGATTAAGTATGTCAGAGTCCCAATACTTTTCAAAGGCTTGTCGCTCAATGGTGGTGACTTGTGAACCAGTGTCCACTAACGCTTCTAATGGTACACCATCAATACAAATAGTTATGTACGGGCACTTCGAGATGAACTTGGAAATCCATTGCGATTGTCCCTCTGGGCCCTTGGATTCACTACCCGAGGGGCGGCCCTTGGCCTCGGGAGTGGCCCGTTTAACTGGTAGCATTGGTATTTGTAATGCCCAGGACGTTCACAGTAAGTACAATAAGGAGGTTCATGTCGTGGAGACCTTTCAGGAGGGGGCCTATCAGGTCTTGGCCGGTTAGAACGGGGTTCTGGAGACAATGTCCTGGATAAAGATGACTCACGGGATGAGGGCTGACCCTTTAACTCTTTTAAAGCTTGACACAGAGAGTCAACAACCTGGGCAAGTACATCAGTAGTAGTAGGGGTAGTAACAGGGGTAGATTGGACAGTCTGAGTAGCCTGCATAGGCAGAACAGGAGGCAGTGGGGATGCAGTAGAAATTCCACCAGCCAGGTCTGGAGAATAAGTGGCAGAAGTATAACAAGGTGAGTCAGTTCCCACTACACGCAGGGCCAAAGTTTTAAAGTCTAGAAAGGACATGTTTGGGTTCTGAGCTGCTAGCATGCGGAGTTGGCTCTGTATTAGTCTGGAATCAACACCTTCTATAAATCTATCAGTGATCATGCTCTCAGCAGCAACAGGGTCGAGGGTGTCTACTTGGCACAAAGATCTGTATGCAGACTGCAGAGCTAAGGCATATTCTCTCAGGTTTTCCCCAGGTCTCTGACGTCTGTCATAAAATTTAAGACGAACCTCAGTTGGTGATTGGACTTCAAATTCTTTCCTGAGACGAGTGAGAATCTGGTCAACGCTGGTCTTTTCTGTAGATGGCCAGGAACGGACTTCCTCTGCAGCCGGACCATCAAGTTGACCTAGGAGAAGCTGAACCTGCTGATTGGGAGAAAGTGACACAAGTTCAAGGGTACGCAATATCTTTTCTTTAAATGCACCAAGGGTATGAGGATCCCCTCGGTAACTTGGGAGATAAGAGGTTCCTATGAAGAAAGGCATTCCTGTTGCTATAACAGGGGCTGGAACTGGTGCAGCAGCTGTAACTGGAGGTGCAGGGACACTGGCAGATGATGATGCAGAACTGCTAGTGCCAGCCTGGTCACTTTGAGAAGACATTTTTCACAAAAATGAGTGTACTGTCTCTTTAAGAAAAATATGGCTGCTGTTGCTTTAAGAAAAATTATTTATGCAAAAAACACAGTCTCTGAATATACAACTTTCTTTCCTTTATGTAACACTGGTGAAAAGGAAGAGCTGCACTTATCTGTATAGCTGGGATGACAGATGCTGTGCTCACTGCAGCAATGAGTAGGAAATGCAGACACAAACAGGCTGAAGAAAATAACTGGGGCAGCACACTGAATGATAGGAGAACAGGAGAGATGAGCAATGCAGCAGTGGTGATAGTGCTGAGGGTCTGGTACTCTGTGCAAGATGGCAGTGCCTAGCAACTCTATCAGGTGCAGCTAAGAAATCCTTCCCCTCTAGCACAAGGACAATACAGAATCGTTCCACTTTGCAGAGATGAAGAGAGGAGGAGCTGAACACACTGCAGGTGGGCGGAGCTACAGTGCCCAGAAGTTGGAGGGACACAGTTAACCTCTTGTATGCTCTTCTGGTAGCAGCATAATGTACAATGGCAGTAGATGATCACACACTAACACAGCAGCACAATCCTTTGCTCCACACAAGTGTAGGTAACTCTTGCAGTCCACAATAGAAGATGCTTGCAATTCACACCACACAGATTCAAAGCGATAGTCTCTCATTCAAGGGGACAGCACCCTCACTTTATCAGAAGTACTATTAATGACTTTATGGGACTTGTAGTTCCACAGCAATACAAGGAAAGTCTCTTTATACGGCACATAGATTCATCCTGTTCGTGACGCCAAAACTTAAGTGGTGGCCTGGGGTTGTTAGGTGTTGCTGGCCCTTTAAGGTGTCACGTGGTTGGCAGTTCACTATGGCCGAGGGAGGTAATGGGCCCAATCCCAGGTGGCATCCACATATGTGTGTGTCCCGATTACCCGCCCCCACGTAGGTACCTGTAGCAATGAGTACTCCAGACGCCCAGTCTCGGGGGTAACCGTTGCTCTTTATTGGCAGGACACAGGAAATCCAGATCACAGTAGTGGTAAATGATGAAGCTGGTGGTGAGTGGTCTTCTGAAGCAGGTGAATGGAGTTTTACAGAGGCCTTGAATAACTGAGTAGTAATAAATGCACTTGCTTGACTTGAATACCTGCATCCCATGACTGGAGTCCCTATTAGACAGGGTACATGCTTGTAGAGAATGCGTAGGGAACTTTGGCGCTGCTGGCGGGATGACCCTCAATTTCCAAGACAGCTTGCTATGGGCTATTTTATATAATCGTATTGTCCCACAGACTGTAGAGAGAAGGCACGTATATAATCCCTGCTAACTTGGGTGAACAGGTGATAAACAGGCTGGAAGATATGCTGAATACTTGCTTTAGGCTTTCTTAGTAAAGGATAAGGCCTGTGACTGACTGACTGGACTGACACTGAAGTGTGTCTGCTCTCTTCACACACCGAAGTGTGACTTCCCAAAACTACAGGGTTACAGACCCTCTATCCAGAGGGCTGCTCCTGGAATTCCTCCTCCAGAGCAATCAAGGGGGCTTGAGTGGCTCTAGGAGGTCACATGATTCATTAGACTCACTCCCACAGCTTAACCATGTGGATGATGATGAGATGTACAGTAATACACAGGGAAAATGTTAACATTAGTGTGAATGAAACAAGTAATTAGCTTTCTGACCAAAAGATGGTGCTATGCTAGACAATACACATACACATGGAAATAAAATGGAGAATGTGATACTACCACATTAGGCTTAGGGCCTATACCTTCACATGTGCCCAGGGAATACACAAAAGACTAGGTAAGAGAATACATATATGAAAGATCATGGGTTTAAGGTATGTAAGTGACCAAACATATAGTGACAGACTTCCAGATGCTGACTGGATTAGTCCAGGTCACTACAAAGACATGCTTCCACTTCCTGGTTTCAGAGAACATCTTTGATGCCATGCCCCTTGAGACACCTCAGAGGACATAGATCTGATATTCACCGTCATCTCTTGCCAGCACTTCCTACAGATATTTTTCCACTACATCACACTGAACATCATTGTAAGAAAAACAACATTATTGTAAGAAACAAAACTGGAAACATTTTGAAAGGACACCCGCCAGGCTTTTTAGACAAATAAGTCAGCAAACCTATCTCTCTTTGTAAAGTAAATAATGTGAAATATGGCTCACAAGCACACTGACTTGCCCAACAACCTTAAGATGTGGGGATTAGCAGATATGTCAGAGTCCATAGCAGGGGTGGCATCACCAAAACCAAATTTAACCAACAGCACCAAAATGTAAAATAAAAGTGAAAGAAGAAAGGTCACTGGACAACAACACCAATCCCAGGTCAGTCTCAGGCAGCACAACCGGCAAGCAAGGGAGGAATACAAACAGTCCAGTCACAGAAGAACAGCAGTGGACCAAACCAAACCGTAACTCCAATACCAGATTTACAAATGCATCTGGACATATGTGAAATTCCAGCCAAGTGCAGGCATAATGCGATAGCCTTGAAGCCAGTAGCTTCATGACCCACAAGGGAGGTATAAGAGGGTAGCATCCCCCACCAGGGAATGAGAGACCTAGTAGGAGGACAGGGCCTAAATATACCTTTTGTGTCAACACTTATACCTAAGTGAAAGTTCAACAATTTTGTTAAAAGAACATGGTAAAAAATAGCATCATAGGACTTGTACAGTGGTGCAAGGGAATGTTTGTACAGCATTTCAATCCATGACCAATTGCCCACACTAATTTCCACACTACTTTTTATATGTCTATTCCCATCAATGATAGCTGGTGGTGAGAGTAATTTGTAGAAGAGGCATGTTGCAGCTTTCTGGTGATGATATCCAAGTTGCCTCATTAAGTGTCATTACAGTAACCTATGAGCCCGCCATGCATGCAGACATTCACATGGTCGACTGGACTTTTGTGAAGCACATTAAAGCATCTAATCACTGTGGTTCTATATCTGCCCCAGTACTTGTTCAGTAGTACTTGTACCCAGCCCAAACCCTCTAGTGGTCATTTTCATTTGTTTGCAAGGAGGAATGATTTGGACAACTGTACATGGCAGCTGTTTGACTATAATATAGTCACCTATGTGATCCCCCAGTATGTAATGACAATAACATTTAAGCTATAGACCACACAAAAATATATGATTTGTTTAACAGACACTTGTCTTCTTTTGGTTCTGGAAAGATTTCAGGAAAAGCAGCTTCACAAATAGTGCACATTTAGCAAGATTGCTCTTAGTGGCTATTTCATCTCCAGGGTATTTCAGAACATCCATCTGAATATCTGCTGAAACAGTAGGTAGCCAGTCTCCAAACTGGGTCAGTGTTTCTATGACATATTCCCTGGCTTCAACAGTCTAAAAAAAGAAGTTATCACTGATTGCTGCTTGAAGATTTATATAAAAGTACATTAAAGGAATGTTACTTTAATCAGTATAGAATTGAAAGCAATGTTTTCAGTGGTTTTGGCTTTCTCTGGATTTTCATCTCTCTCAGCAGGAGACTAAATAAGTATCTTTTTGCTTATTTCTCTTATGAACACATGGAACAGATTGTCTTCAATGAAATGAAATCAGCTACTTATGTAAGATAGATTTAAATAAGCATTAACCCCTTGGATGCAAAGATGTCTCTAATGAATTGCTTCACATCCAAGGAATGAAAGAAAATAATTCTGGTCATCCCTCTCCTTTCTGGGATTGTTTAACCTTTGCTTGCAATGTGTACAACCCATCTGGGCCTTAAAGGGATAGTAATCTTTCACCAAAAAAAGCTGCTCCGATTAATCTGCATTGTATTTGGGCCATGTAGAGTATTATTTCAATATTGTTAGAGTTGTAGTTCAAGAGTAATTGAATTATAAAATATCCCCCTGCTGCCCATTTTACCTAGTGTAAGTCGCCTCCTCTCAGATGTGAAATCTGGTCTCTTGACCAGACAGGTTGCAGCGAGGGACAATCTTCTTACTGTGAGCATAAGGAAAACCCTGCCCTCCTTGAAAGGTTTATCAGGTTTTTCCTTATGCTCACCGAAGATTGTCCCTCTCTGCAATCCATCCGGTGAGCAGTGTTACATCAGTAAAAGGGTCAGGAGGGGGATACTTTATCATTCAATTACTCTTGAACTACAGCTCGGACAGTATTGAAATAATGCTTCTTTATATCTAAAAACAGTGTGTAACTGTATATAATTTTTAATATTTTATATGTATGTATAGTTATATGTGTATGTATGTATATATAATATTTCACAATTCGTGTAAATATGTACCCTTTACTGAAAACTATCCAGGACATCCTTGAAAATTAGAGAAATCTCAATGTATTCTTCCTGGTAAAATATTTTCTAAATAAACGCTATCCATGGCCCAAATACTATGAAGATTAGTCATTAATATACCTTTAAAGATTTGACTAGGAGTTTTGTATTGTATAATCAGGTTAGCTCTTCATCTGAGATTCAGGTTTTTATTAACTAAAGGACAAAGTGAAATGCACACATTTCCTTTTTTGTTCTTATGTGTTTGATGCATTTACATATCTGTTGTTGGGAATTTGTATAAGAATGCAATCAATTCATACATCAGTAGGCTTTGGAGAAGATGCCCCACCAGAGCCGTGGCTCAAACTTACTTTATGAGCAAATATTTAATCTAAACCAGATTTTGGCTATTAGTGCCATCATTCCCAGTTGGTTGTTGTATTATAACAATTGAATGAAAGCAACAAGCACCAATCCCTGCAGGGTACAAATCAACACGGTGAAAAGACTGAGCTTTCTCTGAGCTGATTTTCAGGCCTCGATTCAATTCTGTGCAGTAAAACAACCTGTAGGGCAAAATTGGATGACGGCCCATTAGTAAAAAGTTCCAGTGAGCTATTCAATTGCCCTAGCAGCTGAAAGCACAACGGATGTTGGACCAGCGAAAAAAAAGTATGGCCAAACCTTAGTTTTGTGTGTTAAGTTCCCAAAATGCAGCTAAATATCAGCAATAATGGGAACATCAAAGGAAAATAGCTAACGATTGGTGCCAGACATACTGTCAAGCACTGATCGTCAGCTCAAATACAGTCACCCTCCCAAACACTAACTCTACACTGTCCCTAACAGTAAAGTGCCAACAAGGCTATCCCTAATACTAGCTTAATATACACATCTGTGTTACACTTACCTGTCATCCACTGTCCGTCTTCTTCTATCTTCCTTCTTCTTTTTTCTGTTGTCTGCCATTCATTCTGTCATTCCTGTAAAATAAAGGAAAAAATACATATTAAATATGTGCCCCAGATATAATTCTGACATCTGTGCATAGTTTAATCCCTTGAGTGCCAAAGGGGGTATGCAATGCATTGCAGAGCATGTAACGTAGAGAATGACAAAATTTGGGGATTGACGGAACCTGCTCGGAGCTGATTGGCTGGGAGGCGTGTAAGCACACATCCCAGCCAATAAAAAGGCAGTCTGTATTCAAAATTCCCTCAAACTGGAACGGGTATCAGTCCATGAGATACTAAGGGGAAGGTCTGCTTACTTTTCATTTCTCTGCTTCCACCACCACCTCTGACATCGGTGGAGAAGACAAACGGGGTATGTTGATTTCCATAATTTTTGGGCACTAAAGTTCACTTTTGTTTTGGGGCAAATATTTTAATTATCAGCCTGTTTGTGGGGCAATGATTTTATTCTTTTGACATTCTCTACATTTCTGACACTGACATATGTGCAATACTTAACCCTTTGCGCGCCAGAGGGCAAAGCAATGTGTTCCGTACCCCTCTGGCACTCAAAGGGTTAAACTATATGCACAGATGTCAGAGCTATGTTTGGGGCACACATTTAATATGTATTTTTTCCTTGATTTTACACGAATGACAGAATGAACAGCAGACAACGGAACAGAAGAAGATGGAGAGAAAGAAGAGGAAAGAGGGAAGATAGAACACAGAAGACTACAGAACAGAAGAAGATGGAGAGAAAGAATAAAGAAGAGGAAAGAGAGGCGATAGCAGAAGAAGATGGACAGTAGCTGGCCAGGTTGCGGAAGACTCCGTTGGACATCAGGATTATTGGTAAGTGTTTCTTGTCAATGGCTGTTTTTGTACCATAGTCAGATTAACCCTGTGAGTTCCAGTGTGGTAATTATACCCCACTGGCACTCATAGGATTAATTCAACTAACATTGGACACATTTTTTCAGTGCTTTGAATGTATTTCTATGGGGTTTAGGGCCTCATATCAACACATCCACTGGGTGGGGGTTTAACTGTTTTTTAACTTTCAACTGATGTTGGCTGTTTTTAGACCAGTTAAGGGACTCTGCACCCCAAAAATGGGTGCAGATTTTCCCACAATAAAGTGCATCCCTTAACGCATCATAGGACTAATGCGGTCAATGGAATTCCGTCTTGCTGTGTATTTTTATTTTCAATGGGCGAAAACTCACAAACTACATTTGGCACCCAACAGGTTTTGTTTTTTTAACAGGTATTTTTCATTGCACAGGTAACAGAACAGCTTACCATGCTTGAAAAAATACTGTAGTGGGGCTGGATTCTATCGCAGGTGCTAATTTATCTCTTCTTTTATCTTCAGCTTTCCCCCATAGACTTCAATGGGAACATTTTTGTTAAAATGGGTGTTAACATTTATCACCTGAAATAGAATCCAGTCGTGTGTGTTTTTTGGCCTCGGAGTCAAATGAATCGAGGCCTCAGTCAGGTCATGACAGGATGATGACACAGTACTGCATACCTCCCAACATTTCAAATGGCCAAAGAAGGACACATTTGTTTTAGGGGCTGTTGCAGAGGGGAGTGCTTGGTGGGTGGAGCATTACTGAAGCTTTTTTATTTCATGACATATTTATACCTGTTTATGTAACTAAATACATGATTTAGAGCAAGGCCATTATTTACACAGACTAATTTATAAACACATATAGTGAAGTTTATCAAACATTTATGCGAGTTTTATTGCTGTGGAGCAATGTGATACACTTATATTTACACTTGAAAGTCTGATTGTCTAAAAGGGTGTTACGGTTCAGTACACTCAGACACGGTAGATGTTGGTAAAACACAATTTTATTAAAGCACACAAGGAATGGTGTAACCCTCACGGGTCCAGTAATAAGCAGCAATAACTGACACAGGACAGGTTACAAGCTAGTTAACCCACATGGGTCCGTTATTGACATACAATCACAATACTGACACAGGTCAGGTAACTTTGAATGATACAGTGTAGTAGAGTCCAATGTGGCCGATGGAGCCACTGACTAAGTAGCCCAGTATAGCGGAGGCCCAATGTTGGAGGCGACAGTGACAGAACGGCAGCAGCTAACAGGCAAGGCACACCTGTACGGAGGATGCAACGGTGGACGCCCACCGTAGGCTACAAAAGGGTGAGTCGGTGCTCGTTGCAGGAACAGAGGCCCTACCGAGATTATCCACCACCGTTTGCCTTTGCTACCCACGAAGGGTTAATGTGCGTATAGGTATAAAATGGATGGCAACCAGAAGCGCCCAATATATGGGAATACCAGCCTATATGGGAATACCAACCGCACAGAGTACCGGAGATGTAACGACATTGGTGTAGCAAGTAGTAGAACGAGGTACCACCCCTGAAGGGGTTAATGAACGTTATGGTCTGGACTCAGCAGACTACCGGATGCGTCCAACTGAACCCAAAGCGGAAGACCAAGCGATCACTAGTACGGTGTGGAGGAACACTGACACACTGAGACTCAATACCCACGGACTGGAATGTACACGGTACAGGAGTACCGTAACACAGAAAGGCACAGTAACGTGAGAGATGTGCAAAGTATACAGCAGCAGGAACTGCCAGGTCTTCACCCAGCCGGGCATGGAGAAAGCAGGAACCACCGCCAAGCCAATTCGGTACACAGCACAGGAACGTCAGTCAAACCGGGTCGGTACACGGAGCAAGATCTTCAGTCTCTCCGGGTCGGTACACGGAGCAGGGTCGTCGGTCTCGCCGGGTCAGAACAGGAAGCAGGAACTTCAGCCAATCTGAATCGGTACACAGAATCAGGTATAGTAACAAGTGCGTAGTCAGGCAGTCCGGGGTCATACCCTGGTATCAAGTAGACAAAACTAGTGCTAGGCATCAGGTACACCATGAAAGGGCAAACGCTAAGTGACAGCCCAGGGTATAAAAAGGCTGTCACTGGGAGGAGCTGTACAGCGCAGCCAATGGGAAGGCAGCAGTAGCAAGATTGTCAGAACGTCGCCAAATCACAGGCGCCGTGATAAAGAGGGACCCCAAGGTGGGAAAAAAGGACAGAAGGATTTAGGTCTGAATTGAATGTCCCTCCTAAAGAGGAACACATGGGAGAAATGGTACTTCCTTACTTGTATCAAATTATACAAATGGAGTTTTGAGCTGATGTATGCCAGTGCAGCTCACCTGGAGATAGCATCTAACATCAGTGGCTGATCTTCAGGGGATGCACCACAGAATATGCACTAGCAGACAAGGTCTACTATAATTAGAACTTTAATGCCTGCAAGCCTGTATGCCATTCCCATACCATGTGCAAATAAATGGCTTACACTCACATAATTCCTTCTATGCCTTACAATGTCTTAACCCATTGAATGCCAGAGGGGGCAAAATGCATTGCAAAGCAATTCATTACACATCCCACTGGCACTCAAAGAATGCCATTTTTGCTGGCACAGTAACATTGAGGGAATTAATTCATGCATGCATATCTTAATAAATTGACATGAGGCAGGTGAGAGAAAATCAGTTCCAGCTCCAATAGTTTAGTACACATAGAAATTAGTCAGGTGCAATGCACAAAACTGGTTCCAAACCCCTATTTTAGGATGAAATCATATTATCTCAAAAGACAACAGGTAGCCACTCTGAGAAATGCAGTAAAAAGTACCACCAATTATTCTCCAGACATGCGTAAGAGTTTTGAAATGAAAGGGATTAGCTCTAGTTAATGTAAAATAAATAAATAAAAGTATATATATATATATATATGTATATATATATATATATATATATATATATATATATATATATAGTATGTCTCTCACTGTGTGCATGTCACTGCATGTGATGTGCGTGTGTGTGTGCCTATGTGTGTTGCATGTCTGTTTCCCTCTGTGTGTGTCTGTCTGTCTGTTTCATGTTTGTGTCTCAACCTGTGTGTATGTTTGTAGATGTGTGTTGCATGTTTGTGTGTATATCACTATGACTAAGTTTGTGACACTGTTACGCCTAGCGCTGTATGTTTTCTAACATTCACTGCAACCAAATTATACATTCCCTCCATAACATGACGGCAACGTCACCCCACATTGCTAGTATATATATTCCTAAAAGCTGTGCGTAGGAAGGAACCTACCACTGTTAAATAAAAGCCAAGACACATTCTATAGGTATAGTTATCCTTTATTAACCCCTTGGATGCCACATGTGTTAATCAGTTTCTGTATCCACCTATTTAACCTTGAGTACCAGCGAGATGAGTAACACATTGCTCAGCCATCTGGCACTCAAAAGGTTAACCCCTTGGATGCTAGCTATGTCACCAAAGTATTGCTTCTCAATGCTTTCGCACCACCTCTAGCATGCAAGGGGTTAAAGTAAGGCCTGCTGGAGAACAGATTGTCCAACTGATTCTTATTGTGACCAGTGTACCTTTTTAATACCTTAGACGATCTAAAGTTGAAAACCTCTCTGGCATCCAAAGTGTTAATTGATGTTCCTGACTTGACTGGAGGAAGCTAAACAGATATTTATGTTGATCATTTCCATATTTTACACAGAATAATATGGAAAATTCAGAAGAGGCATATTAGGAAGGATGTTCATTTTAATTGAATACATATATTCTAACAGCAACATAGTTTTCTCCAATAAATTTGATTGCCAGCTTTTGAATTTTATGTCCATAATTTGATTTTTAACTGAAATCATACTTCTCAAGTGATGAGTCTGCTTAGAACAAAACCTTTTTAGTCAACAGTGTACCATGGCTTGCTTCTTATAGATTATTGTTTGATGCAACCAGTTGATTTGAGAAAGCGGTCTGAGTAACCGCAAAACATTACTGTTATATTCTACAATTGGTTTGTTATTTTATTTTTATATCACATATAGTTTTAAACAATAAATTGTTTTATAAAGATAACCAGCAGCCTTCTTTTCATGTATACCTGCTATTTTGGAGATTGATATCCCTCTACTAGTGGACCAGATACCAAAGATATCTGAGTAGGGGCAGATATAATCCTCCCTACATGCTGTAATAGCTGGTTTTGGCATAAACCATTGATCAGCATTTTCTCTTGTGAGTATAATTGAATTGATTTTACTATTGGTGGTTTTTGGAAGATTACGGGCACCATTAGGCGCCCTCTGTTTTGTTCTTTATCTTTCTATGTACTTCCAATATTTGGATGATCTGAGAGGTGCGGCCCTGGACTGTATTACCTGGAAGTGAAGCTAACCATTGGGATGGTTTGAGTTCCCTCATGCGTGGCTCTAAGTGAACACTTAATGGTTGCACTGAGCATTATAATTTTTGAGTATATTTTATACAGTTTTATTGTATTGAAGATCAATTAACATATTACACTAGGAGTGCCTCCTGTTTCTTTGTGTTTTCTTGCTTCTTATAGGTCAGTGGTCCCCAGACATTTTGATATGATGCTCCCATTTTGTTTTTCACCAAACCCTTTTTAACCATTTGAGTACCAGAGAGGTATCAAATGCAAGGGTTAAATAAATGTAACTATGCAAACACATATTTATAGTATTCATTTTAAGGCTGGATTTCCCAATAGGCAGAGTAAGCAACTGCATCGAGCTCCAAAGCTGTGCTAGCCACTCTTACCTTCTGAATTGTGGGTGTGGCCAAAGCAATCTCAATGTCCCTGCAACAGTTATACACCGCTTTGCAAGCTACTATTTAACAGGGGTGGGACTGTGTGAGGAGTGGGGTGTGTGGCCGTGGGTGAAGCACCTAAAGTGCCTTGCCGAGAGGTGCCTAGGATGTAAATAAAGCCTTGGTTCATTTGCATTTATTAATTAATTTTTCTTTCCAGCAGACATTTATCAGCCTTGTCACGGGCAGTCTCTACTGCGAATGACTTTCTAGAGAATTATTTTATAGGATTCCTTGTTAATCTGTATTTAGTTATTTCCCCCAAAACAAATGGGAGGTGTATGGTAATTTTGACAGAATGTTATATGATGGGCAGGGAGTCCTTAACCTTTTGAATGGCAGAGGGTACGTAATGCATTGCATATCTCTATGGCACTCAAAAGGTTAAAAACTCAGTAGGAGGAATGTACGAATTTTCCAGCACAGTTCATTTCCTGAGCTCATATTTTAGCTTAAAAATCATAACACCTGCTCCTATGAGTATGTACAAATGTGCATACAACACCATTGTTTCAACCTTTATGCGCATGACAGCACGGGATTCTCACGCCTACTTAAAGATCGCATACCATTTGTGTGAAGGACAAATCAGTTGTGTCTGCATAAAAGATCGCATACTGTTTGTGTGAAGAACAAATCATTTGTCTCTGCATATTCTTCGTTGGGTTGCTGCCTGCGTTCTGCTCCTGTGCCCGGCAAATATAGTTCTGAAGCACAGATGTGCTAAGCTGGTTCCACCACAGTTATTTAATTTCTCACTGCAGCGCTCAGCAACTCCCATCATCCTTACCCATCTTGCGGAGAGCTACAACAGTTCTCTCTCCCCTTCTCTGCGTGTAGAACATGCAGTATTGAGGCCAATGATTACTGATTGGAGGTGCTCCTACACACACATGCATCCTTGCAGTGCTCAGCAAGATGGGTAAAGATGATGGGAGCTGTAGTGCAACCTCATCCCAGTCTTGCTGAGCAGAACACATGCGACCTTTAAGAAGGCGAGATGAGAATCTTGCTCTGTCATGCAGTGCGAGATTTTCATGTTGCCATTCTGAACATGGCGACATGTTGAATGTGTTATGTGGTCGTACACTCTTTTGCATGCAACCTTTTAAAAGGATACCACTAAGCAATCACCATTCCTTTAATTGTATTATTAAATTTTTTATTTGTCCCTTATGGTCCAGTTGGTTTGCTACAGAATTGCTCCTCATTTCTTTTGTGGAAAGGGTTCACTCTGTTTAATTTTTCAGTATTGATCAATATATAAATATTTTATTTGTACTTAAGTTTAAGTGACCTACCTTTACAAACCAAATATGAACAAACCTCCTTTTGACCTTTACTATTTTACTTTCTCTAAAACTGAAATAATGTGGGATAATCTTACTTTTAAAGTAACAGTGACACCCGTGCACTGACCATCCAAGGTCAAACTGTTATTGCACAGATATCTTTCTGTATTGTAAACTCACTGAGGCTGATGTACTGAGGAAAAAGTTGTCAAATTCTGGAGCATACCAACTGCAGCATAGGTGAAAATGTCTTCTCATTAATTTCAACATATATAAGGGTCAAAATACCTTTTTTTAAAGTGGAACACTTCATAATGACTTTTGTGAGTTGAAAGGGCTTTCAAGATCATCTGTATTAAGTTATCCATTCTTTATTACATTTGAATTTTATGAGAAATGTTTACTTTTCATTTATGCAGGTTAGACAGTATTGCATAGTTAGAAATGGCAGTTGGAAGCAACAGTGGAATGTTAGTTCTTGACAAGCCGGGTGTCATGGTTTGACTAATCTGGTTCAATACTCTCCTGTTGATTACTGCTGCCTTTGCTTCCCTGGGTCAGGCTGAATCAGCTGATGCTTAACAAATTGCCTTGACCTCTCAGTCTCCATGGGTACTCATCTGACTGGTATCAGCCAACCCCTTCCAGGGTATTTAAAGCAGCTAGGCTCACTTCCTCCTTGCCCTTGTGTCTGCTTCTGGCTGCAAGTGTGTTCCAACTCTCCTTCTATTTTGCCTATCACCCGCAATCAAATGAGGCTGCTGAAAGGGCTAATCAGGCCTTGGAGCAATTCCTGCAGTGCTACATCTCAGACCATCAGAATAACTGGTCGACCTGCTACCTTGGGTGGAGTTTGCTCATAACAGTCCTGTCTAGGCTTCTACCCGGCTCTCCCCCTTCATGGTGAATTACGGGTATCAACCCTCCATGATTCCAGATTCATTCACTCCCCAGGGAGTTCCAACACTAGAGTATCATCTCCAGCAGATCCATTCCACGTGGGTGCAGGTCCAAGAGTCACTGCGATGCTCACAACAATCCCAGGAGCTCCAGGACAATCATAAACGCCTAATCGCACCCTCCTTTCAGGTCGTGCATGACCTGGCTTCCTATGATGTCCCTTCTGGCTTCTGACTCCTGGCTTGTTCCTGACAACGCTGATCTCGTATTCCTGACTCTGGCTTGTCTGAGTACCTGCCTTGGTTCCTGACCCAGGCTTGTCTTTTGGTTTACGCTCCTGGATCACAATTTTGCTTTGTTTGCTTTGGTTATTTTAACAAAGGTGTTTTGCATTTTACATTTTTGTGTCTGTCTGTCTCCTGGTCCCTAACACCAGACTCTGCCAACCAGAACTACCTAATTTGTATAAATGGACAATTGAATAAAGTTAAATATCTCTTAAACTAGAATTTTAAATAAAGAATGCTAAACAAATATAGGTGATTACAGATCATCCATGCTATTTCAACTTTAAACTATTAGAGTGCTCTCCAAGCTATGGCACCTGAGTTCCCATAAATTATAAATCACTTGTTATTTCCCTGTTTGCTCTGTTGATCACAATGCTTATGGGATATCTCTCTTCTCTCCATAGTAGCCACTGACATTAGATTCCCTAACAGAAGGCTTCTATACAGAGGAGAGAAATTTCCCATGAGCACAGAGTAAGGCACTGACATCTTCCAGCCTTGCATATCTCCATGATCTGCAGACAAATCTGGGCAAGAATGGGTGAATTCTAAACTATGGGAACTAACTCAGTTCCTATAGGTCAGAGGGGGCTACCAACAGTCTAAAATACAGACCTTTTCTGGCTCCTGTAGTGGATAACAGTATGCATAATACCTTGGACATTAGAGGCCACCTGTTAGTTCATACATATAAAGAGCAAGCTTCTCATTTTTACCTTATGGGGCAATGGAGAAAAATATGGTGTTCATAGCCATGTTAGTTTTGGGGGCTACCACATAATCAAAATATGTCCCAAGGTACCATAGAAACATAGATTTTGATGATAAATAAGACCCAGTGAACCCACCCAGTCTGGCCATTTTCAAATAGAGATACAATGCACAGTCTTACATGCACCTAGGCATCTTTTAATTCCCTCTTCCAATCGGGAGCTGTTCCTTGAATCTATCACCCACAGAGACATGAAAACATAATTATCTGCTGGTATATATCTCTAATCTATAGTATAGGTAAAAGATGGTACCGAGTGAGCCATAGAAAACTCATGGAGGCAAATAAAGAACAAGTTGATACCTTTATTGGCTAACTAAGCAGATTTAGGATTCAAGCTTTCAAGACCTCTTAGGTCTCTGCCTCATGCTGAGGAGGAGACCTAAGAAGTCTTGAAAGCTTGAATCCTAAATCTGCTTAGTTAGACAATAAAAGTATCAACTTGTCTATATTTGCCTCCTGTATTTCTATGGCTAACACGGTACCAACTCTCATCTTCTATAGAAAAATCATGGCAGTAACAAGATGTCAGTGATTCTGATATGATAAAAGTAATTCTTGAGCAAACTAACTGCAATATAGGGGAGAAATGAAAATAAAAAATTCCATTGACTTAAATAAGGCTTTTAACCTCTTGAATGCTAGAAAGGTCTTGAACACATTTCAAAGCAATTAGCTGAGGGCTCCCTACCATTTAAGGCAGATTTTTGGTAAATTGTATTTGTTCCCAACAGTACATTTGGTTTATTCCAGAATTCCTCCAAATATTTTCAGTGCATCAGCCTCATTGTTCAGTAATGTTTGTATGTAGCTGGTATACTGTTTAACAGGGGGAATTGGGGTATATGAATCAAGGTAAAAGTAAAACTTTAACCCCTTAAGAACCAATGGAATGCCAGGACCATCACAACAGTGGGTGTTCTGTGCTCATGTAGGGCATTGCAACACAATGCAGGTGATACCTCTCTGGCACTCAAAGGGTTAAACCAATGTCCTCATAAGTTCTCAAAACAACCCTGGAAGGCAATTGCTAGTTACTACCTAGGAAGTGATGACTGTTATTGGACTGTGGACCGCATTTTACAAGGTATTCTTGCTGAGTAAACTTTTCAGATTGCAAAAGACACTCATGATGATTAGTAGACTTTTGCTGTCTGGAAACATATGCTTCAGAATAGTGTATAAAAGCAGCAAACGCTAGTTTATTTATCTGTATATGAACCTATGAAGTAACAGTACAATTATTTTAAACTAGTGTAAAAGCCTGTGTACACGGGCCAAGGTCTGGTGAGGTAAAGCAGCCAGTCCTGCCCTGCGTACTACCGCTGCCTCACTGGAGGTGAATGCAATGCAGTCATGCACAGTAGAGACTGCCCTAACGCACAGAATGCTCCCAACAGTGCTCCCAGCATCCTGTGCATTTGGCAGTCTCTACTGCTCATGACTGCATCGGACAAACATTCTGGCCTTTTATACTTTAGGATAACAGGGCTGGCTTCTTGAATGTATTTTTTAGAACCAAAGTTCGTTTTCAGTATTGATTAGTTACATGTAGAAATCTGAAGCTCTTCTGGACAGGACTTAGAATAAGAGAGTATTTCTTTTATACTATAAGTCAACTGGAAGTTGCTGTAACCCATTAGAGACATTATTCACTAATGAAAAACCGGAGTGATTCTGGAACATTCCAACTGTACCATAGGAAACAAATAAGACATTCCCAAAATTCCAAATGATTTAATTGTGATTTTAACTACTTGAATGCTAGACAGATCTCCAAAACATTGCAAATCAATTCATTAGAAACCTTTACCAGTAAATCATTGGGAATTTTTATTTGTCCCCTATGATGCAGTTGGTTTGCCCCAAAATTACTCCAGGGTTCTTCAGTGCATCCAATAATCTCATTGGATGCTATAAAGCTCTCTAAGGCAATACAAAGCTCTCTAGGATCCAAGGAGTTAAAAATCACAGACCCTGAAGCACTTGAACTATACATGCAAGGAACGGGTGCCAGTGACATAACAAATATGTAATGCTTCTTACACATGATTATGTGTAACTATACAAAAGGTTGAGAACTGAAGTGATAATGTCTGCCTCCCTGAACTTGATACCCAAGAGATGTAGCAAGCTCAAGGCTGGTTACACTGGCAGATTCAAGGTGTCACACACCACTAAGTGCTGTGCAAAAAATATTAGGGTAAAAATGTAGCACTTAGCCCAGACCCTCCCATAATCATCAAGAGTCTCTAAGCTGTAAATCTTATGACATCATCCATATGCCAATCTCATTGTCTCTGCTGCACCTGCTTTCATTTTCAGTGTATTTCTGAGAAATTAACTCTTACATTGAAGAATATGTATCAGCAACAGCTGCTATAAATTCTGTTGAAGTTGATAAGTGTTTGTCATGTATTTATCTGATTCCCACTGAAATCTATGGAGAAGTTGATAAAACCCTTGAGAACATTGTGAACTGGAATGGGCCACAATGAGGCTGATGTACTAAGGAGAACTGGCGTAATTTTGGCTCAAACTGATTGCATTATAAGGGACAAATAAAGATCAAAGAGCCAGAATATTGTATAAAAAGCCATTAAACTCCCATAAATAAGAGCAAAATAGGTATTACTAACAGACATACAATGTTCAGTGAGTTCACATACCAAGCACAGTATGCAGAAGGCAGGAGACTACAGATCTGACGCGTTTCACATGGATGCAATATAAATGTGCATCTATACTAAACACGTCAGATATGGAGTCTCCTGTCCTCAATATCCTGTACTTGGTATGTAAGCTCAGTGAGATCTCAATGTACATTTTATGTCTTTAACTAATAAATATGTTGTTTGTATTCATGGGAGTTGGATGGCTTTTTACCTTGTAGTGCATCTCATTGATATACAATATGCTTTGGGGAAGGATTGGAGCAGTCTGTCTTTCCTCTGAGAAATAAAAATCAGAATTGATTTAAATGGTGATTTTAAACATTTGAATGCCAGGTAAGTGTGCAGAGCATTGCTTTGCAATGTGTTGTGTATCCCTGTGTCATTCAAAGGAGTATCCCCTTGAATGCTATGAAGGTCTCCAATACGTTTCATTACCATGTGTTGCAGACCTTTCAAGCATTCAAGAGGTTAAAAGTACAATGTGAATCTGTGGTAATTTTTGGAATTCTTATTTTTCCCTACCGTGCAGTTGGTTGCCCCATAATCTCTCCAGTTCTGCATAGTACATCAGCCACAGTAAATATATGTACAAACCCAAGCTCTTCAACACTGCAGATTATCATATTAACTCTTCCTGAAACCTACCCACAGGCCCCTGGGAATTCAAGTTGTTAACTGCCCCATTTATATCAATGAGAACTGTGGAAATTTTTATTTGCTATCAAGAAGTTGGCTTGTCCCTAAATTTTTTCACTTTGCTTTTATACACAAGGCCCTATGGGGGAAATTTATCAAAGTGGAGTAAAGTGAAATGTGAAGAAAAAGGACTCTAAAAATGATTTTTTGGGTGTGTACAAAGAATACCACAACAGCTCTTGAGGTCCTACGCAACCTAGTAGTCTTTCTGGAGAAATGGCATTAGTCTTGATGTATATTCTGGCTCAGTGAATTTATTTTAAAAATTTAACAAATTCCTCAGATCCCCCTATTCTGCTTCCGGAGAGACAGATTGAGGCCCTTGGTCATTGAGTGTGACAGAATACTTATATAACATCATATTCAGCTCTAGCACTGAGACTCTTCATCCTCTTCATCCACTGAGCCACAATCATCTTCTAATTGTTTGGGTTTTTTTACCTCTCCACCCCCCCCCCCCCCCCATCTCCCTTCCTCCCTGATCTCCCTGTGTTACCTGTAAGTTACATTGTGCTTCACTTCAAGCAGTGAGTCCTGTTACATGAAGAAATACTTAATTGATTTCTGTGTATTACTCATCATCTACATCTTTTTAGTTCTGTTCATGTGGTAAACAATAATTTTACTAATGACTTGATATAAATTATTATACTAGTATTTGTCCAACCGTCCTAGCTATTGTATTTTATTTACTGTCACATATGTTCTTCCGAGCTTATATGTAATTTTATATACTCTTTAAATGAAAAAAACAGGACAGTGGGTTAAGCCCTATTTAAATAAATGGCTTTTTTATTATTGCCCCAAAATTATGCCAGTTTTCTTTTGTGCAAATGGCTCAAAGATGTCAGTCTGTGGTCTTTTACTAGTAGGCCGGTGCCCATGTTTTCCGCTGGAGTCAGAAAAGGAATTTTTTATGTTCTATAGTGCTGGTAAGTTTATTAAAAGGATAGTAACCCCTCCCCCGAACAACGTGATGCCAAAAGAGAGCAATTGTGCAAACATACTGAACTCTCTTATTCCCATCGCTCAAACCTTTATGATTTGAGTGATGTAAGACAAGAAAGATCTCCGCTCCCTCCCCCTTCTCATACGTCAGCGGACGTAATGAGATCCTGCTTCCAGGACCAGACGGCGGCTCTGCAGGAGCACTGTTATCTAGATATCTCTGTATTATTACTTCATTGGTATGGTCTAAAACGTGTGCCTGGCTTGCAAGCACATGTTGTAGACGTAAGTCGGTCGACCGATTCTGCGTCTTACAGCTTTACAGCTCGTCAGGAGGAAAGGGGAGGGAGCGGAGGTCTTTCTTGTCTTACATCTCTCAAACTATAAAGGTTTCAGAGATGGGAATAAGGGAGTTCAGTGTTTGCAGGGGTGGCAATTATCACAGGGCAGCCCCTCCTGTCAAATTCTCTACAGAGAGACTCACCACCATTGAGATGCAGTGGTTCACCAATGTGCACAGAGCACTGAATCCCATGGGCAATGCTGTGCAGCAGTCGATAGTAAAATATAAATGTTCACTTTTAGATGTTTAGGATATTTCTCTCCATGATTTGTTCCTTTTCTCATTCTGAGCCAAAGGATCATTACTAAGTCTTATGGCTGCTATATAATTCATTTGAAAACTCTTGTTTACTCAACTGACAAAAGTCTTGCCAAGTGAGGATCGCTATCCTGACACGCTCTGCTTCAGACATATCTTTCCAGTGAGAGATCTCTGCTGTAGCCATTGAGATACTTCAAGTAGTTATTTTGGAAAACTTGCAAAGGAGAGAATTATTGGCACAGTCTGCTGAATAAGTAGTACTTAGCACATATGGCCATATGGTCATTCATCATTTTTGGTGCTTTTAATGAATGACTACGTTTTGTAATTAGGCTGTCATTTTAAGACAAGATCGGATGTGTTTTGCACCACTCAGTACTTTAACCAGTTCAGTTCCAGAGGGGTGTGCAATGCTTTGGTGCTCAAAGGATTATGGTTTAAAGAGTGTCAGTTGCAAAGGAAAAAATTATTGAAACAGGTAAACAGGAAAAAAGAAAAAAAATAATTAAATGCAAGCTGCTTATTGACAAAAATAGATGTATAAATGGACTAAGCTCTTGGATCTAAAAAATCATTAATGTATATAAAAGTAATTTAAATCATATATATAAATATATATATATATATATATATATATATATATATCAGGGCTCAAAATTTCCACTTGCCACTAGCCAATGGCAAGTGACAATTTAACCCTGGCGAGTAGAAATTCAGCCCTGGTGGGTATGCTATGGTTTGCAGTGGCGAGTAACTTTTCAGGTCTGGCTAGTAGCAAAGGACTTCAAATTCTAACCCTGTATATATATACATATATATATATAGATATATATATATATATATATTTATATATATAAAGATGGCTCAGTCTCTTTGTTATAAAGTATATATCTACCTCCATGTGTATGTAGTGCGATATGTATCCTTTTTTGATCCCTTGTTCTTTATGCAGATATTAGCAGGCAGAGTTCTTATCCTCCCGACTCCTCATTGTTTTATATGTGTGGGCAGGGTTCTCTCTCCTCCCGACTCTTTGTGTATAAACATGTGCAGGATTTTCTCTCCTCCTGACAAACTGGCACTTAGTATACCTCTTCTATCGGACGTAGCAAACTTTCTTCCAGTATTTTAACACATGAAGGATTATTTAAAAAACTCTATGAACTCGTTCTTTAAATCATCTTGTGCTCCAGATTCTCCGATGAAGTGCTGAGCAAACATTACGAAACGCGTTAGACTTTTATATCCCACATATGCTTGTTAAGTTTTATTTGAATCCGGAGCACAAGACGTCCTTAAGGACCAGTGACGGTCCTGGCACATCATGGAATTCTGGGATGGCAACATGGTTACACATTGCTCTGCATCCCAGAATTCACTGTAAAAATAAAAAAAGTGCTGTTGTCCTTCATGGCCACCCACCCCCTGGATCGGGTAGTCGTTAAGGGGTTAAGGACCAGAGAAATGTTCAAAGGTTTGTCTATTTATCAGAAGGATATTTGTATCATCATTATTTTTAAACAGCAAAAGTATATTTTCAGTAAATATAAATTTGCCTTGCAGACTCTTTCAAAAGTTAAGTGTTGCCATGATACCTGAAATTAGTTTCTATAATACAATCTGTTGTACATTTTATACCTAACTATATTCAGCCACACACACAAGATGAAGATATTTTTATTAGGAAAGTGAAGATTGGATAACTAATTGAATGCTAGCTTTGCAGTGCTTTGGATATGAATCTGGCATCCAAGGAGTTAAACAGTAGGCCCCTTTGCAGTAAAATAATTAACCCTTGGAATACCAGGGGGTGCTTTACAATCAGTGTACACCCTCAATGCACTCAACTGAGGCCGATGCAATAATTAGAACTGAAGGGATTCGGGAGTTAACCAGTTGTACTATAGGGGAGAAGTAAGAATTCCAATTGATTGAGTAATACAAAGATATGAGTACTTTGGAATTTAGTGATATTTTTATTTGGACTAACAGTGTATATTTTAGATAAGCTTTCCAAAGATCAGCTCTCTTCCTCAAGTCGAACAATGCTGAATCACAAAGTCTGTTCCGTCACGCAGTCTGTTCAAAGCAATGCATAGTTCCTAAGTTAGATAATAATATAGGATGCAACAGAGAAAGCTTGGAGAGAGTAAAAAAAAAACACATGATAGTTGATCACTCAAAAGCTTGTAGTAACCCTTTGAGTGCCCGAGAGGTATCCAACACATTGCAACGCAATGCAATGGATACCATGCTGTTACTCAAAGGGTTAAATATCAATTGTTAATGCAAGTCAGAAAGATATCACCAAAAATAAAGTACTTATGCATTTGTATTTACTAAAACTGGACACATATGGCTACTACAAATGAATTGATTAAGTGGGATTTTTAACCTCTTGACTGCTAGAGGGATCTCCAAAGATTGCACAGCAATAGGCTGGAGACTTCTTTGGCATTCAGCAGTTTAAAAACCCCACATTTAACCCTTTGAGTGCCAGCAGGGGTACGCAAAGCATTGCTTTGAAATGTGTTGCGTACCCCCGCTGGCACTCAAAGGGTTAATTCTAAGGAAAATTTGGGAATTTGTATCTGTCTCCTATGGTGCAGTTGATTGGTTCCAGAATGTGTTTAATTCCTCTTAGCACATCAGCCTCCCAAAGTCAGGAAGAGGCTGTAAAATTCCGGTCGCAAATTAAAATGGAGAATAGAGGCAAAAGGTCCCCTCACCTCTGTCCTCACTCTGGTGGAGCCGTGTTTAATTAAACAACCAAAAACAGCCATAAATCTAGTCTTACCAAGATGATTTAAACAGCAAATGTGAATTAGGGGTCTGTTTATTCACCTCTTTGAAGGATAGGAAAATACAACTGGAGGGTTATTCATAGAATAAAAGAGAAGGGAGATTCCCTCTCTTTTTTAGGCTTCTTCTGTTTCTTCCTGACAGTTCTAATCTGTAATAGTGGACAACTTCAAGCCCAAAAAATACACGGGTCATATTCAGAAATCTGAAGAGGAGCAATTCTGGAGCAAAATAGTAGTATAATAGATAAATGAAAACTCCCCATATCCCCTCTGATTTAAATTTGGTTTTAAACTCCTCGAATGCTATTGAGGTTTCCTGTACATTGCTTCACAATGCATTGGAGACTTCTCTCACATTCTAGAGGTTAAAAGTCCCTTTAACCCTTTGAGTGCCAGAGGGGTACACAACGCATTGCTTTTGCAGGACAACCCTCTGGCACTCAAAGGTTTAAATCACTGAGAATTTCTACTTGCCCTCTTTGGTGCTTTTAGTTTGCTCCAAACTTGTGCCTCTTATTTCCTAAATTGTTCCTAAGTGTTTAGTTTGCGGTTTTGCTATTATTATTCTTGTAGACCATAGTTTGCTTTCTCAGTTCCATACAAACCTTAACTTGCCCCAATAATACCTGCACACCACTCACTCAAAGGAAACTTCATACACCACACAAGGTGATGATCTCCATATGGCAAAACCCAAGGGAACTGTTCCATCCTGATATCCCTTGATCTTTTTTGTATATAAGATATATACAAGAATGATATAAGTCTTATCTCTCAAACCTTTATGGTTTAAGAGATATTCACAAGCAAAGTCCCCCCCCCCGCCCCTTTTACCTAGTGTAAGCCATCTCTTCTCAGATGTGGAATCTAGTTGTAAGACCAGACAGATAACAGCACGGGACAATCTTCTTACAATGAAAACAATGAAAGCCCTGCCCCCCTTGACAAGTTTTTCAGGTTTTTCCCTTATCTTAATTGAAGATTGTCCCTCTCTGCAATCTACCTGGGCACCTCCCTTCTGCTCTGGCTGAGCAGTGTTACATCAGTAAAAGGGGAAGGAGGGGGACACTTTGTCATTGAATTACTCTTGAACTACAACTCTGACAGAATTGAAATAACATTCTCCAAAGTCCAAATACTATGATGATTAATTAGAGCTGCTTTTATTATGAAACATTACTATCCCTTTAAGCGGAGGAGACACTACTGTCCCTTTTTGCACCTGACAGGGAGATGCAGGAAAATGAGATGAAGGTGAGATAAACTCTTCAGTGAAAGAAGCTGACCAATCCCTATGCCATTCCATGAAGCCTATGCACTAAGATCTCTTCAACTTGAAAAAGAGGCTCCATAAAACAGCAGTAATTTGAGAGTTTATGTCCCTGGAGAATTTATTGTCTCTGCGTGTCACTTTACTGCATAACCCCATTCTTAACAAAACATTGATTTCCTATCAGCAATTTCTAATTCATGGAACTCCATTGCTACTCTCCGTTTCAAACCAGGGTTTTTATTTATATTTATAATACCATTCAACTATGATAGGTGTGTCATCTAATAGATTAAATGGACAATTATCACATTTTACTATATGGATTTCAGTGGGAGCAGACTTAGAAAATGAAGCCCGGGTCTTCTCTGTGCAGCCCCTCTTTGCTGTAACATAGACTGGAAGTCTGAGGCCCTAAGTCACAAACACCAGGTTTGCACACACATTCCCCGTATAACAGCTGTGTTGCGCTCTCGAACACAATACAGTGGGTCTATGTGGAACTGCACTCACAGGACAGGATACAGTCCTACATAATGCAGGGGGAACATTGTGGTTCTCCTTCTAGAACCCGATGTCCTGTGGATGTGCCGGGGATCACAATACAGCCCAGGCTTAATCTGCGGGTTTGCCCATTAACTTCTTCTTCTGCCTTCTCAACCAGAAATAGTTGTTAAAAATGTACAGTTCTTCCCCCTCTTCATAATAACACATTATTATTTTTCCATAATAATAATTTCTCATAGACCAAAGTTGTAACTGAAATAGTTAAATGAAATGATAGCGATCATAAGTCTGTGTACAGAGGAACTCTGAAATATAAAAAAGCTTAGTCTTGTGACCACATATAAATGGGAGTTAGATGAGAACTGTCTCTCAATCCTATGTATGTGCTAATGCCCCTAACCCTTTGTGTGCTTAAGGGGTGTCCAACTCTTTGGCACTCAAAGGGTTGAAGAAGAAATGCCACCTACTCAAAAAAACATGGGTGCATTTTACCTAATGTCCTGCATACCTTGAAAATGTAGACATGTATTTTGACACTTTCATCCCTCTCTGAATTTCTTAGAGTCTGGGAACTTTCAGGTTAAAAAGAATGACATACCTGATAGTGATATAGTTGACTTTTTTATTTTTTTAACTCCCTCTCACCCTATAGGTACTGTTAACAACCACACTAAATCATACCAACAAAGTGGACATCACATAGATCAATGGGGATTGAGCTAAACTACTATGCTTAGGGCCAATAATGTGGCAATCCTAGGCACTGTGTTTGGTGGGACATGCCAGTTGTTGGGTCTTAAGGTAAGGAGCTGTGTCCTGTTACCAGACATGCCACTTGAGGGAGGCATTGCCAGTAATGAGATGTACAGTGGTGGGCTGTTTGGGAAGGGAGGGGTTGGGTTGGGCAGGACCTCCCTAGGAGCACCTGCACCTGAGGTTTATGAGTGTTTGTGATATTGGGTTAAGACGGTTTAGGGAAGTAAGGAAAATTGGGCACCTTATGAGCTGATATCTCTAGAGGAGGAGTGTACAAGAGCAAGGACTCTCTCTGTGTCTAGCAAAACAAGACACTTGCCAAACTTTCTATCTAGCTATCAATCTTCAAATATATACATTTATGCAGATTACTGCACTTATCTCAGTTTTGTACTAAGATTCACTGCCCATTTAACTAAACTAAAAGAAGAAACTGACTACTTTTGAGGAGAGGGGACACACTGACCTCTTGCTACTTGAAAAAAATGTCTTACTATAGACAGTATTGTAGACCTTATCCCTGTCACTCCCTAGTTTACCTGCACATAATTAAAATGTAAATTTAGTTTATGATTTCACCCACTATAAATTTCTCTGCCCCCCCCATCCCTTTTTATTATTATTATTATTATTCTTTATTTATATAGCGCCAACTAATTCCGCAGCGCTGTACAATTGGGGAATAGACATACAGAGGTATTAAATAGTACAATCAGATGTGTAGAACAGGAGGATCAGAGGGCCCTGCTCGTGAGAGCTTACAGTCTAGAGGAAGGTAGGTTTGATACAGAAGGAGTAAGTGCTATTGTGTTTAAGTGCCTCCTGCCACATGAACTGCCAGTCAGTGGGTGGGAGTGAGAAGTGCCATTGAGTGCAGTAGTCCGTGCAAGGGGTGAATCTTGGTGATGATGTTTATGGAGGCAGTTGATAGGCCTCCCTGAAGAGGTGAGTCTTCAGGGAGCGTCTGAAGATTTGAAGGCTGGGGGAGAGTCTGATGGGGCGGGGGAGGGAATTCCACAGCTCAGGTGCAGCACGGGAGAAGTCCTGTAGGCGGGAGTGGGAGGATGTGATAAGAGCTGTGGAGAGCAGAAGGTCATGTGCAGAGCGAAGATGGCGGGCGGGAGTATATTTGGAAATGAGAGATGAAATATAGGGGGGTGCAGTGTTAGTGAGGGCTCTATAAGTTAGCACCAGAGTTTTGAATTTTACTCTGTATGCTAACGGGAGCCAGTGTAGGGACTGACAGAGGGGTGTGGTGTTAGAGAAGCGATGAGTGAGGTAGATTAGTCTTGCAGCAGAGTTCATTATGGACTGTAGCGGGGTTAGTCGGGTGAGAGGCAGGCCAATTAGTAAAGAGTTACAGTAGTCAAGACGGGACATGATGAGTGTTTGGATTAGAATTTTGGTAGTGTCTTCTGTGAGAAAGGGTCGGATTCTAGAGATGTTGCGGAGGTGGAGGCGGCATGAGTTGGAGATTGACTGGATGTGAGGAATGAAGGATAGGGCAGAGTCAAATGTGACCCCCAGGCAGCGTGCTGTAGGGGTTGGTGTGATGGAAGTGTTGTTAACGGTGAGGGTAATGTTTGGGATAAGGCTGGTTGTAGATGGAGGGAAGAGAATTAGTTCAGTTTTGCTAAGGTTAAGTTTGAGTTGATGGGAGGACATCCAGGAAGACACAGCAGACAGACAGTCAGACACTCGGGACAGGAGGGAAGGAGAGAGGTCTGGGGAGGAAAGATATATTTGGGTGTCATCAGCATAGAGATGATGGTGAAACCCAAAGGAGTTTATTAGTTTTCCAAGGGAAGCAGTGTAGATTGAGAAGAGCAAGGGTCCCAGTACTGATCCTTGGGGCACACCAACAGACAGTGGGAGGGGTGGGGAAGTGGAGCCGGAGTATGAAACACTGAAGGAGCGGTTGCAGAGATAAGATGAAAACCAGGAGAGTGCAGTGTCGCAGAGGCCTAGGGAGTGGAGGGCTTGGAGGAGGAGTGGGTGATCGACTGTGTCAAATGCGGCTGACAGGTCCAAAAGAATGAGTAGGGAGTAGTGGCCTTTAGACTTGGCTGAGAGCAAGTCATTGGCCACTTTAGTGAGGGCAGTCTCAGTGGAGTGATGAGGGCGGAATCCGGATTGCAAGGGATCTAGCAGGGAATGGGAGCAGAGGAATTTAGTGAGCCGGTTATATGCAAGGAGCTCGAGAAGCTTGGAGGCAAACCTCCCACTAATGATCAAAGGCAAGCTCACTAAAATGGCAGAGGACACAGAAATACATGGTAGGACCATTTAGGCCCAAACAGCCTTCTTATTCCCATTTTGCATAGGGGAAGGCTGGCCTAACAATTGATGGTGAGCAAGTTTTATCCAGGAGCAGGAGGCAGATTTATGCCACAATGGTTAAATAGGGGAGCACTGTTACAGGGCTGAAATATGAGCTCCTGAGCCCATTCTAACCTTTTTTTGTTTACTGTATGGTAAGAAGGTGGTTATTTCCAGCATACACTGTTTTAAGAAAGACATAGAGGCAGTGCCATGGAGTATCAGCGTTGTCCTTCTACTTTCCTTGGATTAATGACTATTGCAGAAGGCTCAGGAGTGTGGCTGCAAAAGCGCATGGATACTTTTTTAAAAGAGCAAAACATAGAGATCTATGTATGTTAGTATTGCATACCTCCCAAGGGTCCCTCTTTAGGAGGGACAGTCCCTCTTTTAGAACCAAATCCCTCTGTCCCTCTTTCCCACCCTGATGTCCCTCTTTTTAGGAGATCAGATTGTGTGGTGCGCATATAAATGTATCACATTGCTCTACAGCAATAAAACTCACATTATTGTTTGTTTAAACGTCAGTATGTGTGTTGATCTAAGGAGAAATCTGATATCATTTGGAATCAAGAAGGAATTTTTCCCCCCATTCAAAGCAGAATTTGAAATTGCTGTATTAAGGGGGGGGGGTTTTGCCTTCTTTTGGATCAACAATGGTAAACAGGAATAAGAAAAGGGTTGAACTTGATGGGCGCAAGTCTTTTTTCAACCTAAACTAGTATGTAACTATGTAACTACTAGTTACAAAGCCCGTATACAAGGGCCGATCCGGAGCGGGGAGCTCCGGAAGGCTAACAGCCTGTCAGTGCTCCCGGCTCTGGGGCAGAAGTGGAGGCGCTGGATGACGGTTCCTTCTAGAGTTCTCCGGATCAGCCCGGTCTGCAAGTCCCTACTGCGCATGTGCAGTTACGTACACAGTGAGCGACGCATTCTTGGACCCTATGTTATAGGATGTAACCGTGTCCAAACATTCACCCCAACTTTACGTGGTAAACAGCTACATGCTGTCCCACATTGTAGTTTTTGGACCTGGGGCATCACAAGGGCGAGTGCAGGCCCTCCCTGGGGTCACTTTAATTAGGTTAAATCCATCTAAATATATCTGTGACCTCATTTTTTGCCAACATACTTTGTAACAGTGAGTTTTATTTATGGTGCCTAACTGGGTTACGCACAAAATGATGTGAAAATGATTGCAGGGATGTGAAGGTTTTTACTAACAGAAGATAGGATCATTGTGGGTTTGGGCCTAAGCCATTTGAATACAATGAATTACATACCCTATAGCATTCAAAGCGTTAAGGAAATTTAAATGTCAGCTATAATTATACAGTTCTGATAGATCTCTTTTTCATTAAAGGAGTTAAAAGTTTCATTTAAATCAATAAAAGTTTTGGAAAATATTTATTTCTCCCCTTTGGTGCAGATGGTTTGCTCCAGGATAGCTCCTCTCATCTAGATACTAAAACAATTGCCATGTTGGGAAGATAAATATGTGCTTCATGCATAGCTGTCAATGTCCAAATGGTTGATATTGGATAAACAAAAGTAAGGAACAAGTGTAAATCACAAAGATAAAATATACAACTGCACACAGACATCTTGTCTTACATGATTTAATGAAACATATTCCAGGAGTGTGTGATGGGTTTCCTCTATAAATGCTGTGTCTCCATTACAGCTATTTCCTTTTTGGTCCTGTCCCATTACAAGACTCACTGAGGCTGATGTACTATGAGGAACTGGAGTAATTCTGGGGCAAACCATCTGCACCTTAGGGGATAAATAAAATCCTTAAATAAATGGCAATATTTATTCCTCCCCCCACAGCCTCACAGTATTCATTCATATTGCATAAAAAGTTGCCTAATTATTCATGATTGAAATTTTGTCTCCCACTTAGACAGTGCAGTTCGGCTGGCATTAACTTCCAACACCTGAGGCAGCTCTGTGGGGTATGCACTAGAGTGTATGAACTCTATAGTGTATACTGGCAAACACACAACATCAATTCTTGGGATTTAAAGCCAACTGTTCCTATATGCCTGCCCCTAGAATGCACTGGAAAACCCTACTTCTTGTTAAACAAGGTTTAGAGGAAAGGAACACCCCAACATGGCCAGTGACTGCCCCATTGTCCTCCCCTTGATGTAAGAGGCATTAAGAGTAGTGTTTTTGGTGTATGTAGCATAGTTTAATTACCATTAAGCAGGCCAAGAACAACAGAATCGCCTTGCAGCCAACAGTGAGGCCCACTGAACCCAGGAACAAGTATTGTTTATTTTAATTTGACATATTATTTAACTTGGTGTCACAGAAGCTGGCAGGGTCCTTTTCAACAGTTGGGACATTGCCTATGGCCCTACAGAACTGCTGTTTCCATCTATTGTACTACCTCACACTCTTTGCAAGACCCAGAGTCTGTTATCCAACAAAAGTTGCTCATTCCTCATTGCCTGCATTACCTGGCACACTGTGGATGACAGGATTCTGTGTGATCTAATGACATTACATCATATGGACTCTGGATCATACACAGGTTGTGGTGGAATGAGCAATTCTATGTTGGAAAACAGTGCTCAGACTTCGGGTGTGTACAGAGTACAGAGAAAGCAAGAGACAGGTATAAACAACTTTGTGAGGCATAAGCAAGGATTCACCCAACTTGTGGGAAATTTTGATTGAATTATATAATTTAGTTACCATTATAAATAAACCCTGCATCTGCCCATTAGACCTTGCTTATTGTTTTCCTTCCCTTTTCTTCATTCTTCCCTACATCTTCTTATTTTATCTCTTCCTCTTTGACTTCCGTACTCTATCATACCTGTTTCTACCATTCTCCCTACATTTTTTCCACCCTTTGTCCATCTTCTTCCATTCAACATCCATACCTGCATCTTCCTCACACCATTGTTTTAATTTATCCCTCCATTTTCTTCTTAGCTCTTAGTCGATTAGTAGAAGAGCCGACTAGGAAGGAAGCCACACTAGATTTATTATTTACTAGTGTTGAGCGAGCACCCCGATGCTCGGGTGTTCGGGTGCTCTGACCGAGCACCCCCTGAGGCTCGAGTGCTCGGCCGAGCACCCGAACCCCATTGCATTAAATGGGAGGACTCGAGCATTACACCAGGCACCCCCTGCTCTGATGAGGGGAGGGTGCCTGGTCAATGCCCCCCTTCATCTCCACAATGCCCCTCTTCCACAATGTCCCCCTTCCACAATGTCCCCCTTCATCTCCGCAATGCCCCCTTCATCTCCGCAATGCCCCCCTTCCACAATGTCCCCCTTCCACAATGTCCCCCTTCCACAATGTCCCCCTTCATCTCCGCAATGTCCCCCTTCATCTCCGCAATGCCCCCTTCATCTCCGCAATGCCCCCCTTCCACAATGTCCCCCTTCCACAATGTCCCCCTTCATCTCCACAATGTCCCCCTTCATCTCCGCAATGCCCCCTTCATCTCCACAATACCCCCTACCTCCAGTCCCTGGTGGTCCAGCGGAGCGTCTGCAAGATCTGTGCCTCCTCCGGCACAGATCCCTGCCACCCGAACATGGCGGGCGAGCACATGGCGGTACTCGTACGAGTACCGCCATGTGCCGAGCAGAGCGATGCTCGAGCCGATCCGAGCATCGGCCGAGCATGCTCGCTCAACACTATTATTTACTAATGGAGACTTGGTATCAGATGTAGCTGTAGGAGAGTGTTTGGGCTCCAGTGATCATCATTCTGTGTGGTTTAATATAAAAACAGAGGCTGAGTTGCACCACACAAAAACAAAGGTTCTAGACTTTAGAAAGGCTGATTTTTCTAAAATGGAAACATTTTTATGTCAGTCTTTAACAACTTGGAGATCTTTAGATGGAGTCCAGGAGAAATGGGATTATCTGAAATGTGTTTTACTAAACGCAACAGAGCATTGCATTAGACATGTCAGCAAGGGTAAAAGAAAGAGAAAACCACTGTGGTACTCAGCAGAAGTGGCAAATATAGTAAAAGAGAAAAAAGAAGCATTTAAGAAATATAAGCAGACGCAGAAGGAAGAAGATAGGAATCGGTACAAAACTAGGTTGAAGGAGGCCAAATGTATTATTAGATGTGCCAAAGCACACACAGAGGAAAAAATTGCCCAGTCAATAAAAAAGGGGGATAAAACATTTTTTAGATATATAAGTGAAAGGAGAAAAATGAAACAAGGAATAGTTAGACTAAAAACAAAAGATGGAAACTATGTAAATGAGAATAAAGGGCTAGCTGACTGTCTCAATGAATATTTCTGTTCAGTTTTTACACAGGAAGATGAAGGGAAGGGACCTCTGTTAGAAAAAAGAAATGGCAAGACATGGGAAACATGCATGTTTACAGAAGAAGAAGTTCTAATTCAACTTTCTAAGGTAAAAACAGATAAATCAATGGGTCCAGATGGGATACACCCAAAGTTATTAAAAGAACTTAAGTGTGTTCTGGCAAAACCTTTAACAGATTTATTCAATCAGTCACTAGCAACAGGAATAGTTCCAGAAGATTGGAAGGTAGCAAATGTAGTACCGCTTCACAAAAAAGGTAGCAGGGAAGAGTCTGGTAACTACAGACCAGTAAGTCTTACACCAGTTGTGGGAAAATTAATGGAGACTATGTTAAAGGAAAGAATTGTTGAATATCTGAATATAAATAGCTTGCAAGATACCAAACAGCATGGGTTTACAGCAGGGAGATCTTGTCAAACTAACCTCATAGATTTTTTTGACTGGGTAACTAAAATAATAGATCAAGGGGGAGCAGTAGATATAGCTTATCTAGATTTCAGTAAAGCATTTGACACTGTCCCTCATAGAAGACTCATAAATAAATTGCAGTGTTTGGGTCTAGATGTAAAAATAGTGAAATGGATAAGGCAATGGCTGAGTGACAGGAGACAGAAGGTAGTAGTCAATGGAGAATATTCGGACGAAAGGAGTGTTACTAGTGGAGTACCTCAGGGATCTGTATTGGGGCCCATTCTTTTTAATATTTTTATTAGTGATATTGCAAAAGGTCTTCAAGGAAAGGTATGCCTTTTTGCAGATGATGCAAAGATCTGCAATAGGGTAGACATTCCAGGGGGAAAAAGCCAAATGGCGAATGATTTAGGTAAATTAGAAGAATGGTCAAGAGTGTGGCAGATGCACTTTAACGTTGATAAATGTAAAATAATGCACTTGGGACATAAAACTCCAAAGGAAAAATATACCATTAAGGGTACTGTGCTGTCAGAGACAACAGAGGAAAGGGATTTGGGAGTAATTATTTCTAATGACTTAAAGGTAAGCAGGCAATGTAATAAAGCGATGGGGAATGCAAGCAGGGCACTGGGTTGTATAGCTAGGAGCATTAGTAGCAGAAAAAAGGAAGTAGTCATGCCACTGTACAGATCTCTAGTTAGACCTCACCTAGAATATTGTGTACAGTACTGGAGACCCCATCTCCAGAAGGATATTGATACTCTAGAGAAAATTCAAAGAAGGGCTACTAAAATGGTGACTGGTCTACAGGAAAAGAAATATCAGGATAGACTAAAGGATCTGAATATGTATAGCTTGGAGGAGAGAAGAGAGAGAGGGGATATGATAGAAACATTCAAATTCATGAAGGGATTCAACAAAAGAGTAAAAACGTTAGGACAAGAGGCCATAGTCTAAAACTAGAGGGACACAGGTTTAGATGTAATGTAAGAAAGTTTTACTTCACTGAGAGGGTAGTAGACAAGTGGAATAGCCTACCAGCAGGGGTGGTAGATGTCAATACAGTGACAGAATTTAAGCATGCATGGGATAGGCATAAGGCGGTCCTTAACATAAGAAAAGACCAAGGACCAAAAAAGGTTTGAGGTTTTTTTTTTGTTTTGTTTTTTTTACACAGTAGGAAATTGGGCAGACTAGATGGGCCTAATGGTTCTTATCTGCTGTCAAATTCTATGTTTCTATGTTTCTCTCCTTATGGCTTCACACCTCCATCGTCTCCCTCTTTCCCACCCATACTTATTCTTTTTTGTTTCTCCCTCTTCTGCTTCCCTACATCCTCTCTTTTGCCTATCCCTCTATATGTTCTGCTTCCCTCTTCAATTTCCTCCTTTTTCCATCACTCCATTTAATTTTCCCTCAATCCGTTTCCTCTTTCTCTCCATACCTGATTCTTTCTCACTCCTGCGTCCATTTTCTTCATTATTCCCTATTACTCCTCCTTCTATCCCTAAATTGCCTTTCCTCCTTCCCATCTTCTTTCCTCCCTCTCTCCCTCCATGGATATTCTTCCTCCTACCTTCCATTTCCTTCCTCATGTTCTCCAAATTCTTCCTCCCTCTTCTCTCCTCTTCCCTTCCTCCATTTTCATCCTTTTTTATCTCTTCATACTTGATTCTTCCTCCCTCCCTCTATTTTCTTCCTCGATTAATCTTCTTCATCCTTACCACTACATTCTTCCTTACTTAATAACTTTATCCCTAGATTTTCTTCCTTCCTCCCTCCTGCTTCATCATCCCTCCATCTCTTCATCTTTCATTCTTTCCATCCCCTGTCTTAATAGGGTTATAGGTTGGTATGAACAGCAATTCATGTTTTCGGTAGGATCTGTAGTATATAACTGGCAGCTGTCCATGATTTCCAGGGACAGTCCCTGGTTTTGGCTCCCTGTCCATGAATTCTGCTGTCCCAGTTTTTGTTTTTAAAATTGAAACTCACCCCCATATTTATGTGCTTGTCATTAAAAGGGTAATAAGTTATGAGCTTCGGCATGTGTTAATGTTGTTTGGTTATAGGATATCCTGTGGTATTTAGGTGTGGGTAATAATTCTCCTGCTGGTTATGTGCAGGTTAAAGGGATAGTAATACCTAAAATGTAAAAAAAATATGTTGTAGGGTTTACCCCCCTGAGTAAAACAAGAGCACTCCCACTGCTGAAAGATGTTTCATTCAAAAGTTATTAATTTTCAAAGTTGAATTTTTTAGGTGCAATATCACAGTGGCCTGAAATTTTACAGTGGCGCTGTTGCTACACGATCCTATGGAGATTTATGGTCCTGAGACCAGAGCTGTCCATAGGATCGTGTAGCAACAGCGCCACTGTACAATTTCAGGCCACTGTGATATTGCACCTAAAAAATTCATCTTTGAAAATTAATAACTTTTGAATGAAACACCTTTCAGCAGTGGGAGTACTCTTGTTTTACTCAAGGGGATAAACACTACAACATATATTTTTTTACATTTTAGGTATTACTATCCCTTTAAGTCAGTTATTCTAGGTTTTCTGTTAACCCTTTGAGTGCCAGCAGGGTATGCAACGCATTGCACAGCAATGCGTTGCGTACCCCTCTGGCATTCACAGGGTTGAGACTGAGTTACGCAGTACCCTGGAGCACTAGTAATGCTTTTTAATGTAACTGCCCAAGGGGAGCGTGTCCCTGAAATTGTTTTTGCAAATTACTATGGCAGCCTAAAATAAATTTACATAGGAAGGGCCTCTTTCAGTGGTACATTTGCAGTTTTTCTTACAAAAATAAAACAACAACATATCCACTGAAATTCAGTAGGGAACCATATATTTACATATTGGTTTCATATTCTGTGTTTAACCCTTTAAGGACAAAAGGGGTGTGCAGTGTATTGTGCAGCAATGTGCTGAATGCCCCTCTGGTCTTTAAAATGTTAAGAAGCTTTTCATCCTCTGGTTCTATTTCAGAATATGGGGTTAATTTGGATTCTTGTAATATGATCTAAGAGGTTTTGAAAGCCAACTCTTCCTGTACGAACATATTACAGATGCCATCTGATTGGCTGATGAAACATTGCATTATAAAGCATTATGACTGGCAGGTTACTGATCCGGAGATAGGGTCACTATGCCTCAGGAATCCCAGCACATAGTGAAAGGACTGAATACATAGCTCAGTTGGTCATGCTAAATTAACCCATAACCCTGCGTGCATTCAGCAGTAAGAGAAAACTCTTCGTCCTGATTGATATATGTTTAATGAGTCTTTTTATCTGGCTCCAAAAATTGCTTTTTGGTGTTAGACACTAAGGAAGCCATTGTGATCATAAAACGCTTCTGGAGAAAAATGGAATAATTCTGGGGCAAACCAGCTGCACCATAGGGGAGAAATGCACATTCCAAAATAATTTTTGTTATAAATGGGGCTTTAAAACACTGGAATATTAGGATCTCCATTGCATGGAAAGCAAAGAATTGCTTCTCAATGTATTGCTGCGCTACCATGGACCACAAGAGTTGAGGATCATTGGCTGGTTGGGAATGATAGATGTTGTAGTCCGCCAGCAGCTGTAGGTCTAGACAATTTATGACCCCTGCTCTACAGTTCTGACAAATAATTCAGTGTGTTAAATACCATAATTCTAATTAAGTTGATCAAAACTGATAATTCAGTAACACTATGCCTATCACTGTACACAAAAAATGAATGTGGTCCTCACGCATATGCATTTTTGATTCTGTGGTCCCCTTCTGTAATGGATGGAGCATTACCCTGCTGATCTTATGTAATGGTGCATTGTACTGCTGGTCTCATGTAACACTCTGCTGATCTCATGTAAAAATGTATCAAAACACACACACATACAAACACACACAAAAACACAATAAAACTGGGATGAATGTATAATACTGATTTCACGCTAAATTAAAGTGGAACTACCACCTTTAACAAAGACGGCCCCAAATAATTCCTCATCTGGTGACTAACTGCTCAGTAGTACTAGTCGCCAGAATTATTACCTCGAGACTGACAGGCAGGACAGAGTGCAGACTTCTTTCCATAGTGACGTCTGCGCGCCCGCACTGTCAGTCCCTTTTGGAGCCGAATGTCTCCTAGCAAGGCCTCCTAGAGCCGGCTGAGACTGACAGCGCAGGCGAGCAGATGTCACTATGGAAAGATGACTGCACTCCGTCCTACCTGTCAGTCCTGGAGCAGTGGATAATTCGCATTAATGAGGTAATAATTCTGGCGACTACCACTACTGAGCAGCTAGTCTCCAGATGAGGAATTATTTGGGGCCATCTTTGTTAAAGGTGATAGTTCCGTTTTAAGTGCATGCATTAATTCTGAGTACCTACATATGCCTAATGTCAATATACTAAGCTACATATGCCCAAAATCTTCCCCTTAATGATGTTTGCTGCATGGGGGACAATAGGCCGTCCTGTGGGCATTTTGGGGAGTCTGTTCCACTTCACTTTGCTTAGGCCAGTGTACTAATCAAGACATAGCAGAAATGGGGTTATTGTATGCCATTTCCCCTGCACATGCTATGGGCCTTACTGGCATTAAAGTTGGCTGGCAGAATGTGTCCTCCGGTATGTACTACAAGGATCATATGCTGCAGGCATACATTTGAGTCCACTGATGTTGGAAGCTAACTCCAGATTGGCTGCATTAGTGAATTTGTAAATTCACCCAGCTTTCTAATTTAGAAACTGTAAGAGGAAAAAGTGGTCTCATACACCACTATCATTACTAACTCTGATCCCTTCACTTCATATAACCCTTTCAGTGCCAGATGGGTATGCAACGCATTGCTTTGCAATGCGTTGTTTACCTCTCTGGCACTGAAAGGGTTAATATATCATCAACTGGATACAGCAGCCTGCCCATGTGTATGGGATGATTTTCAAAGCACTTTCCTAGTACAGGTAAAATGTAACTGTTCCACAATCTAGTGTGTATATCCCTAGCATCCAAATAGTCAATATGGTTTAAAATTGAAGTTGCTTTAACCCTTTGAGTGCCAGACGGGTAAGCAACGCATTGCTTCTCAATGCATTGCGTATCCCTCTGGCACTCAAAGGGTTAAACCAGGAAACAAATCCTGATATATTTTGAAAAAATGCTCTAGTATGTTAACCAAATGTCTTATGTGATAGACATTATTAGCATCCAGTGGGTTAAATTAGTAATTTAAATAGCTGTTTCTGCTGTCTGTAATATATCTGTGTCTGTGCTCTTCCTATACATTGATATGCAGTAAATGGTGCAGCAATAAATTTCTTCCGATAACAGTTATCTGAAGTTACTGCATATAAATCGGATTTATACGTACTATAAGTTTTTCATCAAAATGTGTCCATAGAGTAAGATTTGGTGAACACTAAAAAGCTCAGAAAATCAATAGGAACTGAAAATCAGGATGTTTTTTTTCTTAGTGACCAAGAAGCTGAGGTCAGAATGTGCTTCAATATGAAACAAGGTACATAGACCCATAGACAAACTAATGTTGCCTGCCTGTTCCTACAGGAAAAGATCACAACCTATAGGGTCTTTCACCTTTAATTTAGTCAACGTAGCCTTATGTCTATCCCAAGCATTTTTGTTTTAACCCTTACAGTCCATGATTGGATATTTTTCTATGAATTCCTCAGCTTTTATGAAATGTAATACATAATGTTAACTCTAAAGGAGTCATAGTGCTCATACTGGGAACTTTATCTTCTAGAGTCCCCGGAGGGGACTAATGTGATGCAGTGCTTAATTGCAAGTTGGGGTGGGGCTTATCAGGCTGTGCCATAAAGTGGGCAGAAAAGGGTGGGGAAGAAGGAGAAGTGGGAGGGAAGTTGGAGGAACAGTCTTGGAAGGAGGAGAAGTGGGCAGAGTTTCATAAGAAACTCACCACCACCGGAGAATCAGCCTCTGTCCCCAGAAACCGGTAATTCATTACAAAAAATGGAGTCACCTGGGCAAAGTTCCCAGGTATGGTAATGCTCCTGTAATAATGACACATTATAATCCTAATCGCCCTATGAATTTTACCCTTTTCCCTCTGTACAAAATGTAACACCTTCAATCAGTCCTAGATGTCATGTCCATGGTTCCAGACATGACAGGTGCTAGTAGGACCACAAGACACAAACATCACCTACTGCACATAGTAATCTTAACCCTATTAGGATCAGGTGGTTGTGCAATGCATTGCTTTATAATGTGTTGCACATCCTTCTGGCCCTTAAATAGTTAAGTAGGCTCATTTAATCTGCATGCTCCAGTTGCAGGCTCACGCAATCTGCCTGATTTAAAAAAAAATGGCAGCAACTATGATGTCTGCCCCCATGGGCATGACATCCAGGACTGATTGAAGATGTTCTCCCTTGAACAAAAGCATGAGAGCACAATTCATAGCAGCCATTAGGATTAGTAATGTAAGCAGGGGGTTATTACTATGAGTTGTTACTTCTCCTTTAATTTAGAAATAAGAACCTCATAGACATTAAACACCAATCATAACCATATACCATGTCACTGCTTAAGTGAAATAAACCCACATATTAATATAGTATCTTAACCGATTGAATGCCAGGGGTATCTCCAGTGATCCCTGGCATCTAAGGGTTAAGATAAAGGTGGTCTAACTGGTAGCCCACAGACATTACTATCTTGATTTATGGAGCTGCAATGCCAAATTAGTGGCAATGATTAGTCCCTGACCCACTGAAGGGTATGTACAAATAGACATTCATGTTAACCCTTTGATTGCCAGAGAGGTAATCGATGCATTGCATATCTTTCTGGCATTCAACTGATTAAAATGAAAGTAAGGGACTGTTTTTGTGCTCTGCACCTATACAACGCCTATAAACAAAATGGTTAATCCCTAAAAATGGCGGCTATATTTCTTGTGTCAAGGGATGGGCAATATGGGAGTATATGGTGGGTAATGGTGGGTGCGCCATTCCTCTGTTCTCTTAAGCACAGTTACAGGTGATGTATTTGTGTACATATATTTATAAGATTCAAACATCCCCTTACTACCTATTATACCGTCCAACCTATTTAAAACAAGAAGAATTTGTAAAATGTTTTTAAATGCATAAATGTTTAAAAAATCAACAACACTTAGAGCTTAGCCATTGCACTGTGTGAACAAGGAGATAAAATGCTCCTCTGGTGTATACATTTACATGTGTTAATATGAAAATAAAAACAATGGTTATATGCAGGATTGGAAATAGAAAGTTGCTATGTTATTAGCTTTCAACCTTCCCTTGGCCTGGAGGAGCGAGCACAGCCAGTTCCCCAGAGAGATAAAAAATAAGATGCATTGTTCAGCCCCAGGAGATTGCCACTCATCGTTTTTTATGAGACGCAAGTTCATTAACATATGCTCACATGCAAGAACTCATAAATTGATCAATGAGTGCAATCAATGCCCACATTAGGGATTGTTCTAGAGGTGACAGCAATAGTGTAAGTATATATGTTTATACAGCTCTGTCAGAGTATAATGCAAAACCTAGTTGTATTGCAGTATAATATACCACCCTTCCCTGTATAGCTTACAGTTTAAAGGGCAATCAACATAAAAAAAAAAAATTACATTCAGACTTTTACTGGTTAATATGTACTACTTCGACCTCTTGAAGTAGTTGAATTAGACGATTACACCCCTAATTGTTCAGGCTCTAGTCTCCCTTCATGTCCCACCTCTTGCAAACAATAAAGCTGTCATTGGCAATATGTGTGACATCAAAACAGCCAATATCAACAGTTCACTCTCCAGACTTCACAACACAACAAAAGGTGGAGGGAATGGGCTGATTGTCCTTTCGGGGGATCGGGCATCCCTCGGTGGGCCGCTATATCGGCTCACTTTTAAAAAGTCCCAATCCACTTTGTCCTGAGTGCAGACTCTCTCTCTCCCGCTCCAGTGAGCACTGAAAGAACTGCAATTAAAATACAAGTGCTGTACAGCACTGTCCATTTCTCTCCCCCTCCGCTTCACTTTGTCTTGAGTGCAGAATAAGTACACTAAAGGAATTTAGTGGAGGAGAAAGAGATGTGCGGCTCTGTACAGCACTTTTAATTTATTTGCAATTCTTTCATTGCGCACTGGAGGGGGGGGAGCCTGGGCTGGTATTCTCCTACAATCCGCCCCTGGTGGAGGGTGCCTTTATGGCAACCAAAGCCTGATAAGGGCCAGTAAGCCAAAAACCCCTTCCCCCTCTGTGGGAGAGGAGCCTGGGACAAAGGACTGGGTTCTATCCCCCTTCCTTTCTGGGGGCAGGTAGCATGGTGAGCTGGGAGAAAAGGGGAGCGAGGCTTAGGGTTTAAATACAGTTACCTGCAAAGGTGAGCTGAATAACTTTTTCCCGCTCTCCCCCCCTGTTGGTTGTGCTTAGGTACAGTAGCTGAGCCATTGAGGAAGTCCAGCTTAGGCCAAGCAAATGGTGGTGGAAGTCAGCAGTAGAAATCCATTTAGGTCCTTTGTGGGTCTGGGGCCCTTGCAGTGCAGCATAGCCAATTGGTAATGGTGGGAGGGCAGACTTGTGCTGTGCGGACAGGTCAGCCTGCATGAAAGGCGGGCGTTTGCCATCAAGCACTGTGGAGGAGGGAAGGCATGTAGATAGTGTCATGGCAGACTGACATTTGGGCCTTGTTTGCCTCCCCTGGTACGGTTTGGAGGCGGCCATGGAGAGGGACCAGAGGTGGGGAGGCAGTGGTTTGCCTGAAAGGTCCCTCTCTTTACTTCACATGGCCACAGGCGGGATGCAGGCGTGACCCAAGCTATTAGGGGCCTTGGGGGTGCCACGTAGGCAGGGGAAGGTACTCCTGGGGTCCTATAAATAGGTCAATATCACTAATTAATAAAGCTGTGACCTCACAATTTGCCACCTTATCTTGTTGTCAGTGTGTTTATTTTGGGGACACAAAAATGGTGGGGGGCCGGGCTTGGGGGAAGGTAGGGGAATGGTTGTTGTGGTTGGTGGCTGGAGGGAAAAAGGGGGGAATGGCAAGTGTGGCCCTTACTTCTGGGCAGCAGACGACCAGGGGTAACATATACACTGTGAACTGTAATTTGCTGTTACTTCCAGAGGTAAGAGGAAAAATGATTATCTTGTAACGGGCTAAGTCACAGCATGTACCTCTTTTTAAATGTTTAAAACACACCTCCCTAGTGTTCCTCTTTAGGAGGGACAGTCCCTCTTTGGGACCCAAATCCCTCTGTCCCTCTTTCCCACCCTAGTGTCCCTCTTTTTAGGAGATCTGACTGTGTGGTGTGTAAATGTGTGTATTACATTGTTCCATAGCAATAAATCTCACATTATGGTTTGTTTAAGCTTCATTATATGTGTTAATAAATTAGCCTGTGTAAATAACATACTTTGGTCTTGTTCTAAATCATTTATTCAGTTATACAAAGAGGTTTCAATAGGTCATAAAATAACCTAAACATTTTTGGAAAAGTTAGACATGAGTAATCACTACCTTACTTATTTAACCCAGCAACAAAGCTTTATATGTAACATATCCATATGCCATGAGGCTGGGATTCATTTGCATACTGGCTTCTAAAAGCTTTGAATTGCATACTTTGCAATGCCATGCAAAGACTTGTAAACACAGTAAACTGGCCACTAGACAAATACCAGATAATCTGAAAATTGCATAACTTATATCTATTCTTATATAATTATACTAGTTGAAGAGCCTGTTACACGGGCCACAGTGCAACTGCCAGCTGGTCACAGGGCAGTCATGCACAGTAGAGACTGCCCATGCCGCGGCTGATACAGTGCCAGACGGTCACGGTGCAGTCATGCTCAGTAGAGACTGCCCATGCCGCGGCTGATACAGTGCCAGACGGTCACGGTGCAGTCATGCTCAGTAGAGACTGCCTGCGCTGTGGCTGATCCAGAGTGGGACGCTCCTTCAGAGCGCTCCACTCTGCATCAGCCTTGTCACGGGCAGTCTCTACTGCACATGACTGCGTTATTACCCACGTTTTAGCGAATTATTATGTAGGATATGGATTACTTAATCATTCACCATTTCACACCATCTATTCAAACTTACTTCCTTTACAAAGGATATGAACAAAATCTTCCCTAATACATAGCACGTGTTAAGTCACTCAAGGTTCCACTCTCTGCAATTCTCCTCAATATTTTTTGTAACTAAAATGAAGTTATGGAATTTCATGATGTTAAATTTTACTCGGCTGTATTTTTTAGCTAGGGGTGCACGTATCCAGAATCTGGTCATTATTTCCTTTGTGATAGGCCTATTATAGCCGGCATGGAAGACACTTATTATTTTATAGATGAAAAGTTCAAATACTCACTCTTTTGGGGCAAAGGAGGAATATTTCACATAACAAGGGCAAAATGAGAGCAGGTTTCTAGTTTCCTGAACCCTCCCCCTTTAGCTCTTCAGCCTCTTTTAGATAAGAGGGAGTGAAATCTTTTGCACCTCCCCATAATGCTGTATGTTTATGCATATGCCTATGCCGGAGTAGGCAATCTGCATAAATGCATCCGCTGATGAACTACAATTCCTGTCATCCTCAGCCAATCAAAAACAGCTGTAGTCCAACAACATCTGGAATTCCATAGTTCTATGCACAGGCAGCTGCAATTTCTTTTGAATGCTAGATTGCATATAACAAATTCTAACTATTGTTATGATATTATTATTATTTTATTTTTTGGGAACTATCCTGTTTTTGTCCTTGAACACTCTTCTATGATTATGGGAAAAAACTTTCTAGGTGCTGGTATTCAGGGCCAAATCCCCATTAAGCATAGTAAACAGCTGGTTAGGAAGCCACATTCTTTAGGACTCCTTAGCACTGTTGACCACTTCCAATGCAATTAGTTGTGGGTTTGGCCAACGGAACTGGGTGGCTGGTTTATTTACTAGTTTATATTTTCTGTAAACTCTAGTTTATATAATAATTTGTTTATATATATATAATTAGTTTATATAATAATCTGTTACAGAAATATATTTCTGTACCAGACAACATAAATTGAGCTGGTGGAAGGGTCCTGGGAGAAGTGGGAGTGTGGCCATGGGTGGGGCTATTGGAGCCAAGGTTCCTGGACAATGGCAATCTTATATGTAAAGGTGTCTCTGCTGGTATTCCATTTATGTGTACACTCCCTATAATTATATTACAATATAGTTATAAACACATTGGTAATAATTTGCACAATTGATTATCTAAGTAATGAATGTATAGCAACTTCTTTGGCCAGACTCTAATAAAAACAATAATAGAAATCCATTAGAATCCCTGCTGTCTCAGATGCTCCTTTATTTGTGTACTTGGTATCTGGTGGTTAATCATAAGCATATTGTCCAGAGTGCTTGTGTGCAGTTTCATGTGCTAAGGTTGTTAAATTAGGAAAATTACTGTGTCTCAATCTATAATGTACATTACAATGTGCTCTTTGCCAGTGAGGGGATAAAAAAAAAAAATCAATGCAATCAATGAATCAATGTGTAATTTGCACTTAAAACTGCTAGCTATAACCCTTTATTGCCTCCTTACTACAGGACATATTGAGATGTTTATATTAGTGCAAATAAATACAGTTCATCATGTGCATATATGTGCGTAATACATACACATATAGCCTCTAGGACTATAAAGGTTCCACTTCTCCTCTAGGAGAAAATTTACTCTATAAATAAGATATGGAAGGAAAAGGGAACGAAACAAATTCCTTTCCTAAAGCGCATTTTATTTTGTTAGCAGAAAATATGGTCATGCTCAGAGAATCAATACAAACCCATTCTGTGTGGCAGAAATATAGCTTCCAGGGGAGCTTATCTCCATGCCAAACTCTCCATTTATACACAGAACAGGTACAGCGTGGGCAGCGGTCGCTCCCTCCTGCGCATGCACACAATGCATGGCCAAGCTCAATCTCACATTGTTTCCCCCTTTGCCTTTTTTTTCCTTTGAATTTAACACTTTGAGTGCCAGAGATATATTCAACACATTGCAAAGCAATACCTTGGATACCTCTCTGGCACTCAAAGGGTTATTTTTTTTTCATTATTATTCTGTAAGCTTTACTTTTGGTGAATGTAATGATCCATTCATTTGTTTGAATTACATATCCTTATGCATGGATATTTTCTGTTTTTGGGGGGATGGGATGGTGGGTGTCATTTTCCCCCTCATGTCTCTTCTTACAGATTTACGGTTCTCTGTTTTGATTTTTGTTGTTAACAAAATCCACACAGCAGTATGTGTTACTGCACTGAAAATAGCTTGTCACCGACAGGAGGCCATTTTGTATCTGCCTGTGGTTATTGTGTTTGACTACATTCCAATTTGTATCAGAAACAGCAAGGGTTAAGACAAGACAGAAAACAATGTGATACATTTAGTGACATTCTCTATCGAACATGAAGTCAGGTGAAATTATTCCTTTTACAAATTAATCTGTATTCACATATTTTTGTCTGTTTTCTCTCTCTCTCTCATTCTCTCTCTTAATCATAATGTTCCAGTAAGTTTGTTTCTCAGGAGAATGTTTGCTGGTTTGTAAGACCTGAAGCATGTTTTGTGAGCAGAATGATTTGTATAAGTTTTGTAATTAGGGTATTTTCCCCTCCCTTTCTTTGTTTCTTTCTTCCTTTCTCTGTCTCTTTCTCTCTTTCCTTCTTCTCTCTTTCTTTCTGTTTGTCTCTCTTTTTCTATTTAGTAACATAGTTTAATGAGGTTGGACAAATCATGTGTTGATCAAGTGCCACTTCTGTTGTAACCCCTGTTGATAAAAAAAAAAAAAATGAATTATTCCCCCATTGAATATAAAAATTCCTACCTGAATCCGTAAGTCAGTTGGATATTTACATGGAGTAATTTCCTATCTGCACTGAAATCAAACGGTATTGTGACTAGTGCAGAAGTGGTTTGCTGAAACCCAAACTTTTTGAGCACTTCAGTAAATGGACTCAAGGACCAATTTACACTAGATTCTCTTAGTCTCCCCTCTCACTCACCCCTAGTAATGCCTCTGCCTGGCAGAACACTGTTGTGCTGTCTGTTAATTGGTGCTTGGAATTGTACCAGTATGGATTGATATAAGGGAGGGATAGACAAGCTGGGCATATACAGTGCTGAAGGGAACATATATTACATTATATGCAGCCAGAACTTGGTCATCTAGCATGAAATACACCACAGGGATTTGCACAACTTGGACAGGATAAAACCGCTAGAAAAAAACAGGACAGGAGACATATACATGGGTTTTATCAGCCACAGACTACACCAGATGTGCAAATGAGCATCAAATTCCTCTGGCAGAGCTCCTAATGAGCAGAGCGGTTCACTGTAGCTAAAGGCAAGTGTTTTACAGAATGCTTGAATTTTTGCTTGTCTTATAATTTTTTTAATGCACATTTGCATACCTCCGTGTCAGGAGTGTTATTAAATGACTAAAATGTATTATGTTGTTTACGGATTTGCAGGTTTCTCCCAAGTGCAAGTGCTACAATAAAACTGTTGTGATAAAGTATCAAGTCATTATGTGTGTTAAATCACCAACACACCATGCTCCATGCATTTCATTTTCGATTAACTATTTGGTCGCCATGGCTGGTTAAACTTTTGGATGCTAGAAACAGTCTAACATGTGCATTGGAGAAACCACAGGCATAACATGAGTTAAACCTAATCATGAGGTAGGCAGAGAAAATTAATCCTTTGAGTGCCAGACTGTGTTCACTATAAAGTGAGCACAGGTAAGTGACCCAGCACTGAAAGAGTTAAAGATGTTTATGCAGGGCTGCACTGAAATAAAAGATGCACCCATTTTTAACTCTTTCAGTGCTGGGTCACTCAGCTGTGGTTTGGTTAGAGGGAACAGTGGGTGGACAACAGATTGGTCTATATCAGTGGTTCTCAACTCCGGTCCTCAGGACCACTAACAGGCCAGGATTTGATGATTTCCTTGTTAGAGCACAGGTGAGTTAATCAATGTGAATGAGCCTCTGATCACCACACCTGTGCTCTAGCAGAGAAATTCCTAAGTCCTGGCCTGTTAGTGGGTCCGGAGGACCAGAGTTGAGAACCACTGGTCTATATTCAATGGGTATTCAAAGGGGACATATTTATGACATAGCCAAATAGTAACAAAAAGTATCAAAATAGGTATGTGCTGTAAGTCCCTGAGAAGATTTTTTGTTTGACATCCTGGTTACATTTCCTCTGTATCAGGACTGAAAGTTGGGAGGGGGGTATACTATTGAAATTTCACCCTCTATTTGGCAACCATCAATAGGGCTACATCAGAATATCACCCGCATCAAAAGGGCGACATTCTGACATTGATTAAGGGTTGTGATGTAGGCGATCTGTGAGCCCTGCCATGTAGACGCACATTCCCACATGTAATGTAAAGCTACCTAGTGGAGGGGGGGGTGCTGGTTATGATCACAATTTGCCCAGGACTCACGAGAGGATTACGTGCTAGTATTTTCCATTTCAGGGGTGGAGCAGGGGAGAGAGCAGTGGATGTCACATCAATACTACCCTCCTTTTACTGCCAACCCATGATCCGACATTTTTTTAATTAAGACATTTTGGACATTGCTCCCTTAGAGTGTGATCCAAAACTGTGTGTCTGCAATATGCAATCACTCCCTTTCTCTTTAACATCTTTAACATCTGTGCAACCTGTGTCTTGCTGCTTTTTGTAAATAATGTGACTGGCTGATGGATAGCCAATCACAGCATTGTATTCTCACAAGGCAGAAATCCAGGGCATATAACCTTTTAAGGACCAGAAAGGTGCATACCCTTATATTGTTCTTATGGTGTTAATAGTCAGTCAGCTTTAGTGGAGACACTGGGACAGGCTCCCAAAAGCCAGGACAACCCTGGGAAATCAAAGAGTTATGGTAGCCCTGCCAAACACAATAACAGAAAATGCATTTTGTGGAGTGATCTGAGCTGGAATAACTTATGATTGCTAACATCTTACAGTAATTGGAGTCCCCTTGTTTTACTCTGTAGAAAAAACACATTAGTACACTTTTAGGCAAGGAAATTGACAGACTGTTGTGGGGGGTTGTTTCATATTGTGTTTTTGTGTTGCACAGAATGTGATAAACATATGCAAATCTGTCCAGTTTCTCTTAATCATTCACAGTAACTTTAGAAAAGGCATAACTGTTCAAAATATACTCTCTGGAAACAAAGATCCAGTGAGCCTACTTCCTGAAAGCTCAAATTGACAGGAAGTGATAAAGCTGTTGTCATAATATTCTATAGAGAACTGTTTGTCAGTGACTCACCTCTCCATTGGAATGCAACAGAATAACTATTTGAAATATGGCCACATATTAATATTAATATAAAAAAGCAACTGTTTAAACTGTAAAAACTGTGGAAAGAAGCATATCCCTGCAGGTTTTATTTAACAGCAAAAAGGTCTATAATATGTGCGGTCAAAACAAATGCTTACTGATCGTTTAATGCCATACAGTTACACCACTTCATCTGCACTTTTGTTTACTACATAGCATTAGACAAGGACCACAGAAAACCATACATAGACTACAGCATTGTCCTCCCATTGGTGTGTTAACAGGAGAATCTTCGGTGTAAGTAGTTTAGTAAATTAGAGTTAGTCAAGTATAAAGCTATAGCATTTATTCCAACACGTTTTTGCACAGAATCATATTTGTACATTACTGCCTATGTGCCTAGCACAAACAGCTTCTGTGTATTTTGTTGTTGAGTCTCTGATAGGTGCAAATTCCTGAGATAGTGCATGGGAGATTTGTAGCTACACATTTAAGTGGGCATAAGAAAACACATATCCCAGGACTCTTCCTAAGCTTAAACTCCTGAGATGAGGCCCTTACCATCTCTTGTCTAGGGTGACCACGGGTCCCGGAACGTCCGGGACTGTCCCTTATTTCAGGGACATGTCCCGCGTCCCGGGTCCCCTTCAACCGGGACAATGAAGTGTCCCGGAATGAAGCCAAGCCGCCCTGAATGTCAGCCTGCAAGCGGTGTGTCACATCATGGACGCCGCTGGCTGACATCCAGGGCGGCAATGCAGCTTACCTGATCTCCTGGAGGTAAGCGCTCTAGTAATACAGAGCGCTGGGAGATGACATCATCTCCCAGCGCTCTGCATTACTGAGCACAGCGCGCGGGAGCTTCAGCTCTGTGCCGGAGGAGGCACAGAGCTCCCTCTTGACACGCCGCTAGACCACCAGGGACTCAAGGTAAGGCAATAGGGTGACCACGTCCCGGAATGGCAGAAGGGAAATGTGGTCACCCTACTCTTGTCTCATCTTTTTTATTTATGTATAATTCCAATATACAGCTCTGTTGAATTTCTTTGCATTTCATAAATTATTATTAGGGATGGATGGATTTGTTAATTAGTTTAATATAATGAACCATGCTCAAGTGGAATTCAAAAGGCTCTGCTCTAGACCATAGCTTGTTAACTGCAGTGAATCTGAATCAAGGCCCATGATATATTAGAGCACTCAAACCTGATCTCTAAGTCTGAATGGTTTGTTGAATAGTCTTGTTTTTTTCTTTCCTGCTATTAATTTTTCCAGTGCAGCACCAAGATTCTTCTGCTGGTTCCAGAATCTGCAAAAGCTACAATTACTAAGGATGGCCCATTACAATGAAAGGCATATTATGCATTATAGGAGGAGTCCATTTAACACTTTGAGTGCCAGAGGGGTATGGAATGCATTGCAAAGTAATGCATTCCATACCCTTCTGGCACTCAAAGGGTTAAAACAGGGTAGTCAATCTTTGGATCTCCAGCTGTTGGAGACTACAGCTCCAATCATTCCTGATCACTGATTGAATTAAAAGCAGTTATTTTTTTCCTTTGATATGAAGGTGCTGTGATTCTATTGCCTAGGTTTAGCCACAGTTCTACTGAAATGTCTGTCTACTGGTAACATTTCTTGTTTGATTTGTGTCAGTTACTTTTTTTCCATGAAATTCTGAAGACATCAACATCACACTGCAAAAAACAATGTTTTAGAGATGTGTCCAGTATCCAAGCAGTTAAACGTAAACTTTCAAATCAGAAGCATAGAAACATAGAATTTGATGGCATGTTGCCTGCTACATTTATTTTATTTATACACATACCTGGGAACTCTCGTGGTTTTGACCCAAATCTCTGGGTCTCAGGGTGAAGAGCCAAATTCTCAGGGTAAGAGAGTCCAGTCTTACCTATTATATATTTTTCTCCAGTTAATTTAATCTGTAGTCTTTAATTTGGTGCCACTTATACCAGGAAGGCAGAGGGAGAAGTCCTGCTTGTGTTGTGTGTGTGCCTGCTCATGCACTGATATCTTTAACCCCTTAACTACTTCGCGCTCAGATGGCTTTTTTTTGGGTGCATACTATTCTGGGATGGCAGAGCAGTGCGCATTCGTGCTGCCGTCCCAGAATTCCATGATGTCCTTAAGTGCCAGAACTGTCATTATGGTCCCGGCACGTCATGGGTCCTTCCAGGGTTAAGCTGTTTTACATGAAGACTTCAGTGACAACTGATTAGAGCACCTGTTCATTGCTGCTATCAGGGACATATCGCAAAGAATCTGTATAAAGGGAATTTTAAGGGTTAATACAACATCTTGGGCTCAGCTCATTTTTGAAAGTTCCCGTGTGTGTATACATCATTATCTAGATAGCTATCCCAAGAGCTCTTAACCCTTTGAGTGCCAGGGAAGTATCCAATGCATTGCAGTCAAATAGTTCACTGGATCAACAAACTACCTGCATTGAAGCCATCTGTCATAATTTTCAGTATTGTTCCGTGCTAGATAGGCATCCATTGTTTTTTAATGCAGTTACATTATCTGCAAGTACAACATCCCGAGGCAAAGAATTCCATCGTTTTACCACCCTAACTGTAAAAAAATCCCTGTCTTTGTTTTAGTCAAAAACTCCTTTCCTCTAGTCTTAATGGAGTTCTGTGCATAAATAATTCCTTCTTACCTTTGTTCTTATTTTTACACCCTAATGTTAGACCATGCCCTCCTGTTCTACTATTTATTTTATTTTGAGAAATGGTTCCCTCCTGAGCTTTATTAAAGTTGAATTAATACATCGTAATAATAACCCCCCACTTACCAAAGCCAGAAAATCCTAATGGCCTCCATTCATTTTGCCTTTTGCGCCTTGGTTCAAGAGATCCCATCTTCAGTTAGTCTTGAATGTTGTGTCCATGGAGGCGGACATGACAGTTAATAGCAGAACCACAGGACACAAACTCTGTTCACTGCACATGGAAAACTTAACACTTTAAGGGATCGAAAGCTATGCAGTATATTGTTTCCCAATGAGCCCTGCACCCCTTCTCCTTAATGGGTTAAGTAGGCTCATGCTTTCTACCTGCTTTAGTTTGAAAAAAAAAAATACCAGCAAGTGACCTGTGCTATCTATTGAACAAAAGTAGTCCTCTCCACTTACTTAAGCTGAATTGAGTATTCATAGACATTCCTCAGAATGAGATGACCCTGAAATTTTGGTTATGCACTAAGGTGTGATCAAACGGTGATAAGGAGGAGATAACTTCTCCAGTGATATCACCTCCAATTCCTATGTTATTCCATGGAGCCCATGTAATAAGATTTCTCCAACTTTGCAGATTTTAATGCATAGATTACATAGAATAACAAAGGAACTGGAGAAGTGATATCATTGGAGAAGTTATCTCTGTGTTATCCCCTCTTTATCACGCCTTAGTGCATAACCCCCGTTGTAAATAGTAACCCCTAAATTTACCATAATATAGATTCTCTGTAATTTGTCCCTAGTCGCTGTAATCAAGTGTTGTGCCAATCCGTCCTCAGTGAACCACTGTAAAGACTTACATATCTGGGGCAAACCAACAGCACAACAGGTTTAAAAATGAAAATCCTGCAGACTTCCATTGATTTAAATGGAGCTTTAAACCCTTCAAAAATGCCTGGGATAGACATATGTCTATTCCGAGAAGTATGTAAGATTGTGTCTTTTAATTAGATAGGAAAACGGCAGACCAGAAGGGCCAGATGGTTCTTTTCCGCTGTTTCTATAGGAGTGGTATTAAAGAACAAGTAGACTTTTTATGAAAAATATATATGTTGTTTGACTTTAACTGGTAGTAAAACAATGTCTTTGCATTGCTGAAAGAATTTTCATTCATAGGTTATTATAGCTCAAACTAATTGTTTTAAATCAAATTGTTAGCAGCCATGCCAGATAGTGTCCAAAAGGAGCATTGTTTTGTTATAATTCATTCTATCAGAAAACCTGAGTCAAAGGCTACTGCTCCACATAGTAAGTGATAGGAACAGTACCACCAGCATCAATCAACCATTGTAGAGCAATGTGTTGCATACCTCTCTGTCTTGTGATGCAGTTAACTTGCCTCAGTATTGTTCTACTTTGTGTTTATATTATATATTATATTACCAACATTGCTTAGAGCAATTCATTTAACAAGTGCCATGGTGCATTAAAGGAGTACTAACCTGCACAAATAATAACCTCCTACCTACTTTGTTATGGCCAAAAAACCATAATGGCCTCTTTGAAACTTTACCTTGTGCATGTGTTCAGGAGATACCATCTTCTATCAGGCCCTGGATATCATAGCCATGGAGGCAGACATGACAGTTGCTGGCATTACCCATGAACCTCATATATGCTCACTACACACAGTAATTTTATGTAGCTCATGTGTTCTGCCTGCTTCAGTTTAAAAAAATAAAAATAACTGTCATGGCCGCCTCCATGCACATACATCCAAGACTAATTGAAGATGTTAGCTGTTAAACTAAGTAGCATAGTGGCCAGTCAGGGGTTATTATTAGGAGGTATTGTTTCTCTTTTAAAGGAATACTAATACTTAAAATGTAAAAAATTACATATTGTAGGGTTTATCCTCCTGTTCAAAACAAGAGTACTTCCACTTCTGACAGGTGTTTTACTTAATAGGTATAGAAGCTCGAAGTTGAATTTTTTTAGGTGCAGTATCTGAATGGCTTTAAAAGGTTACATTGGCGCCATTGCTACACCGTTCTATGGACGTTTACTGTCAACTTACCAGAGCAGTGCGTAGGATGATGTAGCAACAACGCCACTGTAACATTTCAGGTCATTGAGATACTACACCTATATAAATTCAAGTATGAGCTGCAATAACTTTTGAATAAAACACCTCCTAGGAGTGGGACTACCCACACAGGAGGATAAACCCTACAATATATATTTTTTTACATATTAAGTGTTACTGTCCCTTTTACTATTTGAGCAGGTGCATAACAATAGGGCTCACACCTGCGACCGGGCCCGTCACTCCAGGGACCCAGCTGCCCCCTGCGACTCCTGAAGAGCCGAAGAGGGTTCTCAGCTGCTAGAAGTCTGTGCGACTTCTTCGGCACAGACCTCTAGCAGCTGAGAACCCTCTTCGGCTCTTTAGTAATGCAGAGCGCTGGGAGATTACATTATCTCCCAGCGCTTTGCATTACTGAAGAGAAGATGGCGCGGGAGCCCCGGCAGTATAGAGGTCTGTGCCGAAGGAGGCACAGACCTCTCCTGCCATGCCACTGGACCACCAGGGAGGTAGGAAACGGACACTGGGGAGGCAATGTGAGGGCAATGTGGAGGAAATGTGGAGATGGAAGGCAATGTGGAGATGGGGGGCAATGTGGAGATGATGGGGGGGCAATGTGAAGGTGTTTACTGGAGATGGCCAATGGGGGAGCCAGTGTGGTTGGGGGGGCCCATGGCAACGTTTGCACCAGGGCCCCGTGGCTTCTAGTTACGCCTCTGCATTTGAGTGCCAGAGGAGTGTGTCCAAAGCAAAGCATTTCAAAGTAATGCATTGGACACCCCTCTTGCATGCAAAAGATTAAACATAACACACATTGAAAAACAGATGGCGTGAGCCTTTTAATTCTGGTAAGTCTGGCTGATGTCAGGCACTGCTGGAAGATACTTTCCTACAGGAAGCCCAGTGCCAATTGTATTTACCTCTGAAGCATGAGTATTGCATTTCATCTGTAAACGTATATGAGTAGTGGTAATGTCATCTGGCATCTTTTTGGTGCTTCTGCTGACAGAGCTGTCTGCTGAGCTCCCTTTTGGCAAACATTTAACCCTTATAAGGACCAAACTTTCCAATTTATTGATTTGCCAAAATGCAGACCGCTATATCTAACGCCTTAGTTTCATGAGATTCATAATCGTTTTTGAGGCAGAGGTACATCAGATAAAAATTCCTGTTGATTTAAATAGGGCTTTTAACCCACTGAATGCTAGAGAGGACTTCAACACAATGCAAATGCATTGCTGAACTTTGGAAATTGCTCTACCATTTAACCCTTTGAATGCCAGAGAGGTATCCAACTCATTGCAACGTTGGCACTCAAAAGGTTACAGTTTTAACAGCCCCAATCAAATCAATGGGACTTTTCATTTCTCTCCCATGCTGCAGTTGGCTTGATCCAGAATGGCACCTATCTGGCCCATTGGTACAGTGAAAACAGAAGCAGAAATCTTCCTCTTCCTTATACCTGCTGTAGGGCTGATTTTTATTTTACTTAATTATTTAGAAAGTGTTTTACTAGGAAGAATACAATGTGATTTTCTCATTTTATAGTATGTCCTGATTTAAAGGGGTTTTTCTTTTAGATGGTGCTCACGGTGCCGGCGGAGTCACACACCACAAGGTGCAAAGGTGTCTGCGTGTAAACACTGATATATGTTTAGAGGTGCAGGACATGTGCAGTTCTATCATTTCATTCATCCCCTAAATGTGATCATTTGCTTTATCTTTTCTCGGTTTAAGGCCAACATTACCTATTAACCCTTTAAATACCAGAGGGGGCACCGGGGCATCAGCAATTAATATTTAGGAGTTCTTGCATTATATATATTATATATATATATAATCATTATGTTTAAGTCCAACATTACGTATTAACCTCTGGAGGACCAGAGAGTTGGCCAGCATATTGCAAAAGCAATGGGTTGCATACCTCTCTGTTCCTCGAAGGGTTAATATATTGATTCAAAAGATACACAAACACACACACATTTAATTCAAGTGGAGGAAATCACTTTCAGGACTTAACCCCTTGAGTGCCAGAGGGGTATCCAACGCATTCTCTCTGGCACTCAAAGGGTTAAAAGGAGCCATCATCCAACAATAGATAGATAGATAGATAGATAGATAGATAGATAGATAGATAGATAGATAGATAGATAGGGTGGCATTGCTTTCCTGGATCTGGTTTTATTTTATATAAAAACAGTCTTCCTCGATATGTGCATGTAAATGTGTGCATGGTACACATTAGTATAATAGGTTCAGGCTGTGTGTGTGCGTGTATGTGTGTCTGTATGTGTGTGTGACTTGCATTCTATGCATGTTACACATTAAGATAATGAGCTCAGGCTGCCTCCTCCTCCTCTGCTGCTCACTATCAGAAGCAGTCTCATAAATTAATGGCTGATCAAGTCAACCAATCAGATCCTGCCTATAAATCAGCCTGTCAAGGGGCAGCCAATCAGAAGAGCTACTAAATCAGAGCTGCCAAGAGAGTTGGCCAATCAGATTCCCCTGGCTGTAAATCTGTAGCAGACTGTATTCCCCTGTCTGTGTGTGTAAAAGAGGAGGGGGAGAGGGTGAAAGTCTTTCAAGCATCCCTTTGCTTCTTTTCTTCCCTCTCTTTTTCTCTCTCTTCAGGGTTTCAGTCACAAATATTATTTTGTGTAGCTTACGGAGCAAGGTCGTGTTGCCATTTTGCCTCTAAAAGCACTGAATTTAAGGGAACCTCTGTTTTTGTGGGGTCCAATGCAAAATACATCAGGGAAGATTCCTTGTACAAATTGCACTGAAATCTGAAAGATTTGCAAAATTATCTACATTTAAATATGTTAACATAATTGTATTAATTTATCACCAACATTGTTTGTAGTGCTGTTCAAGCTTAAACTACGTATAAATAAGTATATGCAAATAAAGGTAAAATGCTTGAATAGAAGCTATAAAGAAAACTGAGACTCTGCCACAAAGATCATAACAACTTCAATGCAAGAGACATCTCCAGTGCTTTGCTTTGCACTGCATTGGAGACATGCCTAGCATGTATGGGCTCAAATAAATGTGCGTAATGATTACAAACCTGGAAACAGAAGTAAAGCATACTACATATGTTTAACCCTTTGCACAATATGTTGCACACCCCTCTGGCTCCCAAGGGTTTAACATATAGCAGCTCCATCTATGATAGAAATTAACCCTTTGAGTGCCAGAGGGTTGCGTACCCCTCTGGCACTCAGAGGGTTAAATGTTAATTTATCTGATTACAACCTCCTGTTTTTTATGTTTCTGCACTGGTGGGGTGTCTGTGCGCCCCATTTTTTAGGAATCTGTCTCAGCATCCCATTGAAAGCTGACCATGATTATTAAATGTCCCGGATTTCTCACTTGTGAGTACACAATGCTGTGATTGGCTAACTCTCAGCCAATTACAGTCCTTTGAAAAAGTGGGGCAGCACAGACACAATAGGAGAATGTACTAATCTTCCAGCTCAGTATCACTGGCATTCACTTCTGCTGCCCTTAGGGGTTATGATGGCTTTAGTATATACCGACACACATACTCTACGTCATCGTTAAGAATTTAATGCTAGCAAGCTCCTTATTTCCCCTTCTATCATGAACAGGAAAATAAAATAAACTAACTTTATGCTTTGTTTAATATGTGGCATTAAGCAAGGCCCAGATGGAATGAATAAGTCCAAAATGCCCATAAACTGCCCCTTTGTCCAGTCCTTGGAGCACGCGGAATTGAAGGAAGTATTTTCAAGGCAAGCAGATTAGTAAATTTGTGTTAGGCAGCTGTACGGCTAGAAAATTGGTTCATCCTTGATGTAGCACAGAATCATAGTCATACATCCCCCTCAATGTTTTACCTTAGTGAAAGACATTATCACAGCTACTGTCTGGGTGCACAGACAAACAAACTGAATCTTCTATGCTCCAAATTGTATTAACAAAGGTGATCTGGAAAAGGTTAAACTGATGGACCTTTGTCTGTTTTATTCAACCTTGTGAACTATTTAACTAATAGTGTAAAACCCTGTGTGCACGGGCCAAGGTCCGGGTAATGTTAACCCTTTGAGTGCCAGAGGGGTACGCAACACATTGCTTTGCAATACATTGCATATCCCTGTGGCACTCAAAGGGTTAAGAGGCCACTATCTCACTGCTCCACGAGATGCAGTCATGCGCAGTAGAGACTGGCCGAACGCGCACAGTCTCTACTGTGCATGACTGCATCTGGACAAACACAACTGGCCTTTTATATAATAGGATGAATGTAACAAGTCTTCAAATCTTATAGCAATAAAATGAACACAACAAGAGCATTTTTTTAAAAAAACCATTGTCCTCAAAGGTGGGATGTCAATGCATGTTTTTTTGTTTCAGGATATTGGAAGGCATCTGCACTGAGCAGCTCTTGGTTGTTGCAAAAACAAACTGTATTGTACAAAGTGATTCTCACTACTCTTTCATTTAACAATTCAACCCTTTGCATGTCAGAGGGGTATACAATGCACTTCTCCACAATACATAGCACCCAAAGGATTAAGCCCCTCTGTCTTCCTTTCTCTCTTTCTAAATTTCTCATTGCATTGTGTTGCCTCTCCATAGATTTCTTCCTTGTCTGTATCCGTCGATGGAAGCATCTAATTATCTGCTGCACGCAAATGTTTTATTACCCACTCTTGCTTTCTGCATACGTTTTCTATTCTCTGTACTTTCTCTGTAGTTTCACCAAACTTCTAAACCTCTGGATGCTAGACTGGACTCCATTTAGTTGAGAAGCACATAAGGGGTTAACCGATGGGACGCCAAAGCAGTGCTTCATAAAATGTGGGACACCTATCTGGCACTAAAAGGGTTAAAGGGCAAGTACCATGAGAAAATTTTAAAAAATCGGCCTTCAGCAGTTAAACACTGCTTTTTCTACCAAGGCACCTGCATTATATAAGTACAACCCTACTTGAACAAGTCTTTCCTAAGCTTCTTGTCCCATCTCCTGCCAGAGCGGAAACTGCCAGTGGCAGTCTCATTCCTATTGGTCATGCAAGTGGGTGTGGTGATTCGCTGCATTTCTGGGGGCTGAAGGGATGGACACATACACTGGAAGCTGTGTACAATAATAGAACTGTGATTGCCAGATGTTGAAGTAGCAGAAATTAACTAGTAAAAGTGGAGAATGTTTGGTGTAAGTTGCTTAGTAAATTGCCAGTAGGCAAGCATAGTGGTATAAAATTTATTCCATCCACTGATTTTGCGGGGAATCACATTAGGGTGACCACACATCCCGGAATGCCTGGGACTGTCCCTTATTGGGGGTCTGTGTCCCGCGTCCCGGGTCACCCCCCACCGGGACAACAAAGACTCCCGGAATTGAGCAACACACACCAGCCAATGAAGACCATAGAGTAAATACATTTCATTGGCTGGCTGGACTGGTACGTGCGAGACAGCTGGGGTGGAGCAGATATGCTGGTGCTGCAAGTGAGACCCGCGGCTGAGGCTCCTGCCGGCGCTGACCATCTTTCTGAGGCTGACACAGAGTAAGAGTTCTCACTGGGAACTCTTACTCTGTGTCAGCCTCAGAAAGAGGGTCAGCGCCTGTGGGAGCCTCAGCCGCGGGACTAGGGTGACCACATGTCCCGGAATGGCAGAAGGGAAATGTGGTCACCTTAATTTGTATATTTATCTCTGTTTGTTTCGATATAAAGCTCAGCTTCATTCCTGTCCCAAACATTTCTCCACTGACCCTGTCTGAAGTTTAAACTAATCATGCTCTGACATTTAAAATCAGACTGTCATCCATCCTCCCCCTATCTAACACTACATATGAGGAGATTCCAGCACTCTCAGTACTTCAGATAGGTCTACACTGAGGTCTGAAAGTCCATCCTGGCAGACTACATTGAACTTCTAACCTACCAACTGTTTACATCTGCATGTCTACACCCATTACATGGAAATTGTATTCAAAGTGTTAAAATGTTCTTATTTAAAAAAAGAGAACTATACTTTAAGAATAATTGGCTCTAAGATTGTTTAACACATTGGCATATGTAGATAGGTGCCCTTAATATAGCATCCAGGTATATCTATTTTTTTTTTTTTCATTGCATCTGCAGTAACTTGTATATAGTGATCTCTACTGGAGTCTGTGTCTAGATCACACCCCTCACAACAAAAAATGGGTTTCAATATACCTCAATGACTCATAAGGGCAAATAGTTTTTAACAGATTGTAAACTGAAACAACTTGAAGTGTATTATACCAGATGTCAAATGCAAAAAAGCATGTCTGTGTAATTGATTACTGTCTGAAGGGAACCTACCTAGTTAAGTCCTTCTGTTTAAAGCGGAATTTTCATCCTAAATAAAGTCCCGTCCCCCACCAATAATTAGGCATATAGTGATATGCTTAGAAATAGTGCTATTATGAAGAAATCCATCTTCTTCTGAGACTAACGGCCAGGCTTCTTGCTTTAGAGGCATCTGTGTGCCTGCTCTGTCAGTCCCTTCCTGTTACCTTAAGGTACCATGAAGGAGACCGGGAAGGACAGCTCAGGAGCTCAGATGTCTCTAAGACAAAATGTCTGCACGGAAGCCTGGCTGCCAGCCTCAGAAGAAGAAGGATTTCTTCATAACGCTGTACTTACTCTCGGTAATAGCACTATTTCTAATCATATCGCCTAATATGCCTAATTATTGGGGGGGGGGCTTTATTTAGGGTGATAGTTCTGTTTTAATACATTAAAAACCCTTTTGAGTACCTGAAGGGTATCCAATACATTACAAAGTAAGAGCCACTTAAGAACCACTTATTCCTAGGGTATGGTTCCCCTATAAATAGACATTAAGCCTTTGAGTGCCAGAAGCCATGCATTGGCACTCAGAGGGTAAACAGAATAACTTTTTTTTTTTTTTTTTTTGCATTTTAACTACTTGGAGTCTAAATACATCTCCAACACAGTGCTTTGGAGCAAAGAGTTACGACAGGCCTATAATTATGAATAGATATCTTGCAAATCTTTTTTATGTTTCTATTTAAGAAGAAGTTAGAACTTTGAATAAAACTCCCCTTTACATGATTTATTTTAAACTAGTGTAAAAGCCCGTGTACACAGGCCAAGGTCCAGGTGATATTAACCCTTTGAGTGCCTGAGGGGTATGCAACGCATTGCTTTGCAATGCGTTCTGTACCCCTCTGCCAATCAAAGGGTTAAGAGGCCAGTCCTGATCTGTGGACTGCCCCCCCCCCTCACTGGCGGCGCACGGGATGCAGTCATGTGCTGCAGAGACTGCCCGAATGCACAGAATGCTCCCAGAATTCTGTGCGTTTGGGCAGTCTCTACTGCGCATGATTGCATCAGACAAACATTCTAGCGACATTCTAGCATTTTATTGTATAAATAAAGGATAAGGATGGGGCTCTTCTTTTTACTGTTACACTGATGTCACAAGCATCATTGAACTCCATCTGGATCTGAAAGGGTTAAACACATGCAAAACCCCCTCCTCCATGCCTTCCTGCATGTAAAACTGGTTGAGATGTAGAATTACCCAAATCAGATTATACTGTGTCTATTAAAATGTTCCTCCTAGTCCAATTCCCACTCATTTCTCTCCTCTGGATATTGTCAGTTATGAAGAGTATATGATAATATTCCCTGATCACTCAAGCATATTCAATTTTACAAACTGATGCTTTAATGGGCTTCATTTCCAGCTTGTCACATTTTGCTCTTTCACGGGATTGGCTCCCTTTTATCCTTATTTCTGCCATTTATAAATACTTAATTACAATACTTTTCTGTAATAAAAAAACTAGACTTAACTCATTTGCTTCAAGTCTAATTTAGCACATTTTTAACATCCTTCCTGCTGGGAAAAATGTACTACAAAAAATGACAGGTTTTGCAATGGAATAAAAAAGTAGACAGCTAGATCTGTGGTGGAAAAGTGTAAAGCATTTATTTTGTTTTAAAGGAACATTAATGATAAAATAAAACTCTATTTTAGTAGCAATAACACACACACACACACAGATATATGAAGTATGTGTGTGAGTAAAGGTTGCCATATATTTAAAGGGATAGTAAAACTTAATATATAGAAATATATATATTGTAATGTTTACACCCCTGAGTAAAACATTGGAACTCCCATTGCTGAGAAGTGTTTTATTCTAAAGTTATTGGTGCTCAAACTTGATTTTTTTCTAGGTGCAATATCTCAATGGCCTGAAATGTTACAGTGGCACTTTTGCTACAGCATCTTATGGACAGCTCTGGTCAGTTGACCATAAATCTGCATAGGATTAGGATGGTGTAGCTATAGTGCCACTGTTCAATTTCAGGCCACTGAGATACTGCACATAAAAATTTCAAGTTTGCACTTCTCTCAGCAGTGGGAGTATCCTTATTTTAATCAGGAGGATAAACCCTACATTATATATGTTTTACATATTACAGTGGAACTTTCACCCTGAGGACACTTTAGATCATTGGATTTATATATTAAAATTGTCTATAGGTTGTTAATTTATATATTTTTTTTGTATCAATACTTTATTAGATATTGGCTTTTAAACTTTCCCTGTGCCATCACCAGTTCCTATTTCTGCAGTACAAGCTCTGCAGGACATCCCCTGTTCTTCACATCTCCTCCCTCAAAGACAGGAGGTCCTATTTTTGTGCGGAAAATACCAGTTGCCATGTTGATGTCAAGAAGTCAAGTGTGAATTGACAGTCTAGGCTCTATAATCTATCGATGTGATTTGCTACTGACTGGCAATGGAATAAACTGAACATTTAACATCTTCATTGCTGAAGAAATAACACAACTGCGTTTATCCAAAACACACAGCACATCAGAGCTTTTTAACCCTTTGAATTAGTTCAAATAATAAAAATGTTAAGCATCAGAATGAGTAAACTAAGCGTAAAACTGGCATTTTAAATAATGCATATATAAAATTATATCAGTTACCAATATTTTGTATTAATCCCCATGACCATCAGAGGGATGAACAAAGAATGGTTTTCAGAGGGGTTAATCTGCCTTACCTAAATAGACTGTAACCAATAAACTTCCAAGATGCATAAACACAAAACTGATCACAATACACAGTCAAATCCATCTATATCTTTAACCCCCCCGTATACTAGAATGTTGAGCAGCTTGCATATATGATGTGATTAACTATTTCTAGACCTTACTAACCTATTGATTAGCATATATGATGTAATTAACTATTTCTAGACCCTAGTAACCTATTGATTACGTGTCCCTAATATGAAGGTGATTTGAAAGGAAAAGTTGTCACATTCTAGACTCCACTCCCTATTAGGTTCCCGTCTTGCCAGCAACTAGAGCAAAATGCACCTTTGCATGTGCAGACTAAAATCCTTGCACCGGCCCTGAGTGATATATCTATGTTATAGTATGTTAAGGTTTCCTTGTGGGAGCTGAACACCACTGTGTTAGACCAACAGGGCCATATCACTTAGAGTCTATGTTCCAAGGAACTTTAAGGGTTAATATTTCCAAATCTCAACATCAGCACAGTTCCCATGTATGGACATACAGGACTGATTGGAGATGTTATCATGCAAGCAAAGGCACAAGATCAAAATTAATAGAACTATTAGGATTTTCTGGTCATAGTAACATAAGTTGCAGGTGTCACGGGAACTGGTCCCAAGCTCATGTGCTTGACAAAATCCTGGATCACTGTCCTGATGGGTACCACACTCCCAATCCTCTGAGGATCTTTTGTATGGGCAGAAAAGCCCTACATTTTCCCCAAGCAGCTGACATTCACTATAAAAACTGAGCTGCTGGGGTTGAAGTGTCTGCCGGACGCTGATTGGTCATGGAGAGTTAACCCTTTGAGTGCCAGAGGGGTATGGAATGCATTGCTTTGCAAAGCGTTCCGTACCCCTCTGGCACTCAAAGGGTTAAAGGGCCTGCATTGCCTTAACATGGGAGAAAGTAGGCCCTCCTCCCATTGGCCAAACGTTTGAAAGGGCATCGTGAGGCTGTATGGAAAACGTTGGCCGCTTCCTTATTGGCCGCCGACCAAGGGACAAGTTTAAAGGGACTCCAGTGACTTAACATGGGAAATGTCGGCGGCCACCTGATTGGCTAGGCGGCTTCGGTTGCTCGCGCTGTCACTGGCTGAGGCTCCAAAGAGGCGGCTCCATCAAGTCTACCAGCTGTTTGTGTCCCCGGTCCATTGTTCCCCACATGAAACCCAGCCCCGGCCCTTTGTTTTACTGTGTATCCCCAAGCAGTCCCATTGTTCCTTAATTCCATCATGTCTACCCCTTTTGTCCATTGGCCTCAGCCCACCATTGTATAGCCCCTCACCATTGTTTGCTACTTTTGTTCCATAATGTCACGGGAACCGGACCCAAGCTACCGTGTTTGACAAAATCCTGGCTCACTGCCCTGATGGGTACCAAACTCCCAATCAACTGAGGATCTTTTGTGTGGGCAGAAAAGCCCTACATTTTCCCCAAGCAGCTGACATTCACTACCAAAACTGAGCCACCGGGGTTCAAGCCCACCATTGTATAGCCCCTCACCATTGTTTGCCCCTTTTCTTCCATTAGGTATAAAAATGTGTGTCTGACTTGCAATAAAGAGTTCTGGTTACCCTGACACTAGTATTGCCTGGGGATTGGGGTATATTTTAGTATGCAGTTGTACGTCCATCTGGCTTGTAGCGGAAGAAGTGACCATTGATGGGGACACCAAGGCTGGGTGTCCGCTGGTACCGTCACAGCGGGTTATTATGAGGATGTGTTAAACCCTTAAAGTACTGCAGATTATCCACTCCTTCTCCAGAACAAGGTTTCTCAAGCAAGGTCCAAAAGAAGCTGTAATGTTTCATCATGAAAAACTATTTATTGTATTGTTTCTCCTGCAGAGTAAAACAAAGGTACTCAAAATTCAGAGAGATACTTAACCCTTTGAGTGTCAGAAATAATGAACCCTTTGTGTGCCAGTGGGGTATGCAATGCATTGCACATTGTTACATACCCCAATGGCACTTTAATGCTCCCAAAACTAACACCATCTAATTAATATTAAACACTTACCTGTAAATCTGATATCCAGTGGGGTCTTCTGCACTCTGGTCTCCTCTTCTTCTGTAAGCTTCTATGGTCTTCTTTATTCTTCATCTGTCATTGTCGTCATTCTTCTTATCTTCATCTGCGCTCTTCTTTAGTCTTCTTCTTTAAACTTAGGGTTGTACCTGAAAAAGAAAAATAGTAATATTAGAATTGTCATAGAAGAAATGCTGCCACTGCCACCGCCATGTCAGACAAAAAGACCAAAAAAAAATCCTCCTTGTACCTTTTGGCCGTTGCCCATTTCTAACTGAGGGAAATTTAAATTTATTTGATTTTATATAGCCAGTCCCTGTTCAAAGTGATTCCAATGCTCCCATTGGCTGGGATGTGTAGTTATACAGGGCACAGAACATGCCCTGCAGTAACCAAACCTCCCAGCCAATCAGATTCTAGCACGCTGAGTCATCCCTCCAGCTAGAAGCTGAGTGGCTGGGAGGTGTGGCTACTGCAGGGCACGTTTCGTGCCCTGCATAACCCCACATTCCAGCCAGTGGGAGCATGGAAACCATTTTGAACAGGGACTGACCATATCAAAGGCGGTCCCTGTCCAAATTTCCCTCAACTGGTATAAGGCAACAGCCCGAAAGGTACAAGGAGGGGGGTTTTGGGGGGCGGGTTTCTTTTATTATTCTGATTGTTAGAGCATAGAATTACTATATTTATATACTAGTAACCTTCATCACTCCCTTGGTCAATGATAAATAATAATTTAGGATGCCCCGATGAGTTAAGAGGTGCCTTGAGAAAAAAAAGCTTGAGAACCACTGCCCAAGAAAAATATATGCTATACATATTCATGTCTAAGAACACAGCTGTATACACAATTTCACAAAGTCAAATGGGGAACAATTATGGGGCAAATCAGTTGCACGACAGGGAACAAATAAAAAACCACATTCATTTCAATGGAGCTTTTAGCTCTTTGAATGCAGTGCTGGAGACCTCTCTAGCACTGAAGGGGTTAAAATCCCAATATAAATCAATGGGGATGTTTATTTGGCCTCTGTGGTGTTTTTGCTTTGCCACAGAAGTGTTACATTTTGTATCCAAGGTCCCTAGGGCCAACTGTAGCAAGGCAAGGTGTGTATATTGTCACAGGACCCTTCCCATGCTGCCACACTAATAAGAAGTACTCTGCAGAAGTGTCCCAGATAGAAGAAGGGGGACTGTAGCCATTCAAGTAAATTAGAGGGCCCATATGAGGAATGGTTGGCCAACAGCTGTCTGGCCATAATGGGAGTTGTATGTGTGTCAGAGAAAGTGACTGTATGCTTGATAGAGTTTTTGTGTCAGAGAGGGTGAGTGTGAGAGAGAGACTGTGCATACCTCAGAGAGGGTGAGTGTGTGATTGTGTCCAAGAATGTGTGAGAGAGTGTGTAGGAAAGTATATATCAGATGTGTGTGTATGTGAGTGAAAGAGACTGCATTTGTTAATGTGTGTGTTAGAGTATCTGTGAGAGTATATTCACACAATGACATGATTCTACTATGGTGCATATTCTTTGCTTGGGGATTGCTTCTCTACTTTGTACAAATGGCCAATAGATTATATGTTTCACAAGATGCATTTCTGTGACAGAGCCAGAATAAGTTCACACAGCAATCCCATACACTTTTCTTATTGTGAATCCCAGTTTTCCTTACCCAGGCTGGTCATATTTAACTCTTAAAGGGGTGACCAATGCTCTGCCAAACCCTTTTTCATTCAAACGGTTAATGATTTTTACCACTTATCCACCAAAAAGTCTTATGTAATGAAAAGCCAGCAGTTTGCCCAGGGCATCTTAGAAAGATCTGTTAATCAACATTCTACTTCATTATTTAACCCCTTGTCTGACAGAAGAGTAAGCAACACACATTTTTTACCATGATTTTCTTGCTTTCTAAGAGGTTCTGCATCAACTGAGGCCAGTTTTACAGTATCCTAACCCAAACTGACTAGTGGGTACATTTCTCTCCCTCTCTCATTCTCTCTCTTCCTCTCTCTCTATATAAATAATACATATATAGTACATACATATGCTGGACGCGTGAGTGCTACTGACGGTCTCGTATCTGGGTCAGTAAGATTCATTTCTTCTCTGCCTGAAAAAAAAGCTGAAAGCTACCATGAACATGGCTCTGGATGTTTCATTTGTCTCTGGGTCCACCTGCTGGTGATAATAATAACTATGTCAGTCCTGCTTTGTCTTACCAAACTACCAGCACATGGCAATAAAAGACATTGGAAGGATCAATTGCTTGTCAAGTCTGTGACAAAGTGACATATAGGTGAGATGGAGCTCGGCTTTATCAAGAACGTCCCTTTCATCAGGAAGCTACAAACAGAGAAGTGAGCTATATGTCAGTGTGCAGTTCTTGTCTCAGGTGGTTATAGAAACAAAGTAACCTGTTGTTAATTCTGTTCTTTTAATCACAATAAGTGGCAAGCAGAGAGAAGAGAGCAATCCTTCAGTGGAGACTCGGGCTGCTGTTAGGTTTTTATTGGAGATATAAAAGACAGTTATAGAACGAGTCATTTATATGGAGGCTACAACGAGTCTTATGTATGAAGAAAAACTATGGGGCAAATTAACTGCACTACGGGGGACAAATAAATGTTCTCAAAATTTTAAGTAATTTAAATGGTGCTTTTAACCCCTAAACCCTTTGAATGCCAGGGGGGTATGAAATGCATTGCAAAGCATCCTCTTAACCCCTTCGGAGCCACAGGGGGTGGGCAAACCAGTAAGATGCATCCCTCTCTGGTTCCTAAAGTGTTTCATTTAGTTGTATCCTCCCTTTTTACTATTGTTATCTGTGGGGAAAACAGGAACATATGTGTTATGCACCCAGAACGGCCTCACTCATTCCCAACCATCAGAACACAGGGTTACATTTATTTCTACCTGTAAACCTGGAACCTGAGAACCCAAAGTGAGGCCTTCTGAGACTGGATGCCCCCAGAAAATGCCAGGTATGCCCATGCATTACAATATACATGCTTCGTAGCTTTGATTGGTAATGCATTAGCGATGTCTCTAGTATCCATGAAGTTAATACGATGATCCTGAAGTAGATCAAAGGCAAAATGGTCTTAAATGAAATCACAATGTTTCGGAGTAGTTGGAGGGGTGTGTTAGAGGGGAGTGCAGCACATTGCATCGTGAATGCCTCTAGGGTTGCCACCTTTTCTTCAAAAAAATACCGGCCATGGCATTCCCTCCATAGACTTAACATTGGACAGAAGCCAATTTTTTACCGGCCTGCCAGTAAAATACCGGCTGGGTGGCAACCCTAAATGCCTCTGACATTCTAAGGGTTAACAACAGAAGAGTGCATCTACCAGTCTGCACTAAAACAATCATATGGTCTTGTGCATACTCTGAAGTGCAGCCATTGGAGTTGGACACAGCCAGCAGAGCTGCTCTTCCTGATTTGTACATTAGCCCCACCTGTATCATATCCCCCAAGTGTCCTTCTTTAGGAGGGACAGTCCCTCTATGAGACTCAAATCCCTCTGTCCCTCTTTCCCACCCCACTGTCCCTCTTTTTAGGAGATCAGACTGTGTGCTGTGTATATGTGTATCACATTGCTCCACAGCAATAAAACTCCCATTAAAGCTTGTGTAAACTTCAGTGTGTGTGTGTGTGTGTTTATACATTAATTTGTGTAAATAAAATAATTTGGTCTTGTTCTAAATAATTTATTCAGTTACAGAAAGAGGTGTCAATAGGTCATGAAATAGCCTAAATATTCACAGTAATGCGCTTCCCACCAGCCCCCCCCCCCCCCAGCAACACCACCTAAAACAAAAGTGTCCCTCTTTGGCCATTTGAAATGTTGGGAGGTATGCTGTATTGTTACCCTAACAATGTTCTTGGAGGCATGTAGTATTGTGATCAGTCTCCAGAACCTGGTGGTACTGGTTATGTCACCAGAGAAAGGTAGTCATGTAAAGGGAAAGACAGAAACTGGGAATTAGGAAATCTGTATTTTTGAAACTGTGTAAACGTTTATATGCATGTCTGTTGTTCTTAAGATTTGCTTTTTAATATAAAAGCCACTTGTTTTAAAGCATTATTGACTTTCCTCATGTATAATAAAACATACATTTATACTTTCTGGCAAATATCACATCAGTTATCCCCCTTCCTGTGCTTTCTATTCAGCTTCCTGGCTCAAACGAGACAATTAATTTTTAAAACCAATCTAGTACTGAAAAAATGCCTTATATTATTGTAAAAATGCCTTAAAGTGGATATGTTACCTACACAGCTGTTTGTCTAATTAAAAGTATCTATTGAAAGTGCCTATAACTTGTGATTCTTGTTTTTCAACAGGAAAATATTTTTAGAGACTTTTTTAGTTATTGGGTAATGTAATCTAATCCAACAGTATTTTGTTCTATGACTTGGTCAGATAAAGGTCCATGATTATTATGTCTAGAAAACCAACTCTCACAGCAACATAGGCTGATAGATCAGTTTGCATTGTAGAAGTAAAATAAATTGAGAAGATTGAAAAATGATTTTTAATAAATAGCAAAACATTACAAAGTGATAGGTCCTTTTGCATACCTCCAAAGTGTCCCTCTTTAGGAAGGACAGTCCCTCTTTGAGACCCAAATCCCCCTGTCCCTCTTTCCACCCTGGTGTCCCTCTTTTTAGGAGATCAGACAGTGTGGTGTGTGTATATAAGTGCATCACATTGCTCCACAGCCATAAAACTCACATTAATGTTTGTTTATACTTCAGTATATGTGTTTATACATTAGTCTGTGTAAATAAAATACTGTGGTTTTATGATAAATAATTTATTCACTTACATAAATAGGTGTCAATAGGTCATGATGTAACCTAAAAATTATCTGAAATGCGCTGCCCACCAACCATGCCCCTGCAAAACACATCCTAAACACAAGTGTCCCTCTTTGGCTGTTTGAAATGTTGGGAGGTATGCTTTTTATTTTATTTAAAGGGGAACTACCACCCCGCAATAACTTAACCTGCATTCATTCTTCATCTGGCGACTAGCTGCTTAGTAGCGCTAGTCGCCAGAAATATTACCTGGCTCCAAAAGGGACTGACAGCGCAGGCGCACGGACATCACTGTGACGAGATGTCCGGGCTTCCTGCTCCTGTGAGCATAGGTAAAACGGCAAAATCTTTGGAACCAGGTAATATTTCTGGCGACTAGCGCTACTAAGCAGCTAGTCGCCAGATGAAGAATGAATGCAGGTTAAGTTATTGCGGGGTGGTAGTTCCCCTTTAAGCATTCTTAGCATGATAATAAATATGTACAGACTGTTAAATAAGAAAAAGACTTTTTTTCATTGTTAGGTTGGGTCTGATTCATACAGGTGATATTAACAACATTGTTTCCACTGTACTAGTTCCTGAAACAAAAGACTTCATGGCCAGCTATATGATTATTCACATAAAGGTGCATATTATGCAAAGAACGCATAGAATAAAACAGGCAATTGGAAAATAGGAGTATCACTCCTATGCTCCAATCAGAAAGGTGAAGCTTTAGGGCTTTGTACACAAACAAAAACTTGGGGAGATGCTTTAAGGCAGTGATCCCCGCCCTTTAGGGCCCACTAATAGCCCAGGTCTTTAGGATTTCCCTGCTTTGCCTATGTAACTTAATCAAATGACTTAGCCTCTTAACTCACATGTGCTCAAATAGGGAAACCCTAAAGACACGTCCTAATTGGGATCCTGAGGATAGTGTTGGAGTAGGGTTCCTCTTAAAGAAGCAGTAAATAATATATGTTATAGCACATTTTCTGCTGAGTAAAACAAGGGCTTTTGCTGGGAGATGTCTTTAAGACTATGGGATAAACTCACTTCAAGAACAGCAGCAAGCTGACAAGCAAGACTGAAACTATAAACTGCTTGAACTCTCATACCCCTCTAACTACATTACTTTTTGTTAATAATGTCTCCTTCTTAATCTTACACTAATTTTGCATCCTTTTTATGTTGCTATCGTGATTATAATACAGAATTGTTCTTCTGTAGACATCCACTAGCTGTTTTATGGCAATACAGTAGACTACATAAGGTTGGCCTGCGGTCCCCCTGCCTCTGCCACTCACCTCATTTATCTATATGGAATATAATCACAATAGATCATGATTATAGATACTTCCACTAGATTGATGTTGCTCTTATTCACATATTTATGTTCATCTGTAATGGAATCATTTCATATATTGTCCAGCTTTTTGAGTGCTCATAGCTTACATATCAGCCAATCTACCATGTCAGATACTGCTACAGAAATGTTAAATATGGCTAGCTCTTTTGAAGAATAACATATGTGTATTACCACTAAACAAAATGATATGAGAAATATTTAAATAGAAATATCAAAATGTGTCTGAAGCAATACAATGGAAGGAATGTACGAATCTTCCAGCATGGCTAATTTTCTGCACTTTCACATTAGCCTCAATTTCAGGGTATGCACGAAAGTATGTGATCTCTTTAGTGCATACAGTCACACACACACACTCACATCCATCAGTAACCCTTTGAGTGCTAGAGTGGTAATGCAGTGCACCTGGCACTCAAAGGGCTAACGCTTTGCATGCCAGCAAGTTTTCATACACCCCTCTGGCTTTCTGGTTCAGGCCATAACTGGGAACTCTATAGATCTACTGCAGATACTATGGTTTTCACATTGAATTACCAGGTCTCTGGGGACATAGACTGATTTTCCAGCTCAGTGAGTTCAGCAATAACCCCACTCACTTTCCAGTCTGTTCAGCCTATTTCCCCCAATGTAATTCTCTTTCCCACCCATTTCATGGCAAACTTCTCCTTTCAACCTCCTTCCCGTGCCTAACCAATAAAGCTGCCCCTCAAAATGACATATCATTTGGACACTGGTCTACAGTGTATCTCTGGGGACTTGGAACAAGAAGTTTCCCAGAACTCCCCTATATCATGTGTAGCAAATCAGAGTAAAGCTACACCAGTTTCCTCTGTGCTTTGTTAGCATATAGCAATACACTATGTGTCTAGGAACAGACCATCCCAAAAGCCCATGCACTTCCCCACTGCCCCATGCATGGTACTATTTCTGCAAATCTAGCAACTTTCAGTGTAACTTAGTAAATTGGCATTAAGTAGGCACAGTACTAAAAGACAATGATTGTAGAGCTACTCTAGGGTGTAATCATATTAGTAAATCCCCTACCAAATGGTTCTGATGTGCTAAGAAAACCGATCAAGCTATCTGCACCATAGTGTACAAATAATATTCAAACTTCCCATTGAGTAAAATGGCTCTTTTAACCTCTTGAATGCTAGGCATACCGAGAAACCTTCTTGTCACAAGCTTCTGGAGGTTCACTAAGGTAAGGGGTGAGAGTGTCCAAATTCTATGATTTGTGTTGTAAAGTGGGTGTGGCTTGATTAGGTGGGTTAGATGTCCAGGCAGGGTTTTTCCTTAAAATGGGCAGAAAGAGGGATAGAACAGGTCAGAGAGTAACCTGAACTGGTAGTTAAGTAGTGGAATTACAAGAGAACTCAATGAACCCTGAGAGTTAGCCTCTGTTTCCAAAGACCAGGTAATTACCCAGTTACCCATGACATGCCTGGTACATCATGGAATTCTGGGATGGCTTCGTGGCTGCATGCTGCTTTGCCATCCCAGAATGCATTTGTGAATAAAAAAAAAAAAAAAGAAAGGTCCGTGGTCCTTAACAGTCGTCTATTCTCCGGATCAGGCAGTCTTTAAAGGGTTACAAATAAAAAACTGTCTAGGTCAGATCCGGAGAGTTCCCAAGTATAATGCTAGAGATGTCTCCAACACTTTAAAAAGTTCTATTCAAATCAATAAAAATGTTGTACTTGTTCCCTATATTACAGCTGGTTTGCCCCAGGATTAGTACAGTAGCTTCGGTGTTTGGTTTGACCATTGTCTCTGTTAGATATTTACAGTTCTGTATAGGGATCATGTACAGAGCTTTCCCAAGTGATACATTTATTTATTTATTTTTCTAATCTGCTGAGTTTGCTCAATTTCCATGAAAAAATAACTTATGGTACTGAGGAGTTGTTACTACTTTTTAACCCACTGAGTGCCAGAGGGGTATCCAACACATTGCAAAAGCAATGTGTTGTATACCCCTCTGGCACTCAGAGGGTTACAGTGTTAGTAATGTCTATATTTTATTAACACTAATATTGCAGCTATTATAATAAAAAACGAAACTAAACAACCCCAGTCCCATCTCTCAAACCTTTATGGTTTGAGAGATATAAAAGGCTAAAGTTACCTGCTCCCTCTGCTTTCCCTGAAGTCAGCTGTAAAGCTGTTAGTAGGAGATTTGAGTTGGCCGACTCAAGGCGGCTCGTCAGCAGAGCCGAAATAGTGCAATGTACAAAGAAATACTTCTTCGGAACAGTCCACAAAGTGTGCTTGGTTTGCAGGCACACTGTAGACCATTCCAATGAAGTATTTCTTTTTACATTTTGCTATTTCTGCTCTGCTGAAGAGAAGCTTGCTTGTACCAAGACCAGGATATCCTGGCGTCAGCTGACTTCAGGGAAAGTGGAGGGAGTGGGGTTCTTTAATTTCATTTTATAATAGCTGCAATATTAGCGTTAGTAACATATAGACATTACTAACACTTTAAGCTATTTTGGTAATAATCTTGTTTTGTCTGTAACATGTAATATACTTTGCAGCTCATTCAAATAAAAATATACTGATTTTACTGTTGTTCTTAACCATTTCACCCTTTTAGTGCCAGAGGGGTATCGAATGCATTGCTTCACCCCTGAAAGGGTTAAGGACCGGGGCTCATTTAGTTTACAAATTCCCAAAACATCTTGTTTGGAATCACAAGTTTGCTATAGGTTTTGATGCTAAGCACAGAGAATCATGTGCACAAAGAAAAGTGGAGCAATTCTGGGGACAAATAAAAGTGTCCTAGGCAGGTCACTAGTGCGTTACTTCTCAATGCAGTTGATTTTCCCCAGAATTGCACCGGATTTTCTTAGTACGCCAATGTGTATGGGTCAGTCTCTGACATATATGCTTGCTATCAAGGTATGTGCTAGCATAATATCCAACTGTTAAAGGAACAGTAACCCTTTATTTTGGCTTCACATATTCTGCAGGTGCATCATATATAAAGACAAATTGCCTATATGTTTTATTATTATTATTCTTTACACTTTTCTTTCTCTGACAGTAAGCTCCTGGATCTGTCTGCAGAGACCTTTCTGTCAGGGAATATGAATGTAGGTCTAGAGATACAATGTAAAAAAAGAAACCATGTAAAAGAGAAAGCACACAGAGCATTCTGTTCTGCATGAAAAGTGTCACATTGTATTACATCCTGCTTTTATGGTCTATTGGATAGAAAATGCTCTAGAAAATAAAATTCAGTGTCCCCATTATCAGGTACATAAAATGTAAAATAAATAAATAAATAAAAAGGCAAAGATGAACTAAAAAAAACTTATAGGGCCACATGTTCAAAAGAAAAGTGGAGGTATTATGGGACAATCCATTTGCACTAGATGGGAGAACAAAAAATTCCTGTTGATTTAAATGGGGATTTTTAACCCCTTGAATGTTAGAGAGGTCTCCAATGCAAAATCCCCATTTAAATCAACAGGAATTTTGGGATTTTTTTAGTCATCCCCTATAGTACAAATGGCTTGCCCCAGAACTCTTCCTCTTTTCTTTTGATCATACTGCCCATAGGCAATTTGATTGTACATATTATGTACTTGAGGACTAGGTAAAGTCAAAATAAAGATTTACTCTTTGTTAAATCTAAAATGAATTATGATCAGTTGTGTTATACTGTCAGCAATAATACCACTCTAGTTCTCAAGGTTAAGTTGAGAATAGTCAAGGGTGTACAGGCCCCAGCATTAACTAGTGACTTCATGGCATAGCATCTGAGTGGTCTGAGTGGTCCCTACGTGCTATTATTTGTTGTAGGGTTCAAATATGTATATATATATAGATATATATATATAGATATATACATATTTGAACCCTATATATATATATATATACACACAATTCCATTCGGGGTTGGGATGCACTCACTGTTGATATTATAAAATGACCTGGGTGCACATCACAAAGCAGTAGATGATACAGTTTTGGAAAGAGAGACAGCACTCACAGGATCCTTTTTCAATGTTCAAAGTGTTGTAACAATTTATTGAGATTGACGTTGATCTCAATAAATTGTTACAACACTTTGAACATTGAAAAAGGATCCTCTGTGAGTGCTGTCTCTCTTTCCAAAACTGTATATATATATATATATATATATATATATATATATATATATATATAGAGTATTAACAAAAGTGGAATGCACTCTCCCTTAAAAAGTTAGTTTATGCCCAGGTGCACAGTCCCAAACCTATTGTATAGAATTAAAGTAAAGAAGGGCAGCACCCGTGGGTCTTTTTTAAAGATAAATGAATTTATTAGGTTGCAATAAACTTGTCAACGTTTCGGTCCACTCCGGGACCTTTCTCAAGGAGTGGACCGAAACGTTGACAAGTTTATTGCAAACTAATAAATTCATTTATCTTTAAAAAAGACCCACGGGTGCTGCCCTTCTTTACTTTAATTATATATATATATATATATATATATATATATATATATATATATATATATATATAAAATAACAAACTCTGTAATAGTTCTGATTTTACATAAAGGGTATTCATGTGATTTTATTAGGGAGCAGTTTTTTGTACCTTTGTAATTCAAAATAAATGAATCGCTACTATATAAACTATATATTTCTACTGGACTGGTTCTGCTAGCGCTATAATAAAATATTTATTACATATTGATACAAATGTTGTTGTTTTTTTTTAATAAATTACATATTATAAAACGTTTTTCATGACTTATTAGGACATTTAATTGAAATAAATAGATTCCCTTTAATCTTTCAGCCACGACATTAGTTGTATACGTCACATGAATTGGATATCAGGTTATAGAAAAATCTGTATTTTTTTTTTCTATTCTTTCCTTTTTTTTGTTTTTTGTTAACAAAACCTTTATTAAGTAATACATGAAATATAGAAAAGAGTGCATTCAAAACTGCATAGAATAATACAAAGTGAGGTAATAACATTGTGCCGCATATTGTATTGCCTTACATTTGTTTGGCACATGTTCCTGTTCATGGTTTTAACCCCATGAATGATTTGAGCCCTTAGACAGGCTTCTCCAACTCATTGCTAATCTGTGTGCCAGTGAAATCCTTAACCCCTTAGAACCAGAGAGGTATGCAGTACATTGCAAAAAGGGGTTAATACCTGGTGATTTAAATCCTAAGAAAATGTTTTCTCTATTTAAATATATGTATTTAGCTTTTCTAACATTAGCAGTGCTTAATGGAAAAACTGTTAGGAAACTTGCAATTCCATATCTGAAGAAGTTTTATGTTGCTCTGCTACGAGGTTTTACAACCTAGAATAAATTTTGTTTATTTTGAGAAATTAGTTTTCTCCCTGTAGTGAAGTTATGTATTTTTAACCTAACCTCTGTATTATATTCTGTCAAAAGCATGTGGCTATAACTATTTACATATAACACACTGTATAATTTGTCTAACCGCATGACTGGGAAGGGGCGGGGAACCTGCAGCCCCCCAGCTGTTTTGTAAGACTGAGGGCCTTATGCACGAAAGAAATGAGGAATAATACTGGGGGCAAACCAAATGCACTATAGGAGATAAACATTCTCCAAATTCCCATTGATATAACAGGAACTTTTAACCTCTTGAAGACCAATGCATTTGTGACCGTTCCAGGATTAAAGGGGTTAAATTTTACATTTAAATCAGTGGCAATTTGAGGAATGTTTATTAAACCATTGAGTGCCCAAGAGGTAACCAACACATTGCGTTATGGTGTATTGTATACCTCTGTGCACTCACAGGTTTAAAAGGATGGTATTGGTTGTTTTTAATAAAGTTTAATATTTTAAATATTAAAAATATTAATGCAATGAGGCATGTCCCATCTCTCAAACATGTATAGTTTGAGAGATATAAGCATCTAAATTCTCCCCTCTCCCCTCGTCAGAGCTCTAGCTGCAAATCAGGCACACGTTGTAGACCTTTCCAGTGAAGTATTTATTTCTATATAAAGCTATTTTGGCTCTTCTGAAGAGCCACTGGCCAGTCCCGGGACCAGGATCTCCTTCTGTCAGCTAGAGCGCTGGCGTCAGTGAAAGGGGAGAGAGGGGGGAACTTTAGATGCTTATATCTGTCAAACTATATATGTTTGAGAATTGGGACATACCTCATTGCATTAATATTTTTAATATCTAAAATATTAAACTCAGTTAAAAACAACTAATACTATCCCTTTAAATGAATGGAAGTGTTCATTTGCTATTTACAGTACAGTTGGTTTATTCCAGATTTGCTCCTCATTTTGTAATTGAAGCGTTTTTTCTCACTGGAGAAGCTATCTCCTACTTCTCACATCTTTGTTTCTCTTTCCAGAACGTCAGTGGGGAGATGTACTAAGGCAGAGTAGTCAGCTGTTGGACCTCCAGCTGTAGGGGACTACAATTCCCATCATCCACAGCCAGTCATGGAGTTGTACTCCCCAACAGCTGGAGGCCTAACAGTTAACGATCCAGGCACTAAAATGTGAAAAATGTGTTATTGTGTTTAGCCTATGAATGAAGATCTCTCAAACTGGGTAGATATTATTGTATAGGCTCCACAGAACAGCATATAGATCCAGAGAGGAGGAATTATGAGCCAAACCAACTAAACTGCTGTAGTAGAGAACTAAAAATTCCCATTGATTTAAAGTGTTAAAATCACCATTTAAATCAATAGGAATTTTTGGAATGTTTAATTTTCCCCTATGTTGAAAAAATGCTGCAGAATTCCTCCACTTTTCATTTGAACATATGGCCCATAGACAAACATAGCACTCAATCTGATGAAAAAGATATATTTGTTGACACTTAATCAATATTCATTTATGCAGCAACATATGTTTATTAATCCATATAAAATCATCATCTGAGGAGTGAACCTCGGATGCTGATTTAATATGGCTTAAAAAGCATACCTGGGAACTCAGGATCTGACCTTGAGGGATTTGACCCATATCTCAAGGTCTCAGAGTGAAGGGCCAAAATTCTCAGGGTGAGACAGTCCAGTCTTACCTATCATATGAGCTGCACCAATTAACTGCTTCTTCAGTCTTTACATTTGTGCTATTTATACCAAGAGTCTATGGGAGAAGTGCTGCTTGTCTTGTGCGTGTTCAAGCAGTTATATGTTAATGATCGTTCGAGGTCTGATTGCAGCATCTCTGAATTATAGAATTTATGGGGAATTTCAGTTAAATATTTTCAGGATCTCATGGTTGGCTAATTTTGAAAGTCCCCAGGTATGTTAATAAAGCTCCATGTTGGGAGTGAAACAATGCTGTGTGAATGCATATGGTGTCGGTGTTAATAAATATCACCTTTTTCATCAAAATGAGTGCTGGGGTTCTCTGTATGTTGTTTGAATTTTGAGTTATGTCAGTGGGCCATGATCCAAGTCAGCTGCAGGGTGTTATAAACTTCTGCAGTGTTCTGGGGTCCACGGAATAACTTAAAGTTTTAGTAATGTGGCCATATAAAAAAATTCATATTGCAGCTATTAGAAAAATAAACTAAATGACCCCAGTCCCATCTCTCAAACTTTTATGGTTTGAGAGACAGAACGTTTTAAAGTTTCCCTCTCTCTCTCCTTTCCCTGACGTCAGCTGTAAGCTGACAGAAGAAGATCCTGGTCCAGGGACCAGCAGGCTGCTCTTCAGCAGAGCCGAAATACCGAAATCGAAAAAGAATTACTCCACTGGAACGATCTACAAAGTGTGCCCGCCGAGATACCGAAATCAAAATACTTCATTGCAACTGTCTACAAAGTGTGCTTGCAAACCAGGCACACTTTGTAGACTGTTCCAGTGAAGTATTTCTGTTTTGATTTTGGTATCTCGGCTCTGCCGAAGAGCCTCTTCGAGTTGGCCGACTCGAATCTCCTGCTGTCAGCTTTACAGTTGACATTAGGGAGTGGGAGACTTTAAAATTTTCTATCCCTCAAACCATAAAGGTTTGAGAGATGGGACTGGGATGATTTACTTTAATTTTGTAACAGCTACAATATTTCGATAGGTTTTTAAAAGACATTACTATCGCTTTAAGAATTGCAGAGTTTATCACACTAGAGAGTTTATCTTAGCTTCCTGCATAACCCCCAGATACACTGGGATTGTGCCAGCCAACCCCACAAATAAGGATGTTGGGTGTGGCCTGCACACCTCTACCACCCCTCAAAATCAGGCACTCAAGGTAGTTGCCTGCTCTGCATAACCGGTAATCCTTCCCATAAATGAACAACATTAACAATATTTTTCTCCCTACTGGGTAACAATTTACTTGCCTCCAGATTGTATAGCATATTGAAACACAGGCAAATCCCCAAACACTAAAAGGTTAAAACAACTGTCCAAAAATAATATGGATATAAAACTTACTTTCTAAATACAGAATACAGAGCACTAGAAATGTGTGTGTGTAAACATTATTATAGTCATAAAACACTTTTATTGTGATCCAGTATCATTAAAGTTGATGCAGAACCTTAACCACAATTTTTTTTCCTCACAATGTTTTTATAGCCGAAAAGAGGAGTCTTTATTGTTATTTAAACTGATAACCACCGAGCCAATACATGTAAAATTTAAAATGGACACAAAGTCACAAACTATGCAGCTGTAAGGCCTCGCGTTTTGCTCAATGCATACAAACTGGTGTCGTAAAATTAAATGTGTAGCATACCGAGTAAGGCACATTAAAAAATAATCAAAGCAAAAGACAGAGTAGAATAAAGAGGATGTGGAGAGCGGGTTATAGCAGAAGAGGGCAACCTGAGGCCCTCCATCTGCTGAGGACTTCAATTCCCATCATCCCCAGCCAGACAATGGCAGAATGGAGATGATGGAAGTTGTAGTCCTCAACAGTTAGAAGTCCTCAAATTTCCCACTCCTGCTATAATATCTTTCTGTCGCCGATGGGTAAAAGAAAGCTGTTTTACAAACTCAGAAGTGAAGCGTACATTAAAGGAAAAGTATCACAAGCAAACAAGAAAAAATTGGGATGGACCTACAGATTTCTGTGCAAAAACAAGAGCGATTTTCTAGCCCTACACCTGCCTACTGCTAATTTATTTATTATGTGGGATGATATGCTAGAACCATCATACAGTTCTATGCTTTGTCCTGGCTCATCAGGGTCCAGGCTTACTGATCACAGAAAACCTCAGGGCTCGCAGTGTTCTTGGTGGGGAGGCTGTATCTGGCTCCTCCATGATCGGAGCAGTCGGTTCCAGCAGTTCCCCAGTCTGATCGATGTTACAGAGATTACATGTGTAAACAGAGCCACATGACAAAGGAAAAGTCTTAGCACTACAGGTACCCTAAAAACAATTTCACAAAACACCAGATACTAAAATATTTATTATTATTTTGTGATTTCATTTTTTGGGCTACCTGTAGTGCTATGACTCATTTTGTAATGTTCCTAAACATTGCCTTTGTCATTGTGCTCTGACTCTCTTCTCCTCACTGTGATCATGAGGCAGAGAACATGCCTGCCAGATATTCAGATGGCCAGAGTGGGCAACTTTGTTTTAGGTGGTTGTGCTGGGGGCAGGACTGGTGGGTACAACATTAAACTAAATGTTGGTTTACTTCATGAGCTAGTGACACCTCTTTTACTAGCTGAATAAATTATGTAGAGTAAAATCAAAGTATTTTATTCACATTCATACACACACAAACACTAATTTATAAACAATTTATAAACATATTCTTTTATTGCCGTGGAGCAATGTGATCCATTTATATACACACCACGTAATCTTATCTTCTAAAAAGACGGACAACAGGTTAAGAAAGAGGGACATAGGACATGTGTCTTAGAGTGACAGTATCCCCCTAAAAATGAACACTTGGGGGGTAAGAACAAAAGGTAATACTTTTTATCCAGTTATCACAGGAAAACCTTTAAAATGGATAGGGTTTCTTTTCCAAAAAAATGTAATTTTTTTATATTATCAAACTAAATGATGGGTTATACATGTAAATATGGCATCAACAGGAAGCCCCACTTATTCTTAAAAAAACTATATATAATTTGTGTGGTAGACTAAATGAATTAGAGGTAAAATATGGTTGAAAAAATGACAAAATTATTCTTGTCCTCTAGTGTAAAAAAGTCCTGGTCACCAAGAGGTTAAGTTAGTTATGCCTGAAAATTCTTCCCTTACGCTGCTTGTGCCAATGGGAGAGCTGTAGAGCAGTGCATGGGTCATTCCTTTCTTCAACACCTTGTTTAACTCCATGTATTAAATAAGACCCCATTTCTGCAAGCATGCTTTGGAGTGTGTGTGTGTGTGTGTGCACTGATATGAACTAAATCAATCATTACTCTCATTTATACATTGTGGTGCAGCTAATGGCATTGGAGACTAACATTAGTGGCACTGTGCTGGTGAATTTGTATATTTACTCTGTTGTGAATCATTGCTTTAGAGAAGTCTCTATCACCATACCTGGGAACTTTGTCTTCTGGAGTCTCCTGTGGGGACTCCTGTGGTGCAGCTGGGGGATATAAATGATGTGATTCCCATAAAAAAGAGGCGGGTCTTTCTGGTGACTGGGGCTTAATGGATGTGTCACAAAAGTGGGTGGGAAGTTGGAGGAACTGGGTAGGGAAAGAGGAGAAGAGGGCGGAAAATGGGAGGAGCAGGGTGGAGCAGAAGTGTGCAGAGAATCACTATCTGTCCCTGAGACCCAGTAATCAGCTAAAAAAACAGAGTCTCCAGACAGATCCGGAGAGTTCCCAGGTATGTCTATCACGCAAAAGGTTAAAACACTTTATAATGCCCTAAATACCCCTGCAGTGCTTTTCAGAGAGATCCATCTAGATATAAAAATTGGAGCAAATTTGGAGAAAACCAACTGCATCATAGGGGTCAAATATAATTTCCCATAATCCTCACTGATTTAAATTGGGCTTGTAACACATTGAATTCTAGAGAAGTCTACAAGGCATTGTCATCTGAAAAAGGCTGAACTTGTTGGACTTTTTTTCCAACCTCATTAACCCCTTGAATACCAGAGGGTATGCAACACAATACTTAATTATCTGTCATTATCACACATTGCCCATCCCTGGTGTAGAGTGTTAGATGAGGGAGATCATGATATACGACTTACCATTACCAAGAAATATTTATCAGTCAGTAACTGAAGCCTTACTTAACACTCTGAGTGCCAGAGGGGTACACAATGCATGGCACATAAAGGGTTAAAGGGACCTTATCACCTAAAAGCAACTTTGGTGATTTTAAAAGAACTTTCACAATTAACTATATGTTGTATTAAATATTGTTATTTAAAAATATTTTTGCGTTATTTAGGTGTATAGATGATGCTGATTAAGGCATGCCATATGGGCACTTCCTTTTCTAACTATACATTACCACTCCAAGTCATTGACACTGATCAACAATGCATTGTCCACCTCCCCCTAGCACTATACCTGGGAACTTGCTCATCTGGAGCCCCCAGTGAGGGCTCGTGTGCAGCCGACAAGACGATGTGATGATGCAATTTGCAGCATAAAAGGGAACTTAATCATATTTTAGTCATAAAGTGGGCAGAAAGTGGGTGGGAAGTTGGCAGAACAGGGTGGGAAGTGGGAATAACAAGGAGGAACAGAAAGAGAAGAAAAAACTCCACAGCAGGAGAATCACCTCTGTCCCCGGAGACACAGTAAGTCAGTCTGAAAACAGGAGTCTCCTGGGCAGATCCGATGAGTTCCTAGATATGCCTGGCACTGAAAGGTTTAAGTATCAAGGAGTAGGGAAGGTAATGTAGGGCTAATACAGGAAGTGTCTGTGTGGCATGATTGAATTAGCATAATTTATAAATCATACTCACAAACTACGTTTCTAAATAAAAAATTACTAATACAATTAATTTTAAAGTCCTTTAAACAATAATACATTTTGTGATAATGTCCCTTAACCCTTTGAATGCCAGAGGGGTATGTAAGGCATTGCTAAGCAATATTATACATAGCTCTATGGCATTTAAAGGGTTAAAAGTAAAAATGAATCATATAGGACCATCTAGATTATGGTAAAAAGCAACAATTATTAGATTTTTTAAATGGCTTCCGTAGATAGCAGTGTTGCACCTCCTACCTATCTTCCAGTGTATGTATCACTGTCAACACTGCTCTATCCTACTGCTCTGACTCCAACAGGGAATATGACTCATATTCAGGATGATAAAGATGAGCAATTCTGGAGCAAAATAAGGTCACCCTAAGGTACAAATGAAAATCCTATTCGCTTTAAATGGGTCTTTTAGTCCCTTGAATTTTAGAGAAGTCCCCAATGCATTTCTAGGATTTTTTTTTTATGTTGAGTAAAACAATGGTGCACAAACACTCCTGGGCGATGGTTCATTCAAATGTTATTATAATTTAAACTAAGAAGTGGTGAATGTGTGTAGCTCATTTCTCCCACAGAGTACAAAATAACTGTCCTGACACCAAGTGGAGGATGCACTAAGGTGTGATAAATAGGTAAAAAAAGGGGAGATGACTTTTCCATTCTGATAAACTTTCCATTTTGTATGTTATTCTGTACAGCCAATGAACTGATTTGTCCAGTTTAAGAGTTCTCAGCATTTAGGCTCCATAGAATAACATAAAACTTGGAGAGTTTATAACACTGGAGCAGAGTTCTCTTATTTATCACCTATCACCCCCCAGGAGGTTATGCACTAAAGTGTGATAAAGGGAATGATAAAGAGGCAATAACGTCTCCAATAGAATGAACTCCCCAATTCCTATGTTATACTTAGGAGCCTTTCAGGAATCTTAGTGCATAAAATAATATAGGAACTGGATAATTCCTTACACTGGAGATGTTATCTTTACTTTATCATCCTTTATTACCTTTCCCCCAGTAATGCTGTAGCTAACAGTTTAAAGGGATAGTAATACTTAAAATGTGCAATAAAAGGGTTGTAGGTTTATCCCCCTGAGTAAAACAAGGGAGCTCCAACTGCTGAAATGTGTTTTATTCAAAAGTTATTACAGCTCAAACTTGAATTGTTTAGGTGAAGTATCTCAGTGGACTGAAATTGTACAGTGGCGCTGTTGCTACACCATCCTATGGACAGCTCTGGTCAGTTTAATATAAATCTCCATAGGATGGTGTAACAATAGCACCACTGTAACATTTCAGTCCACTGAGATATTGCACCTAAAAAAATTAGTTTGAGCTGTAATAACCTTTGAATAAAACACCTTTTCATAAAGAAACACAGTAGAATAATATAGTAATTGGAGACACCTTTAACTTAGAGGTTTTATCTCTGCTTAGATCATCTCCCCCTCCAGGATACTAAGTAACGACAGATGAATCCAAGCCTAATGAGTTCACACAAATATCGCTGGCCAAAGCAATAAAAAACAGAAAGTTAGTGACCTTCAGGACAAATGACCTCTCTCAACATTGAGCTTTTTAAGTCACACAAATCATTATGATCCCTTACTGACCTGCCAATTGCCACTTCAGTTATTTAGAGGCCCTCATGGATTTTTACCAGAAGAATTTTAGTAGACTTTACCTCCATCTGACTGATGGAAGTCAGTTGGTTTTCATCAAAATGCCATTTTTTGGCCCCAATCCCTCAGCTTGAGTGATTTGTGCTCCTTGAGCATGGCATGTCTAACGTTTACAATATGAGAGATTTAAAGATCGATGTGAGCATCAACGCTTTGCTTAGTTTGCTTATACCGGGGTACTGTATTACCCATCCAAAGCCCCTATCTACAGGGATAGTCAGTTGTCAGAGTTCCTGCTGTTAAATGGATGAGGATGATGGGAGTTGTAGTCCCCAACACTAGTCAGGGGAGGGCTGGCATCTTGTGGCCTGGAGGGACAACTACAATCAAGTGGCCCAATTCTACTTTCGTTCCAGCCCACTGTATCAGCCCACCCCCTTTTGTTTATTTTAAAATTGTCATTAACCCTTTGAGTGCCAGAGGGATATATGCGTGACATACCTCTCTGGCACTCAAAGGGTTAGTGTTGTGAAGTAAGGCAAGCAATACCACAAGGCTTACATTTGAAATGGGGTTACACTGGTGCAACTAGAGAGCTTAAAATTTAAGTAAAGTTGCACTAGTGATACCATATAAATTACAAGAGAAATGGGTTATGCTACTAGTGTATCTCCACTTGGATTGTAGCTGCATTTCAGTTGTAAGCTATGTGGTAACATTAGTGCAGCTACATTAGCAGCAACAAGTGGGAATGGCCCACCAGCCCAGACATATGACTGGCCCAGGGGGCAATTGTCCCCCTACCCCCCAGGCCAGACTCCCCTGTAACTAGTCCTGCATTAAAAGATGACTCTACCTTTAGAAATACATGCCCCACCTATAATGCCATCTCCCCCCTAATTACACCTCTTTAGCTTCTTTCCTTTTCTTACATGCACTGCAGATTAAATTAACTTCAATTGCCATTGCTTTTTTTGTGCTTTATAACTTTTCACTGTATAATAACATTAACTTTCTATTAATGACATGCTTAGTTTGTTGTACACAGATTATTAAATATCATATGGAACCTTTATTTTGGTCATCTTGGAAGTTTAACTGCTTAACCCTTTGAGTGCCAGAGTGGTAGCCAACACATTGCTTTGCAAAGAGTTGGCTACCCCTCTGGCACTTAGAGGTTTAAAGTCCAGTGGCGTGTGTAATGCATTGCAGAGCAATGTGTTGAACACAACTCTGGTCCTTAAGTGGTTAAATATCTATTGACTTCAAGCCTTAAATAATTGATATGCATTCCATTATTCCTATACGTTTGCACACTTACTTAAAACCAGTAAATATCTCATCCCTGCAGGTCTTAACCATTTGAGTGACAGAGGCATGTTCAACGCCATTGTGCCACAATGTGTTTCATGCCGCTCTAGCACTCGAACGATTAAAGGTGAAAAGGTTAATAATACCCGCCCCACACTTACCTTACTTTGACCAGAAAATCATACTGGACCCTGGGATCCTTGTGTCTTTCTCCAAGATATAACATTGTCAATGCAAAATATCCTGCCCATGAAGGACATACCTGGGAACTCTCCGGATTTGCCCGGATACTCCGGTTTTGACAGAGCTTTACTGGGTCTCCGGGGCAGAGGCAGATTCCTCAGGATGTGGGGAGTTTCTATTGAAACTCTGCCCATATCTGCTGTTTTTCCCAGTGTTCCTCCTTCCCCAGCTTTCTGTGTGTCACCTTTAAGCCCTGCCCCCCAACTCGCATCAAGCCCTGCCCCTTTTTTGACGCGATTTGCATCATTATTGTCACCCACTGCTGCACCAGAGGACTCTGGGCAGACCTCAATTGAAAGTTCCCAGGTATGATGAAGGAAGAAATGACAGTTGCCCGCAGGACTAGAGAACCTCAAACTCTGCTCACTTCACATGGTAGTCTTATGCCTTTAAGGACTAGAGGGGTGTGCAATTCATTTATTTATGGTGATTTTTGTATCCCACTGGTCCTTAACAGGGTTAAATAGGGTCATGCTCTCTGTCTGATTTAGGTTGGTTGGATGACCACATTTTCTTTCTGCCATTCAGGGACACAACCGAGATGAGGGGCAGAGTTTGACTCCTCAGTAACAACATTAGGTTTTCTCCAGAAAAACTCAGTTCAAAATGCTAGAGGGAAAAGTGCCGATTGAGGGCTAGATTCTATTTCAGGTGCTAATTTTATCTCTGCTTTTATCTCCAGTTTTCCCCATAGACTTCAATAAGAAAATGTTTGATAAAACAGATGTTAACATTTAGCACCTGCAATAGAATCCAGCCCTGACTGAGATGACAAAATGTGAGACCTGTGCTGGGTTACAAGAAAATGCATATCAAGCCCCAAGCCTTAGCACAGCCTTACAAGAAAATTGTGTATCAGCTCATGTTTGAATGATTGAATGATTAATAATGTCCATGATTTATATGGTGCAAATCAATGCCTTGGAGACCTCTCTGAAGGTGTTAAATATCCCATTTCAGTTATTTGGAATTTTCATTGGCTCCCAGTGGTGCATTGGTTTGCCCCAGAATTACACCCTATTTCTTCCTTAGTATGGCCCAAATGCTATTCACAAGGCAATTTGATTTAGTGACAGTGAAATTACAAACCGAGTAACACTTCTTATCAACTTCCTTGACAAAGATAAATGAAGTTTAGCAGTGGTAACATAAATGGGTAATTAGTTATTGGTGAGCAAGACAGCTAATTGAGTCCAGTAGAGAATCATTGTAGTCAGGAGATCATCCATGAAGTCATGTGCTGTTTGCTGTTGGTGGCAGGAGTCAGTGAACTGATCTAGTGCTTTTCAACTCAGGTCCTCAGAAACTCATCGAAGTACAAGGAGTGTTAGGTACTAACATGATATAAAGGACTCTAAAGGACACTAAGTTAGTGAATCTCATCACTGGTCTTTGGTGCATACTAACGGGTCCGTGTTTAAGGATATCCCGGATTAAGCACAGGTGGTGCAATCACAATGACTGAGACAATTATTACCCACCTTTTACTTAGCAGGGATATCTTGAAAACCTGAACTGTTAGTGTGTCCTGAGGACTAACACTGAGACACACAGTTCTATGTTATTCTATGGAGCCCAGACCCTAAGATCTCTACAACTAGAAAAGGAGACTCAACAGAATGATATAGGAATTTTGCTGCCTTTGTCAGATTAACCTATGATCATCATATTTGTGAATAATGTACAGCTATTTTTTTATGTATTTTTTTTCCGTAACGGATTTATACTATTGGGTGCCCTGTGTGGTTTTTTTTATGTTTCTGCATTGCTTGGCCTTTTTTAGAGAGTGAGTTCCTCAAGAGCAAGCCGGTTGGTGTGTATTGTGATTTACGGTGTCTGGGACAGTGAGGTATCCCAGAAAGCCTTTTAGCTGTGTACTACTTAGGTAGACTCACAGTCACATACCTATAGGGTATTTGTGGTGGAGGATCATTTATACAATCAAGATGCTGAAGGGGCATGTCTTTTCTCTCTTCTTTATTTGTACTCCATAGGAATTGGAGAGGCTCACTTTCATTCACCATAGCGCATAACCCCCAGGTTTGTGGAACATGTGGCTATATATGTGAAAAAGTGGTGTTATTCTGGGTCAATCCTATTCCATCATGAGGAACAAATAAAAGAGTTGATTAAATGCTACAAAAGTCTGCAACACTTTTTTTGATTCCTATGGCACACGTGACGTACCCGAGAATCCCATCACTTTTGTATTGATTCATCTGGCTCCATGGTTTAATATGCTGCTGTAGTGGAAAGCTATATGAACACTGGGCAAAACCCTAACAATTAATCTCTTCATCATCTAAGTGTTTAACAACATATATATACTAAGGGTATTGGAATGCTGGATGAAGCCCACTGGTAGTCACACACTCCATAAATACCCTGTCTGCAACTTCAGACCTTGATAACAACTTCATTCAGTCCTGGATGTCATGTCCATGGAGGTGAACATGACAGTTGCTAGAAGGACCACATCAGGATATCACACTCAATGCACATGGTACCCTTAATGCTTTGCTTCACACTGCATTGCTCAACCCTTTGGTTCTTAAGGGGTAGTAGGCTCATGCACTCTAACAGCTTTGGTTTGAAAAGAACTGTCTGCAACTATCATGTCTGCATCCAAGACTGACTGAAGATAAACAAAGGCGCAAAAGAAATATTCATAGGAGCCATTTGAATTTAATGGCCATGTGATGAGAGCACTCCTCCTTGGAGTAGAAGGCACACATCACCACATGCACTAAAAATTAAGTTTGCAAAGGAGGAGCGGCAGACATTAAACATTTTCAAATGATGTGGGAATGAAGCTGCCAATGTGTTTTAAGAAGAAGCAGTGAGTAATGGAATGGAGTCTTCCAGGGGCTGAAGAGTCATGGGGTGGCATGGAAGGGGGGGAGCAACAAATGAACATAAAGTCTCCTTGTTGCATAGCTCTCTACTCTGTGCTTCTGTGATTGCATTGAGCTAGCAGAGTCAGTACAAATTCATCTGACTGCAAACTAACATACACCTGGAAGAGGAGCATAGTGTACATTAGTTTGCAATCAGAAATGTTTGGACAGACTCCCACCTCGATGCAAACATACAAGCACTGAGTGGAGAGTTGCACAGTGAGGAGGAAGCTTTATGAATTCACTCTCTGAAGAAATATTAAGAATGCCTGTATATCACGGTGTCCGTGAGTGCTGTGCTGCATGTAGGGACGTGCACAGACATTTTGGGGGGCAGGGTCTCAAATGAAAAAAAGGGCACTTCTCATGATTTTTTTTTTTTTTTTTTTTGTTAAAAGGGCACGAGGGCACTTTGGACAAAAAGGGCAGGTGCTCAAGCCCCCCTTGGTGTCTATGTGTGCACGTACCTGGCTGAAGGCGACATTGCCATTACTTCCTGGTTGACGCGCTTAGGCGTATTCGCTATTCTTATGGGCTGATGGTAATTGCCAGAATGAATCTCCGTGTACATGCTAGGCCTTATAGACCTCAGCCTGCCAGTACTACTTTGCCCTTTCGTGGTGTACCTGTATGCTAAGCTCTTGTGTTATTACGATGCTCTGATTCTGTGTATACATTCTGTGTATTCTGGCTAAGTTTTACTCCAGCTACATTTGATCCCTGACTAGTTGCCTTCCGCTCCGGTCTGACCCTTGGCTCCATCTGACTACCCGCTCCGGTCTGAACCTTGGCTCCATCTGACTACCCAATCCGGTCTGACTCTTGGCTTTGGCTTACTACCCGATCCGGTCTGACTCTTGGCTTTGGCTGACTACCCGCTCCGTGCTGACCCCGGCTCCGGCTGACTATACGCTCTTTCCCTACCCTTGGCCTACTGTGTCCGGTTGCGCTTACCGTGCTCTGTTCAAGCGGTGCTCAGTTACTGCGTCAGATCTTGTCTCTGGCATACCTGTTGCCGGTTAGAGCCATTGGGTCAGGGTCAACGCGACCTATAGGCGAGGTAGGCGCTGGCCTAGGGCGCACATGTACTGGGGGAGTGGGCATGCAGCGGAGAAGAGCTGCGCTCGCTGCCCGCACGCACCACACCGGGAACGCAACACAGTCAGATCTGTGTCGCTACTGCTCTCCCTCATCGCAGTCAACTCTTTAGTAATGCAGAGCGAAAGCTGGAGCTGATGGGTGGCAAAGTGGAGCTGATGGGGGCAAGGCGGAGCTGATAGGGGGCAAAGTGGAGCCAGTTGGGGCAAGTTGGAGCAGATGGGGGGCAAAGTGGAGCTGATGGGGGAAAGTTGGAGCTGAGGATGCAAAGTGGAGCTGGTGGGGCAAGTTGGAGCTGGTGGGGGTAAGGTGGAGCTAATAGGGGGCAAAGTGGAGCCGGTGGGGGCAAGTTGGATCTGGTGGGGGCAAGTTGGAGCTGGTGGGGGGCATCTCTTACAGGCATCTACAGACCAGGGGCAGACTGGCCCAGGGGGCAGAGAGAGGACAATCATGAAAAAATGTGGGATATAAGTAGGTGGGGAATAAAGGGGTGGGGCACAAGGGGCGGAGCCAAATGGGAGGCAAAATTAGGTTTTGCCTAGGGTGGCAAAAATCCTTGGCTTTGGCTGACTACCCAATCCAGTCTGACTACTGGCTTTGGCTGACTACCCGCTCCATGCTGACCCCGGCTCCGGCTGACTATCCGATCTTTCCCTACCCTTGGCCTACTGTGTCCGCTTGCGCTTACCGTGCTCTGTTGTTTCCTCCAGTTCAAGCGGTGCTCAGTTACTGCGTCAGACCTTGTCTCTGGCATACCTGTTGCCGGTTAGAGCCATTGGGTCAGGGCCAGCGCGACCTATAGGCAAGGTAGGCACTGACCTAGGGCGCACATGTACTGGGGGAGTGGGCAAAGTGGAGCTGATGGGGGCAAAGTGGAGCTGATGGGGGCAAGGTGGAGCTGATAGGGGGCAAAGTGGAGCCAGTGGGGGCAAGTTGGAGCAGATGGGGGGCAAAGTGGAGCTGATGGGGGAAAGTTGGAGCTGAGGGGGCAAAGTGGAACTGGTGGGGCAAGTTGGAGCTGGTGGGGGTAAGGTGGAGCTAATAGGGGGCAAAGTGGAGCCGGTGGGGGCAAGTTGGATCTGGTGGGGGGCATCTCTTACAGGCATCTCCAGACCAGGGGCAGACTGGCCCAGGGGGCAGAGAGAGGACAATCATGAAAAGAGGTGGGGTATAAGTAGGCGGGGAATAAAGGGGTGGTGCACACGGGGCGGAGCCAAATGGGAGGCAAAATTAGGTTTTGCCTAGGATGGCAAAAATCCTTGCACCAGCCCTGCATTGGGTATACCCTAGCGTTCTAGAGATCTCAGTCACCGTTGCCTGTTCTACCCTCACAGGGTGGGGTTTTCTGTCACCATTGCCTGTAGGTTTACCCTAGCAGGGACGTGCACAGACATTTTGGGGGGCAGGGGCTCAAATGAAAAAAGGGCCCTTCTCATAATTATTTTTTTTGTTAAAAGGGCATAAGGGCACTTTGGACAAAAAGGGCAGGTGCTCAAGCCCCCCTTGGTGTCTATGTGTGCACATGCCTGTACCCTAGTGTTCTAGGGAGCTTAGTCACCATTCCTGTCTCTGTTGCATTGTACTACCCTAGCGTTCTAGGGGAATATCTTTTGTTTTGCCTGGGTATTTCAGCTTCTCCTGCACTAGTAGCTACTGCTATCCTTGCTATCATTGCATATGGTATTATTATTATTATTTTTCTTTATTTATATAGCGCCAACTAATTCCGAAGCGCTGTACAATTGAGAATAGACATACAGAGGTATTAAATAGTACAATCAGATGTGGAGAACAGGAGGATCAGAGGTCCCTGCTCGTGAGAGCTTATGGTATCAGCATCTGTGCAGTCGGTGGATCCTGTGCTGTCTCCATACCTGGTCCTGTGAGGGTTGGGGAAGTGCTTAGGCACTGTCTTCACACCTGGTCCTGTGAGGGTTGGGGAAGTGCTTAGGCACTGTCTTCACACCTGGTCCTGTGAGGGTTGGGGAAGTGCTACACAAGGCCCAGAGGTACAGGATTCCCCAAAATGTCCATACACTACAACAATACCCACCCTTTTTCAAATATGGTGCAAAGTGCAGAATTTTCAACACAGCTTAAACACAAAAAAATATATTTCAGAATCTGTTTTACAGCAGAATCATATTAGTACATTCCCATCCTGCAGTTACCATATTTAGAAGCTCTGCACATTGCCAGTTGTTCAAGTGTTCCTACATTTTGAAGGTGTTCAGAATCCTTCTTGTAGTTCTGATGCTATCCACTTGAGGGCAACACAAGCTTATTATTGCAGAATCTATGCCATCACATACCAGTAATCCAGATAGAATGAATGAAACCTTAAAGGGAAATTTTCAGCACAGACTATTTGTATATGTTGCATTTATTACAGATTAAGGTTAGTGAAGTGATGTATACACACATAAAATTCAAAGCAATAACTGCTGCTATGGGAGGTCAAAACATTGCACTAGCAGGGGTAGGCAACCTTTGGCTCTCCTGCTGTTGGGAACTATAGCCCCATCGTATCCAGCCAGCCTATGGCTAGTTGGGAATGATAGGACTTGTAGACCCCAACAACTGGACAGCTAATGGTTGCCTAATCCTTCTCAAGCATAAATGATATGTGTTTGTGTGCACATGTGTGTGCTTGTTCTCATGATTGCTTGCAGTAGGTAAATTATCTTGTATCTTTTTTACCATATATTTCATGAGATCATTGTGCAATACACCATGACATGTCATTGGCAGTGTAATGCACCATGACATGTCACCGACAGCGCAGTATACCACTACATGTCACCAACAGTGCAATATGCCACTACATGTCACCAACAGTGCAATATGCCACTACATGTCACTGACAGTGCAATATACCACTACATGTCACCGACAGTGTAATACATCATTACATGTCACTAGCAGTGCAATGTACATGCCATTAGAAAAGCAATATACTATTACATGTCACTAGCAATGCAATACACCATTACATATCACCAGTGACGGTGTAGGCACGTCATGGAATTCTGAGATGGCAGCATGGATACATGCCTCTCTGACATCCCAGAATTCAGTTTGCAATAAAAAAAAAAACTTGGTGGTCCTTAACAGCCGCCCACAAGCTGGATCGGGCAGTAGTTAAGGGGTTAAATAACACTAGCAGTGTAATGTACATGTCACTGACAGTGCAATACACCATTACATATCACTAGCAGTTCAATACACCATCACATGTCATTGACAGTGCAGTACACAATTACATATCACTAGCAGTGCAATACACCATTACATGTCATTGACAGTGCAGTACACAATTACATATCACTAGCAGTGCAATATACCATTACATGTCACTAGCAGTGCAATACACCATTACATATTACTAGGATTGAAATACCATTAAATGTCACTAGCAGTGCAATACACCATTACATGTCAATAGCAGTACAATACACCATTACATATTACTAGGAGTGAAATACCATTATATGTCACTAGCAGTGCAATATACCATTACATGTCAATAGCAGTGCAATACACCATGACATATTACTAGGAGTGAAATACCATTACATGTCACTAGCAGTGCAATATACCATTACCTTACACAAGTAGTGTAATGTACATATGACTAGCAGTTCAATACTTCATTACATGTCACTAACAGTGTAATACACAGCTGCATGTAATATACATGCCACTCGCAGTGCAATACACCATTACATGTCACTGGCAATTCAATAAACCATTACATGTCATTAGCAGTGCAATACACAGTTATGTGTAACAGGCAGTGCAATACACCATTACATGTCAATAAAAATGTAATGTACGTACCATTAGCAGTGCAATACACCATTACATGTCACTAGCAGTGCAATACACCATTAAGTGTCACTAGCAGAGCAATGCACCTTTACATGTCACCAGCGGGGCATTACATTATTACATGCCACTAGTAGGGCATTACACTATAACAAACCAAGACCAATGCATTCAACATTTGCTGCCCTCCCCCAGTCATTTTGTCAGCCTTGCTCCCCTAATAACATCAATATAAAAATGCTCGGGGCATGAGTCATAAACAGGTGAATGCTAATTGACTTTTTTATGTCAACATTTTTCATCATTTACCTGCATTGTACTTGCAACTGTAAGATGGGGATTGCTGCATATATTCACACACGCTATGCCTAGTCACAACATTGGGCTTTTGTTCCATGTATATAGTGCATGCATAGGTACTGGTTTAGGGGCTTAAGCCTCTGAGCTTGTGTTTAACCCTTGAAGGTCCATGGGGGTGTGTAATGCACTACTCTGCTGATCTTCTTAACGGCAATGATGCAACTGGGTTGCTCAGCTCACTAATAATGAGTATTGTGGACCCAAGCCACAGGTATTTTTGGGAACTAGCAACTCCCTTGGCCATAAATGCAGTCCTGCTGTTCTCATTGTTTCCCTTTGTTCTGAGCACAATCATGGATTATACATAAAATGTTGTGAGCAAATCACATGGCAAAGCAGCCATTTTGAAGCACAAAGTGATTGAACATTAGAGCAAAGTGGCAACAAAGCTATATTGTGTCTCAAAATGACACTTTGTCATTTTTGCATATACCAGTGGAATATAGGGCGATCAACAGCATTTTTATCATGAAAACATATATAATGTATGTCTTTTCCTGCTGAAAACAAAACAGTAGCTCACCACTGGGAGATGCATCCCTTAAAAGTTATTACTGCTTATTTTCCCATCACAATATAAAAAACACTGTGCCCTGGGGGGAGATGCACTGAGGTATGATACAGGGGTGATAAAGTGGAGATAACTTCTCCAGTGATATCACGTTTCCAAATGCTATCTAATACTATGGAGCCAATGCACTATGATTCATCCAGCTTGAGAGATCTTAGTGCATAGCCTCCATAGATTAACATAGGAACTGGAGAAGTAATATCATAGGAGATGTTCTCTTCACTTTATCACACCTTAGTGCATAACCACCGTGGTATCAGACAGCAATTTTGTTATTGCTCTCTATAAGGGAGGTGGTGGCTGTTATGCACTGCAGTAAGAAGTATATCTCCAATTTCTATGGGATTCTTTGGAGCCTCCTTTTTCAAGTTGTACAAATGGCAAAGAATAGTAGAGGAACTGGTGAGGTTCTTTTGATGGGGAGATGTCTATCACCTTTATTTCACCTTGGTACAACTCTATACCTCCCAACATTTCAAACAAAGAGGGGCACTGTTGTTTTAGGTGGTGGTGTGGAGGGCCAGACTGGTTGGCAGAGCACTAACAGGAATTTTTAGGCTACTTCATGACCTATTAACAGCTCTTGCTATGGAGCAAACTGATACTCTTATATACATAGTATACATCTGTGATTTCCAAGCTACATGCCATTCCACAAAATACTGCACCTTTTGGTCTATGAGCCCAATTTAGCAAGCTACAGTGGTGCAATTTGGGGACAAACCAGTTGGACAATAGAAGACAAATTAAACATGCCTGATTTAAATGGGGTTATTAACCCCTTGATTGCTAAAGAGGTCTCCAATTAATTGTGAATCTATATGATGAAGACCTCTCTAGCACTGAGGGGGTTAAAAGCCCTATTTCAATCAAATGGAATTCTCATTTATCTGCTGTGGTGCTGTTGGGTTGCCCCAGAAATGCATCACTTTAGCTTGCTGAGCTAGGCCACATATCTGTTAACTAGTTTTAAAGCCCGTGTACACGGGCCAACACTTGCGGCTCTGCAGTCATGCACAGTACTGACTGCCCGAACACGCCACTGCTGATACGGAGCAGAATACAGACCGTAGTCCTTTCTATGCACCTTCCTGGGACCGCTTGGTTCCAGGAAGGTGAGCAGAGAAGATTCCGACCTGAATTCGAAGTGCCCGGCTCCGTATCAGCCGTGGTGGTGGCAATCTGTACTGCACATGACTGCAGCGCGTGCAGCCATTTCTACTGCGCATGATGGCGTTTGACAAACATACCTAGTGAATTATAATATAGGATAAAAAAGACAACAGATTCATATTGTTGAAATGCATTCATGAACAATAGTTTGTCAAAGGCTTGTACAAAGACAGTTTGTGATCAGCAAAGTCTACCATATTTGTACTTTGGTAATAGTGGGATAACTAGTCATTGGAAACCCTCTTGTAAACCTTTTTGGGTACCCTAACACAATAATATTGCCCCAGGGACATAACTAAAAGTTATTATGTCCAGGGGCTCCCTAAGACATGGGTCCCTGTAACAACTGCACCCTCGGCACCCCCATCCTGTAGTTACTTCCCTGTTTGACAGGTAACCTGTATGTATATTGATTTGTGGAAATGGCAGCGGCATTGAAAAGGATGTTAAATGAATTTCTTCCACATATATATAACAAAATACAAATTAATAATAATATAAATACATGTGCAAAGGGTTACATTTACTTCAGTAAAAGACAGGAGTATCAATATGGTGTAGAGATGGCATTTTTTCTTTTCCTCTCCTTAAGCTAAAATTCATAGAATTTGATAACAGCTCCACTTCTTTGTGACAATTTGAGCTGTAATTACTTTTGAATAAAGCACCTCCACCTCTCTATAGGGTGACTATATGTCCTGGATTACCAACTACAGTCATGCCTAAATGTGTGTCCCTCTTCCAGGGCAGCCCCTTTTTGAGACAATGCAATGTCATAGAATGAAGTATTCAAAGCCCAGGGTTCTAAGCACTAGAAGGATTACTTGATGTTGACTGCTGTGATAGAAAGTGACACCTGTGTGAGGCTACAAGAAAATGGCCACTGAATGGAGTTCTAGACACTACTGGGAGAACTAAACTTTACTTCCTAATGCCAAACAGGAGCTACAGTGCCATTCTTTTGTACTGTAAGGGTTGATGTCCATTTTCTTGTAGCTAAGCACACAAGTCATTTTCTGACAGAGCATTCAATGGATCATTCTCTCTTGTGGTGCTCCAGACAAAAGCACATGATGGGCAGTGACATCTCTTGATGCCAAGTGAAAACAACAAAGTAGTGGAGAAGCACTTACAGCACCAGGAAAGTTCTGTCCTGCTCTAGTGTGTAGAAGAAGTCAGAGATGCTCAGCTTGGCTCATGAGCTTGCAAGAATTGTCTGGCATTTTGTGGCTGGACTGTCATTTGGGCAGTACCAACATGATATGCTTCAGAATTTTTCTTCTTTGTGTATGGCACTTGTGAGCTAAAAAAGATTGCACACGTGGTGAAGGACACCAGTCCTAATGAGCTTCTTGCATATCCTTGCAGGCTCATGAGCCTAGTTGAGCATCTCTGACCTTTCTTTTTGTACATGCAAATTGATTTTGGGATTGTCCACCTAAGAGTAATGGGGAAATCCAGACACACCACTTGCTCACAAGTGCCTAGAGGGATCAGATGCACCTCACCAAACAGACCCATTAAAGCTAAAACATATGTCTGGAGTTAGCTCCTTCCCTTGTTCAAAGAATAATTGTCTGGCATTTTGTGGCTGGACTGTCATTTGGCCAGGACCAGTATGATATGCATCAGAATATTTATTCTCTGTGTATGGCATGTGTGAGCTAAAAGAGGTTGCACCCTGGATGCAGAACACCAGTCCTAGGAAGCTTCTTGCATAGTATTGCACGCTCACAAGCCTAGTTGGGCATCTCTGACCATTTCTTTTGTATCTGCTCTAGTGTGCACAACTACAGGGGTTAGGTACTCTGTTTTTTTATTTCAGAAGTGTCCCAGAATGTCAGAAAGGAAATGTGGTCTCCCTACCTCTACAGTATTCAAGGGATTGAAAATACCCATTTAAAGCAATAGATTATTGTATCTCTTTCCCTATGGATCCATTAAACCTAAATTACTGCAGAGGAGACAAATCAAGGTGAGATCAATGTGAAATAAACTACTTGAGGTAATAAATTCTCAAGTCACAATGTTATTCTGCAGAGCCTAATCACCAGGAAAATTGCTAGGTTGCCAAAAGACACGGCGCTAACCCCCCGCCCAAAAAAAAAAAAAACCTGAATAACAACAGGGCTTAGGCCTACCAAATACATTGCACACCCCTCTGGTCCTTAAAGTATTAATATGTATAATACTTTATACATAAAGTATAAACCTTTAAGAACCAGTGAAGATCCTAGCACATCATGGAATTCAGGGGTTCCGCACTGCTGCATGCCTCTCGGGGACCCCTGAATCCATTGTGCAAATAAAAAAAAAATGACCTGTGGTCCTTAATTGCCGGCCACTCGCTGTGCAGCTGGTCGTTAAGGGGTTAAGCACAGGTGAGTCATTCAGAATGAATGTTGGTGGTCCTTGAGGACTGAACTTGGACAACCATGCCTTAGATGATAGAAGGGAGAGGGGTGATGTGATTAATAATGTTCAGTAGAGATTCATTTTTAACCCATTAAAGACCAAAGGGGAGTGCAACAGATTTCTTTGCATTCCTTTGCACAGCTCTCTGGTCCTTAAAGAGCTCAGAATAAAGGGAATATTATAAAAAAAAATAGGATATACTCTAGAATTGTAGGGTAGAAAAATGAGAGGACTGTAAAAAAAAAAAAAAAAAAAACTACTGAAATGAAGATAGCCTTTCTGTGGCTGTGGCTAAAACTGTGAACAGATTTAACCCTTTGAGTGCCAGAGGGGTACGCAATGCATTGCTTTGCAGTGCGTTGCGTACCCCTCTGGCACTCAAAGGGTAAAGAACTTAGGATAGATATATGGATATTCTAAGTAAAATAGGAGTGAGCTTTTTAACTAGATAAGGAATTGGGAAGACTAAATGGGCCAACTGGTTCTTATTTGCTTTCAAGTCTATGTTTCTATAGGAATACATTGTTCTGCCTTGATCAAAACTCCTTTTGTTGTGCACTTGAATTACACAAAATACCAGACATATTGTTTGGAACTAAACCATTTGCTGTATTTTCCAAACAACACGTGTTTTTGTTAATTGCACAAATCAAGAAACACATTAATGGCTCCATTGACTAAAACAGATGTAGAGCATTGAATTGCATCTGTTTAGTATAATCTCTAACAGGTTCAGAGTAACACTAGCACTTACACAGCATTTTATATGTCTCAGATGAGAAACATACTTTGTATAGTCTTTGATATGAATTCTGCCTTTAAATTACCTGAATAATCCCATAAGCGTATAACGTGAAACATAATACAAATGCACATGAATACCTTGAGTGCTTAAGCAATTTCAAAATGCTTTGGAGCCTTCGCTAGCATTCAAGGGTTAAATTATTATACAGAGGTCTAAAATGAATAATAAAAATGCTTTGACACCATCTCTACAAAATGTATCCACTTCACTGTTGTCTGGTGGGTGCAGTGCTTTATTGGTCCCAGCAGGGAGCACCCTTACAAAGCACATAAACTGATAGCTGTGGAATTTAACCTCTTAATCCTTTGAGTACCTGTGGGATGACAGTAGCATGATGTATTACTATATAGAAAATATGACATTCGGCCACCAAATGCTTACTTTTGAGCTTTTAGTACACTGGTGCAGAATAAAACAGGACTTACTTGGATTTATAAGCAAACTTATAGTTTAGTTAGTTAGTTGTGTTAGTTGTGAATTTATTTATTTTATATTTAGAAAGTGTTTTACCAGGAAGAATACAATGAGATTTGTCTCTTGTTCAAGTATATCTTGGAGAGCATTTAGAATATAAATTTACACATTTACATTTATGTAAAGAAACAGTTTTAGGGACAGGGAGAACATTTTATTTTTTTTCACATTGTCTTCTTTTTTTGTAGTGTGGAATAGTCAGTGAGTTGCTGGTAGTTGAGCAGAGGTTATCGGAATATTGGAGAGCTGGAGTGAGCATTCTGATCAGGTGGTGTGGAATAGTCAGCGGTTTGGGGGGTTATAGGTAGTATAGAGAAGCTGGACTAAGCATTCTTCTCATAGCTTTCCAGAGAAGTGGTTATGAATTGAGCATGAAAGGTGAAGGGGTACATCTCAATTTGAGCGTTAGCCAAATTAGTTCTTAAAACATATCACAATGACGGGTACATTGGAGAACAAAGTGTCATAATAAATTATACAAGGTGTTGAGTTTACAAAAATGTATTAGTGGCAGAGAAGTACATACTACATACCCATATTTTCAGTACAGGATTAACATATGTAAAAGGGATCCAAACATCTCAGAACATACCAGACATCAGTAATCATTTATACACAATATGAACAGAGGAAAACTAGAAGCCACGGGGCCCTGGTGCAAGAATTGCCATGGGCCCCCCCGACCACACTGGCCCCCCTCAACTACATTGGCCACCTCCATATTGCCCCTTTCACAATGCCCCCTTCTCCACATTGCCCCTTCCACAATGCCCCTCATTCTCCACAGTGCCCCTTCATCTCCACAGTGCCCCTCATTCTCCATATTGCCCCTTCCACAATACCTCCAACACAATGCCCCTCTTTCTCCACAATGCCCCCATCACAATGCCCCTCATTCTCCACAATGTCCCTTCCACATTGCCCCTTCCACAATGCCCCCATCACAATGCCCCTCATTCTCCACAATGCCCCTCATTCTCCACAATGCCCCTCTTTCTCCACATTGCCCCTTAATCTCCATAATGCTCCTTCCACAATGCCCCTCATTGTCCATAATGCCTCTTCCACAGTCCCCCTCATTCTCCACATTGATCCTTCCACAATGCCCCTACTGACCGCTCCCCTCCTCCTACCTCGAGTCCCTGGTGGTCTAGCGGTGTGCGATGACAGATCTGTGCCTCACTCGGCACAGACCTCTGTCTGCATCGCAAGCTCCTGCGCGGTTCTTAGCAATGCAGAGCGCAGGGAGATGATGTCATCTCCCAGCGCTCTGCATTACTAGAGCGCCGGCTGCCGGGAGATCAGCTGTGCTGCAGGCGCGTAGCGAGGGTGTCGCAGGGGGCGGCCGGGCCCCTGAGAGTGGCGGGCCCAGTCGCAGGTGCGACCCCTATTGTTACTCCACTGAATATGAATATAAATGGAATTGGTTTGTGAAACAGACAAAAGACGGCCCTGGGTGGATATGCACTAAAATGTGATAAAGAGGCAATAATTTTTCCAGGATTATAAACTCTCCAATTCCCAGGTTATTCTATAGAACCCATCCCTATGCAATAAGATACATCCAGTTTCATGGATTAACATCTCTATCACTCCTTGGTACCCCTGTTGTGGAATGGAGCAAATATAGAAATGTACTAATGAATATGAATGTAAGAATCGAAATGCTGACATTTAAAAAAAAAAAATAGCCGAGATGCACTAAAGGTCGAAGAGAGCTCACAAATCAGACCTTGCGGGGGGCATCAGGACCCCTCGTGATGTCCCCCTGACATTTACCACTTATCCAATAGGATAGGTGATGAATGTGGTGACCAGGAAGGTGATCAGCGCCTTCCTCTACTTCCTACACCACTCACATCATGTGGGTCTTGAGGATCCTCTTACTCATGATAATGGGAGCGATCGCGTGTATTGTAAAAAACGTACCAGTATGTGGAAGAATTGTGGAGCATCATGTTGAATGTGGAAGCATTCTGGGCTAGCATGTCAAATAGGGAAGCATAGTGGGGCAGCATATCAATCATATTCATTGTGGGAGGCAGCATGTCGGACACATTGTGGGGGGCAGCATGTTGAACAAAATTATTGTGAAGGCATTTCAAACATGATTATTGTGAGGGCAGCATTCGTACATAATCATTTTGGGGGAGAATGGGGAACATTCTTAGCCCCATATACACTGACTGACAGCCCCAGCCTTGTTCCTTTGCCCTGGCAGTGTTATTGATTATTTGGGGCTACCAGTAGGGAAGGGAACAACGCTGGGGGGTCAGACAGTATAAATGGGGATCTGTGGCTACCAGTGGGCAAGAAAACAAGGCTGAGGACAGTTGGTAGTCACAAAACTCCATGGACCCTGCTGAGCCTCAGACTTGTTCCCTTGAGAATGTTCACAACATATATGACTAAGAAAAATGATACAGAGCTGAGGTGATGATTGTGTACTGGTTGTTGTACTTTTCTAACCCTTTGAGTGCCACAGGGCTGTGCAATGCACAATCCTATGGCACTCAAAAGGGTAAATATGGATGTATTCTCTTACCTCCTGAGTGTCCCTTTTTTAGGAGGGACAGTTCCTCTGAGAAGCAAATCCCTATATCCCTCTTTCCTACCATGGTGTCCCCCTTTTTATCGGATCAGAATGTGTACGTGTGATCAATAGACCATGACTGGCATGTTACCTGGCGTGGAGTTAAACATCTGACAGTGGTGGGATGCATTCAAAAGTATGCACTAAAGCAACTATACCCTTTAGTACACAGCTGTAAAGTTGTTGAAGATTACAATTCTGTTGGCTAGTCGATGATGATGGGAGTCATAGTCCACAAAAGCTGTATGACTTCAGATTGCCTAGCTATTCTCTATTACAGCGGAGCTCAAACTTGTACTCGGGCCAACATCCCCCCGCACGCACACTCACACGCACACACAAGGTGGTGATCCTGAAAGTATGTACTGATAAGAGATCCTGAGGACAGATATGGGGCCCCCTGCACTAGTAAATGATACTAAGTGCAGCTGCATGTCACCTAAACCTAGGTCCAATAGAAGAAAATGTGCTGCACCAGTAGATTTATTTTATTTTATTTTATTTATTTATTTATTTATTTATTTATTTATTTTTGCATGAGTCCTAAAACCTGATATACACATTGTCATTCTGTGATGCAAGTGCCCTAAAATTCCTGATTATGAATGGCAACTTTAAAACCAGATTTTACATATCTCATACAAAAGGATCTACAGGCACTGGCAACATATAAAGTACTAGCATATCATGTTAGCCATTGTAGATGCAAACTACTTTACATTAATGGTTGCCAATGTTAAAAAGTCTTATTAACTCACACTAAATGCCAGGCCCTACCTATTAAGTAAGTGACAATTTCTTTCTAAGACTTTGCTCTGCAAATATTAAATATGACTTAAAATAAAAAATAAATTACCCACACACATATATGTATGGATAGACATATTTATAAAAATGTCTTTATTTTCAAACCCTTCTAATGCTTTAGATCTATTATCATTTTTTTTTTATGTGCACCCAGGCATATAATATTATATTTACAGGGAGAGCTACCTTCTGCTACCTTATATACATATATAAATCGAAGTCACTCTGGTTTGCTATCAGGGGTCGAGGCTGACCTCAATTGATCTTCCAACCGAATGTACTCCTGTGAAAATCTCTGCAAGGACTTCAACCTCTATCATATTACACACACCCTTCTTCTCATTCTGTCTCTGTTCGACTCTCCCCTTTGTCTCATTATGTCTCTGTTTGCCTGCTCATCTCACACTTCCCTTCACCTCACTGCCTCTCCTCCCCGTCGCTGGACACTTGGGCCTTTGCTCATTAAACAGACGCCTCTCCTCCCCTTCGCACCAATGTTTGCCATTCCTCCTGCCTGCACTTCTTACTCTCACAATATGTATACACAAAGAGCAATGCATTGTGTACCCGTCTGGACCTCAAAGGGTTAAAGTTTTGGTTCACAACCAGAGTGCCAGGGCATGGGTGCCAGATCTAGTCCCATATTTTGTCCATGAAGATTTTGACAAAATATGTAAATTGAGTTTTTAATGTATATTTATGGTCATTATTATACACATTGATGCTCTATGTGGTCATTCTGACTGTGTGACCTAAGAATAGCTACACATGTAAGTTTTATTCCCTACATTAAGCCTTTAATCAATTACTTATAATATCTGAGGGGTGCCCTGAAAATTCCTGATTGCATGTTAGGGGCTCCTTGAATGAAAAAAGATTGAGAACCCCTGGTTTAAAGGGATAGTAATACTTAATACTTAAGAAATATGTATTGTAGACTTCATCCTACAGAGCTAAAACATTGGTATTGCCGCTGATGAGAGATGTTTTAGTCATAGGTTATTACTCAGACTTCCATTTTTTGGTGCAAGTATCTCCATGACCCGACATTTTACAGTGGCATTTGTTGCTACACCAGTAAATGGACAGCTTTTCTCAGCCAACTATAAATCTCCATGCATCCTGCAGCAACAGCATCACTGTAATATTTCAGGCCATGAAAGTATTACACCCAAAACTTGAGCTGCAGTAACTGTTGAATAAAACAGTCACTCAATGGAAGTGCTCTTGTTTATGCAATATATATTTTTTCATTTTTTTTGAGTGCAAAGCAATGCATTGAACATCCATCTGGCACTCAAAAGGTTAAGTGTTGTTATCCCCTTAAAGATAATACTCCTGGATGTTAACAATCCTCAGACGTATAAATATCTAAAAAAGAAAGATAAAGCGCAAGTAGGTTTTTGGATGAATAAAGCAAGGGGTTTATTTTAACATAAGTCATTGGATCGATATTTCAGCTCTGAACACTGAACAATGGAAAAGAGCCTGAGGAGAGTCAGAATGTTGACCCACTGACGTGTGACTATTCACCTGACCTGTCTGTATATATAAAACCTCAAATGCTGTGTTAGTGGTGTCATGTGACAGCCTCCATTTTACCTCCACTACATGTTGTTAAATGCATATTAAGTGCCGTTATTTTAGTTTCTTATATGTACCAGTCCATTATAAATGAAAGGCAGATGAAAGTCAAGGATGGATTTTATTAGTAAAGTGGGGATCGACCTTGACTAGTAGCATATGAACCTTTACAAATCTTTGCAAGTTCAGAACACTTGGAATGCAGTAAGGTGTAAGCTTGTACTCTGCTAACGTCTCTTTCATGTGGACATTAAAATGTCAAAATTAAAATATATTTTGTCTCTGAAGTTGACATTAGAGACACCTTCAAAGTCTTTGGATTCAGTTCTCTCCTCTACATCCTCAATCACACCCCCAGGAAAGGCTGTTGCATGTGCCAGCACTATGCTCTGGGATTCATACTGGAGTGGATGTACTACAGACTATATTCTATAGAATGTGTAAAATGTTTCCTCTCTGTGGGAAGAGAAAATCAGTTCTCACTTAATGACCTCTGCTCCATGGGCAGAGGGTACATTTTATATTTGGAGAGGCTAATAATAAGTCTCTTTCCAAGGACGTATTTGAATTTTTAATTGAATAATATGGTATCAATAAGAGAAACTCTTTGGAAAAGATGCCTATTTTGAGTAGTTGCAGCAACAAAGGCTTTTTTTTCTCTATTGTGGTAAGATAGAAATCCTCTTGTTAACTTTGAATTATTTTTATATTTTATTTTATATTATTTTTATATTTGACCTATTTTTGTAATAGCAAAGAGCTTATTATTGATTTGGAGCTACACCCATTATACCACAGAGCATACAGTTAATATAGCTACACTATTTATATCACATAGCTTACAACTTGTATAGCTACACTAGTGATACCACAAAGCTTAAAGCGGAACTACCACCTGACACAATCTTTAGCTTCACTAAGTCCCTCATTATGACGTCCGCGCACCTGTGCTGTCAGTCCCAGCCAGAGCCAAATGGCGCCTAGCAACGCCTCCTAGACCTGTCTGGGACTGACAGTGCAGACGCGCGGACGTCACAATGGCAAGATATCCGCGCTCCGTCCTGCCTGTCACCCATGGAAGAGAGCAGAAATCTATTAAATAAGGTAATTATTCTGGCGACTAGCACTACTAAGCAGCTAGTCACCAGATGGGGACTTAGTGAAGCTAAAGATTATGTCGGGTGGTAGTTCCCCTTTAAAACTGATATATAGCTTCACTACACTAATGATGCCATAAAGCTTACAGCTGATCTGTAGCTGAACTAGTGATACCACTTAGAATTGATCTATAGCTGCACTAGTGATACTACAAAGCTTACAGCTGATCTACTGCTGCACTAGTGATACCACAAAGCTTACAGCTGATCTATAGTTGCATTAGTAATGCAACAAATCTTTCAAGAATAATTGATACATTATTGATACTTGTGATACCACAGAACTTACAGTTGAAATGGAGCTAAACTAATTATACAAAACTAGTTGAACAGCCCGTTACACGGGCCACAGTGCCTCTGGCAGCCGGTCGCGGGGCAGTCACACGCAGTGGAGACTGCCCGCGCCTCGGCTGATACAGAGCTGTATCAGCCGTGGCGCGGGCAGTCTCTACTGCGCATGACTGCCACACGCGCAGCAGTGTCTACTGCGCATTTCAGGCGTTACACACAACTTAGCGAATTATTATATAGGATAGATTACAAATGATATACAGCTATACTAGGGAAACCACTGAGCTTACAACTGAAATAGGCCTAGAAGTGCTAGACCTTATGTTTAACCCATTCAAGACCAGGCAGTTGCAAGCACCAACATGTTACATGGTATACATTTATCAAGGACACCATACCGGATGATGGAAATAGATGATTCTTCATTTATCCTCAGTTGGCTAGCATGTTGTTCTCCCGCTGCCTGCCTCAATGAGGTGATATTGGCATACCTGGGAACGTTTACTTTTGGACCCCCCCGGAGAGGGGTCCTTTGGTGCTGCTGGGGGGGGGAGAAAATGATTTTGTGGCAAAAAAGGGTGGAGCTTAACAACAAGTGGGTGGGGTTTAAAGGTATAGTAATACTTTATTTTAACCATCTTTAATATTGTACATATAAAAAAAAAGTAAATAATTGTCCTGTTGCTCTAACTTTTATAGTTTTAGTGTAATATGCTTCTAAAGTTCCACCCTCCCACCCCTTTTACATACATGAGCGCTCTAGCTGACAGACTTAGATTCTGGTCCTGGGACCTGACGGCTCACTCGCAGAGCTGAAATAGCATTGTATACAAAGAAATTCTTCATGAGAGCGGTCTACAATGCGTGCCTGGTTTGCGGCAGGCACACTTTGTAGACCGTTCTCATGAAGAATTTATTTGTATGACATGCTATTTCAGCTCTGCAGAGGAGCCATCCGGTCCCGGGACCAGAATCTGTCTGTCATCTAGAGCGCTGACGTGGGTAAAAGGGGTGGGAGGGGGAACTTTAGAAGCATATTACACTAAAACTGTAAAAGTTATAGCAACAGGACGTAGATCATTTACTTTATTTTTTTTTATATGTACAATATTAAAGACTAGTGTAAAAGCCAGTGTACATGGGCCAAGGTCCAGGTAATATTAACCCTTTGAGTGCCAGAGAGGTATGCAACACATTGCTTTGCAATGCGTTGCATAACCTTTGGCACTCAAAGGGTTAAGGGGCCGCTACCTCACTGCTCCACATGATGCAGTCTTCTGTCGCCTCACTTAGGCGATGCAATCAGTAGAGACTGCCCGAAAGTGGGCAGTCTCTACTGCGCATGACTGCATCGTGACAAACATCCTAGCAAATCATTATATAGGATGGTTAAAATAAAGTATTACTATCCCTTTAATATACATGAACAAAACAGGAGGAATGAGCTGGGAAAGGAGGAGAAGTAGGCAGGGAGTGGGAGGAACAGGCTGGGAAGACACAAAAGTGGGCAGAGTTTGATTAAAAACTACCCACATCTGGAGAATCAGCCTCTGCCACAGAGATCTGGTAATTAGTAGCAAAAAATGGAGTCTCCTGGGCAATTCCAGAGAGTTTCCAGCTATGGTCATTCGATGGAGCCTAATGTGCTATACACCTACCCAAACCAAGGGATCTCACACACACTGCAATTCAGCCAAATGCACAGGTGCTAGGAATGTAGGGGGTTATCACATATTACAAAAACAGATATTTTAAACTATTTAGAATGTATTTTTGCCTGTGTCCTCCAAACCACTTGATGGATATAAACTCAATTATTTAAATAAGGAATACCTTGAATGCAAAGAGGTCTGCAACACATTGCTTCACATTGCACTGGAGATGTCAAGGGGTTAAAAGCCCCATTTAAATCAACTGGGAATTTTGTGTTTTTATGCATTTCCTGTGGTGCACTTTGTCTGCACTAGAACAGTACGTTTCTTAGTACAGGAGCAAGTGCTTGGGATGTTTTTGATTTTACACAGGTGCTGCTATAATAACCTCAGTCATTCTGTTCCAAATCAGGGTTATCCCAAAAACCTGCAACATCTATGCCTTTTAGGAAGGGAGTGTGAGGTCAGTGTGAGCAGATGGATAAAATTAGGGGAATTTTATTCAGAATGCCAAGCAGAGGTTTATTAAAGGGACAATAAATAGTTACAATTATGTCTTCATATGTTGTAAATTGTTATTGCTACTTTAGAAATTTAAAAATAAGAGGCTAGTACAGAAGAAAAATCTCCCATATTTCATGAATTTAAGAAAACTCTGAATATATTTATTTCCAGCTACAACATAATGAAAGTGTCAATTTTGTGTTCACTTATGTCAGTGTTTCTCAACGTTAGTCCTTAGTAAACACCAACAGAGTAGGTTTTAATTATATCCCTGCTAGATAACAGGTAATCAGTGGCTCAGTCATTGTGATTGCTCTACTTGCACTTAATCAGGGATCTCCTTAAAACCTGACCTGTTGGTGTGTCCTGTGGACTGAAGGAGAGAATTAATTACCTAAGTCATAAAGCAATCATTATTAGACTTTAAGTACTAGGAAGCATCTAACCAGTTGAGGACCAGAGGGGTTCATATTACATTGCAGATGCAAGCAAGAAAAATGTTTCTCAATATTATATATACACACACTTGTCAAGCTTATTAATTATGCTTCATATACCATCTCTATAAAAACATTATATAATTAGAACCACATGAAAGAAAGGAAAAAAGTGGATGGAACTCCTTAATCCACCTTGACCTGACCATGATTCAGTTTCACGTCTCTGGATGATGATTTGTTTCTGCACCCCCACATCACTGGGATGAAACATAGGGCAAGATTCACTAAATGGTGATAAAGTGGACATAAAGTAGAGATGACTTCTTCAGTTCCTATGTTATTCTATACAGCCTATGCACTAAGATCTCCAAAGCTGAAGAACTCTTAGTGCATAGGCTCCATAGAATAACACAGGAATTTGAGAAGTGATAACCTGGAGAAGTCATCTCCCCCATAGTGTCTGTATTGCCAAAAAGTGATCCCAGTTTGGGTAGTGAACAGAACAGTTTGACATTTTTGTACGTGTAAGAAGTGTTTGATGGGGAGTTATAATATTTGAAAGACAGGACAGCAGGTACTTTTAATTCAGTGACACAGGCAGTTGTATTAGGTCAATGTTTTGGTCCCAACTGAATTCTATCAGATGACTTAATAATGGTCCAGATGGGACCAAAGTATTTACCTGATGCATTTACTTTCCCATTTCACTGAAATATTGGGGTAGATTCACTAAGCAGTGATGAAGTGGAGATGATTTCTCTGGTGTATTACTTCTCAGTTCCCATTTATTCTATAGAGCCTATGCACTAAGATCTCTGAAGTTGAAGAAATCTTAGTGAATAGAGACATCATCTCCACTTTATTACTCTTTATCATCTGTTTATTCCCACTTAGTGAATCTCCCCAAAAGTCCCATGGGTGCTGCCCCTTCTTTCAAGTATTGTATACGTTACATTGGGAATATTAATAAAATAAATATATAAGCAAAGGGTTAGATTTATTTTGTTAATATGGGGTAGTAAGTCAGGGTTTGGTGAAAACCAAAGTGAGAACATAATTGCCAAAAAAGCTTAGGAAGCACTGCTTGGGCAGTATCACCATCCAGAAGGCCTCAGTCCAGGTGTGATATTAAATTACTTTCTCCTCATTCATCTGTTGTGGCACCATAATTCTTAGAAAATCATACATACAATTAGAATTCTCATACTACTAGCACTTGTTACATGAATGGACAAACTTCTCCACTCTAGTCCTTCAGCCTTTTAAGTCTATGCTTGTCAGATTACTAGGTCTGTCTCGCCCCTGATTCTAATTCTCTAATATCCTTTCTTGTATCATCTATCAGCTAATAGATTCCTTATCAACTCTTTATCTCTTCATCTCTCACTCATCCCTACCTGCTGGACTACACACCAGCTTACAGTACTGAAGTCCAGAGTCTTTGAAACTCCAGAGTCTGAAATTCTCCCTTTTCGATGAAGCACAGAAAGAAAAAGGAACAACTCATGAGTGACCTTACTGCATTATGAAGATGGGGGAAAAGAGATTAAAATTCCCCTAATTCCTCCTCTGCCGGAAATATTGAATGCCTGTATTGTGGTCATACTGAAGGAAGGCAAAGATCCGACTGTTTGTGCCAGCTACTGTCCGATCTGTCTTATTAACACTGATATTAAACTATTTTCCAAGTTTCTTGCCTCTTGACTTACTGGGCTCCTGCCTCGTCTGATCCACCCGGATCAGGTTGGCTTTGTTTTGGGTGCAGAGAGTCCTAAATTTGGTACAATTAGCTCGCGACATATCTATCCCGACTATGCTTTTATCTTTGGATGCTGAGAAGGCCTTCGGCCGGGTGGATTGGGGCTATATGTGGGCGGTCCTAGGTTCCTTTGGCTTTGAGGGCTCGATTCTAAGGGGAATTCAATCTCTTTATACAGCCCCTTCAGTGGTGGTTTCAGTTGCTGGACACTCTTCACAGAGTATTCCCATCCGTGGCGGGACTAGGCAGGGATGCCCTTTGTCTCCTCTCTTATTTGCACTCTGCATTGAACCACTAGCTGTGACCATCAGGAATTCGAGATAAACTTAGCTTATTCACGGACGATATCTTACTTACATTAACATCGCCTATGACCTCACTGCCCAATCTATACACATCACTATCCACATTTTCCTCTTTCTCCAGTTTCAAAATTAACCACTCAGAATGCGAGGCCTTGGATGTCTCCCTCCCTGTCCCGTTGCGGAAATTGTTGGCTCTCAATTTTGATTTCAAATGGAGTTCCTCCTCAATCTCATCGTTGGGTATTCAGATTACGCCATCTCTTTCGGCACTCTACGCTGCTAATTATATACCTTTATTCAAGTCTCTGCACGGATCGATAAAAACTTGGGCCAGTTACAGGATCTCTTGGTTTGGTTGGATTTACGCAGTCAAGATGACACTACTGCCCAAGCTTTTATACCTTTTTCGCTCGCTAGCCATCCCTCTTCGGATGTCTGATGTTCGCCTTCATCAGTAACATATCTTTCGGTTTATTTAGGCTTCTCGGAAATCTAGGCTTGGCAGGTCCTTGCTCTATAAACTTAAGTTACAAGGAGGACTTTTGGTTCCCCATATCTGGATCTACTACAAGGCAGCTCAATTAGCTAAGGTGGTCCAATTACATCAGTCTTGTAATATCCCCCGTTGGGTACATTTGGAAGTCGCTTTATGGTCCTCCCCCCCAGCGGCTGACGTTCTCTGGCTTCCGACATTCAGTACTGGGACATTTGACAATAGCCAGACTTTGTCTCATACATTATCTCTCTTTGGAGACGATATCGGTTGACTGTTCGGCTCCTTTCCTCTCCATCTAGAATGTGCCCCCTGTTTCGGAATTGAAAATTTCCTCTGGGGCTTTCCACCACAACATTTCGTTGGTGGATTATGGCTGGGATTACCTGAGTCTCTGATCTCTACTCTGATCTCTACTGTCGTGGGACCAGTTTCGGGCAAAATATAACGCTCCGCCTGGGGAATTTTTCAGGTTTTTACAAATTCAACATTTTACTCGTACGCATTTCAAATCTGGCCCCCCTATTTCCAGGACCATGTTTGAACATCTTTGCTCTATTACATCCCCTTCTAAGGGAATCATCACCAAGCTTTACTCCCACTTTATCGAAGTCTCTTTTCCTCACCCCTCTCCTTACGTGCTCTTTGGGAAGCTGACCTTGGCGAGTTTCTTGATGAAGGGGAGTGAAATGACATAATGGATAATCTTCTAGTTTGACTCCATGCAAATTGATTAAGGAAAATGCGTACAAAGTGATTTCTCAATGGTATTACTGCCCGGCTAGATTGCATGGCCTCTACCCATCCATCTCCCAACTATGCTATAGAGGTTGTGGCCAGTCTGACACTTATCTTCATATGTGGTGGTCATGCCCCTCAGTATATGCTTTATAGTCTCACATTTTTGTGCTTCTGGGGTCGGCGTTAGGGGTGGTGCTCCAGTTGGACCCCTGGACAGCACTGCTGAGCTGTGAATCTAGGTTCCCTCCATTGCCCCATTTAGCGAATAAATTGGTATTCAAATTATGCTCTGTTACACAATGTCACATTGCCTACCATTGGAAATTGTTACCTCCCTGTGACGCTCCATTTGAGAATAGGCTTTGGCGATTGATCTGAATGGAGAAACGAACTGCTTATTTGCATAATTCGTCTTCCTCTTTTCTCCATTTGTGGTCCCCGTGGCTTGAGTCCATCCCCCCCCCCGTTCAATAGGGACCTACTCCTTATTTGAGGAGTGGGGCCCTTAGAGTGTGGGCCGTCCTGCCCTGTCCTCCCTTCCTCTTTTTTCCCCCTTTCCTTTTCCCTTCTTGACCTCCTCCCCTTCCTTTCCCTCCCTTTTTTTTTTTTTTTTGTGTCCTACATTGCTTGTATCCTCTCCCCTTGATTTTATGTTCTGTACTCCCTACCTCTTTTTTTGAAAACTCAATAAAAAAGGAATAAAAATAAAAATAAAAAATTCCCCCTCATTCCACTGATAAATGGGGCTGTTGACCCCTTGAATTTGAGAGGCTGCACCGTCCTGGAGGCTGCATTGTGAACAACAGTGGAGAAAAGGGGTCTTGCAGTTCAGTATTGTTGACTTGTTAGAAGCTGTCCACACAGACCACCTTCTTAGAGCTTTTAAGGTTTGATGGAGGTTTTGCGTACAACCTGCAAAGTTTGTGGCTGAGAGCCACATACATCCAGGTTGCCATTTTGGTAACGTACATTGGAAGCCTGGGCTTTTAACCAAATCTGCTAGCATAGCAGCAAAAGTAGTAAAAAATAATAATTAACTATTAGAGAAGGATCTACTTTTCTTTATAATTAAAGCACTGGGAGCTTATTTCTAATACTCTTATGTGACCTGATAAACATAATAAATGCAGTTTTTTTTTTTTTTTTAATATTTTCACAAATTCTCTGGGGGCCTCTAAGTTCAGCTGGTTTCCGCTTCCATTTCCCATTTTTCATTTTAATCTACCATTGAGGATCAAAATCCAAAATCACTGAAGGAAATTTGATGGGCAGCATGAACTGAGAGGGACCTGAGCAGCTGACACCAGAGTAAGAGAAATTATTAGCAAAGACAACCCTGTCACCATAGCAACAAAGTTTGATGCACTTTAATTATTCTATGAATAAATTATATCAGGACAAAAATAACAGATCTGATATACCCCCATTTTTACATGCTACTGTATTCAATTTTGTCCTAGGAGGCAGTGCCCCTTTAAAGACTATATATCATTCAACTTCTCTTGCAAAGTAATTGCACTTAAGGCTTTTGTGCCAAGGCAGAAGGCACTTACAGCCCATAGCACTAACTCCTTCTGTGTCCAACCTACCTTCCTCTAGACTAAGTTCTCACGAGCAGGCCCCTCTGATCCTTTTGTTTTATATATTCTACTAGTTTTACAGCCTGGTTACACGGGCCAACACTGGCGGAGATGCAGTCAGGCGTGGTAGAGACTGCCGGAACGTGCTGCGGCTGATACGGAGTGGGGAGCTCCAAATTCAGACCGTGGTCCACTCTGTGCACCTTCTTGGGACCGCTTGGTCACAGGAAGGTGCGCAGAGAAGACTCCGGTCTGAATTCGGAGCTCCCCTCTCTGTATCAGCCATGGCGCAGGCAGTCTCTATTGCGCATTACTGCAGCGTGCACAACCATCTCTACTGAGCAGGACGGCTTCTGACAAACATCATTAGCGAGTAATTATATAGGATTTGTACTATTTAATATCTCTGTATTTCTACTCCCTATTGTACAGTGCTGCAGAATAAGTTGGGGTTCTATAAATAAAGATTAATCAGTTTGTATTTCTATATATTTGCACTTGGCTGCTTATGCAAGGTCTCCATTGCCTGTGATAAAACTGAAAGTCAAGGTCAATGACCTGAGCCTACGATATGCCCTAGAAGAAACAGGTTTACAGGCACTAAGAATGGTTGCTATGACCGGCTCAGAGAAACCCTTTTTTTGCCAGGATAATGGCTTCAAAAGCAACACAATCAAGGCTAGCATCTCCCCATCGGGATGATGCCCTCCAGCTGGACTGAGGCCCACATTATAAAAGGCATAAATTGTGCAGTTTGACCCACAAGGTCTTTGTGCTTCTCTATAATTCCCTTTGAGTTTGTACAAGGCTCAAAGTCACAACAAAAAGATATGCCCCCATCTGTAAGTCAATAGTGGCCACCTGAGGAGAGCTGGATGGAGTGCCTCCTGGGTGAAGCCAGCCAAAGTAAAGAAAAGGGAGGAGGAAGAGCAAGGGACCTCATCCAAATTGTTACTGTGCAGAGGAGGGAAGGCCTGGTCAAAATGATGTGGTGGCTCTCCAGCTACCATAACGGAACATTCCAACATGGAGAGTGGAAGTCTCAACAATGCTGAGCAGATCCTGTGGCCTGGAGATGAAAGAAGAAGACAAAGCTCCATAACCAAGATGGAGGCTGCAGGCGCCAAGCCTTAAAGGGGCTTGGCCCCATAATGCTGAAAGTGTCCAAGTTCCCAAAGAAAACTTGTCCATCACCTCACCAGAGGGACAGGTCACAATAGTAAAAAGAAAATCAATAAATCCTTTTCTCTTAGCTCATGTGGAACACAAGAACCACAAAGTAACGTATTCTCCTACAGGGGGTCAGGGTACTTGCATAAGGAGTGCTCTGAAGGAGAAGACTGCATTATTTGTTCACTTTACCCCCACTAAAGGGGGGGACCCCTCAAAACACAAACTACCCTCAACAGAGTCAAACCAGAAACAATCATGAGCTTCAGGTGTCAATGGACAACTACTCCAAACCAAGTAATAGTAAACAGGTTAATGGAAGTAACAAGGTGGACACCTACAAAGTACCACAACTGTTAGGAGCTTCCATCAAAGATAGAACATTGACTCCACCTTATCACCTTACACAACTGCTCTGCAGAGGTCTGGTTCTTATAGGCCCAAGAAGCACCTAATGTTCTGGTGGAATCAGCAGTGACCCTAAATAGAAAAGATTTGTTTCCCAAGGCCGTATGCCTGCTGACTGGTCACCTTAATCCAAGAAGCCACATTCATCTTAGATGCAGCTTTGCCCTCATGAAGGACCTAGGGAATGACAAAAAGTGAATATTTGAAACAATGAAGCTCCTGCTCCCATCTGTTAGTCAGTAACAGACAAAGAGAAGGAATAATAATTTCCTGGCTGATGTGAAATTCAAAAACTACCTTAAGGAGAAACCCAACTTGAGTTTGTAAAACCATCCTATCAGAATGAGAGACCAGAAAGAACAAGGCATATAGGTCAGCCACATAAGAAACAGAGAATTACAAGTATAAAAGCTGCCTTATGAGTCAAGAACTGAAGAAAAACATAAGACAGAGGCTCAAAAAGAGCCTTCTGAAGCACTCCCAGGATGAAGTTCAAGTTTTGCAGGGAGTGGGATCCAAAAAGACTGGGTTGGCATGAACTACAGCTTGCAGAAAGGATTGCATATCCAGCAATAAAGCCTCTGAAAAAGAACAGATAGAGTTGAAATCTGGATCAGCATGCCCCTCTCCACATTCCACACTTCAGGCCCAGGAATCCCAGTGCCTGGCTAAATGTATCAGCCTGTATGCTTTTGCTGTTGTTGAGTTGCAGTATATAGCAAAAGCATCATTCTTTTCCTGAGTTGTACAACAATAAATTCATCCTTTTTTGTTTTAACCCAACTAAACAATACTCTTGCTACTAAACTGCTCCTTCTTCTCCAATACTCCACTGGACAATGCTGACTTTTTAAAAATAAGTTGTAAATCCATTTACCAAGTCATACCCTCCACAACCTCTGCTCCAGGCCCCCTGATTCATAGCTCACCAGTAGCCACCCTCAGCTCATTCACTCTTGTTACAGAGAAGTATCTCTGTTACTATCCTCCTCTCCACCCACTACCTGCCCCCTGGATACCAAGCCCTTTCATCTCATCAAGGGCTGGATTCAAATGCAGGTGCTAATTTTATCTCTGCTTTTATCTCCAGGTATCCCCATATACTTAAATAGGAAACTTTTTGATAAAACGGTAGGTAATATTTATCTGCAGCATTTGAATCCAGCCCAAAGTCTCTTGCAGCTACTAGCTCCCAACCATACCAATATCTTTAATTATTCACTTTATACTGGAACCTTTCTTTCCTCATTCAAATATGCAACAGTCAAAAAAATCCACCCTTGACACCACCTGTTTTTCAAATTACAGTCCAGTGTCTCTCCTTCCCTTTACATTCAACATCCTGGAATGCCTGTTATTCTCAAGCTTATCTTTTTCCTCAATTCCAGCTCTTCTTCACCCATAACAGTCAGGTTTCTATTCCATCTACTCCACAGAAGCAGCGGTGATAAGTTACCACACAGAAAGACAAAATGCTAACATAGTATATGAATTCCACCTTTGACACTTTTGATCACACACACCTACTGGGCATACCACACACATGGTATCCATAACACACCTCTAGAATGAATTACCTCCTATATCTCAAAGCATACTTTAGGTGTTTCTTCTGCTAATACCTTCTCTCCATGGCCTCTCAGTTGGTGTACCACAGTTATCAGTCCTGGGACCAGTTCTCATTTCTCTATATATCCTATTAGCTGGAGGCCTTATTTAATATCTTGGCTTTAATTACCACCTTTGCCCAGAGTCAACCTCTCTACCCCTGACCTCACTCCGGCTGTGCAGTCTCAAGTCAATCATTGTCTCATGGCTATCTCATCATGAATGGCCCGCCACCATCTTGAAATCAACCTGCCTAAAACAGAAGTTTACAAACATCAATATATTTTTTACAGGGATCCAGTGTTACAGAATTGCCTGTCAGATGAGGTAAGTATGATGGCTAGCAGGAGTGAGAGCCTACATGATTTAACAGTCATTTTACATGTCCACAACAAAGAACTACAAATGTAACAGCAGTTAAATGTTCATTTGCACATTTGTCTTGCAAAGCTTGCATGTTTATGAAGACCACGTGTACATTTATGGACAGCTATAATGCCTGGAAATTTACTACTGGCAATTTTTATAATCGTGTAAGTACTGAAGTTGTTTAACTTTTGAAATGTAACTGCCCAAAATTATACATGGGGATGACTACCGGACAATTACAACGTAGAATATTGGAACATGTGAATAATATTCTCAATCTGGATAAGACACCTGAAAATAAGATAAGCAGAGTAGCTAAACATTTTGTAAGGTTCATAATAAAAACCCTAAATATTTTGTTGCCTTTGCGATTGATTCCTGTTTATAAGGTATTTGAGATGGTAATTTGATGGTGTAAATACTCAAAAAAGCAAGAAGATGACTATTTACATGAAGTAGTGAATCAGTGTGTCTCAATGAGGAGCTAAAATGTACTGGCTTTGTAAATACTTGAGCATTGTGCAGTGGTGATTCAGGATATATTTCTTTATGTTTCAGGTGTCTGTTGAAGTGATGGTAGTTTCCAGAGTAATCTGTGGTGACCATTTAGGCGAGTCATTGGGTGGATTATATGCAGAACACTGGAATATGTATGAAGGACAGTACAAAGTAATCTCTGACATTCAGCACGCATATGTGGAGACAAAGGAAATTTGTTGTGCATTCACTGCGATCGTGGGACTTGTATGGAAAGGGACGTAACAAGTCTTCTTGAATCTGTACAGTGGATTAACGTGCTCCTTTTACATAATTCTGTTGCTATTGTGTATCCTTGACAACAAAATGTCAAAAACAATTGGTTATTCAGCTGCTACAAATGATGGAGGGGTAAAGGGATACATTTTGTGAATGCTTCATAATTCATTTGTGGTGACGATTCCCTCTGCAGTGTGGAGGGGATTACATTGTTACTGTTGTCCATCAACTGGGACGATTGGTTCAACTGGCGGAAGTCTTTTTATAAAGAACACCAGAAGACTTATTTCACCCCAGTGGAAGTGTCTTGGATGCAAAACGTGCTTCAGGTGTTTGTGAACCTTGGAACATGGCTTTGCCATAATCATGGACTTTGGCAGATCGTATATGGGACTTGTTTGCATGTCTATTTATTATTAGAGTCTCAGGAATTAGATGGATCCGGATCCTTGCCCTCTTTAGTAATCTTATTAGTCAAGGAGGATATATTTTGTTATACTACATGGGAACACTGTTCCCTGGGTTTCTTTTATATGTCTTATGTGTATATTTTTGTTTTTATTTACTCTTTCCTATGGTGAAAGTGCCCTGTCTCCTAAAGGAAGCTGCTTTACCACATGGTTCTTGTGTTCCACAATGGACAAGAGAGAAATCCCCATGATTTCAAAGTATTGGAGACTTCTGTAGAATCCAATGGGATTAAAAACCCTAGTTAAATTTAACTGGATTTTTTTTTGTTACCTATGGTGTATTTGGGTTGCCCCAGAATTACTCCTTTTTATCTTCCTGAATACAACCATATGGGCACGGTTTGATACCTCCCTAAAAAGATGCCCTATCAAAGTCTACGTACAGTACCCCAAGGACTATCGCACACAAACAGAGAAACTGAAGGTTGAGAAAAATGTTCAAAATGTGGTAATGGGATTAAAAAAACGCATCTATACCATTTACCATCAATTCTTAGACATATTACCATAACTTAGAAGTCTAACATCAGTCAATGGGGAAAAAAAAGCAATCTTAAGTTACCGTAGTTTACGCTACCTTCCAGACATCATTTGTCTCATTTCGGTCTTCCCCAACAATAAAATAAAATGCTCTAAACTTAAAGAAGCGGGTAACAGACATACAGGTTAACTTGTGAGACACCGGCTCTCTGAAAATGTTTTAACCCCTTCAGTGCCAGAGGGGTACACAACACATTGTGAAATAGAGCTACATGACCAACATTATAGGAGGATCAATTGGAGCTGCATTTTTATTAATCAATTACTATCCCTTTAAACTCAGAAGACTCATTTGTTTGGCCTTAACCCTTTGAATGCCACAGGGGTATGCAATGCGTAGTTCAAGAATAATTCAATTCTAAAGGATCCCCCTTCCGCCCCTTTTACCTACCCTTAGCTGCCTCCCGTAAGATGTGAAATCCAGTCCTGAGACTAGAGAGTGTGCCGCGAGGGACAATCCTCACCCACTGAGTATAAGGAAAACCCTGCCTCCTTGATGAAGGAGGGCAGGATTTTCCTTATGCTAAATGAAGATTGTCCCTCGCTTTGCTCCATCCGGCTGGCTCAGAGAAGCAGCATGACGTAAGTGAAAGGGGGAGGGGAATCCTTTAGAACCAAATTACTCTGCAAAATATTGAAATACAGAGCTACATGACCAACGTTATAGGAGGATCAATCGAAGCTGCATTTTTATTCATTAGTATGTCTTTAAAAAGGTTCTTAAAGGAACAGTAATGTCCCAAAAAAAAAAATAAATAAATAAAAAAATAAAAGTGTCCCGTTTTGTACAGTTTAAAATATTAATCAACTAGTGTATAAGCCTGTGTACCCGGGCCAAGGTCCGGGTAATGTTAACCCTTCGAGTGCCAGAGGGGTACGCAACACATTTCTTTGCAATGCGTTGCGTACCCTGCTAGCACTCAAAGGGTTAAGAGGCCACTCCCTCACTGCTGCTCCACGCCATGCAGTCTTGCAATGCCTCACTCAAGCGATGCAATCATTCCCAGTAGAGACTGCCCTGAACGCGGGCAGTCTCTACTGCGCATGACTGCATCGTGACAAACATCCCAGCGAATTATTACATAGGAAGGATATGCTCCAAACCATAGCTCTCAAACCACTATGGTTTGAGAGCTATAGGGATTCAAAGTTCCCCCCTCACTCCCCTTCTCCGGATGTCAGCGTCTAGTTGACAGCATGAGATGCCAGTCCGGGGACCAGCAGCAGAGCCGGAATCCCATTACTTAAAAATAGTTAATTCATTGGAAAGGTCTACAAAAGTGTGCTTGCAAACCAGGCACACTTTAGACCTTTCCAATGAATTAATTTTTTTTTAGCAATAACGCGATTTTGACTCTGCTGCAGAGCCTCCGAGTCATACGACTCGATTCTCCAAACCATAGCTGTTTAAGACATAGGGTTTGGAGCATATAGATTAATATTTTAAACTCTACAAAACAGAACTTTTTTTGAGGGGACATTACTGTCCCTTTAACCCTTCGAGTGCCAGGGTGAAATGCAATTTGTTGAATACCTCTCTGGCACTCAAAGGTTTAAGGGCAGTCATCTCTCTTCACTACACATTTTCAAAAGAGATTGATTTCTGAAATAAAATCCTTTTACTACTTGACGTATGATTTGACGTAATTTTTGTCCCCTACGTTTATGTACCAAGAACAAGTGACACAGTTCTGGGACAAACCACATGTACAACAGACAAGTAAAGTTAATAATTCATTTAAATGAGACCTTAAGCCCATGAATGCTACAGGTCTCCAAGTAATTGCTCCGCAATGCATTGGCAGCCTTGCTTGCATTCAAAAGGTTAATAGCCACATTAAAACAGTGGGAGTTTGGGGAAAAAAAAAAAAGATGGTTTGCTGTAGAACATTTTACTAAAAAAAAACAAAACAAACAAAAAAAAAAAAACCCCAATGTAACATAGCTCTATGTAAATAAACACACACAATACATCCTGTAAATATTCGCAAGTTGCCATTACCAAGCATTTTATTAACCCTTAAAAGACAAGCTGCTGGGTAAGAAAAAGAGAAGACTGACAATATATACAGATTTCTTGTTATTTATTAGTTGCAAGATGTACAGAAATAGTACATTTCATTGGTCCATGTGATCACCTCCCTGCGTATTTTATTTTTTAACCCCTTGCATGCTAGAGATTTCATCATACTGCAAAGAAATCTGATGGAGATATATTTAGCATTCAAGGGGTTGAGTAATTTTCCTGTTCTCCATGCAATGAGTGAGATTTGTTACAGTCACAACCATCAACCTCTGGCAATCAAAGGGTTAAGAAGAACTCCATTTATTAATGGCTCAATGCGTTGCCAGAACTTCTCCCAAGTATGGCTGGTGCTCAGCATTGATGCAGGGCTGCATGTGTGTATCCTTTCACTGGAAGGCAATGTTACATCACGGTTCTGTGTGTACTTAAACTTACAGTGACACTTGGGTTCCATTGTGGCATGTGCATGGGAGCATTCAGTATGTGCTCCTCAGGTAAAGGAGAACAGTCAGTTTTATACACAGGTAAGAAACCAGTAAAATATTGGGTCTGAAGTAATTTCAGGTAACAAGGCATATGCCCCTTTGCTTTTCTGGGGCCCAGCAATGCAATAATAGCACATTGGATTATTGTCCCTGGATGCAGCAAAGGGGGTTAAAGACATCAGTGCAATGGCCCTAAATTAGATGATAAATACAAATCAGAGAGCAGGGGAGAAGGCGGGACAAGGGCAGTGGGTCCCACAAAGATGGAATGAATCTGATGCACGTCCAGGTCTGAAAGCACCAACTATCTGAGAAGTGACCACTTGATCTGCTCTTTCGCAGACTGGAGCACCTAAAGGAGAAAAAGACATAATATGAAGTGAGGAGAGGACACAACAGGGGACCTGCTAAGTTCTCAAAAGACCCAAGGGTTAGGTCATCGTATTGCATTATTACTGCATTGGGCAGTCCAATTTCACCATTACTTTAAGGGAGATTGGAAAAACATGTCCCGAACTGGCAACAACTGGGTGGGGGGGCTTTCACTACAACACCCCAGGACATAACCATACAATCTCAGACTGATTTTGAACCACTACATACAACTGTAGTTTTTGCTGTGGTATGAAATCCAAATGTTTCCCATCAAGCACACCCTTTAATTTCTTGAATGTTAAGAGACCTAACAAACTGCAAATTAACACAGGACATTAGCCTGTCATACAAAATAATATCAAATATATTTGAAGCCAATTCTATACATCTGAGGGGAGCTAAGGATCGTCAGGAAGACAGAAGTGCAATTTTAGGGGCAAGCTAATTGCAAAAGGACACAGAGTCCAGAAAATGTCATAGTATGAAATGTACCTTTTAATCCTCTGAATGCCAGAGGGGTCCCCAACACATTGCAAAAGCAATGCGCTGGTTACCGCTCAGGCACTCAACCGGTTAATCCTCTGAATGCCAGAGGGGTCCCCAACACATTGCAAAAGCAATGCGCTGGTTACCGCTCAGGCACTCAACAGGTTAATCCTTTGAATGCTAGAGCGGTCTCCAACACATTGCTGTTGAGTGGATAAAATGTGCTGGTAACCTATTGTGTTACACAAACAATCTCTATTTCCATGGTAACAGAAGACCTGATGGGGCTGCAGGGGAAATGAGGGCCCTGCAAAGTCAGTTGTCCGCCATTCAGTTAAAAAATATATTATTTGATCTAGGCTTGACCGGATTTACAGGAGCTGCAAAAAGGAAAAAAAAAAAAAAAAAAAAAAAAAAAATTAATTCTGGAGCAAACAGAACTTTACATACCTGAGACACTGTTTGCTCTGTGAGAGGGACATCATCACCCTGAGAAAAGGATAAATCAAATGTTAATGTCACAAATCTCTCTATAGGATTCTCCTCTATCCTCTGCGACACACTTCAGGTGCTTACACCCTTTATCAGACACCTGCTTACACATAAAATTCTAATTGATTCACTTGTTTTTCCCAGATCAGCCTCACTTGCACAGACACCCTGCAGATCATCATGCCACTACAATGCTTCTCCCCCGCTTCCATCTTCCCATATCACTGCAGGTGGCTCTGCCAGTAGCCGGGTACAAATCCCTGGGAGAGCAGAGCAAACATGGCAACAGCATGCTAATGGGGTCCATAAATCCGCCTTCTCGGCAGGCAATCGGAGGGAGCGGCGAGGAAGACCCAGGGGACAGATGTGAGGAAGAGACACACCATATGGTGGTAAGGCACTTAACTACTTCACTTCTGGTCTACTAAACAATGAGGCATACATATAAAGAGTTCAGCAAAAGTGGGGTGAACCTGCTGCAGAGTGATTAAAACATTCCCCAAATAACGATGGATATATCCCCTTAAAGGGATAGTAACACTTCGTTTTGTGAAAAGTTCACCTTGTAGGTATTAAAAAAAAAAAAAAAAAAAAGAATTGAAATGCCCCCAATTCCATCTCTAACCTTTATGGTTTGAGAGATATTTGCTATGAAAATTCCCCCCTCCCTCCCCTTTCCCTGATGTCAGCGCTTTAGCTGACTGCAGGGGAATCTGGTCCCTGGACAAGCAAAGACTCTTCAGCAGAGCAGAGATCACATTATTTCAAAAGAAATCCTTCACTGGAAAGCTCTGCAAAGTGTCCTTGAAAACCAAGCACACTTTGTAGACCGTTCCAGTGAAGGATTTCTCTGCTCTGCTGAAGAGCCTCCACCGATTCAGGGACCAGATTCCCCTGGGTCAGCTAAAGCGCTGATGTCAGGGAAGGGGGGGGGGCTTTCACAGTGAATACATATCAAATCTTAAAGGTTTCAGAGATGGGACTGGGGGCATTTACATTTCTTTTTTAAGAGAATAATACCTACAAGATGAACTTTTCACAAAACGAAGTTTTACTATCCCTTTAAGGATCAGAGTATTGTGCACTGCCATGTGTCACACACCTCTCTGATCCATATTTATACACATATATATATACACATATACACATACATATATATATATATATATATATATATATATATATATACACACACACACAAGAAAGTCGAAATATGGTGATAACATCTCTTGGGAGAAGGAACTGTGTCAGTATCAAGTGACATTAAGCAAGATTAATTCCAGCTGCAGACTTCAATAGAAGACAAAGGCATGCATTCAGTGAGCTGAACAGAAGCAATGCAGCTGCATCACTGGACAAATAGAAACTTAATTAACGAGAGGTCATCCATTAACACTAGAGGAAAGGCAATTTCAACTAAAATGAAGGCAGGGTTTTTTTTTGTTTTTGTTTTTTTTTTTTACAGCAAGGGTGGTAAAGCTATGGAATTCTTTGCCTCTGGATGTTTTGCTTGCAGATACTATAAATGCTTTCCAAAAAAAGCAATGGATACCTATCTAACACAGAATAATACTGATAATTATGAGAAATGGCTTCAAGGCAGAGAGTTCCCTGGATCAACAACCTATCTGACTGCCATTTGGAGTTAGGAAGGATTTTTTTTTACCCACTTGGGGCTTAGCGGTAGTTGGAAATTGCTTCAGTGTTTTTGTTTTTTTTTGCCTTCCTCAGGATCAACAGGGGTATTTTGGCATGGGCTGGACTTGGATGCATGTAATTTTTCAGCCTCGTCAACTATGTTAATATGTCCTGAAATTCACACTTCTTTAAATGTGGTTTTTAACCCATGAAAGACAAGAAGTCTCCAACACATTGATTTGCAATATGTTGGAGAAGTCTAGCATTCCAGGGGTTAAAAGCCCCATTAAAAACAGTACACAATTCAATGCATCAAAGTAGTAGTAGCTGCTATACAGGCATGGTTCTAGTAAAGGGATATCCAATGCCAACCCTCAATTGCTCCCTACAGGTCAACACAGGTTGGCCAGTTTCAATCTTTGACACTAAATTGTGGAAGGAAATACATACAATGAAGGATATTTTTCTCAGTAGAAAGATACTGATGCACTGAGTGAATGAGTGGAAAAGTGGCAGATGTGAATTAGCAGATAAATGTACAAATCTGGGTTGCAGAAAGAAGAATATTACATATACACTAAATGGGGAAACTATACAGGGAATTCCTGTTAGGGAAAACTTTAGGAGTACTGAATCAGACTTCACAGTAGTGTGCAGTGTCACTTAACCACTTCAAGAGCCAGCAGGGTACTGTCATGTTTTTCAAAGCATCTACAGTATTTTCAAACACACTGGACACCCTTCTAGATTAGAATATTAAGAATTATGGCAGCTGATTTCAATGCAGAACAGGTATCTCCCTGGATCGGCATACTGATGTCTTTCAGAGTCTGAACGGATTTAATTTAACCATTTAGCAATTACTTGTAAATGGCTTTGGCAGGATTTTTTTTGCCTTCATCTGAACAAAGGGGATATGACAAAGGCTGAACTTTACGGATGCCCGTTTTTAGCCTCATCAACTACGTAACTGTGTAAAATGGCTGATACACTGATCAGCTGTGCTTAAGCAGTGAAATAGTTAATTCCTGCCTGGTTAGGTGCCCTTTTGGAGTCTGACAACACTACTCTATTCACAGCCCAGAGGAAGGGGTGTTACTGGACCCAGATGTCAACAACTTTTACAGATTTACAGCTCAACAATAAAATAATCTTTAGCACTATCTTTTCATATCCTGCTATCTGCTTCTTTATGCCTTACATCACTTTCACCAAGGGCTTAAGAGCCATATTCAGTAAATTAAAAATGTGCAGTTCAGGAACAAACTGAAATGGTCAATGATTTTAATTTGTTTTTTTAACCCTTTACCTGCTTAACGACCCTTGACGGTTATAGCATGTCATGGGTTGTTTTTACTTAACGACCAATGACGTGCTATGACCGTCATGGAATTCTGGGCTCCCCCCCCACCCCACCCACGGCTGCACGCCGTTCGGGAAGTCTGGAATCCAAATTGGCAAAAAAAAAAAAAAAAAAAATGCTCCATGGTCCTTTAGTGACCACAACGTGCCTGCGCGGCCGGTCATTAAGGGGTTAATGTTTCCAAAGCACTATGTTGGAAACCTTACTAGCACTGAAAGGAATTTAAAAAAAAGTTTTAAATAATTGGGAATTTCAATTTCTACCCCATGGTCCAGATCTGCCACAACACAACCAAAGTGGTCAGTTTTTGATTGTTCTCTATATATATATCCACACTTTTGCTACAGGTTATCGACACCAAAAGAAGCAATTAGTTCAATAGTATTAGGTGCAAATTGCCGGAGAGCTGAAAACAGGGGAAAAATGACACACACACACACACACACACACACACACACACACACACTTTTTACGTACCCTTAGAGCTACACGGTGCACTACTTGCTGAGGGTCGCTTTCCAAAATGACTCTAAAGGAAAGAAGATAAAGATTGAACATATATGAAGTTTGGGGTAAAATAAAATGCAACCTGTCATGCTTGAGATTCCTCTAGATTTCTACTATTCAAACCCGCAGTTCCAGTATTTAAAGAGTTGACACAAGAGAACATTCATGCATCTCTTAATATCCATAGCACTCCTGTTCAAGTTGCAGAAGCAATAAGATGGGAAGCATTCCTAATGATGTAATTACACTGATACACAGCAGCACCAGCACTATAATGATATTGTTAGAAGCTGTTCCATTCACAGTTTCTATGACAGTAACTGCTGTGCTATCACAATTCAAACAAAAACAAGGGCAGACGGAAAATGTTCAGGCTCCAGATTAAACGCTTCTATTTACAATCACAAAAGGATTTTACAGTCTTAATTTGTGAATCTGATGCACGGAGATGTTCATGCTACATTTTTAACCATTAAATGGTAAGAGTAAAAGGGTAGACACACTTAGAAGGAAACAGTCGCCATGTAATCTGAATGGAACTCATTTATTGCAGAAAATCAGGGAAGAAAAAAAAAAAAACCAAAAAAAAAAAAAAAAAAAAAAAAACAAAACAAAAAAAAAAAAAAAACAGACATACACATGCTAGATAATCTCGAATTTAAAGTGGAGGGGGCACCTTAAGAAAGGTAAAATTTTATTAGAGAGAGTAAAAGTCTGCCTATAATTTTCCAGTAAAAAGGGATTTTAGTGTACTTACCGTTAAATCCTAGGAACCACGGGGTAACGTCTCCTTCTCCAGAAGGGCAGGGCCCTGCAAAAAGATCTGAGGCAGACTCCCTCTCCTTCCTTCCACTTTACCCCTACATGCCAAGCTCAGTATCAACATATACCAAAATCAAGAGAAAAGGAAAACCAAAGCGAAATATAAGGGAATCTCTGAGGACCCTCTGTTACAGGGACTCAACCCAATGTTTTGTTTTCCCTCTGGGAGGGAGTCCAGTGTTCCACATGACCAAGAGAAAAGGACTTTATAGTAAGTACACTATATAAAAAAAAAAAAAAAAAACAAAAAAAAAAACTCTTCCATGATGTCCAATGTGGAACACAGGAACCATGGGGCTATACTAAAGCTATCCACCAATATTCTAGAGAAAGGATATTGAAAAACACTTCCATCCACAGACCATTATCTAGGGGATCAAACTGCTACAATATGAAACTCAGGTGTGTCAAAGTACACTCATGCGGCAAATCAAACAACAGGAAACAAAAAGGCAACCAACAAAGTTATGAACTCAGAAAAAGCAAGGATGACAGCTATACAGGCACAGAGCCTGTAAGATTTTCAAGCCAAAATCATTTTCAGCCAAAGCCACCACAGTCACACCCACTGATCTGGTGGAACCTGCTGTGACCTGAAGGGGTACAGGTCTTTCCCTGAGGACAAATGCCTTTAATGCTGCCTTAAACCAGGTAACAGCAGTAACCTTGGATGCAGTCTGGCCCAGAAATGACAACGTGAACCAGATCTCTGAAAAGGCAGCTTGCGATAAACAAAAATACTTCAAACACCTGACTACATCCAGCAGATAAAGCTCCTGCTCCATTGATGGAGCCAGAAAGAACGAAGGAAAATTATTTTCTGGTTGTTGTAAAAAGCCAAAACAAACCCTGGGCAAAAAAGACCCATAGGCATTCACAAAACCACCCAGTCTGGGTGAAAAACCAGAAAGGGAGGCTTACAAGACAAAGCCTGAAGTTCAACTACCTGCTGTCTTGAACGTCAAAAGGATGCAGAGAAACTGAAGATAGAGTTTCAACATCTGACTTCTGGAGAATACCAGGTTCAAATCCCACAGAAGGGTGGGATGCCGAGAGGCAGGGCAGACATGAGCAACCTCTCGGACAACAGTCTGCACATCAGAGAGCAAGACAATGCACCGCTGGAACAGAACGTAAAAAGCTGAAATATGTACCTTGATGGAACAAAGGCTAAGCCCTCTCTGAACACCATCCTAAAGAAAGGCCAAATTTACCATGAACTGAAAAGGCTGTGGGCCTCGGTTGGCATACCTCTTGTAGAAGAGGAACCAAACCCTTGGAAGAAACTGACTTTGTTGCACTTCTGGTCCCTCCTTGAAGGTTGACGTACGCCACTGTCAAATAATGCAGAACACTGATGGCTAGAAGGCTCTCCTGCCTTTTCAAAGGCCCCTGTACTGTAGCGGAAAGCAGGCATATTTTGGTGTGACCCGAGGCAATAATGTAATATCTCCTCCCGATAATCTTCTCCAGTAGAAAATATTCAATAGAAAAGCCCAATTCCCTAAGGACACAGGCCCCCAAGAGGGGGAAATATGCACAAATAAAGAAGGCGGCAATGCAGGACTATCCCTGCAGTGTCACATTCTTTGTCACAGCAGCAAAAAGACAAGCTACAGTATATGTAGAAAATAGAGAGTGTGCAAGCCAGGCAACAATCCAGATGAACAACTGGATGCCAGATATAAGGGACATACACACATGACCAAACCGAATAATAGGTTAAGTTCCATGTAATCTTCAGGTCCCACTGGAAAAAATGAAGAGAGCTTCTAAGAAGCTATAATGAGATAAAGGCTGTAAAGACAAGCCACCCGCAACAGGTTTATGGTCCTGTAAAATTAACATGTGCACAAGACAATTCATTCATGAGGAAAGCCCACCTAATGTGGATTACACAGTTTCATATGCCAAGAAATAAAAATACAAAAAGAGGAAGCTTAACTAAGAGCTATGTCCATGCTACCTCCAGATCATAAGGTCACCTAAAATGAAGCTTAGCGGGAGGAAGTGAAGTAGAAAGTGGGAGGGAGTGTCCTTGCTTCAGAGTCCTTTTTTGCAGTGCCCTTCCCACCTAGATGAGAAGACTTTAACCTATGGTTCTTGTGTTCCACACTTGACAGAAAAAAATAGTTTAATCATTTTTTGTGGCATGGTGAGGAAGGCACATTATACAAATTTTCTGCACAGGTATCTGAGGCAAAAAGTATATTTCTGTGCCATTATACCCCATTCACATGGGCAACACCAAATCAGCAATGCTATGTTCATTATGTTAACATGCTGGACTACAGTGCCTTTCACAAGGACAACTATTGCCTCTCGTAAATGCCCTAAAGTTCAACAAGTAGCAACTTTAGTTTGCTTAGGAGAACAGTGCACGGGGCCACTAGCAGACATGCAGTTGGAGGTAGTGTTGCTTATCTCAACCACCAGTCAATGACTGACCCATGTAGATGCCATCCAGTAATACAGCTGTAGCTCATGTGGGTGAGCAAGCAGAAAACCCTCTCTCGTTTCAAGAGCAGCAGGGAATGCAGAAGAGGCACAAATGCAAGAATATGGGCAACAGAATGGTTGACTGTGTGGCCCTAGAAATGCCATTTGTATGCGCTCTACCTAGATTTCTTCAGAGAACAATGTGTGGTAATATTGGTGTAGCACATAAACTACTTAGCATAAAGTGTCACACTGCACCAACAAAAAATAAAAAGGTATTTCCTTAAACACTATATTATAAATGGCTACTACATAATACAGGCAGTTATTATTCAAGAAAAGGGGTGTGCAGTGCATCGCACTGTAACTTATTAGGGTTACACATTTTTTGGAAAAGCAGATAAGATTCCCACCTAGGACTGGCTGCACAGGTTTATGTTACAGTCTGCCCTCAAACTGGCTAATAGAAATGTGCAAGAAAGAAAAGGAAAAAAACTTGAGGATGACAGTCATCCCTTTGATGAACTACACTTGACATTACTGTGTCAACACCACCAGTCCCTATAGCCCTGACTCACTTTTTCAAATGAAGAGAATATAAGTGACATGATGCCCTTATAATATCAAGCTACAGGGGCAGCCCTTACTAACAGCTGGAAGCTATGTAAAGAAATCTATGGGTCTGAATGTGACATGGACTAATATGGAAGGAAACAAATTCGCATTGCAGTAAAGCAATGTACAAGACGAGAGGAAAGTAATGGGTGTGCAATTTAAAGGACAATACAAGACCCTTTTGAAAAATCACTTCTAGCGTACTTAAAACTACAGAAACAAATTGCAATAACTTATAAACTTGTTTCCTGGTGCTTTGCTGTGCACATCACAGATATCTTACTCTACAATCATGGGAGGTTTGTACTCTCAATAGAAGCTCCATTTCAGGAAATCAGCTATCATATGATTTGTAGTCTATGAGGACATAGGCAGAGAGTTAAAAGGGGCTAGTATAGAAACTACAAAGCCCAGCTAAGTCAGCAAATGATGAAGAAAAAAAAAAAAAAAAAATGGGATTAGGCAATTCTGAAAGAAAGGGGAAAAAAAAAAAAAAAAAAAAAAAAAAGTACATATACTTGTTTTCAGAGGAAATATTGCTTGAAATAGGTTTCAAAAGAGATGTTACAAAAGATAGCAGTACTGTTTCCCATTCACTCACGAAATAGTTTTCCAGTGTCTACCTGTAACTCAACTTCCATTGCTGGCAGTATACACACACACATATATACATTTAAAGAAAAATAAAAAGGTAACACGACCACTGTTTGCAACAGCGCCCACTATTGTCCAAAAGGCAGCATTATTTATTTATTTTAAATAACGCACTCCGAGCGAGCTTGAGTCAGACAACAGCTCTCAACTATCGCCACAACAGAAAATAGTTTAATGAAAAATATAAATAAATTTACTAGACGTGGGAGTAACCTTATTTTGCTCAGCAGGTAAATAATTACAGTATCTATAAAGTCTACAGTCCCTTTAAACCAATCTCTCTTTCTCCTATTAGAAATAGTTTCTTTTGAAGGCTTAAAGGAGTTTTTTTTTTTTTTTTTTTTTTTTTTTTAAACAAACCCACATTTTCTAGATCTCTTCCTGCTGAAAAACAAGATCACTCCCAATGCTGTCAGATGTTCTATTCAAAATGTATAACAGTTCAAATAATCATGAAGTGAATTCATGGTGTTTACTTCCTGAAAGTTCTGACAGAAAGTGACAGGCAGTTTCTATCACATTCTATGGAGAACTGTACATCACTGGCGTTCTTGAATTTATTCTCCATTAGGATGTAACAGGAAAAACTAATTTGAATTTGACCACTAGATGGCACAGATAATGTAAAAAAACATGGGTTTAAACTGTAATAACTCTGGAAATATGAATCTCTTGGCAGTGGGAGTATCCTCATTTTACTCAGTAGGAAAATCCCTACAATATATATCTGTAATAAAAAAAAAACAAACAAAAAAAAAAAGTTTACTGCTACTTTAAATGACTGATTGGGACATGATATCTCAAGAACGCAATTGAGGCTGTATTAGGGAAAAAAACAGGCGTAGAATTTCCAGCTTGTGGCTTTCCAACTATTGGTGGAACACACTTTCCTTAGTTCACCAAGGTCCAATTTAGGATGATGGAAGTTGTACTGCCATAGGCTGCTCGCTCCGTTATCTAAGACAGTTAAACAGAGAGCTCAATATACATGTTATAGGGATGCAGAAGAGTGCACAAGGTAGGTACTGATTTGGTAAGTTCACCTGTCCAAGTGTAAAAACAAAATGACTGACAATCATGGACCATATATATAAACCAAAGAAAACGAAGAACAATTCTGGAATCAACAGCAGCATACGATACAAATCATCAATATTCCTATTGATTAAACTGGAAACCTTTCTAGCATTCATGTGGTTACAAGCCCAATTTAAAAACAAACAAGAAGTTTTCCACTATGATGTAGTTTGTTTCTTCCTGAATGCTCCTCTGGCTTTGTGAGTACGGCTACGTCTCTAGTCCATGGGGACAAACCAGTATCAAAAGCAGGAACTTCGTCACATCTCTTACCCTCCATCGATGATCTCATCAACTGCCAGGAACAGTCCTTCCATATTCTCAAGGAGAGTTCTCTTCTCCACATTCTTTCTGTAGAGCAGAAACAGAATACACTCAGCTGTACAGCTCTTTGGAGTCAAATCAAGACCAGAATACTGCCCTCTAAGGGCCCCCTGTTTAAAAGGAAAACTGGACTAATTCTGAGGAAAACCAACTGCTCTATAGGGGACAAATACAAAATGTATGGTATTTCCATTAACAAGCTGAACTTTTAACCTTCTGAATGCTAGAGTTCTCCAACACGTTGTAGAGAAATGTGCTGGGAGACCTCTAGCATTGAAGGTGTTTAAAGCGGAACTATCACTTTGTAACATCTAGGTGGTTTTGAAAGCTTTAATAAAAAAAATGCACACCCCTTTTTGTTATTAAAAAAAAATGATACAATTAGGTTATCAGGTTATGTAAAAGGAGATATTATGGGCAGGCAGGAACAGCAGTTGGGATAAAGAAGTGGTGGAATGTTAGTACTTGGCTGGCATGAAGGCTACTACAGTCTAATTAATAAACTACATATCTCCCAGATAAAATGCAAGTTATTTTTAAAGCACTTTCAAATTGTTACAAAATGACAATTCCACTTTAAAAATCAGTGAGAATTTGTAATTGTTCCCTATGGTGATCCTTGAAGGCAAGAAAGGGCTCCAATGCACTGTGCATCAAGGCAACACACTGGAGATCTCTCTAGCACTCAAGGGGTTAAAAGCCCCATTTAAAATCATGAGAATGTTTATTTGTACCCAATTTGCAAAGCAAGTAGTTTGCCCCAGACCTACTCCTGTCACCTTTTGTACTTCTGGGTTGTTTTTTCCCCCCTCTTTAAAAATGTTTTGGGAGTTTTTAAAATACAAACAATACTCGCATGATAACCAACAGGTTTTATAAGATATTAAGCATTCTGTACCTACAGCAAGCAAAAATGCAGCAATAGTGTTTAACCCACTGCATTCTAGGGCCATCAACACATTGTAGAATTAGCTAAATAAGGAAGACATTGCTCAAGAACCCAAGAGGTTAATATAGTATCAATATAAAGTGTATGATGGCAACAAGCATTCACAGTGATGCTGATCTACTAAAATGTGTCAAAGGGATAGTAACATTTATGTAAACAAAAAAATATAAATAATTGTAGAGCTTGTCATTCTAAGTAAAATAATGGCACACCCACTGCTGAGGCATCTCAAAGGTTATTTTTTTTTAGTGGAATATCTCAGTGGTGTGATGTTGCTGCACCATTCTGTGGAGGTTTATGGCCTTGTTTAACCCCTTACCACCCGAGGACGTACATGTACGCCCCGAGCGGATGTCCCAGGTGGACAGAGGACATTCATGCACGTCCCAAAAGTCATTAGAAGAAAAAAAAGTTCGGCAGGCTTTTAGTGCTGGCTGCATGCTCGTGCAGCCGGTCACTAAGGGGTTAACTTAGGAGAACATCTACTATTGTATATATATATTTTTTTTTTTTTTTTTTTTTTTTTTGCATATTAAGTGTTAATATCCATTTAAACTGCCACATAGGGAACAAACATTTATGTTAACCCCTCAAGGACTGGCACACGCACTTAAGGACCACAGAGCATTTTTTTTTTTTCATCTGATTCAGTGCCAGACAGCCGTGACGGTTCTGGCATGGCACTGGTCCTTAAGAGGTTAAAGTGGATCTGTCACCTTGATTCCAGTTAGCATATCTGTCATCTTAGTCAAAAGACCACCAAAATGTACAGTTAGAGAAATACAGGTATTCATTCTTGCTTCTGTATGTCAATTACAGAACCAGTGATGTTGCATATGCTAACTAAGCTCCGTGTTTCAATATTCCCCAAATAAAAGCGTGAATATTTCCTAAACTATACATCTGCTGGACTTCTGGTTAACATGACCCTTCAGATGTTTTTAACCCTTTGAGTGCCAGAGGGATACGCAACGCATTGCAATGTGTTGCGTACCCTTCTGGCACTCAAAGGGTTAATGGAGTTTTCAAAAATATAAATTTAAAAAAACAAAACCTCAAGTGACAAGTCCACATTAACCCTTTGAGTGCTTGAGAGCTCTCCAAAGCATTATTTTGCAATGCATTGGAGATGTAGCTACAACTGAAGTTACAAATCCCATTTAAAATCAATGATGTGTTTTGGAATTTGCAGTTGGTTTGCTCCAGACCTGGGTCACTTTTTTATATAAATACATGAGCCTCAGCAACTTTAGAAATTATTAAGCTAACACTTTAGGTAAATGTTATCATATAATCATATCCGACAATGGTTTATTTTTATTTTTCTTAGAGGCAGCTAGGTTATAGGTCGGTGTGGGCAATCTGAGGCTCTCCATCTGTTGAGGACTACAAGACCCATCAACCCCAGCCAGCCACCACAGCTGGAGGGCCTCAGGTTGTAGTCTCCAACAGTCAGAGTTGGAAAAATTCCTCTCTCACCATAGGGCACATTACAGGAGAATTCTACTCTGGAATGTTTCTTCACATACACACAGTCAAAGAATTGCTTGCATTCTGTCTGCCACCCCAGCTTTGTTCCACTGTCCACCATAACTTATATGCCAGAGGGGTGGCCAGCACATTGTGAAGCAATGGGTTGGATACCACTTTGGTACTCAGGGATAAAATGTGTTCAGTGCAAACCTTTAAAGAAACCAGATTTGAGGTAGCACCAAGTCTGAGAAAGGCTTTAGGTCAACATACAAAGACATTGAGCTATCCCTTAAGATAAACCTAATTGAAGACATTTCAAATTTAGGCCCCAGTGGGCAAAAAAAAAAATTTCTTCCTGACTCCAAATGGCCGTTAGTGTCAGTGATCAACATTCTATCTGCTTTGAAACCAAAGGTCATAATTCTCAATATTGTTCTGAGTTAAAATACAGCATCCCAAGACAAAGAATTCAATAACTGCCTTTACTGAAAAGAAAAAAACACTACTGTCTTATTTAAAAGTACCTTTCCTCTAGTCTTAATAGATGACCAGAGTTAGAGGAATAGAGTTCTTTGTATTGACCTGAAATATATTTGTAAATGGTAATCATATCACTCCATAGACATCTCTTCGCTAATGTAAACAAACCCAGTTTGGCTCCCTTTATAACTCAGATCCTCCTGTCCCTTTATCAGTTTTGTTGCACGGCTCTGCACTTTTTCCCAGTTCAATGATGTCTCTTAAGAAGCGGCGCCCAAAACTGCACTCCATATTTCAGGTGAGACCTAATCAAAGGTTTATGTAAAAGTAGAATTACTTTCACATTCTGTGCATCTATACCCTTTTTTTTTTTTTTTTTTTTTTTTTTTTTTTATATAGAGGATAGCACCCTATTGTCTCTTGCAGTAGTTGAGTGACACTGCTGAGAATACTGTCAGTACTCCTAAGTCTCTCTCTAATGAGGATTGCGCAAGTAGTTTACCATTAATTTGTGTGTTTGCATGAAACAGGCTGAAAAGCTTCATTATCACACAGAGCTCAACATATAAAAAAAGTATGATTTTTTTCTTTTTTTTTTTTTTAACTAGGCATATGCAGATCTTTTGGTCAACAGGATACATATATTCTGTTTTTAAATGAAGTTTTCAGATATTCAAACTTGACTTCAAAGTGATTGGTACATTTTAAAGCCCCAACATAGGACTTCAAACTTTACGAGCAATAATTACAGACAAACATGAATCCTTTGAGAGGATACAACTGGGCTCTCAAAGGGTTAAAGGGATAGTAATACTTTGTTATATTTTTATTTTATTTTGTAGGCATTAAAAAACATGAAGAACGATATAAGTCTCATCTCTCAAACCTTTATGGTTTGAGAGATATTCACAAGCAAAGTTTCCTCTCCCGCCCCTTTTACCTAGTGTAAGCCATCTCTTCTCAGATGTGGGATCTGGTTGTAAGACCAGACAGATAACAGCAGGGGACAATATTCTTCCTATCAGAACAATGAAAGCCCTGCCCCCCCTTGACAAGTTTTTCAGGTTTTTCCCTTATCTTAATTGAAGATTGTCCCTCTCTGCAGTCTACATGGGCACCTCCCTTCTGATCTGGCTGAACAGTGTGACATCAGTAAAAGGGGAGGGAGGGGGATACTTTGTCATTGAATTACTCCTGAACTACAACTCTGACCGAATTGATATAACACTCTCCAAAGTCCAATACTGTGAGGATTAATTAGAGCTGCTTTTATTATGAAACTATCCCTTTAAGCATTATTTTCAATATAAACCAGATTGTGGCTATTGTAAAGAAGGATTGCCCCTCTTGTCAATGCAGGTGTATAAATGCTATCAGTGGGGATTTGTTTGCCTTCCTTCTGATAATAGAGAGCAGAGATCTAATGAAGAACTTGAAAATCTGGTACATTGTGTGTTTCACAGAATAGTTTGCGTGTTGTTAAATGGAGAGGATGGAGGACAAACAAACTAAGTTAGTACATGACTTACCTGAGCATCTGGCTTAAGGAGTCAAAAAGACAATTCAGTACAGCCATCAGCATGAGCTATACACAGGGGGGGGAAAAAAATACAAAAATAAACCTTAGAAAGTTATTTAAAGCAAAAAAAAAAAAAAAAAAAAAAAAAAAAGCTGTATTTTAACCCCTTAGCGGTAACAACCCCTATGAACTGCTCCGCACAATGTTGAAGACTACACACACACACACACACACACACCTGGACATGCTGAAATCATTCAGAATAATTTTAACTGACTGACGTTAAGTTTTAACCCTTTGAGTGCCAGAGGAGTACGCAACTCTCTGGCCCTCAAAGGATTAAATCACGGAGCAAGGGAAAAATTCATAGGGACCATTAGAATTTTCCGGTATAATAAGGCATGTACATGCATGTCGTGAGTGATACTTTCCCAGTACCACCACACTGACTCTAGAGACATTAAAGGGACAGTAATACTTAATGGGAAGAAAAAAACAAACACATATTGTAGGGTTTATCCTGCCGAATAAAAACACAAAGGTATTCACACTGCTTAGAGGTTTTATTCAAAAATTACTACTTTCTGGGGTGCATTACCCAAATGGCCTGAAATATTACAATGGCACTGTTGCTACAGCATGTTATGCAGGTTTATGGCCAACTGACAAACATATCAGTCATCGAGGAAAGGCACCAGTACCCCTCCTGATGCCCCTGGCATTCATTGTCTCTCCAATAGGATAGGCAATCAACGTTGCAAAAAGGAAGGCGATTTGCTGCCTTCTCTTTACATTCTGCTCCTTAATCTGGCGTTCTATGTACATATGCAAGTAGGCTGCCTGCCCAGGACTGCTTAGGTTTTGGGGAAGTGCGTGCCTGGCTCACAGGAGCGGAGACCCTAGGAGCATACTTGCAAGGGTAAAGAAAACATATTTCTGTGGAAAAGAGGACAGCTTGGGGGTAACCTGATGCAACAGGACACTCTTTCCCCCAGTACCATGGCTAGTTACCTTGCCCACAAAGAGACTAAAGGTATCTTGGAAGACTGGTAAAGAATTTGGTCTGCAGACCAAAGAATACATAGAGCTGCAGCAGGGCGCCAGGGACTTGACAATGAACTTTACTGTCAAATGCAAGGTAAGGATTAGCCTCAAGGATCTTAGAGAGATTACAGTGGACCATATTTATAACAATAAATTGGAGTTATTCTGGAGAAAACAGCTGCACCCTAGGGCATAAATAAAAATTCCCGTACTCTTTAATAGAGATTTTTAACCCAATGCTTCGTAAAGCATTGGAGACCTCTCTGGCATTCAAAGGGTTAAAAGCCCAATTCAATTTAACAGGCATATTTATATGTCCCTTGTGGTGTAGTTTGTTTACTCCAGTTCTTTATAAATATGGGCCAATATCCTCTTTAGGAGAATCCGCACAGACTGCTTCTAACAGCTGCTGGGGGGTAGCACACTGTTTGGGGATAAACAGCAGCAAAAGCTGGGCATAAAGCAGCCCTAGAGGCTGCAAAGTTTGCCTTAAGAAGGGAACCCAGGCATCTATCAACCTGATCCTTGAATGCTGCAGAGTCCGCAGCAGTAACGCTGTGCTACTAGCTAGCAAGAAATAGAGTCAATTGCTCTGGGATTAAACAACTGCTGTAATGCATCAGAGGTAAAAGGATAGCAAGCAACATCCAATCCTAAAGAACCACTTGGTCCAGGGAATGATGGGGAGGAAACACACCACATAACTCTTGCTCCTCTTAAATATATCTGGAGATGAGGAACTTGAATCAGAGGTCTCACAAACCCCAATGGTGTCAAAAACCACCCGAATGAGGAAGCAACCTCATCTTCTCAGTTCCCAGATGAATCCCCCTCTACCCACGATATCAGGGGAGATACCAAATAAAATTTAAGACTGAACCGTCTTGGAGGTGATTCCAGAACTCAAGAACCCCCTAAAGAGATGAAGGAATAGCAGCTATAATGTAAATTTTAACCCATGCAGACTTCTGTTCCAAGAAAGAAGTGCCTGGAGTTTGCTGTACAGGGGCCACAGAACAAGAGGGGCATAATGGAGAAGCAAAATCCCTGGAAAGCAAAAATAAATAAAGTCTCCTCATGGGAAAATTCTCACTCCATTAAAAAGCCTGAAAGACAAGGTGGCTCTCCAGCAACTGCGCTCGTTTCCCACCACAGTAGCAGGGATAATCCTGAGGAGGTCCCCCTAATTTGCATGGATTAAAAAAGTCCCCTCTTCCCCTTCCAGAGGATCAGAGGCCATTTGGTACAGAGGGAAAATAAAAAAACATGGTCAATGCCACATCCAAGATGGCTGCCACAAGCTCCCATTTCTTAAATATGCCACAGCCTGTTCTAGTATTAAAACTAGAATATGTAGAAAGAAGAAAAAATAAAAAAGTAAAGGCAAGCATCCACCCACTGGCAACTGAGGAGGATGGGCATTGAAATGCTTTAAGGAGGAACCTGAGCGCTCAATATAGCAATAAGACCTCAGGCCTCAGAATGTGGCTGCTAGGCATACAGAGGGGCATACTCACAGGACCTGTGCACTCAGAGCTGGAATCCACTTCAGTCTATGGAACAGAAAGGAAAGGGGAGAGTGGCTAGTAAGGTTCTGAAAGCCATCCTATGGCAGATCCAGATCCTGTAACGTTCGCTCCCTGGACTATAACAGTCCTGAAGGAATTGGACATATAAAAGGATGTCCAGTCTCTCATTAAGCAGGCTTCTTTTATGAAAATGAAAACTAGCTAAGAGAATCTTTGCCCTGACCATCTTCCTTTAATGGTCACTTACAAAACTGAGCAATCCTGGTGGATAAAAGCAGAGTAGGAAGGGTCAGAGCCTCCAGAGAGCCTTTTTAGGCAAGTATCCTGCCCTCCTGTCAGTGGATATGTTACACCATGGTTCCTAAGTTGCACACTGGGAAACAGAGAAATTCAATTTGTGCTGCAATACTTTTAGAATAAAACATCTCTCAGCAATGGGAGTACCCTTGCTTTTCTCAGAATAGTCCCTGCAGTACTTTTTTTTTTTTTTTTTTTATTAACCATTACTACCCCTTTAAATGCTAGTGTACTTATTGTAGCGGTTCCATGCAGAATAAGTAGAGGTTATCAGAGGACAGGTTAGCCACTGCAGTATAACAGAGCTGATTAAGCATGCTGAGCAAGATACCTCATTCTCGTGTGAGCTTCCAATGACATAGAAGTACAGATCAATGCTGCTTTTATATACCACCGTCAGCCCCTCTAGAAGAGCAATTTCACCTACACAGGAGAAACAAGGTGTTAGATCTCATTTTACGGTCAAGATTCACAACATGTGATATAGACAGAAACAGCAGCTTCTACATGACATATATATATATATTTTTTTTTTTTTTTTTTTTTTTTTTTTTTTTTTTTTTTTTAAAGGGCCTCTCTTTATAATACAAACCCCCAAAACATTTATGGGGCAAACCAAACATTCATTAAATTTTAAATCCTTGAATGCTAGAGGTTTCCAATGAACTGTGAAGGGATGCGCTGGAGCTCTAGCATTTAAAGGGTTAAAAGCCTCGCTGGAAAAAACAAAACACCTCAATGGAAATTCGGGGAATTAGTATTTGTCTCTGATGGTGCAATTGGGTTGCAATTGGGTTGTACCAGAACTGTCCCTTCTTTTCTTTTGAGCATAGTTCCTTATATCTTCATCTGCTCCCCCCTAGCTTTCAGTCCCCCCAACTAGTTTCCCTCTCTCCTCCCAGACACACACAGGCCTTACTCATCAAGATAAAGAGGTATAAATTCTGGAACAAACCAACTGCATCACCGGTTACAAGTGAATATCCCGCAAAGCTTTTAAATGGGGCGTTTAAGCCCTGGAATGTTAATATGTGTTTGAGACATCACTAGCATTCAAAAGGTTTAATACAATAATAAAAAAATAAAAAAAATAAAAAATTTATCGAAAATTTCGATTGCTTAATTTCCCCCCCTACGGTGCAGTTGGATTGCTCCAGAATTGCACCTAGTGGGCTTGCTGCATAAGGCACTATATTTGTAATTAAAAAATGGACATTGATTAATCAAAGGTTAAAGTGGAACTACTAACGCTAAACAACTTGAGCTCAAATAATTCCCCATCTGGCGACTAGCTGCTCAGTAGCGCTAGTCACCAGAATTATTACCTTGTTACATAGGATTATCCACTGCTCCTGGGCTCCAGGCAGGACGAAGTGCAGACATCTTCCCACAGCGACATCTGCGCTGTCAGTCCCAGCCGGCTCTAGGAGGCGTTGCTAGGAGCCGTTCAACTCCAAAAGGAACGGACAGCGCAGGCATGCAGACGTCGCTATGGGAAGATGTCTGCGCTCCGTCCTTCCTGTCAGTGCGAGAAGAATGGATAATCCTATTTAACAAGGTAATAATTCTGGCGACTAGCACTACTGAGCGGCTAGTCACCAGATGGGGAATTATTTGAGCTCAAGTTGTTTAGCGGTGGTTAATTCCGCTTTTAACCATTCCTATAGGAATAACCCAGGCACCATTCAGGTCTGTATTTAGTTTATCTACATAGAAAAAACAAAGTCTGACTGAGATTAACCTGAAAGGCTCGCAATGATTTTAATTGGATACGAAAACATTCAATGCAGTAGTATGTCCCTGTTCACTTACAGGCTACAGCACAGCCCAAATGGAGAATATATTAAAAAACACCAGCATATAGATATAACTGACTTCTGTCCGGTCAGATGACTGGATTCCAGATCTCAAGGGAGGTGGCTTACAATATGTAAAACTGGCAGGAGGGGGGACACTTTAGAACTTAATTGCTCACGAACTACACAGCGTAGACAGCTGTAACAACGCTCTACAAGGTACAACAACTATGAGGAATAATCAAAGCAGAGTTTATGTTCAAACATTACTATCCCTTTAAACAGCCGCAGTAGTGTCCTGTGCATCAATCTAGAACTGTACTGACCGTTAGTCACACCATGCTGCTATACTTACTGTCTGTCCGATGTGTTTTATTGAATATGTTCTTCTCAAAAGCCTTCTGCTCCTTCACCGTTGGATAGGTTTCATCATAGTACTGTGGCAGAAGTTATAACAAGACATTAATAGCAACTTCTGTAAAGATAAATAACTTAATTCCTTAAAGGGATAGTAATACTTAAGATGTAAAAAACGTTGTATGGTTTATGTCACTGAACAAAACGAGGGTACTCCCACCGCTGAGAGATATTTTATTAAAAAAATGAAAACAGCTGAAAGTTGAATTTTTTTATGTGCAATATCACAGTGGCCTGAAAATTTACAGTGGCGCTGTTGCTACACCATCCTATAGAAATGTATGGTCTACAGACCAGAGTAGTCCATAGGATGGTGTAGCAACAGCGCCACAGTAAATTTTCAGGCAACTGTGATATTGCACCTAAAAAAAAATAATTCAATTTTGAGCGGTTATAATTTTTAATAAAATATCTCTCAGCAGTGGGAATACCCTTGTTTTACTCCAGGGGATAAACCCTACAACATATTTTTTCACATTTTAAGTATTACTATCCCTTTAAAGTAGACCTGTCACCTTGATTTACTTCATTAAAAACTGCCTGTATGTTATGGTAGCTAAAATACCAGCTAAAGTGCAGTTATGGAGCTATTCAAACTTAGTACCAACATATGCAAATTGTGGTACCCCTAAGGTTTCTTATGCCAATGCTTTTCAGTGACATTTCATATGCTAATGAAGCATTGTGCTGTACCGGGGGACTCACTTTTCCCAAAAAAAAGTGTGAATATCTCGTAAACTATCCATCTGCTGACACATAGGAAGTTTTTAAATGTTTTCAAATATGAAAGTAAATAAGTTAACAGATCAACTTTAAACATTAAATGAGTTGCACACTGCTTTGGACATTAACCTTCTGAATGTCAAAGGGGTATCTAAACTCATTACTTCATAATGTTTTTGTTACACTTCTGGCACTCCATAGGTTAAGAAGTTAAGGCCACGAGAAAGCCATAGAGTTTTCATTGTAGGAGCACTATGAAAATATTTCCCAATAATGATATGCAGCCAAGACTTGGTTGAAATAGCTCATGCTGTCCATCCTTGACACAATGGCTGTATATAGCTTATTGAGGATTTGGATTGTCATGCAGGCTGGCCAATAGCCACAATTGACATGACAAGCTTACATTAACATTTGACATATTGATGGGTTGAATGTCATCAGCATAGTCAAATAATGCTGCTAGGACTAATTTCTTATGTGATCTATAAGATTATCCTTAAATCAAAATTAATAAATTTTTAATAGAGAGGGCTGGTTTCTTTGTTGGGGGAGGGGGGTGCATGCATCATGGTATAGCTCAAATAAGAATGATTTAACTATGGAACTTTCCTCCTGGTATGCAAAATAGCTGAATAAAACAACATAAATCTGAGCATGCCATAACTTTTATTCTTACTATAGGCTTAGTCTTATAGCTACTTCTGCCACTCAAAGAATACTCCATTCCGTGAAGCCATTCTCTGTATTTAACCCCTTTGAGTGCCAGAGAGCATTGCATGGCAGTGAAATGGTTAATATTATGAGGTGTCACCATTTTGGGGATATGATTTAATGAAGGCACTAAAACAAAAAACTGGTCTGAACCAATGAAAAGTATACACATTCCAACAGCCAGTGATATTACCGTAACTTGCTCGAACTGAAAGACTATGTCAGATTCACACCATCTTCCTTTGTCTGACTGACTGTCATATTACAGAACCTTGCAAAGCAAGCAAGCAGATTAAGTTACTTTGCAAGTCTATAGGGGACTCTAAACTGCTTATGTCATGACTGGCAAAAGACCAGCAAATGTATTCATACTTGGTACCAAATCCTGACTGTGGTGCCAGTGACATTTCATATGCTAATTAATCTCAGCAACGTTTCATATGCTAATCACTTCTCCAGTTCCCATGTTATGCTATGGAGCACATTCACTAAGATCTCCAAGGCTGAAGAAATCTTAGTGCATAGGCCCCACAGAATAACATAAGAATTGGAGAAGTGATAAACTGGAGACGTCATCACCACTTTATCACCGCTTAGTGAATATCCCCCAATATCTCCTAAACTATACAAATGCTGGGGAGAAAATTGGTCTTTTAACCCTCTGAATGCTAGAGGTTTCCAACAAATTGTTACTCAACTGAACTACACAACGTGGGTATTTGAAAGGAGTCCTAGGTACACTGGTCTCACAGGTCAAAGTCTGCAGTGCCGGGGGTGGGGAGCCTGGGCTCCTAACACCTACATTTGAAGTGTATTTTATAAAAACAAACAAAATATACTTTCTTCCCCAGTAGTTAATTGGGTCACAGTCTAGGAATTCCAGAGCATAGCTTCAGGAGGTTCTTTGTTAGGAAATGTAATGTCTGAAAAGTAGTGACAATTGTGTAAATGATATTTTAAGAAGAAAAAAATACCACACATACCTTTGCAAAAAGTCTCTCCCCATCGTTGTCCAAGATTAAAACAGCTTTCACTGTATACAGAGAAGGGTCCTGCCACAAGAAACACAAAAATCACTTTTACCAGGCAGATGTAAAAACCTAACCCAATACACAAAGGAAAAGAATATAACTACATAAAGGGGAGTCAGATATATGCAGAAGCAGATGGAAAATGATGTAATGGTACTGAAACAGTTGTTAAAGTTAACCTGTTATAAGTGACAGGTTAACATTGCTTTAAATTTACTTTAAAATTAACTTTGTGTGAAAGGTCCACTGTAAGGGATTGTTTCATTTCTGATTATTAATGACCTAGACGACTACACTCAAAAAAGTAGTTAGGCTGCCACTCCCATCATATTTAAGAATAAGCCAGCTTCCAAAAGAAGGGGCAAGTTTAGGTTGTCAAAATATACTTTATTTTTGTACAATTCGAAACGTATAAAAATAAAAGTATGTTTTAATTAGTTTGAAGTCCTTTGAGTGCTTGCCTTTTGACAACATATGAAAACTTAGCCTAACACCTGGGCAGGTTTGACTGAACAACTTTTGTTCTGGACAGAGTATTATATTATAGTAATATAGAGACAGAAAGAGAAAGAAAGAGACTGGTGTTGCTACTGATCTTTAAAGAGATGCACATGACTATAGGGTGAACTCAGATTCACCAAGTTTCTAAAAGGATTAAAATAGTCTCCCTTTACTAGCATGCAAAGTTGGTTCTCTTACAAAGTGCAATTAATTATTATTTTTTTTTTTTTTTTATTAAGATACAAGTCTTATGGGAGCTCTGTCTGATCAATGCATGAAAAAGGGGTGGGCAAAGGCACCAATCCAGATGCATAACTTCAACAAGGAGAAGTGAAGAGAAAGTAAAGGAATTCTGGGGCACACCAACAGCACCATAGGGGAAAGAGAAATTTACTAATCGATATTTCCTTTTCTACTGTGTATCTCCACGTCACAAAGAAACATGGGATTTAATCACCTTCCTCCAGCTGGTAGGACCGTTTAATTTACATAGTAGGCCCCCCCCCACCGTCTTCAGTTATACTTTTGTCCAAGCTGAAAAACAAAAAAAAACATACAACACAACACACACACTATAATGTTAAGGTTGGGTGTGACGTGGAGATACACAGAAGAAAAGGAAATATCGGTTAGTAAATTTCTCTCTTCTGTGTACTCCCCGTCACAAAGAAGTATGGGAACTTCCCAAGCCAAACCATAGGGAGGGATATCCACGTAAATTCAGCAACATGCATATGTAAGCATACTAGAAATATGAACACAAACACACATTTATATTATATATATATATACATATACACAAAAAAAAAAAAAAAACCTTAAGAACAAATTTTAGTTATATAATGAAACAAAAACAAAAAAAGGTACATATCCTACCAGTCACTGTGGGATTACAGCTTGTAGAACACCTCGCCCGAATCGAGCTTCTGTGGAGGCACTGATATCCAGTTTATAATGCTTTATAAACGTGGAAATAGAAGTCCATGTGGCAGCTCTGCAGATCTCCTCAGGCGAGGCATTAGCCTTAATAGCCCAAGATGTAGCCATAGCTCTAGTTGAATGAGCCTTCACTTTTAGTGGAGGTTCTATATTTGCCTCCTTATAGGCTGTAATGGCATATTGCCTGATCCACCTAGCCACTAACTATTTACAGGCTGGTAAACATTTTCTCTTACCGAGGAATTGCATTAATAAGTTCTCTGATTTCCTAAAGTCCTGAGTTCTTTTTAAGTAGAGATACAGCTGACTAAATACAAAGAATTAAAGTGATAGTAATACTTAAAATGTAAAAAAAAAATATATGTTGCAGGGTTTATCCCCCTGAGTAAAACAAGAGTACTCCCACTGTTGAAAGGTGTTTCATTCAAAAGTTATTAATTTTCAAAGTTGAAATTTTTAGGTGCTATATCACAGTGGCCTGAAATTGTACAGTGGCGCTGTTGCTACACCATCCTATGGAGATTTATGGTGCCGGGACCAGAGCTGTCCATAGGATCGTGTAGCAACAGCGCCACTGTACAATTTCAGGCCACTGTGATATTGCACCTAAAAAATTCAACTTTGAAAATTAATAACTTTTGAATGAAACACCTTTCAACAGTGGGAGTACTCTTGTTTTACTCAGGGGGATAAACCCTACAACATATTTTTTTTTTACATTTTAAGTATTACTATCCCTTTAAGTCTATTTTCCTTGTCTCCCTTAGGGGAAGAACAAAAAGGAAGGCAAAACCATCTCCTGATTTAGATGAAAATCTGAGATTAACTTCCCTCTGAAAGAGGGCTTCATTCTAAGCACAACCTTGTCCTGATGGAAAGATAAATATGGTGCCTTACAAGAAAAAGGCTGCAGCTCATTAACTCGTTTAGCGGATGTAATCGCTGTTAGAAATACAGTTTTCCATGCCAGATGTCTTAGAGAAATAGATTCTAAAGGTTCAAGCAAAGGGGAATCAACTAGCTGAGTTAACACAATATTAAGATCCCATGCTAGACTAGTCTCTTATCCTAGGACGAACCTTCTCTATGGTTTTTACAAGTCTCTTGATTAGGTCATCTTCTACCCAATGGCTGGAGAGGACAGCCAATAGTGCTGAGATTTGCACTTTCAGAGATGCTGGACTTAGACCAAAATCAAAACCATTTTGCAGGAAATCTAAGATAACTGGAGCTGTAACATGATCCTTATGAATGTTATTTCTAATGCACCATATTCTGAAGGTCTTCCCCACTCTATCATAGATCTTAAGAGTAGATTTCTTCCGTCCTGCTATGATGGTATCAGCCACCTTTCTAGAGACTCCTCGCTGCTTTAAGCTTTGCCACAGAGTCTCCAGGTAGAAAAAAACTGGGACAAGGATGCAACAGAGGACATGTGATAGTAGATCATCTCTTCTTGGTAATGGCCATGGATCCTGAACTGACATTCTGACTAGTTCAGAGTACCATGAGCACCTGGGCCATCTGGAGGCAATCAAGATAACCTCCACTCTGTCTTCACTTTCCTGAGAATCTCTCTGATTAATGGAATAGGAGGGAAGATGTAAGCCAGAGAGAGTGTCCAGGAATGTTTCAGAGCATCCTGACCCAATGACTCGTTTGTTTTCCATCTGGAAAAAAAAAAAATCTTTCACACTTTCTGTTCTCCAGATTGGACATTAGATCCTCTTCTGATTTTCCTCACCTGTGGTTTATCTGCTGGAATACCTGTTGATTCAGTGACCATTCCCCCTGGGTGCACCCTGTTCCTGCTCAGGTAATCCGCCTGAATGTTATGAACGCCCACTATGTGGGAGGCAGAAATGGCTAGTATGTTTATTTCTGCCCAGGGGAAGATCTTTGCAAGTGCCCTGTTCAGGTCTGAGCTCTTTGTTCAAATACATGACAGACATCATGTTGTCCAATCTGATGTGGACCGCCTTATCTTTTTAGGTCCCTTTGAAAGAATATTAATGCTTGACCTATGGCTTGTAGCTCTAACACATTTATGTGCAAATCTTTCTGTTCTGGACCACATCCCTTGAGCTGTCTTTGATCTGTAGACTGCTCCCCATCCTTTGGGACTGGCATCTGTGGAAACTGTTTCCCACTCTGGGTCTCTGATTGAGGTTCCTTTTTGAAGATTTCTCCTCTTTGTCCACCCAAGAAGGTCATGACGAACCTTTGCTGACAGGTGAATGTGCTGAAGAGGATCTGGATGATACCTGTTCCAATATTTTAGGAAATGATACTGAAGGTGTCTTGAATGGAACCTTGACCAAGGGATTACTTGGATGGCTGACATCATTACCCTCAGGCATTGCATAAATATGTGAGCAACATGACTCTTCTTCTGTCTGAATTTTAATACTTTCTTTATTATGTTCGATATTCTTTTCTTCTGAGAGTGATAATGCCCCTTTCTTTCTTGATTCTCATTCCTAAGTAAATCAGATCCTGTGATGGAATTAGATGACTCTTGAGAGTTGATGATCCAACCCGGATGCTGCAGATGTTTGACAATTATTTTGAGTTTTTGTATGGCCTGCTCCTCTGTCTGGGCTATTATTATAATATAAGGTCATCTAAGTATGGAACAATGGAGATTCCTTTTTCCCTTATGGGTTCTATAGCAGCAGCCAATAACTTTGTAAAAAGACTTGGAGCTGTGGCTAAACCAAAAGGAAGGGCTGTAAACGAAAAATGCTGGTTTTCTAATGCAAATCTTAAAAATCTCTGATCCTCTTTCTGACCGGGATGTGATAATAAGAGTCTTGCAAGTCCACTTTTATCAGGTAACTGCCTGGGAATACTGATCTTATGACAGAGTTCACCGATTCCATTCTGAATGTTTTCTGTATCAACAGGGTATTCAGTTTCTTGAGATCCAGAATGGTCTTCCAGGAACCTAATGTCTTGGGTACTGTAAACAAAACTGAATAGATTCCTGAATACCTTTGATTCTCTGGAACTTCCTGTATCACCCTCTTTGATAGCAGATTCTTTATCTCTTGATTCCATGCCTTTTCTTTCCTTATGCTCTTTGGGGTCTTTGATCTTTTGAAGATATGGAATTTCGGGGTCTTTTTGAAAGGAAGAGGATATCCCATCTCCAGATTATTCTGAACCCAACTGTCTGATGTTGTCCAGTGGTCTCAACATTTTTACAAGCACCCCCCCACACACCTGCTCTGGAGATGGCTTCCGCTGACCTTCAGAATTCGCTCTTAAATTGCATTTGCTTCTTGGCATAGTCTTTATGGAATCCCTCTCTAGCCTGCTGACTTGTTTTTCACCTCTGCTCAAATGCTCTAGCTTGATATCTCCTGGAGTCACGAAAGGATTGAGATCTAGATATATATGAAGATGATCCGGGTGGGGATGATCTTTTACTTTCCTGGGGTAAACTTTCCACCTGAGATCTTCTTTATTAGATTTTCTAATTCTTCTCCAAAAAGCATATCACCCTTAAAAGGAAGGTTAACCAATTTGTTTTTAGAGGAGCTATCCGCTCACCAGGATTTGAGCCAAAGGGCTCTCCTAGAAGACACTGCTAAGGCAGATGACTTAGCACCTAGTTTAATGGAATCCATAGAGGCATCACAAATGAAGTTATTAGCCTCCTTAATAGCAGATACTTCTCTAACTAATTTAGTCCTAGAGGTGCCCGCCTCTATGCTTTCCTCAAGGCTAGTGAGCCAAATCTTTATAGCTCTGGACACACAGGCCAAGGCTGTTGCAATTTGCATATTACTGCCCATCAGTGAATACTGTCTTAAAGGGATAGTATTACTTCAAAATTACTATCCCTCATATTGTAGCCCTTAATAAACTGAGTTAAATGACACCAGCGGCATCTCTCAAACTTTTATGGTTTAAGAGATAGCCACTTTCAAAGTTTCCTCTCCCCTACTGTCAGCGTTCTGCTGCCAGCAGGAGAATCCGGTCCCGGGACAGGCGGAGGATCTTAAACAGAGCCGATATCTTGTTATGGAAGGAAAAATGATTAATTGAAACAGTCTTCTACATGTGCTTGGTTACCAAACACACGTAGAAGACTGTTTCAATGAATCATTTTTCCTTCCATAACGAGATATCGGCTCTGCTGAAGAGCCTCCTCTTGATTCAGAGACCGGATTCTCCTGCTGGCAGCAGAACGCTGACAGTAGGGGAGAGGAAACTTTGAAAGAGGCTCTCTCTTAAACCATAAAAGTTTGAGAGATGCCGCTGGTGTCATTTAACTCAGTTTATTAAGGGCTACAATATGAGGGATAGTAATTTTGAAGTAATACTATCCCTTTAAGAGCTAACTCCAGTCTTTTCTCCATTGGGTACTTAAGGGAAGAATAATCTTCTAGAGTTATGGTAGTATGCCTGGCTAGCCTGGAAACTGCTGCATCCACCCTAGGAGAGGATACCCAGTCTTTTATCTTATCTGGCTCAATGGGATACATCTTTGAAAATCTTTTAGTAACAGAGGACCTCTTATCTGCCTTACTCCATTCAGAGAAAACCATGTGAGAAAGATTGGTGAACAGGAAAACTAGGAGATGGTCTCTTGTTACCAACAAAAGCTGCATCCATGATGTTGAAGTCCTTCTGTTCATCAATCAATCCTAAAGACTTTCTAACAGATTTCACAGAACCATCAATGTGAGGAGAAAGTCTCAGATCCCTCCACTATTTCCTCCTCTTTCGGAGGAACAGGCCGAGGACTCTATGCTATTTCCCTCTTCATTGTCCGCCTTAGGAGAAGTACCACCTTCCCCTGGGTCTTCTAATCTTTGTCTTTTTCTGGGGACTACTGACTCCTGCAGAGATGTGATGGTTTCTTGTAATGAAACCTTCATCCATTACATAAAATCCTGGAATTGATTTGGCATTTCTTGTAGGGCTGCCTTCTTTAAACAATCTGGACAGAATTTAGTATTATCCGACCCTTGAAGTTTCTCATCGCAATTAATACAAGACTTCTGCTTCTGTTTATCCTCTTTGGGGGTGCAGTATCACCCTTCTCCTTGCTAGATGAAGGCATGATATCCATTAAAACTGTAATACTTTATTAACTTATTAAAAATAAAAACCTCTTATAACTAACATGAATTCTTACCTTGCTGAATCCTAGTGTTCTTATATTCGTGGTGCGTTCCACGCCTGAAACGCACTGCCCTATCCACCGGAAGTGCTGGGCTGCTTAAAGAACTTCCTTCTCCCCCTGCCTCTTGCTGTCCGTCTGACTTCCTGCCGCACGCCTCGCATGTGCAGATGTGTGCGTTCCATCGTGGAATGCACACCGAAGATTTTTCCTCTCTTCCTGATTCCACTGCTCGTTGCCGGCTGGGGTGAAGAGAATCGCTGCTCCTGGACCTTAGGTAGCAGGAGGAGGGCTGAAAAAGTGCATCCTCAAGCATTCTGGAGTCACGCACCACAGTGTTCATTAGTGAAGAGACACGCCAGCACTTCTCAATCTTTCCATCCGGCTGAAGGAGCGTACCATCGCCTGAACCAGCCGGACTATTGCAGGAAAAAGGTATTGTTCCAATCTGTAGCTTAACGCCAATCTACAGAGGCACCAGCCTCCTGTCCTCCAGCTGGCTAGGAGCCAAGAAAACTGAAGACAGTGGGGGAAGCATACTATTTAAATTAAATGGTCCTACCAGCTGGAGGAAGGCGATAAATCCCATACTTTGTGACAGGGAGCACGCAGAAAAAAAAAAAAAAATTATATAAAATCCTGTTGATTCAAATGGGCCTTTTATTTGAAACTTTGATGGTAGAGAACTTTATAGCATTCAGTAGGTTAAAAGTCACATATAAAATCAATTTGTAAATTTGTCCCTTTGACGACATTGTTTTGTCCCATAATTTCCGACAGTAGTAAAGTCATGTATGATCAAGGAGGTAGTTTGGAGACGTATTGTGCAGAGAGCATTAGACAAGCACAGTGAATAGAAGGGAAAAAAAGTGCTTTACCTTGTCTTGCAGACTCAACTGATAAAAATAAACAATATAGGCTTGTAATAACCCTATCAGCATCAGAAGAGTGAGCAAAGTATTGTGCAGAAATCTGTTGTTCACCCAATGACACCTTTTGGAGTATTTCATTATCAGGTTTGTAATTGACCTGCTACAGCATAACATTTCTATTCACACACATGGGGCCTAACGCAGGAAGATAAAAGGGATGCAATTGTAGAATACACCAACCGAATTATAGCGGTGTGGATGGGTAAAATTTACAAATGTTCTTAAATGAGGCTTTTAACCCCTTGAATCATAGATATGTCTCCACTGAATTGCAATGTTTTGGAGATCTGTAACAAACCTGAGGCTTAAAGCCCCATTTACCCCCTTAAAATTTAGGTTTCCAACACATTGCTTAGGATTCAAGGATTAACCCTTTGAGTGCCAGAAGGGTACGCAACGCAATGCGTTGCATACCCCTCTGTCACTCAAAGAGTTTAAGTAGTATTAGTTTGGGGAAATTTTTTTTTTTTTTTTAACTTCCAGCATAAGGCCTGTGGTATCAAGGCAGGATATACAGACGAAAGAGGAAAAGGGACATGAGAGATAACAGCTCTTGTGGTGCATGGGAGAAGAGTCAGGACAGACCAACAACAGTGTAGGAAGGATGTGGGGGGAAATTTATAGCAAAAATTGACCTTTAGAACCCTTTCCCTGCTCCACTTGTCAGTCAGCCAGTTCCATTCGACAGAACTTATCTCGCTGAAGTAAAGCCCTCGAGACAAAGTTCTGTAATGCACTGACTTCCACATACTCACAGCCTGAGTGTATAACAGAACTTCACCTCAAACACTGAATCTCCTGTGTGGAGTCCCACACCTCTTAATCACGCCCGTGTGTGAAGCAGCACGCCTTACCAGCGAGAAGACATTGATCACTGGTTATCAAACTTCTTCCAATAGTGGAACCCTTTGGTTTCACAAAAGACCTCTGTGGAACCCTGACAACCAAACCCTTTAAGTACTTTACTTTAGTCATGTTGTGTGCCAGACAGGTATCAAATACATTGCAACAATGCCTTGATTCCTGTCTGGCATTCAAAGGGTTAAGGAAAGCTTTAACCTTCTGTATATCGACTGTTAGTCACAGAACCACACACCCATTATCCATCACTGTCCACCAATTCAAATATTTGTTCTGGGGAACTCCTTATACATCTTCATGGAACACAGTTTGAGCACCACGGAACTAGACTTTTACTAGGAGTAAAGTTTTGACCTTACAAAGCAGATGGCCTTGACAAAAAGGAACTATCAAGGCAAACAATTTAAGCAAAGACTAGCAAGCCACTCTGGTGTATTAAAGTGGAACTACCACCCCGCCTAAAGTAGCCCCCAAAGAATTACCCATATGGCAACTAGCTGCTCAATAGTGCTAGTCGCCAGACTTATTACCACCTTATACAGAATTCCTACTTCTCCCAGAACTGACAGCCAGGAAACAGCACAGACATCTTTGCATAGTGATGTCTGCGCACCCGCACTGTCAGTCCCATTTTTCTCTAGGAGGCAGTCCAGGAACAGCATACAATTCTCAAACACCAGGTAATATTTCTGGCAACTAGAGCTATTGAGCAGATAGTCGCTAAAAGGGTATTTATTTGGGACAAATTTATTCAGGGGTGGTAGTTCTGCTTTAAGGGGTTAACTTTTTGGAGAAATGTTTATACATCTGTGCATGTACTCCAGTGACTTCTTAAAAAATTAGGCCTCAATTACATTGCAGGTAATATTTGTTATCACTGGTTGTATCTCACAGATCTCGCTTATTTAAGTCTATGGGGAAATCTAGAGATATAACAAGCTATGAAGTTAGCACTTAAAATAGAATACATCCCTTAGTTTGGCTCCAAGGTTTTTACATTACTATCCCTTTAAATGGGTGAAAAGAAAAGTCCTGAAAAAAGTCTAGGTGAAATGATAGGTACAATAAAAAAATATGTAATGCCCTTATTCATATCTTTCAAACCTTTATGGTTTGAGAGATGAGAATAAAGTCATCTGCTCCCTCCCCTTTCTGCCTGATTAGCTGTAAAGCTGTCAGAGGCAGAATCTGGTCTTGATGTGTGCCTGGTTTGCAAGCTTTACAGCTCGTCAGGCAGAAAGGGAAGGGTACAAAGGACTTTATTTTCTTATCTCTCATACCATAAAGGTTTGAAAGATATGAATAAGGGCATTACATTTTGTTTTATTGTACCTATCTTTTTTTTGGAGATTACTATCCCTTCAATAAGAGTTACTAATGAAGCTAGTCCTTTTCTAACACAGATTGAGATCCAGCTCTACACAGCTTTTCTTTATGGACAGGAGCGGTAAAAGAAAAAAAAAAAAATATATAGAAACAGCTGTAGCTCATTCAGTCATTTATTCATTCTGACACCTGCAAACCAATCAGCTAATATTTATCATGAAATCCAACTTTCTAACAAAGAAAAAAATCTTGGTGAGCCCAGATGTTAGAATATACTTTTGGATACAATTTTACACCACCTTAAAACAGGGATGAGTGACTGGAGGCCTTCGTGCTGATGAGGACATCCATAGAAATTGTAGTCCTCAGGTTGCTCATCCCTGGGCTAAAAGCTCCATCAGGTTTCCCCAAGTAGATGTAACCCTTTGAAGGCCAGAGGGGTGTGCAAAGTATTGCATGTTCTTCTGGCACGCAGTGGTTAAAGTATTGAAATTGTAAGTCTTTCTGCTACTACTGGCAGTAGAACATATCTGCATAAAGATCTGGAGTCACTTGAATCATTCACTCATTACCAAGGGGCAATTTTTATTAATCAGAAAACATCTCAACACTAATAAACCTAGGGCGTTGCAAAGAGCCCTTTTAATCATCGCTCATATTCATTGCTAGAGGGCCAGGAAAGTTACAGCCTGCTCCAACACTAGGAGATTTATCTGACTCCTGAGACAAGAGATGAGTGATTTGAGTCTGATCATTTTTCTGTTGCAAGGTGCAAAGTAAGTAATTAATTCTTGTGTGTACATTATTTACTACTAGCTCAACTGCCCCTCAAAGGCAGATGTAAATAAATACTGACTGAGCCATTAAAAGCTGGACAGGATGCAAGAGGTGTATGACATACGGCTAATTAGGTATGGGACTACATTTCATTCAATTGCATCGCCTTTAACCCATTTGATGCTATAGCCCTCCTAATGCATTGTGATCTTGTGTGTCAGCACATGCTCTTTGTTGCTATCAATTTAACCAATTTGTTGGGAAAAAAAGTAATGAAGTATAACATAAGGACTGCACACATGTAGTGTTCTTTAGAACTATACACTGCTTGTTAGTGGAGTATAAAATAAACAATTAAGTTGTAAATTTGTTGGTTTGATGGTTTCTGGAGCCTTAATTAGAACATCCAGGGGACTGGAAGGGCATGGGAGACTAGACATTAGGTTATGTGGAGATATGAACGTTCCTTTAAAGGGATAGTATTACTTCAAAATTACTATCCCTCATATTGTAGCCTTTAATAAACTGAGTTAAATGACGCCAGCGGCATCTCTCAAACCTTTATGGTTTAAGAGATAGCCACTTTCAAAGTTTCCTCTCCCCTGCTGTCAGCGTTATGCTGTCAGCAGGGGAATCCGGTCCCGGGACAGGTGGAGGCTCTTAAACAGAGCCGATATCTCGTTATGGAAGGAAAAATGATTCATTGAAACAGTCTTCTACATGTGCTTGGTTACCAAGCACACGTAGAAGACTGTTTCAATTAATCATTTTTCCTTCCATAACGAGATATCGGCTCTGCTGAAGAGCCTCCACTTGATTCAGAGACCAGATTCTCCTGCTGACAGCCGAACGCTGACAGCAGGGGAGAGGAAACTTTGAAAGCGGCTATCTCTTAAACCATAAAGGTTTGAGAGATGCCGCTGGTGTCATTTAACTCAGTTTATTAAGGGCTACAAAATGAGGGATAGTAATTTTGAAGTAATACTATCCCTTTAAGTCCAAGGACTGCATGTTGCCCAGGCTAGCATTAAAAGAACACCAATGTCAGTTTACAAAAGGGTATGCCAAAACATGTTGGGGGGGGGGGGGTTTGAGAGAGCGAGAGAGCAAGATATATATGGAGTTTTTAACCCCCTAAATGCTAGGTGTCTTGAACGGATTATTTGAGTAGATTTGCCCCTGAATTGATCATCTTTTGCTTTCTGTATGATGACTGTTGCACTTTGAATGTAGCAGATTTGTTTTCTTATAAAGAGCTTTAAACCAATCCCTGATAGGTCTTCCTTTGCCACGCAACAATAATTCATATCATACAAATCTAAGGCCCCTTTCACACAGGCAACACCAATGCAGTTAGCTCTGTTGCCCATTATAAAAGTTATGTCTGGCAACGGTCCTATCATGTGTGCAACTATCAAACCACGTGAACACATTAAGTGCAGCAAGTTGCAACTTTAATGATTTAGCTTATGAACACAGAAAAGATGCATTAAGGAGCTCTGCACAGAGGCCTATGGAGCCACCTAGGGCCCCCTCGCACCAGCAGTGTTGACATTTACAATGCTCAAGGCAAACTCCAAAGAATGCCCAATCATAGTGAACACCAGCAAGTGATAATGGCTGGCAACACATGTGTGCTGGCCTCCACTATCTAGATCATTGATGGAACATAGGAGAATATACATGAAGTTACACTTGAGACAGAACTGCCGCAACACACCAGTGAAGTATTCCTAAGGGTAATATCATTTCTGTAACTCAAGTGTACTGTCACACTTTACCATGGGGGAAAAAGGTAAAGTTTTTCAGTTGATTGTCATAGAATTGCTCTTTTCTTTTTTTTTTTTTTTTTCTTTTTTTTACAGATTCCGATGTATCATGAAATTTAGGTGAGGTAGGTATCGTGGTTTCTTCCTCATAAAGAGATATATTTAATAATCTAGTTTTCAGTTTACAGATAATCATCACAAGACATAGTCTAGTACAAAGACTGTTAGGGCTCTTTAACACAGGTGACCGTGTAGCCCAACCTTTTTTTTTTTTTGTAGCAACTGAAATGGATAGTACTACAGCGAAACAAGGTTTTCCTACACAGCTACCTGCAACAGCTGTGTGATTTCACTTCAATTCCACTGAAAACCCAGTATTATCATACTGCTACATTAACCTTACAACACACAATACATCTTTCTGCAACAATTGCAATGCATATTGCCTATGGGAAACGCCCCATTGGACAGAAAGATTCACGACTCTGCTTTACTGTTGTTACAATGCTGCCATTTTGAAAGGGCATATGCCCCACTGTCATCTGCTAAACAATAAAATGCTACAGCTTAAAGAGAAAATTTTTTTTTTTTTTTTTTACTCAGAAATCACATCAACCTCAGCAAGCCTGATGTACTAAGGACTGCAGCAATTTTGAGAAAAGCCATCTGAGTAATAGGAGGACAAAATTCCCACAGATTTTACATATTTGCATGCCTGATAGAGATCCAGGCCATTGCTTCACAATGCATATGACACCACTCTGATACCAAAATGGTTAACCCCTTGAATCCTAAAGAGCTCTATAATGCATTAAAGTGTTAGTAATGTCCAACAAAAAGTTTTTTGCATATAGAAGAGCTTAAAACGCTGAGCTATATGCAAAAAAAAATGTATCTCTCAAACAGCTATGGTTTGAGATACAGGCGTTTAAAGTTCACTGTCTCCTACTGACAGCTGTAAAGCTGTCAGCAGGAGATCCATGTCGGTTGACACGGAGGCGCTTGAGAAGTGCCGCGATCTCGTTACTTACAAGGAATCCCTTCATTGGAATGGTCTAAAACGTGTGCCTGGTTTTCAAGCACACGTTTTAGACCATTCCAATGAAGGGATTCCTTGCGAGTAACGAGATCGCGGTACTTCTCAAGCGCCTCCGTGTCGTCCGACACGGATCTCCTGCTGACAGCTTTACAGCTGTCAGCAGGAGACAGCAAACTTTAAACTCCTGTATCTCTTAAACCATAGCGGTTTGAGAAATACGTTTTTTTGCATATAGATCAGCTTTTTAAGCTCTTCTATATGCAAAAAACGTTTTGTTGGACATTACTAACACTTTAAGAAGCAGTGCATTTTTAGACCACTCTAGCATTCAATGGGTTGAATATGCAATTTGATATCAAAGGGAACTTTGCATTTGTACAATGGCCTTCAGGACATATTTAGAATAAGTAGACAATGGGCGTTATGCACTAAAGGGTGATAAAGAAGTGATAAAATGGAGATGACTTCTTCAGTGATATTACGTCTCCAGTTCCTGTGTTATTCTGTGGATTCACTGCACTAAGATTTCTCCAACTATGAATATCTTAGTGTATAGGCACTATAGGAACAATATAGTTATTGGAGACGAGATATCACTGGAGAAGTCATCTCCACTTTATCACACCTTAGTAAATCTCCACCCTTGACTTTTATCCCAAACCCTGACACGGAGGCTGCAACAGCTTGCTGTACAGTGGGGTTGTTATCATGTATTAAAAAACTCCAACAAAAGCATCTGCTCTGTGCAAATTAAATGTAGTATTTCTGTTGGGTCAACTGAATTATCAATTCATTGTTTGAACCCCACATGCAAAATTCAGCAGAGCTGCATACCTGATACTTACATGGTGGCACCTCTTTATATTTGCTTACTGATAAAACAAAAAATACTAGAGCCAAGAGTATGGTGATCCTGCTGATTTTTAGCGATTTTCCTTCTCGTGTTATGGATGTGGAAGTTTATGCTTGCTTACACCCTGTATTACTGTTCAGTGATCAAGTAGGAAAAAAGCCAAATCCCCCATGCTCAAAATAAAAGGGAACAGGGGTTGGATTCAAATGCACGAGATAAATGTTAGCTCCTGTATTATCAAAAATATTCCTACTGAAGTTTATGGGGTTACCTGGAGATAAAAGCAGAGATAAAATTAGCACCTGCATTTGAATCCAGCCCCTTGCAAGCAACCTGATAAGTATGTGTATACGAGAGCTGGTATAATGCACTCAAAGCAACATACACTTTAGATGCAAATGCTTTAAACCTCAAATTTACAGCTCATTTAAGTCTGTCAATCATCCTAATGGAATGCAAGGTCATGAGGTTTAACCCCTTTGCAATGCTTTGCACACCCCTATGATCCTCAATGGGTTAATGAAGAGCTATGTATCACAAGACCTCATGTTACAACACAATCCTATATTCTCCCATAGTGATATCTATTAAAATAACACCAGTCAGGGTCATAACTGCCTTTATGCCAGCCAGGCCATATAGTCACTGGAAACATGTACACTCACCATCTGGTCAATGAGGGAAATACTTATCTCCCAGATGAATTGCTGTAGCTGTAGTTTCAATCACGTATAGTCTATATTTACAGGCCAGTTAAAGTCTTGGGTGAATGTCTAGACTAGCAATAAAATGTGACAGTTTGTGTGTTTAGAAAATAAACCCCTATGCACAACACTGATTATGCTTATTAAACTGGGAGAGAAAGAAAATGCATCCAAAAAGGTGCTAACTGTGTAGTTAAAATAGCACAAAAAGAAAGACTACAGCTGGTTGTGGCTGATGCAGTTGTATGCTCCAACAGCTGCTGACCCACAGATTGACTACCCTTGAGATACATGGGTATATAGTAGAATATTACACCAACAAATGTGTTATCAGTAACAATGTAAAAGTATAGAGGGGAAATTCACATCTCTGTGATACATTTCCATTGTCAGTTTATAAGATATCGGGTTACTGGATATAGAGTTGCACACCAACAAGTGATTCTATAGCTTATGAAGCATTTTCTTATTGTCATTTAGTCCTGCAAGTTGGTTTTTCCATCTCAATGTTATAGATATATTATCGTAAAGGTTTCCACAGGTTAAAGAACTGGTCACAGAAGTCCCCCTGTGCTTTTATGCCAGCTAGGGATATCATATTTATTTTGTATGAGTAAGTAAATCAGTTCGCTTTGATAGAACCAGATATCAAGAACTAATATTTAACCCTTTGAGTGCCAGAGGGTAACGCAACGCATTGCAAAGGAATGTGTTGCGTACCCCTCTGGCACTCAAAGGGTTAAGAGTGGCGGTACCAGTCATTAAAAATGGGGAACAGTGCTCTCTCAATTAATAAGTGTAAAGATACCCCACAGAAATATACATTTTCCATACTCAAAGTTCTGACTGACATTTCCTGTATTACTCATTGGATGTGACGGTATGAATGCACATTCGCACTAGGATTGTAAGTCCGGTTTTTTCCTGCTTATTCAGGAATATATTAATGTGAGTCTATGGTTCATTTTTCTAGTACATACCCATTAATTTTAGAAGGATGAATATAGGCTTAAATGTAAACTCAAAATACAACATGATACGTAGACTACAGTATAAAAATACAGCATGATCTACGAATAAACGGAGAAGCAAACAGCATGCAGGTCTACAGCTGTTGACTAGCTACAACTACAATCACCCTTATCAGACAGAGTGAACGGAGTCGTATGTTAACCCTTTGAGTGGCAGAGGGGCATGCAAAGCAATTCGAAGCAATACGTTCTGTACCTCTCTGCATTCCGAGGGTTAACACGAGGTGCAAAGTCAAAGGTTGCTCACCTTGCACTAACCATCTATATGTTGCTAGATCTATTTATTTCACCAGTGGGCCTGTTTTAGCAGAAGTATAAGGCGATCAAAGACACATCAAATACGAAAACGGAGTAACCTTATTAAGTTCTCTGATTCCACTCATCGGCCCACTGAACTGGAGATGATCTCCCAGGTTGTCTCTTCAATCAAAACCACCGGCCTTACCTGAAGCACTGCGTCCATCTTTCTCATTCCTGCCGACGTGGAGGAAGTTACTGACTGGCCAGCAAAACAGCCAATCAGAATAGTTCACGCCCCTGTGTTTTGATAGGCTCATGCTGAAAGAAGACAGTGACGCCGACATTTTGAGATGGTTGATTGGTCGATAATTCCACAACTCTGACATTAGAGACCGGTCACCAAGGCTTTCGAACCGGAAGCCGCTTCAATTGGGTAGGTGTTTCCATGGCGTAGAGAATTCCATTTGGTCATTGGTCATTATAGAATAAAGCTCCTCCCATATCTGAGTTGCTGGAGCCTACCATGGAGACGTTGTGATAGGCTACTTAACCTTGAGTGAAGCATTTATCAGTTTCGGATTGGATGAACAGTTGTCACAGTTAGATGCAGTTAGTTGAGACGTGGCTATTCTTTTAAACCCTATTAGTATTATAGCGCTCGTGTGTTTTTCTTATCCTATCTACGTCAGTAATTCTGTGTTACAGGGTGATCACTTTTTGCTTTCTGTCATTCAGGGATACTATGGAGAGACCAGCAGCAGAGCATTTGTTCTCCTCTGTAGTGTAGCTGAGCGGGAGGGGTCACTATACACCACTAGTCATCATCCTGTTCTTTCTCTGGCGCACCACTGTGTTGGGCTAATGGAACAGGGGAGGGCTGGCCTGGGGGGCAAGGGGGCAATTGCCCCCCAGGCTGGTCATGAATATGGGCCAGTGGGCCATTGCCTCCCTCAATTTCCCATTTGCTGCTGTAAATAGAGTAAACATAATTTAAGGAGCTACACAAGTATTGTAGCTCCATTTCAGTTGTCATCTCTGTGATATCAGTAGTGTTGCTCCATTTCAGTTGTAAGCTCTGTGGTATCACTAGTGTAGATCCATTTCGGTTATAAGCTCTGTGGTATCACTAGTGTAGTCCCATTTCATTTGTAAGCACTGTGGTTTACTAGTGTAGATCCATTTCAGTTATAAGCTCTGTGGTATCACTAGTGTAGATCCATTTCAGTTATACGCTCTGTGGTATCACTAGTGTAGATCCATTTCGGTTATAAGCTCTGTGGTATCACTAGTGTAGTCCCATTTCATTTGTAAGCTCTGTGGTATTACTAGTGTAGATCCATTTCAGTTATAAGCTCTGTGGTATCACTAGTGTTGTCCCATTTCAGCTGTAAGCTCTGTGGTATCACTAGTGTAGATCCATTTCAGTTATAAGCTCTGTGGTATCACTAGTGTAGATCCATTTCGGTTATAAGCTCTGTGGTATTACTAGTATAGATCCATTTAAGTTTTAAGTTCTGTGGTATCACTAGTGTAGATCCATTTCAGTTATAAGCTCTGTGGTATCAATAGTGTAGATCCATTTCAGTTATAAGTTCTGTGGTATCACTACTGTAGATCCATTTCAGTTATAAGCTCTGTGGTATCAATAGTGTAGATCCATTTCAGTTATAAGTTCTGTGGTATCACTACTGTAGATCCATTTCAGTTATAAGCTCTGTGGTATCACTAGTGTAGATCCATTTCAGTTGTCATCTCTGTGATATCAATTGTGTACTACCATTTCACTTATAAGCTCTGAGGTATCACTTGACTTAATCCATAACATTAATGCCAGCTATAACATTAACAAGAGGGGGTGGGCTGGGACATTGGGCTGGAGTGGTAATAGAAATAGGCCACTGAATTGTACTTGCTCCCCAGGCCAAAAGTTGCCAGCCCTCCCCTGTAATGGAATATGTGCATCATGCTCAAAGCCTGCTCATGTTTGATGTCCATACCTGGGAACTTTTGAAATGAGCTCACCCTGAGATTTTTGAAATATTAACCCTTAACGCCCACAAGAAAGCAGATTCTATGTTTTACGTCAATGTTTGCTCTAAACCAGAGATAATCCAATCAATTTTTAAGGAACCTTTCACTTGCTACAGTTCTGAGATATAACTTCTTATACACTCATAAGGCAAGCAGGACTTGTCCTCTTGCCTTTCTGGTAGAAATGTCATGGATTTGGACAATAAATAAGCAGCAAATTGGTGTAAATCATATAGGAGGACACACTGGATTTGCTCACCCTGAGAATTTGGCCTTTCACCCTGAGACCCTGAGATTTGGTTTCAAACCCTGAGTCTCAGGGTCAAACCCCTCAGAGTTCCCAGGTATGTTGATGTCCACATCAAGGCTCAGCTCCCTCTGTCTGGAAGCCAGTTTTCATAGCTCAGTACAGACATCATTTTCTGACACAGTAGACAAAGGGCAGTTCTCCTTCTAGTGTTTCCAACTCTGGGCTCTGGAGTCTTCATTCCAGGAGTTTGTATTATCCCAGAAAAGGGGTAGGGTTTCCCAGGACGTGGTACACACATATAGAATCAGGGACTGTACTGAGCAATCCAGGACATGTGGTCACCTTAAATTATTGCTTTGCTTTCCTTAGGATTAATTTAGTAAATATCATATATACAAGTGCTGGGGCAAACCAACTGCACCGCAAGGGAACTGATAATGTGCTGGATAACTGTTTATCATTCATGGGGTTAAACACCCAACTAAAAGCAATATGAATTTTTATGTGATCCTTGCAGTGTGGTGTTTCACATAGAATTGCATCATTTTGTGTATTTGTGCCATTGGTATGTCTAGTAAATTAAAGGGATACTAATACTTCCAAATTACTAATCCCCATATTGTAGATATGCTAGAAAGAAATGTATTGCCCCCAGTGTCATCTCTCAAATCCTTATGGTTTGAGAGATAATAGCGAGCAAAGTTCCCCCCTCTCTCCCCCTTCCCTGAAATCAGCCGTGAAGACAGGTCTGTGCCTCCTCCTTCGGCACAGACCTGTAGCTGCCGCGCTTCCTCGTCAGGTTTTTAGTAATACAGAGCGCTGGGAGATGACATCATCTACACACATGAAAGCAATGTAGCGGCTCTATCCTATATGTCTTATCGCTGTAAATTCACCATGACTCCAACAACACAAATGGCGTATAGAAAAATTCATATGTTGGGCAAAGATGATGGGCTAGACTATTGAGTGGGTGCCAGGTGGGCGCCTCTCTAATCGCTCCCAATGTGCAAATAAAATATAGAAAAATTCCTGAACTCCAATACAAAAAGTCAAAAGCCCAGTTTCTTAAAACATTAAACTTTATTCATAGAATAAAAAAGTACCTCCAATCTTCTGGCCGTGTAATAAGACAATGGGAGACTTATATCTCATACGCACTTCAGCTAGATGGCTGTCAACATATCAAACCGATCCACGCGTTTCACGCACAAAGCACTCATGATCCCTGGATAGAATCGAAGTCTCGCGCCCTGTATGTGACCCGTACAATCCAATCACGAACAGAAAGCTAAGAAACCGTTACTTCATTCAAACTATCCAATCACCAATGGCTTCAACACTCTGTTCATTAGATACGGATCTGCACGGGCCTTGGATTCATGTTGCAATGAGCGTCACCAAGCAAAAATAAAAAGACACAAAGTGGGCAATTATGTATGTGGCTATAATAACCATTGTGATTATTCTTAGTAACTCACATCACAAGAGACAACAAATCGAAACATCCGATAGCCGTCTCTCAACGGTGGAGCACCCCATACGAACACCACAATTAATTAATTAATTAATTATAACTCCCAATATTGTATATGAAACTTAACTCACTGAAATCCAGGAGGAAACAAATTCCACATAAATAACATTTTTGCTTGGTGACGTTCATTGCAATATGAATCCGAGGCCCATGCAGATCCGTATCTAAAGAATAGAGTGTTGAAGCCATTGGTGATTGGATAGTTTGAATGAAGTAACGGTTTCTTAGCTTTCTGTTCGTGATTGGATTGTACGGGTCACGTGATTTGTATGCACTGTTCTCCATCAGGTCCGCTCTTGATGGGAGCATTTTGATTAGTTATTTGATATTTAAAACGCAGGGCGCGAGACTTCGATTCTATCCAGGGATCATGAGTAAGCGCTTTGTGCGTGAAACGCGTAGATCTGTTTGATATGTTGACAGCCATCTAGCTGAAGTGCCTATGAGATATAAGTCTCCCATTGTCTTATTACACGGCCAGAAGATTGGAGTTACTTTTTTATTCTATGAATAAAGTTTAATGTTTTAAGAAACTGGGCTTTTGACTTTTTGTATTGGAGTGCAGGAATTTTTCTGTATTTTAGATGACATCATCTCCCAGCGCTCTGCATTACTGAAGACTGTGCAGGAGCTCCAGCAGCTACAGATCTGTGCAGAAGGAGGATGCACAGAGCTCACTTGCCACTGGTCCAATGTTAGAGTAATATGGAGATGATAGGAGCAATGTGAGGGCAATATTGAGCTGATGAGGGCAATGTGGAGCTAATGGGGGGCAATGTGGAGCTGAGGGGGGCAATATGGAGCTGATGGGGGGCAATGTGAGGGCAATATGGAGATGATGGGGGCAATGTGGAGCTGATGGGGCAATATGGAGCTGATGGGGTGCAATGTGAGGGCAATATGGAGCTGATGGGGGCAATGTGGAGATGATGAGGGCAATATGGAGCTGATGGGGGGCAATGTGAAGGCAATATGGTATATGGAGATGATGGGGGCAGTATGGAGCTGATGGGGGCAATGTGAGGGAAATATGGTATATGGAGATGATGGGGGCAATGTGAGGGCAATATGGAGATGATGGGGGGCAACGTGGAGATTAGGAGCATTGTGGGGGTGTTCCAGTGCAGATGGCCCACGGGGGGGTGGCGCTTCAGATTTCTGTGCCTACAGGCTCCTGAGATGTAAATACGGCCCTGGTGTGATGCACATCAGATTGTCGTACGACAGCTTCCCCTGCAGTCAGCTAGAACACTGACTTCAAGGAAAGAGGAGGGAGGGGGGAATTTTGTGAGTTATTATCTCTCAAACCATAAGGGTTTGAGAGATGACACTGAGGGCAATACATTTCTTTTTAGCATAGCTACAATACGGGCACTAGTAATTTGGAAGTATTACTATCCCTTTAATAGGATTCAGTGTAGCAAAAAACTCACAAGAGTGGTATAAAGGTGATATCTTTTAATGGTTAACTGAGGACATAACAAGTGCAAGCTTTCAGGACACTAAGGTCCCTTCTTCAGGCATTGGTTAACCCATGCCTGAAGAAGGGACCTTAGTGTCCTGAAAGCTTGCACTTGTTACGTCCTCAGTTAGCCATTAAAAGGTATCACCTTTATACCATTCTTGTGAGTTTTTTGCTATACTGAATCCTATCTACTCCACTGGCTAACACGGTACCATCTTTTTTCTGGATATCCCTTTAATGAAACAGTCGAGGGACAGATTGCCCTGTGGGGGATCGGGCTCTGCCCAGTGATGGGCCAGTAGAGAGGTCAGATGATCTCACCTCTCCAGCCCACAACTCTACTGATGCAAGGCACAACGCAACAGATCAGTGCAGCAGTGAAGACTGGGTCCTGTTCTCTGTACCTGTCTCGCCCCCAAGGCTGACTTAGCTGGCCTTGCCGTGCCTGCAGTCTGTGTCCTGGTGCAGTGCATGATTGATTAGGAGGCAGAACTTCTGGGACCTAACTACCTAGCAGATTAAATAGGTATTATTTAATTATTTTTAAATAATTGTACTCATTGCTTGAGAGGCTTAATTTACTATATGTTAACCCTTTAACCCCCTGTATGCTTTAGATAGGTATAGATCAGTTATTAACCCTTTGCATACCAGACAGGATTACAGCAATGTTTTATTCTGTTATTAACCAATATAATTCCTCATAGGTGCAGTACCTCATGGATTAACTCCTTGTATGCTAGAGGCATCATTCATCAGTAATCAACCCCTTGTATTCCAGAAAGGTGAATAAAGATGTTAATTACTGATGAATTATGCCTCTTTAGCACACAAGGGGTTATTCAATGAGGTGCACATTCCTGTGCAATGTGTTGTGCACCTATGAGACGTTCAATGGGTTAATCACAGAACACATTGCTGTACACCTCTCTGCCATGCAAGGGGTTAATAACTGATCATTTCTTGCACTCAAAGGGTTTTAATATATGCATACAGATTAGAATACCAGTAAGTGGGCCAGTTAAATAAATAAAAAAAACCTGGGCTGGTATTGCACCACAATCCACCCCTGAAAGGGTCACTCTCCATTAGGGTTGCCACCTTTTCTTCAAAAAATTACCGACCATGGCATTCCCTCCATAGACTTAACATTGGACAGAAGCCAATTTTTTACCGGCCTACCGGTAAAATACCGGCTGGGTGGCAACCCTACTCGCCATCTATAGACAAAGTATACTGTAAGGGAGGTGGGACAGTTAAAGGGGATCTGTCACCCCTATACATTTGTCTACATCGTTAGTTTCTATAACGATTAGATTGAAAACTGTTTTCAATTTTTAAAAAATCGTTATTTTGCCCAAATTAAACTTCTAAAGATTACCCTGCTGCTTTCTTCCAGACAGACTGCAGTTTCCAGCTCTGTACCACAGTCTGTCACTCTCCCTCGATCCAGCCTGCTCCAATGATGGAGGCTTTCTGCATGTAAGCTGGATCTCATTGACCAGAGAACGCTCCAGCTTACATGCAGAAAGCTGGTAACCGCAGTCTGTAGCTATTGTTCTATCTAATATGATACAGGTATGTAACAGAAGTGGGAAATAATCAGGAAGCATATGGCACATGGTGGTGGTGACAACACTGACTAGGAGGAAAGGATAGAGGTTTCTGTACAGTTACCATTACCAATATCTCCGACAGTTTGGACCAGTAGTATCAACATTGATGAATGATTGACAAATAATGTAATGTTATCCAGTCACCATAATCCTTCTCCTGCCCCACCTCCCTTCAAATCATGGGTGTGGTAATATTTTTCCTTGGGGGCAGGGAGTGAGACTGTAGAATTATCCGTAACTGCAATTTACACACTGTGTGAAGAGGGGCGGATGATGGATCATACCTTAGCACACCTATTCTACTTAAGCACATCCAACATATCCACCCTGAGGTTTATGTTGATACTGTTAAGCCTTCCTCCAAGAAATCAAGTGCTGTTGCTGTCATTGTGCCTCTTGTCTGACTCCAACAATAGCCACAACTACATGCCCTAAAATTCCACACTGAAATTCCTGTGGAGACCGATGGGATTCAGACTGATAACAATTTTTAAAGGCTTGTGTTGCCACAGGCCTCAGCCTGCTAATAATGCAATGCCCTCCTTGCAAGAGCATAACCATCTAGCCCATCACCAGCTAGAAATGGAGGGCTTGCTAACTAGTTTTTCAAGACTTACCTTATAATAGGTCTTAGTGTGCTAACAATGCATTACATGCGTTGCAAGGAATGTGTAACCACCTTCCCCATCACCAGATTAAAATGTATGTCCCTGCCAGCCTGCTAACGTTTTCTCAAGGCTTATGTTACTGAATGACTCAGGGCTTGATACTAGTATGCCTACCAGTAAAAAGGAAAAATAAACACTGTACATGAAATCCACTTGTGTACTGCAGCTATCCTGTAGAAGGAGGAGTACATGGACCAACCAGCATTAGTGGACAAAATCCACGTTGTGGCAAAATGCTTGTCGCAGGTTTTTGTTCCCGCAGCTCACGCTAAATAGCTAGAATTCCTAGAATAATTTATCCATGAGCATACTGTAGTGCTATGTTATCTCATCCAAGCAGACTGTAAGAGGTGTACCCTTATTTTAGGGAACGTCATGTTGGCATTTCACTGATAGCTGGTGTTGCTTGTAGTGATGGATCTGCCCACTCTACCTCTTCCTGTTCATAAGCTTGCTGGTTTTTCTTATAGAATTACCAGATGGCATGAACTATTCCTGTTTTATATTTTTATCATTCAGGCTGAAAGGCATATATTAGGAATTGGACCAAGTTAGACAATACAATAAAAAGAGTACTCAGAAATATGATAAAGTTGGTATGTACTCAGGTAGTATGGGGGCCTATAGTGAAAAATTGAATAACTAGTGTGAGGAAAGTGAATCCTTTGTAATCTTTAATAGTTACAGAAACCACATGTCTAGCTCCTGGGGACATGGACAGAAGCTTGAAAATCCTTAGGCTTTCTTGTTTAAAGGGATAGTAAAGTTTCATAATAAAAGCAGCTCTAATTAATCATCATAGTATTTGGACTTTGGAGAGTGTTATTTCCATTCTGTCAGAGTTGTAGTTCAAGAGTAATTCAATGACAAAGTATCTTCCTCCCACCCCTTTTACTGATGTAACACTGTTCAGCCAGATCAGAAGGGATGTGCCCAGGTAGACTGCAGAGAGGGACAATCTTCAATTAAGATAAGGGAATGTAAGGGATGGGGGTTTTTTTGGTGATCTCCTCATGGTTAGTTGGGGGTTAATTATCTGCAGTTTGGCTGGCAACAGCAGAGGGGCGGGCGATGACGTAGTGTTTATGAGAGACAGTCAGTGATATCTCCACTATTCAGCCTTCTGTAACCAAGCACATACGCATGCGTAGTATTAGACATCTGTATTTTAACCTGTAAACAACACAATAGATTCAGAGAGCCGTTGTTGGGACAATGAGGGCAACTTGATTTTCACCTCTGTCCGTGCACCTGTGTCTTATTATGAGGCTCTCTCGTTGATAAGTACCCTTTGTTATTTCTTATCTTCTTATCTTTCCTATCTTGCGTATTGCAGAGTTCGCTCTGGCAATAGTTAGAGGTGTGTCTCTCATACGCTTGTGAATTCTGGCAGGATGTTTATTTCATAACCTATTTAATTATTGCATGTTTTAATAAACTGTAGTTTTATAGTTTTCACTGCAGTGTGTTTGTCCTTATTTTTATTCTGAAATTCCAGACCACTAATTGTAACAGGGAAAAACCTGAAAATCTTGTCAAGGGGGGCAGGGCCTTCATCTCATAGGAAGAAGATTGTCCCCTTCTGTTATCTGTCTGGTCTTACAACCAGATCCCACATCTGAGAAGAGATGGCTTACACTAGGTAAAAGGGGCAGGAGGGGAAACTTTGCTTGTGAATATCTCTCAAACCATAAAGGTTTGAGAGATAAGACTTGTATCGTTCTTCATGTTTTTTTAATGCCTACAAAATAAAATAAAGATAAAATGAAGTATTACTATCCCTTTAACCAAGTTAGTAAGTTGATAACCAACACCTCTGCTTTCAGTGGTATGTGGTCAATGATGGCCATTCAAAGTCTACTTGCATGTTTATTATAGGTACTCCAGAATGTATCTCAATATAATATGCTTCAGGCTACCTTTAAAGCTATACTAATGGGTCATTATAAGGAAAGTTTTGATCCTTCCTTATAGTTTGTAGAAACACTCTCAACAGGTAGCAATGTTCATATCGCTCTAGTTTTTACATAATTATACTATAATGTTTACCCCTCCCCCCTTTTTCCAAGCATCATTCTTCTTCACTGGAGATCAGAGATTCGGTCCAGATGGATCGCAGCGAGGGACAATTTTTTCTCAGTATAAGGAAAAACCTGCCCTACTTCATCAAGGGGGGCAGGGTTATTCTTATACTGATAGAAGATTGTCCCTCACTGCGATATGTCCTGTCCGCTGTCCAGATTCCAGATCTGAGTGGGGCTGCTTAACATTTGGAAAAGGGGCAGGAGTGGGAAACCTTATAATATAATTACTTACAACTAGAGTTATATGTACATTGCCAACTGTGGAGAGCATTGTTACAAACTATAAGGAACAATCTAACCGTTCCTTATAACAGTGGTTCTCAACTCCTGTCCTCAGGACCACTAACACGCCAGGATTTGATGATTTCTTTGTTAGAGCACAGGTGAGTTAATCAATGTGAATGAGCCTCTGATCACCACACCTGTGCTCTAGCAGAGAAATCCCTAAGTCCTGGCCTGTTAGTGGTTCCTGAGGACAGGAGTTGAGAACCACTGCCTTATAATGACCCATTACTATTGCTTTTATTATATTGTGCCGGTATTCTAAAAATCTAGACTAATGATTCTTCCAACATATTGCATGAGCTAGATCACATACCCAGTTGGTCAGTTTCTCACCACTAACAAGGAGCAGAGGAAATCAGTGAAGCATTCTTCCATTTTCCTTCTTATGCTATAGGAGAGTTGTTTGGGGCTTGCTTTCTTTAAAGCCTTGACACTGGAGGAGTATGTGAGCTTGTATGTACTAATGTGAATGTACATACTCAGAGTGGCAGGTGCATGATTTGAAATTTAATGTATAAGCTATTGTGGCAGATTTGTTCCTTTCCCCAATGAATCAATGCAACAACTCATGGCATGGTCATAGTGTAGCCCATTTTGTTATGTGATTTGTATTCTACTAATTTTGGGAGATAGTAAACAAGTAAAGGTTATTCACTAAGCTAAATAGATAGAATTGTGGAGCAAACCAACAGCGCCATACCAGACAAATAAAATCTCCCAAAATGAAAATAGATTTAAATAGGGCTTTTAACCCCTTGAATGCTAGAGAGGTCTCCAAGGGGTTAAATGTTCCACTTAAATGAATGTGAATTCATGTTTAGATGTCCCCTGAGGTGCAGTGGTCTTACTCCAGAATTGCTTATCTTTGCTTTTGCGCATGAGGCCCAAAGATTGATATCAAAGTGCTAGTCCAGTCTTTTCAAACATTAACCCTTTGAATGCCAGTGGGGTACAGAACACAGACTTAAGTCTGTGACACTGATTTACTTAGAAGAATTGGAGCAATTCTGGGGCAAACCAACTGTACCATATCGGACTAATGACAGAGCAGTGAGTTGCGCATTGCTCTGGCACTCAAAGGGTTCATTTAAATGGAGCTTTTAACCATGTGAGTGCTAGAGATGGTTTCAATAAATTGCAGACCCCTTCTAGTATTGAAAGGGTGAAAAGTTCTGTTTAAATAATTGGGAATTTTCATTGGTCCCCCTTATGGTGCACTAAGTTTGTCCAGAACTGCACCTCTTTACCATGTTGAATTGCACTTTAGGTATAGTACCTTGTTCCCTAAGAAGAAAGCACACAGCTCACTTCTCTCACATTGATAGGAGATGGTTTGTTTTGGAATAGAAAGAGGATGTGTAGAGTTCTGGTCACAGCTACTACGAGATAAGCTGCGGTCTGCCAGGCAGAAGTTTGGAGGTTATTGTAAAAATTGCAAAATTACTTGAAACATTTTAACAGCCAAATTAGGGTCTAATTTCACAATTGCCCCTAAAGTTAAAGAGAACACATTTTCTTGGTCACAGCTGGTTCCTTTCCTCTGGCTGCCACATCACTTTCTCTCTTCTTGTTAAAATCCTCCCATCATCCTCGTGCCATTTTGATGGTCTTCTACTGTTTTTTACCTGCATATCACCAGCAGGACAATGCACCATTAAACTAAAGGATGGTGTGTTGTCCTGTTGGTCTTATATAATGATACTTGGAGAGAATGTGTACATACCCACACATACATGTATACACACAAACATATATATTACATATGTGCACACACATATATACACACATACATATGCAGAGACATGCATATACAGACACACACACACACATCAGTCGCATATATACATGTACAGATTTGGAGAGTAATGCAATGTGGCCAATAAACTAGGGAGTAACACCCATTGATAGACACAAATGAGATGCTGTGGTACTTTTCTATTTAGAGAATCATCCCTACCCTCCCTATCATTATGTATACTGTATGGTATCATAACTACCAGCATATGTAGAAAATAATGAAGGCTGAAAGAAAAATTTCCCATTGCTGTAAATGGAGATGTCTTCTGTGTACTGTCCAAGGCATTATGCATGGGATTATTCCCGCCCTCCAACTGGGTAGGACCAAACGAAAGGATTGAAAAGGATGCTCCGGTGCATGAGGCTTCAGTTTCTTTTGTCCTACCCAGCTGGCTGGACACGTTATTTTGCTCTCTTCCACGTACTATCATGGCCATTATGAGTGCCGCTGAAATGCTGCCTTCCCCATATTACCTTTCCCTCCACCACCTTGACCGCCAGAGGTTTTTTCCCTGCAATGTTTGCTTCTGCCTGAGCTCTCATCAGCGCCAAAGTCTCATGGTGCCCTTTATTGACGCTCATGCCAGTCCTCAATGAAGAGGCGCTTCTGGGGGAAGATGCTCATGCATTCCAAGCGTGGAGCACAGGGAATTGCTCTTGAACATGCCCAGTGAAGCGATTACCGCAGGGATGCTGGGAAGATCCAGCAGGACCAGGAAGTCTTCTCTTGCATCCTTTTTAAGGATTGTAAGGTAAGTCATTTGACTTTTTTCTCCCCCATTGTGTGGCTTTGAATATGCAGGGTGCCCTTCTAGTCTCCAGCATGTCAGCTCCAGCTAAGTCCACCTTTAAAGAAAAGAATATTGTAGAGATTCCTAGCAAAGAAGTGACGTCTGTACCTAAACAGAAACAGTGCGCAGGCTGTGATACCACGTTACCAGCCTCTTCCAAATTATGCAGTAATTGCTTAAAGAAAGCTTCTTGCAATGAGTTTCCCCCCCAGTTCCAGGACTTCTTGTCCTGGATGAAGTCATCCATGCAGGACACCTTCAGAAGTATGCAACAAGGTAAACCTGCACAAAAGAGACAGGGAAGGGACCATGGAGGCTCTTCTTCTATTCACCAGGGTGGTGATGAGGATTTTGAATCAGCCTTTGAGGACCAAGGCTCTGAATTAGGCTCGTAAAAGGGCAAATTAGTGGAAGAATCAGGAGTTTTTAATTTGAATCATGTGGAATCCTTTATTAAGATCCTTAGGAAGACCTTGGGCCTCTGAGAATCACAGCAGGATATAAATATTATTAATACAGCCTTTTTGGTTAAAAAAAGTCTATACCTGTCTTTCCTGTTCATCAGTCCATCACAGATCTTATTATGTCAGAATGGAAATTAGGAGACAGAAGGTCTGCTGTTCCTAGGATGTTCAAGAAGATGTTTCCCTTCTGTGAGTCCGATACTCATCATTGGTCAGCCTCCCCAAAGATCAATGCCCCCATAGCTCATCTCACGAAACAGACCCTTTTCCCTTTAGAAGACGGTACCACATTACGCAATCCAATGGTAAGGAAACTCGACAGCGCCTTGAGGAAGCAATTTTCAGTAATTGGTGAAAACTTAAAAGCAGCCACTGCCACGGCCTGTGTCTCACGTGTTATGCGCATATGGCTCACCGAGCTTGAAGAGAAGATAGAGTCTAATGTATCAAGATCAAAATTGCTAAAAGAAGTCTCTTTAATTAAGGAAGCAACTAGCTACTCCTGTGATGCTTCCCTAGATATTATTCGCCTTCTGGCCCACTCCTCGGCCCTCTCTATATCTGCTCGTAGATCATTGTGGCTAAAATCTTGTAAGGTAGACACCACTTCTAAGAATAAATTGATTTCCCTGCCTTTCACGGGATCCTTTCTCTATGGGGAACATCTTGAAGATATAATAAAAAAGGCCTCGGGGGCAAGAGTCCTTTTCTTCCCCAAGGAAGGAAGAGGAGATCTTCCCCACCATATCAGCCTGCAAGATACAGAAACCAGTCCTTTCACAACAATGAAAGATACAACTCGAATCGTCAAGGTGAATACAGGGGACATTTCTTCCAGCAAGGGAGTTTCAGGAGAGGTTATTCCAAGAAACCCCAGTTTAAGAAGGAAGCTCAATGAATCCTGGCGGGCCCCAGTTATGATCCCAGTAGGGGGCAGACTGGGTTCTTTCCTTCCGATCTGGAAGACTCAGGTACATCCAGATGCCTGGGTCTCTCAGACCCTAGAACTGGGGTACCCGCTGGAATTTGTTTCTGTTCGTCTACATCCCAGATTTCTCAGGTCCAGGATCCCAGTCAACAAGGTCAAGAGAGAGGCTCTGTGGACTTCAGTCAAACATCTGGAGGACAACAAGGTCATAGAGGAAGTCCCTTCTCAGAAAAGAAGGTTAGGTGTCTATTCAACTTTCTTTCTGGTCCCAAAATCCTCAGGACAATTCAGGACCATTCTAGATCTCAAATCAATCAACACCTGTATCAAGCAGACCCACTTCAAGATAGAATCCGTTGCATCAGCTATCCAATCCCTCTCTCCCGGAATGTTTCTCATGTCCATAGACCTACAGGATGCATTTTTTCACATCCCCATGCATCCAGTGCACAGGAAATTCCTGAGGTTTGCGGCCCATCAATTTCATTATCAGTACACAGCGTTTCCCTTTGGTCTAACATCGGCCGCCAGGGTGCTTACCAAGGTCTTAGCACCAGCAATAGGATGCCTGAGGCAACAAGGAATTAACATTCTCACCTATCTGGACGATCTCTTAATCATGGCCCCATCAAGGGAATCCTCAGAACTTCAGACTCAGATAGTGCTTCAGTTCCTCCAAAATATCGGTTGGCTTCTCAACCTGGAAAAGAGTAATCTATCTCCTTCCCAGGATAGAATATTTCTAGGATTACAGATCAACACAATGGACACCTTGGTCCTTCTGTCCAAAGAGCGGATACACAAGATTCAAACCAGTATTTTGGTTTTCCTGAAGCAATCTCGTCACTCAGTTCAGGAGTTCCAGGAATTACTGGGACTGATGTCCTCTGCCACCCAGATAGTTCCTTGGGCAAAATTGCACCTCAGATATCTTCAGTCCAATTTTTTGACTTATTGGCGACCAGATCTTGGAAATCCTCTGCAACAAATTTCCTTGTCTCCCTCGGCCAAGAGAGAGACCTTCATTGGTGGCTGAAGCACAAGAATCTCGAGAAGGGCAGATCATTGCTGACCCAAGATTGGGAGATCTTATACACCGATGCCAGCCTCCACGGATGGAGGGGGCATATCGAATCACCAAGTCATTCAAGGTCAATGGAAGTCGTCCGAGAAGTCTCTCCACATCAATGTCCTAGAAGCAAGGGCAGTCAAGAAAGCCCTGCTTCACTTCCAGGCACATCTGGAAAGAACACACGTGCTTATAAGAACAGACAACGTTCCAACCATGATGTACATCAAGAACCAGGGAAGCGCCAGGAGCCAGACCCTAAACAGGGAAGTCAGAAGTCTCCTGCTATAGGCCGAAAGGAATATCCTCTCAATTTCAGCCTTGCATATCTCAGGGAAGACCAATGTGGAAGCAGACCTCCTGAGCAGACACATAGTGGACCAGGGTGAATGGTCCTTGAATCAAAATATATTCATCCAACTCACAGACAAGTGGGGTCTTCCAGAAATCAACCTCATGGCATCTTGTAAAAACACAAAAACTGCAAGGTTGTTCTCCTGCTGGCAGGATCCTCAGTCATCAGGGAGGATGCCCTACAAATTCCGTGGAACTTTCATCTAGTCTACATCTTTCCTCCCACTCCACTGCTGTTGCAAGTAGTAAAGAAGGTCCAGTCAGGCAAGGCAGAAGCCATCATGATCGCTACAAATTGGCCCAGACAGATTTGGTACTCACACCTCATCCAGATGTCCATAGACCATCCTTGGGAGCTGCCCCTGTGGACAGACCTTCTTCACCAAGGTCCTCTCCTACACACGAACCTCAAAATGTTACACTTGATGGCCTGTCGGCTGAGAGGGAGTCTTTAAAGAATCAAGTACTATCAGACTGTCACGGTTTGTTAAGACTCTCAGACGCAAGGTTAGGTAAAAACACAACTTTATTGAAAAGTTTAAGATAATCCCATAGGATTTTATACACATACATACAATACATAGAATGGCAAATAGGTAGTAGCTATAGCGAATCAGGCTCTACCGGCCCTGCCAATATACCGGGCAAGGCAGCCTGGGCAAGCAATAAAAAGGTGGCTCTACCGACCCTGCCAATATACTGGGCAAGGCAGCCAAAAGACAGTCAGGAGAATACAGGCTCTACCGGCCCTGCCAATATACCGGGCAAGGCAGCCTAATAGACAGTCAGGAGAATACAGGCTCTACCGGCCCTGCCAATATACCGGGCAAAGCAGCCTAACGGATCACCAGCTGATACAGGCTCTACCGGCCCTGCCAATATACCGGGCAAGGCAGCCTAACGGAACACCATAATAGTAGGCTCTAACGGCCTTGCCAATACCGGGTAAGGCAACCTCAGGGTGGAATAATAGAAGGATCTACCGGCCTTACCAATATACTGGGCAAGGCAGCCTAAGGAGGAAGTGTCAACCACAGTGGCCTCAATATCTGTCAGATGACAATGACAGTATGGAGATGGTAGGTAGAGGCTACAAGGCCCAGTGGTATTACCAGGTAGTCTGCACATCCCAGTACCCATGTACCGAGGGAATAACTAGCTGTCTAGGACTGGACAGCGCACTGGGAACCATCAGACTATATGAATCGTAAGCCGTGAGGCAGAGGAGTAAACCAGCGCCCTCACGCTGAAAACCAACAGGCTGGATGTAAGTAGACCTTCAGGTCATAGAGCGAACCAACGCCGCGTGTTGGAAACCAACACTCTAATACAGGTAAGCAGCAAGGCAGTGGAGCAAACCAGCGTCCGCACACTGGGAACCAACAGATTGAGTAAATAGTAGGCCAGAAGGCAATGGAGCGAACCAGCACCCGCACACTAGTAATGAACAGGCTGGATAATCGTAGGTTATAAGGCAGTGAAGCGAACTAGCGTCCGCACGCTGGGAACCAACAGACAGTTGTGTATAGAGCTGTAAGGCAACGGAGCAAACCAGCGCCCGCACGCTAGTACCAACAGACTAGAGCGTAGTAGCCGCAAGGCAGTGGAGTGAACCAGCGTCCGCACTCTGGGAACCAACAGTGCATATAGTAGGCCATGAGGTAGTGGAGTGAACCAGCGTCCGCACGCTGAGAACCTACAGATAGTTGTGTATTGAGCCGCAAGGCAGTGGAGCAAACCAGCGTCCGCATGCTGGGAACCAACAGATAATTGTGTATAGAGCCGTGAGGCAAAGGAGCGAACTAGCGCCCGCGCTCTAGTAACCAACAGACTAGTAGTGTAGTAGCCGCAAGGCAGTGGAGCAAACCAGCATCCGCACACTGGGAACCAACAGGTGAAAATGTCTCCGGAGCGACCGAGGAACAAGGTCACCACAGATGAAGGAACCGGACGCAGGAGATGAGCAGGAACCAGCACAATGATGGTCAACCGGATCAGGAACGGCAACGGAGACTGGCAGCAGGAAACAGCAACCTCGGACGACTTCAACCGGAACAGGCACTGGAACAAGTACAGCAGACAGGAGTCTCAGGAACAGGATGAACTCAGAAAACCAGGAACATAGCAAAAGGCCCATCAAGCTTCTGTAGCATGGTGAAAGTGGATGCAGTCTGAGACACCACGAAAGGGCAACCAAAGGGTGCCCAAACTCAGTTTAAATAGGCAATGTGAGGCGGGCTAAAGGCAGACAGCCAATGGGAGCCCCCTACAGGTGATAGACACAGAAATGCAGCAATCATGGGCACCGTGATACAGACCCTGTAATAGACACTATCATACAGGGCAGAAAACCTTCCACCTCTAAGGTGTATTATAGAGTATGGGTCATCCTTGCCAAATGGTGTAATTGTCAAGGCCTTTCCTTTCAGGATGTTACCGAAGTCTCCATCCTCAGCTATCTACAGGAAGGGGTTCCGTTGGGTCTTCACCCAGGTTCCTTAAAGGTCCAGCTGTCAGCCCTGTCCGCTATTCTAGCTAGGCCTTTGGCTAATCATGATCTCGTACGCAGATTCACGAAATCCATTGTCAAGACTAGACCTCCTATAAGGGAAATAGTAGCTCCATGGGACTTGAACCTGGTCCTAACTCTGTTATCAAAATCCCAACCTTTTGAACCAATTCAGGACATCTTTCATCACCTCTTGACTCTGAAGACAGTATTCCTTATGGCAGTCACTTCTGCCAGAAGAGTCAACGAGATTCAAGCCTTGTCATGCAAACCACCATTCCTATCCCTCCACCCGGACAAGATTGTATTTAGGGAAAAGCTATCCTTCTGTCCGAAAGTCATTTCGGAATTTCACGTTAATCAGGAAATTATCCTGCATTCCTTTTGCAGTAACCCTCAAAACCCTAAATAGATTCTTTTCTATAACTTGGATCTTGTGAGATGTGTCTCCACATGTCTCCAAAGAACAGAATCCTTTAGATCCTCTGACACCTTGTTAATTTATTTTTCAAGGCAGATTTAAAGGCAAAGCTGCCTCTGAACCATCCTTTGCCAAATTGATTAAGGACTGTATCAGGAGATGCTATGTGGAGTCCGGACTCCTGGCACCCTCCAACATCAAAGCACACTCAATCAGGGCTGTAGCCACTTCTTGGGCCAAAAGAGCTCAAGCCTCCCCTTTGGACATTTGCAAGGCCGCTACATAGTCCTCTGTATCCACATTTATGAAACACTATCAACTGGATGTTCAGGCTTTGGCAGATGCCAGTTTTGGCAGGAAAGTCCTGGAGGCTGTGGTCCATCATTAATCGGTAAGACTATTCCCACCCTATTTCTCTCATGGGGTCACTACTTTTAAGTCCCATGCATAATGCCTTGGACGGTACACAGAAGAAATGATTTAATTTACTTACCAATATTTGTACTTCTTCTGTGTACCTACAAGGCATACCCACCCTATTAAATATATTATCTTAGTATTTTCACAGCTTATCCAAAAGAGAATTGAAGCCTCATGCATCGGAGCATCCTTTTCAATCCTTTAATTTGGTCCTACCCAGCTGGAGGGCAGAGATAATCCCATGTATAATGCCTTGTAGGTACACAGAAGAAATACAAATATCAGTAAGTTCATTTAATAATTTTAACCCAGAGATGGGTCCCCATGCTGTTTTTATCTTGCCCTTGGGTCTGACTGGCTGTACACTGTGGAAGACAGGTTAACAGAACCACAGCACAATTGAGTTAAACTGTGCAAAAAACAATTCATGCATGCTATATCAGAGCCTTACTGGCTTTCTGCCATCCACTGGTCTAGTCTTATAGGCATACTCAAGTTCATGACCAGACAGAACCATATACCCCCACTTGACAGGCTCATGAGGCTCTGCAACCAATCTGGACCCATCATACCACCAAAGAGATACAAACTGTCCAACCAAGGGAATGTGGGGATTGAATGCAATGGGAAGGTATCACGGTGCCCTTGATTCTATGTCGACATACTGACTTCCGGGTTTGTGCCTGATTGCCTCTTATTGGTGCTTGCTGGCTAGCCCCTCCCAGGGCTAGCCTTTATATACGCCCTCCTGTCATTGGGCTGGTGCCCTTTCGTGGTGTCTCTGACCTTACGTTTCCTGCGCTTCTGTTCCGTGTTTGATCCGGTTTTCGTCTGACCTCGTTCCTGTGCTACCCCGGTGTACCGACCCAGGCTTTGGCTGACTACCGCTCTTGTGTACCGATCCAGGCTTTGGCTGACTACCGCTCTTGTGTACCGAACCAGGCTTTGGCTGACTACCGCTCCGGTGTACCGATCCAGGCTTTGGCTGACTACCGCTCTTGTGTACCGAACCAGGCTTTGGCTGACTACCGCTCTTGTGTACCGATTCTGGCTTGGGCTGACGACCGCTCTCTGATACTGATCCAGGCATTATCTGACTTATGCTGTTTGTCCCGTTCCCGCTATTGTCAGATTGGCCGCTCCCTATACGTTACTCCTGTGTATCAGTGTGGCCTCCGTTAAGTACTCTCAGTCTGTACTGTCCAGTCACTAAGTGGTTAACGTTGCCTATCCATATTACGGCCAACCTATGCTTCTCTGTGGCCTCCGATACTTACACCAGTCAGTGCTATCCAGTCACTAAGTGGTTAACGTTGCTAATCCATTACATCAGCCTGTGCTTCTCTGGGGCCTCCGATACATACACCAGTCAGTGCTATCCAGTCACTAAGCGGTCAACTTTGCCTATCCATTATACATCAGCCTGTGCTTCTCTGTGGCCTCCGTTACGTACACCAGTCAGTACTATCCTGTCTCTAGCAGTTATGTTGCTTGTCTATTACCTCCTATCTGCCAGCACGGTAGAGCTCCTCAGTTCCTTGTTGCACCAGATTACAGGCTGCCTTACCCAGTATTCGGTAAGGCCGGTAGAGCCTCCTCCATTCCTTGTTGCACCAGATACAGGCTGCCTTACCCGGTATACGGTAAGGCCAGTACAGCCTCCTCAGTTCCTTGTTGCGCCAGATACAGGCTGCATTACCCGGTATTCGGTAAGGCCGGTAGAGCCTCCTCAGTTCCTTGTTTCACTAGATACAGGCTGCCTTACCCGGTATTCAGTAAGGCCGGTAAAGCCTCCAGTATTGTACTGCTATTTGTATGCCCTGTCCTGTGTCAAACTTGCTACTGTTATAATAAAGTTTGGACCCATGAGGGGCCTTGTTGCTCTTTATACTATCTAATAAAGCTTTTTAACCTACCCAATTGTCTGAGTGTTCAATAAAACCGTGACAGAAGGTTGCCCACAATGCCTGATTTCCCAAAGGCACAGTTCACCCTCCTTGCACCTGTAAAGTAGGTGATTGATCATACACTCCAGCGGGACCTATTGTTTTTCCTGAGCGGCTGCATCTGCCTTTGGATTAGATTACTTTGAGGTATATGCAGATTGACTGGTAAGTATGCATATCCAAAGTTACACGTAGGCTTCTCTGGTTTGCACAAACCCCACAATGCACATACAGGCACTGTATCACCACACTACACCACACACCCATACATAGAAAAAGAAAATTCCTAACATGGAGCCCCCGCAAGGTAATAGCATTTGAGGAGGTAGGAGAGTGACGGAGAGCCAGGCTTGTCTTTTATTAGCAAGCTCACTACCGCTGCACCAGGAAAAGCCATGGGACATGGCATCTGGATGGACACATGGGGCTGGGAAGGGGCTCGCTGCAGACTGCCAGGACAGGACTATCCAAGAGTAGGGTCTGGGGCCAGGAACTGGGGATCTCCAAGTACACATACAGTACAATTGCTGTGCAGATAAAACATCACTTCTAGCGTTTTTTGTGCAGGAAGAAAGATACATTTTATGACATTTATGCTTCTTTGTAAAATGTATCATTTTAACAGCACAGCAAAAGCCATCAACCATTAATTGTTAAATATACACTAGCGAATGGTGCACATTGTTGCCCTTGCAATTTTACACACTGTGCACATCAGGGACCCGGCGGAATACAGCAGCAGTGGGTCCCATTGCAGTGACTTTCACAGAAGTGGGCAGGGGTGTTTCACCCCCTACCACCCCTGTGAAATCTCATCCCCTGATTTGCTGCATGATTCCAATCTCTGCCCCATGCTACCCCTGGGTTGGGCGGACAGTGAACCAGACACAACTTTGATTCTATAGATAGATAGACACACACAAACATATATATTAATTTTGTACAAAATAATTGTCCACTCCTGTTATAACCCCTTCAATGATAGAGAGGTCTTCAACACATTCAACTTGCCAGGCTAAAAATACAGCCTTTTCCCTTGTGAATGCTTCTGGGTTGAAGGACCAGGCTAATAAGCATCTAGATTCCCTATTTAAAGCCAACTTTGTAGCTACTGGGGAAGCACTGAGGCCTATTTTACCTCTGGATCCACAGAACCATTGTCCACAGCTTTCTGATGTTTCTAGAAAGGACATGCTAATTATGCTTGCTAACATTAAGGACCAATCTTCTAAGATGACAATGGTGTCCTTGCCTTTTCAGGGCCAGGCCTTGTTTGGGCCTGACCTGTAATAGATCTTTAGTGACACCACTTGTGGAAAAAGTACACTTTTGCCTCAAATTTCCAACAAACAGTAATTTCTGGCAAGTAAGGTGTGTAGATTTCATTCCCTGCACCAAAATGGTGTGCAGAGAGAGGAAACCCCTCAGATATCCCAAGACCATCCTGCTGCAAAACCCAGACATACTTGACAACACAAGAAATCTTCTGCAAAGTCTAAGTCTGACAAAACCAGATTCCTCATGGCTTCCTAAGTCCTGGTCCATCGTTGCCTGTAGTGGGTTGGCTTCACCTTTTTGAGACACCTGGATATCCTCCGTAATGGACGAGTGGGTTTTGTGGGTGGTATCGGAAGGGTACGCATAGGTTTAAAGTCCTTTCCTGCCTATTACTTCTTTTTACCAGAGATTCTGCTGGACCCAGAGCAAGCATTTATGGATGCCATCTCCTTTCTAATAGACTGGCAAGATCTGGTACTGATCCCAGCTAAAGAGTGCATCTCAGGTGTATATTCCAAATTCATTGAGGTTCCCAAAAAGGACGGTGGCTGATGACCTATTCTGGACCTGAAATGTCTCAACTAATACCTGGTTGCTAAGTGGTTCAAGATGGAATATTTTCATCCTGTCATGACAGCAATGTGCCCAGAGGAGTTTCTGGCCTCCCTTGATCTTCAGCATGCATATCTGCACGTCCCAATTCACTTGGATCATCAACACTTCCTGTGTTTTGCTTTCTCATGCAGTCATTAACAGTTCACAGCACTGCCATGTAGCCTGACTTCAGCTCCCAGAATCTTCATGAAGATCATAGCAGCTCTAGCTGTTTACATTCTTTCTCAATGCACTAATCTGAAACAAAATTTGGATGATCTGTTGATCAAGGCTTCTTCAATAGAAATCTTGGCTCTCCATGACAAAGAGTTCACCTGCATTCTACTGCATGACGGTTGGATCCTCAACCTAAATAAATCCTCACCCATTCCATCACAAGTTCTGATATTTCTGGAATAAAGTTTGACTCCTCTCTCAGGCATGTCATTGGTGCTGTAGTATACTTTGGCATCGATAAGCGACTACATGAGAGTCCTGGGACATCTGTTGTCAGAGCTGGAAGCTGTCCCCTACACTCGGTTACACATAAGGGAACTTGAAAAGGACATTTTCAGAACGTGGTCCCAAGAGCATCTCTCTCTCTCTCTCTCTCTGTGCAGACAAAGGAGGACCTCCATTGGTTGCTTCATCGACCCCTGACTCAGAGGCACCCCTTTGTGATTCCAGTGTGGAACCATGTATAAAAGATGCAAGTCTGAGAGGATGGGGTGAGACCCGGGGTCACCTGGCGGCCAAGGGCCGGTGGACAGGGGACGAGATTCTCCTATCCATCAACATTCTGGAGCCCTCCTACACTGGTCCCAGATACTCATGGGGACTCCAGTGATGGTTCATGTCAGCAGTGGCTTACATGAACAACCAGGGAGGAACCCGAGCGAGATGTCATGGAAGGAAGTGAAGGACCTTCTTCTTTGGGTGGAGGCTCACATATCAGCCATCCCAGACCTTCTTTTCAGTCCAGGATCCAGGAAACTGGGAGTTGCATCCAGAAGTGTTCTGCCAGATGGTCCAATGCTGGGGTATCCCAGCAATAGATATGATGACATCCCAAGAGAATTATGAAGGTTCCCATGTTCTGCGCAGGGAACAAGAATACCCTGTTCTTTGCAACAGATGCAATAGCCATCCCATTGAATTTTCACCTGTCCTATGTGTTTCCTCCGATTCCTCTCATCCCCAGGTTGATCTGGAAGATCAGAATGGAAAAGGCCCTAATCATCCTGATTCTTCCTTTCTGGCCTTGGATGGCCTGGTTTTCAGATCTTCTCAACATGTTCACTTCCCACCTAGACTGGTCCTCCTTCTCCAAGGTTCCATATGGGACAGGGATGTGGAAAGGCTTGCCTTGATGTTATGGCTCTTCAGATACCCAATCTAAGAAGAAAGGGTTTCTCCAATAAAGTCATCTCCACCATGATCCAAGCCAGGAAACTTGTGTCCTCTAAGGCATAAAATGATATTGACCATATTCCACCTGTGGTGCACTGACAAAAATGTATCTCCTCCTTTGATCTTCCCATGGTCCTGGCCTTCCTTCAAGATGTTGTGAACAAAGGCCTTAGTCTGAATTAGGTACAGATCTCAGCACTTTCTGTTACTTTTATGTTCTATTCTCAATGCCTTCCTTCAAGGGGTAGCGAATGCCTTCCCTTCTTTTCAGAACCCCACACAGCCATGGGATCTCAACTTGGTCTTAAGGGCCCTCCAGAGGCCTTCCATCAAGCTTTCCCTGATGCTCAGAATAGCTTTCCATTTAGCCATTGTCTCTGTTAGGAATTACAACCTTTCTCTTGCAAACCTCCTTTACTGGTCTTTCACCAGGACAATCAATGTCTCAGATTTTCACATTAATCAGGAGATCATTGTGCCTTCCTTTTGTCTTGACCCTTCATCTAAACAAGAGAAAGATTTCCTTTTATTGGGTATAGTGCATTGCCTTAAGTACTATGTGCTTCACACTCAGCCTTTCCACAAGTCTGACCCTTTTTGTCATCCCTGGGGGACCTAGGGAAGGTCAGGCAGTATCCAAGGCCACCAACGCCTCTTGGATCAAGGCTACCATACCCCAAGCTTATGTTACCAAGAAGAGGCCCATTCCTTCCAAAATCATGTGGCACTCCACCAGATCTGTGGGTGCTTTCTGGGTCTACAAAAAACAGGTTTCAGCTGAACAGCTGTGCAAGACTGCAACATAGTCCTCCTTAGACATGTTTACCAAAAAACTACTACACCAATGTCCTAGCCTCAGCTGAGCCAACTTCCCTTTGGGCAGTTTTGCCTGTCTGAGGACTTTTTTCCTTTTTCATCTACTGTCAAGTTGTAGTAGTAGTTTGAGCCCCGTTGGCTCTTGTTTGGTTTGCTTTGCTAGTTTGGTGTCCATTGACACCTGAGGTTATACAGATCCAGTTTAGTCCTGTGGAATACTGATATCCATGGGGAAGAGTGAGTTTTCTCTTTTATCATCTTTGGCATGCTTTGGTATATCTCCATGGTTCCTGTGTTCTATATTGGACATAAGAGAATATAGTATTTTAGTGAACTTACAGTTAAATCCCATTCTCTTTAGTCTGTTTGGAACACAGGACTCCCACCCAGAGAAAAACCTACCTGAGTAGTTTTCTTCCCTGGGCAGAGGAGTCCACTTAGGGTCTTTGTCTTAGAAACCTACTTTTCTTCTTTCCTGCTTAGGTTCTTTTTTCTGTGGCACTTGTCACACATGAATCTGGAGAAAACAGGGTTTGAGCTGGAGGAAGAAGAGGGAGTCTCTACCTCAAAGACCTCCTGGAGGAGAGAACTCAACCCAATAGTTCCTGTGTTCCATATGGACCAAAGGAAAAGGATTTAATGGTACGTTCACTAAAATCCTTTTTTAAATGGATGATCTGGTAACCCTAGCATATATACATAAGCAAACGTGGAGAAATTCTAGGGGCAAACTAATGATATAGGGAGCAAATAAAAATCACATTGATTTAAATGGAGATTTTAACATCATGAACGCTTGAGAGCTCTCCACTGCATGTGATGGGTTAAAGCACCCAATTTAAATAACTTGGAATCTTTTTTTGCTCCCTATGGAGCATTTACTTTACTCCAGAATTGCTCAATTTCTTCTCCAATACTTATGGCCCTATATGTCTATGTATGTATATATGTATGTATGTATATTTTTATTTGTACAGTTTACATATAGGATGGGTGACATACAGATACAAGCAAGTACAGGAAGAAGTGCAATTTTTTCCATATGAGATAAAGTTTACATATTACGGTAGTGCTACATTTAAAAGGTGCTCTTTTATATTTGAAGTTGTTGAGGGTTGAGGCTTGGCGAATGCTGGGTGGTAGGGAGTTTCAGAGGTAGGGAGCAGCAAGGGAAAAAAGCCTTCAGCTAGTGATAGAGGTTAAAAGGTCAGAGAGTCATACACCATGCATGGTGGATAGAGGACGTGCATGTATATGGTGGGATTTCAACTTTAAAATATGATGGGGGCGAGAGTTGGAGAGCCTTGAAGGTATTGAGGAGGATTTTGAATGTTATGTGTTGCTTCATGGGAAACCATGACAATTATTTTAAAAGTGTAGGGTTAAGTACTGTTCAGGAGGAAAGGAAGAGTATTCTGGTGGCTATGTTAAAGGGGATCTCTCACCCCTATACAAGTTAGGCTTATTAGGTAGAATATATAGCGATAATGTTTAAAACATCTTTTTAAAACGATATTTGGGCTAAAATTATTGCTTACAGAGTGTCCTGCTCTGTGTTGCCGCAGTTTGCCGCTCTGCCTCTTCTCCCTTCCCACTACCCAGCTTCCTCTGATGACAGAAACTTTCTGTCTGTAAGCTGGAGTGGTCTCATTGGCTAGATATTGATCGCTCCAGCTTACAGATAGAAAGCCACCATCATCGGAGGAGTCTGGGTAGTGGGAAGGTAGAAGAGGCAGAGCAGCAAACTGTAGCAAGAGCAGTGTATGTGGAAGTAGGGTGCAGGGCACTCTATAAGCAATCATTTTAGCCCACATAGCGTTTTATACAAAATAAATAACGTTTTAAACATTATCACTATATACTCTACCTAATAAGCCTAACTTGTGGTGAGAGATCCCCTTTAAGAGCTGATTGGAGAGAAGAGATATGGGTAGAAGGCAGACCGGGTAAAAAACAGCAGTAGTCCAGGAAAGGATAATAGAGCGCATGAGAGTTTCTGTTGTAGTTCGAGAAAGAAATGGGCAGATTGTTGCTATGTTTCGAAGAAAGAAGTACAGGTTTTTGTTACTTCATTAATTTGGGCAGTGAAGGAAAGAGAAAAGTCCAAAATTACCTCAAGGCAGCATGCCTTTTCCATAGGGTAAATTGTATAGCCCTTGACAGTTATCCAAAACTGAGGTACTGTGCCGGATTTATATCAGTAGTTATCAAACTTTGGCAGTGGTGGAACCCTTTGATTTCACAAAAAATCATTGTAGAATTCTTACTAATCTTTTAACCCCATGAATGCTATAGAGGTCTACAAAGTCTCTCTTTGCAAGAGTTGGACACATCTCTTGAAACCAAGGATTTTAAATAGGACCAGTATCAAATGTATCAGGATGAGGGTTTGTACCTGTAAGTTAAAACTTACATCATAAGACTATTATTTCAGATAACCATTAACAAAGAGAAAATTGTCTTTTAAATATCTGCTGACAGTCACAGATCAACACATACACTATGTGCCACCCCAGATTTGTTACACTGTCTGATATGCCAGCCTTGTTTCAGTGGTAGTCACCGCTGTCCTTGTCCCACTATCCACTGGTAGTTACAGAACCACTACAGTTTCCAACATCCCAGTCTTTTGCCCCTTTCCACTGGTATTCACAAATCCATACATACATTACAGTGCTTGTCATGCCAGCCGTGTTTCACTGTCCAACTGATAGATAGTGATAGAACCACATATACACTGTCTAACATCTGCCAGTAGTCATAGAACCACAAATATACTGTGTGACACCCCTGGCTTGTAATAGTCATAGATCCACATATACACAGTCTGACACCCCAGCCTTGTTTCACTGTCCACTGGTAGTCATAGATCCACACATACACTGCCTATTATCCCAGCCTTGTTCCACTGTCCACTGGTAAGTCACAGAACCACATATATACAGTCTGACACACCAGCCTTGTCCCTTAGCCCCTCTGTTAGTCACATTGGTTTACAATGCATTTGAGGCCTCTCTAGCATTCAGTGAGTTAAAACCCCAAGTCAATGGGCATTTTTGAAATCTTTATTTCTCCCCTATGGTGCAATTGGTTTGCTCCACAATTCCTCCACTTTTCTTTTGGACATATGGTTCTATGGACCTTATTCACAAAAGATATAAGAGGCAATTCTGGAGCAAAGCAAATGCACCATAGGAAATAAATGAATGTCCCCAAAACTACCACTGATTTAACTGGAGATTTTAACACCTTGAATGCTAGCAACATCCTTAAAGAATTGCTTTTGGTGTCTCTCTAATATTCATGAGGTTAAAAGCCCCATTTAAATAAATGATACATTTTATTTGTTGTCTGTGGTGCAGTTGGTTTCTTCACATTGCTCCTTGCTTGTTTTGTGAATAAAGCTCTATGACTCCCATTTATAAAAGCAGAAGTTATTTTGGAGCAAACCAACTACACCATAGGGGTGAAATAAACAAAAAAAACCTGGACAATAAACAACTTCCCATTGGTCAGCACTCACCTCATCACCACACCTACACAACTCCCTATCAAGTACTTAAAGGGACAACTCACCACACTCAATTGTGGCTTGTTTTTCACTCAGGGAGGGAGAGAGATAGAAAGCGCAATCAGTATGTTAGGTTACATATTGTTGTGAAGGCTGCGGAGAAGGCGTGCAAGGGAGAGAGCCAGGGAACACCAGAAAACCCCCGGGCACACCTGATCAACAGCCTTCACATGTTGCAAGCAAGAAGGCTGTGGCTCAGCAGCTACACAGGAGCCCATCCCCACCTGGAGGACAGCACCTGCCTGCAGATGCACAGCTGCAGCAACAGGATGCTCCACAGCAGCAGAGGATGTATAGATGACCACTAAGGCCCAGGGTATACCGGCCAAAGGGCACTATCTTTGGAATGACCAATGACGAGGTGGTTGATCGCTACAGGTTGAGGACTGACAGCATCATTGCCTTGTATGAGGTCATCAGGGATCAGGTGGATCCCATATACATCCATAACCATGCCCTATCTGGCCTGCAAAAACTACTGTGTGCCATACACTTCATGGCAAGTGGGGCCTTCCAGTCCACTGAGAGTTATGCATCTGGCATGACACAGGTCACATTCTCCAGAGTGCTGGCTCAGGTCTTGCCAGCCCTCAAAAGCAAGGCCAGTACTTATATACATTTCCCCACCACTGACATGGACTGGATACACCTCAAGCATGCCTTTTACGCAAGGGGATGCATGCCCAGGGTCATGGGTGCTATAGATTGCACCCATGTCCGTATTAAAGCCCCAGCATGTGACGCACAGCTATTCATCAACAGGAAGAACTTCCACTCCATGAACGTGCAGATGGTGTGTGATGGCAACATGAGGATTATGAATGTCTGTGCAAAGTATCCTGGCAGCTCACATGATTCCTATATTCTCCAAAACTCTTCAGTCCACAGAGATTTCAAGAATGGAACTTATACGGGGGGATGGCTTTTGGGTGAGTTCACAATACAAAATCACACCATATCCACAGGTGTACACACAACGCTGCTCAGCTTACTCCTGACCCACAGCTAGTACGTCCACCACACAAAACATCATTCACACAACATGTGCTCCCTGTCTCACCATGTCGCTCACATTTCACAGGGGATGCTGGCTATGGCTGCAAGTCCTGGCTACTGACCCCATGTGGCCAATCCTCAAACAGATGCCCAGGAAAGGTACAACCAGGCTCATGGCAGAACAGGGAATGTCACTGAGCAGACCTTTGGCCTCCTCAAGTCACAATTTCAATGTCTGGTCCACTCAGGGGGAGCACAGCAGCATGCACCTAGAAAGGTGTGCGACATAATTATTGCATGTGCAATACTGCACAACATTGCAGTGGACACCAGGCTGATGGATCACATCCAGAACCCCCCCATACCTGAAGTGTCCATGGACATCGGCCATGTTGAGGAGACCCTGAGAGGGGCGCAGATCAGAGACAGGCTCATCACGGAACACTTTACCTGTGAGTGTAACACAGGCATGCAAACAATCCATGCAAGTCCCCCCATCAGTCCTGTGAATTGGTGCCAACACACTAACAACACCGCACATGATGTTCTGTCTCACCCAACAGGAACATTGACACAGCACTGCACTGGCAGCAGCATGACCCCAAACATCAACCATACCATGGACGTGGAACATTGTGTGTGGGGATTCCAAAACCATCTTCCATTCTCTTCTGCACATTGACATACATACCTCAAGGAGAAACAAGGTACAACATATAACCCATGTTCATCACCTTACAGGGCTTGACAGCAACTAACTTGATTTGCCATGATCATAGCCAGAGCAACCATGCTAGCCTTGTAGCGAAAGAGTGTTATCCAATGCTATGCATTGGATAACACTGTCACATCAGTGGTTAAAGAGCCATTGGACTCAATATGGGACCTGTACTGTGCTAGAGATGAGAAGAGCAGCAGAGGGTTGGATGTACAGTGGTATTGTTACACAACGTAGAGGTCATGAAACGTAGATCAGATCTCCAGGGACACCATGCTGACCTGTGAGTGTGCAGAGATATGTGCCCCTGACATGAATACACAAATCAACATTACTTCCATGGAGCTCTCAGAACATACTTGTTGATGTGTGTATTCACGTCAGGGGCACATATCCATAGGGCTGGTGCACATTTCCTTAGTTCTCTACATAATGGGTTATAGACAAGTACACAACACATTACAAATCAATGGTTTGTGTACTCACCTGTAACTAAAAAGATTGAGGGGATTATAAAGACGAAATTGTTGTTGCTTGATGATCAGTTAGAGTCTGCTGCTCCAAATCCTGTCCTCTTGTCCCACAGGCATCCGTAGCACACACATTGAGATCCTAGGGTGAACATCGGGTTCCCCAGTAGGTCAGTTGCACAATAAGAGTCTGAATCCAAGACTATATTGATGCATGTTCCATCTGTCCTGCTTGTTATTTCACTGCTAAGTCACATAGCTGTTTGTTTGGTTATCCCCTTAAACACAACAATTGATGCAGACGAAAGTTCAGTGTTGCATCATGTGTTGAGCTAAGGGGTATGTTTTGTTGTGTAATATGGCTCCAGGGATGTATGGCCAGTTGAATTTATACCAAGGTGTGTGTGTGTGTGAACCCATGTTGTAACATCCCACAAACATTTTACCTAGGCAGAAGTTTTGTTCACTGCATTGTTTGGCAATGCACTGGAGACAACTCTGCCACACAATATATAACCAAATACAAAGCAGATCAGACAGGATTCAAAAGCACAATGTTCCTTTATTCAGGGAGAATGGAACATGTTGGGCATTTTTTTGGGGGGATGCCCTGGATGATCTCTTGGTCACCTTTTGCCCCCTAGGTGTGGCTTCAGGGGTCACATTGGAGGGGGTGGTGGGCGCAGTGGACCCCTCTGTGGAACACAGGTTCTCCCTCTCTAACCGTAAGTTCTCCCTGCGGTTCTGCTCTCTCAACTCCACCAGCACCTGTGCAAACATGTCCATCACTCCTCGTGACCTCCGACTCCAGGGCATAGAGCCTTGCCTCAATCCTGTTTGCGTTTCTCCGGGATTCCCTACGGCTGCTGGTGATGTTGTCATTGGTGCAGTGGCTTGACAGGAGTAGTCTCCTTTGCAGGGCCATACACTCCGCCTCCATCCCCGTGGGACGTTCACTGCTGGAGATGGTTGTGCCCGGTATCTCTGCTGCTGCTGTGTCCTCCTCAGCTGGTGCTGTGTGTGCTGCAGATGGGTATATGCCCACCACATCAATGGACTCACTGCTGACCACTGATGTCTGTGCTGGTAGAGGTGGTGGGATCATACCTGGGGCCATGCTGGGGAGCCATCCAGGAGGATAGATCAATCTGTGACAAGTATGGCCCATATTGGGTGGTGGCCACATTCCCGGGCAGCCATTGCCTCCCTGGTGGTGGTGCTGCTGCTGCTGGAGGAGGGTAATAGCTCCTGCAGGTGGTGGGATGCATCCACCTCTCCTCCTTTTGCATCCAGTCACTGTAATACAGTGGAGCAGCCAGAGGTGGTGTAGCCAGAGGTGGGGCAGCCAGAGGTGGTGCAGCCAGTTGGGGAGGAGGTGTGGATGTTTGGTACTGTGCCCACTGGTTGATCCCTCCTCCGTATACTCCTCAATGGGTGGTGAGGTGGCCTCCTCCATGGGCTCCTGTTGTGCTGGAGACACATAAGCTGTGTGGAGAACTGAGATTGTGTGATCAGTAAACATAGCTATGATGGTGTCAAATTGATATTAATACTTGAAATGTGGAAAGGGAAATATATGTTGTAGGGTTTATCCCCCTGAGTGAAACAACGGTACTCCCACTGCTGAAGGGTGTTTTATTCGACATGTATCACAGCTCAGAGTTGAATTCCTTTGGTGCCACATCCCAGTCGCCTGAAATTGTACATTGGCGCTGTTGCTACATCATCCTATGTGAATTTATGGTCCCTGGACCAAATCTGTCCAGAGGATGATCTAGCAACATCGGCATTGTACAATTTCAGGCCACTGTGATATTGCTCCTGAAATATTCAACTTTGAGCTGTTATACTTTTGGAATAAAACAACTATCAGCGGTGGGAATACCCTTTCTTTACTCGGGGGATAAATCCTATAACATATATTTTTCCTTTCACATTTTAGGTATTTCTATCCCTTTAGCGGGATAGAAATGGTTAATTTCATGTTGATGAAACATTGTGGGCATTATAGGGAGATGGTTAGACAGATATTGCTGTATGTGACAGCTGGAGATATCAGTCATTTCACCACACGGAGGTTCTTCAGCAGAGCCAAAATTGACCCAGTTGGAGATGGATACTTCATTGGAATGGTCCACAGAGTGTAATTGCTAACTAGGCACACTTTGTAGATAATTCCAAAGATGTATTTATCTCCAAATGGGTCAATTTTGGCTCTGCTGAAGAGCCTCCGTGTGGTCAAATGACTGATATCTCCAGCTGTCACATACAGCAATATCTGTCTACCCATCTTTTTATAATGCCTACAATGTTACATCAAGGTGAATGAACCATTGCATTCCCGTGCAAGGTACACAGAGAGGAATATGGTCTGATATGTGTGTATATATACCTTTCATATGGGTACAAACATATCCTTGATAGATATGAACCCAGAGATCCGTTCAATACATGTGATTGTCTTACTGCCTATATATATGTGCACCCATCACAAACTAACTTTCCTTGATACGATGAATGAAAACATATCTCTTGTATCCCATCTAAGTAAGGTGTAATATACTAGGTATGTGTACTCTGATGATGATATCAATATGAGTTAGTTTGTGATGGGTGCATATATATGGGCAGTAAGGCAATCACACGTACTGAACTGAACTGTGGGTTCACATCTTGTTGGGACATATTTGTACCCATTTGAAAGGGACATATCCACATACGTATCTGACCGTTTTTCTTTCTGTACATATCTTTTTTTAATTGATCTGCAGTAGGATTCAAGTGGTATTCATCCCTATGTTATCAGTTTATCCTGTACAGTGCAGGATTTTTTCTGATTTGACATGTCACTCTCTGGTTGTCATGATGGTATCCTATGCATTACATTGAATTGTGATGCATGGTATACCACTGTGGCAATCAGGGATTGATGTACTTTACAGGATCCTGTCCATGAGGTCTGTTTAAGTTGAATCCTGAAGGGCAACAATCAAGCCAGTATTGAAGGATATCTTTGATTGAGGGCTGTTTTTTTTCCTGGATCAGCCCATCCATCCTTCTGTGTGAGGCAGCCATATCAAATCATAGATATCCATAATTCATGGCATGTTATTGACCAAACTACAATGGTTCATATTTGTTTCCCATATGTATCCTGGCTGGTGTACCATCCATCCATGGCATCAGCACTCCTGAGGATCCATGTGTGAATCAAATGTGAGATATGTAAATTCAGGTTAGAGTAAATGATTGCATACACAACACCAAGACCAACTTTTTCACCTTTAGTTATGTGTAATTGTTTTTGGCCTGTGTGTTGCACATACAACAAGTTATTCTCAGTGGCACTGTGATTTGTGACCTGCTCCATCCTTTTTGTGATTCAGTAAGCAGTTAAGTAGACCTGATGAACTGAACATGATGCTGACTTCTCCAGTGATCTCATTTCACCATTTGCAATGTTTTCTATGGAGTCCAGCTGGATCGGCTCCCTTGGTTCGTGACTCAGCCCCTCTTAAGGACCTTTACATGTTCAGATGGAGGGTGGTGTGGACTGTATTGTACTTTATTTACTGCTGTGTGCATATCTGTCCTGTATGTATGTTCTGCTAGTTTATTGAATGTTTCCATGTACCCATTCCTTGGGACACGCTGAGCGCTACCCATGTGTATAGGGATGCTCAGTTCAAGGATATCAGGCATTTGCTTTATATATGCGGTCCACAGTGGTGTTTCTCTTTGTGTTCCTTTTAATGTCTGCATTGTTGTATGTTGTTCTTTTTGTTGTAATACAAAAATTCAAGCTTCAATAAAGAAATATTAAACCAAAAAAATTGTCTATAGGCCAACTCTAATTCTCAAAAGCACCTGGGGCTTGATTCTATAAGCCCTGTTATTTTTGAAAACAAGCGGTGGTGGTTTTTACAGCACAGTATACAATTCTATAAACTGTGCTGTCAACAACAAAAGCCGTGCAAAAATGTCCACCCACTGGACATCATATAAAAAAGTAGACTTTGCTATCCTATTCAATGTTGTGGCTTCACTGCATGTTCAGGAATGTACTTTTCATGGCCAAAATCCTGCGCTATGAAAAGGTGGCGCAGAGTCCCAAACACGCGGTGAAAACCACGGTATGTGTTGGAAAACTGGTTTCCAACACATACTTGTGGTTGAAAAAAAAAGAAGATTAACCCTAAGAGTGCCAGTGGGATATGCAACACATTATACAGCGTTGCATACCCCACTGGCACTCATAGGGTTAATCTAGATACAGTTCACACATGTCCCGACAAATAAAAACTTATCAGTAATCCTGACGTCCAGCGGGGTCGCAGCCATCTTCTTCTTTCTGTCTTCTTTTCTTCAATCTCCTTTCTTGTTTAAAAAAATCCAATAGTGCTATCAGTGCAAATAAGAAATGAAGCCCACAAAGATGTGACCGTTAACCCTTTGAGTGCCGGAGAGGTAGCCATCTGGAGCTCAAAGGGTTAATATGGGTAGCATCTTAAAGGCATAGTAATACATATAAAGTAAACAAAAATATGTTGTAGGGTTTATCCCCCTGAGTAAAATAAGGGTACTTCCACCGCTGAAAGGTGTTTTATTCAAAAGTTATTATAGCTCAAAGTTGAATTTTTTAGGTGCAATATCACAGAGGCCTGAAATTGTACAGTGGCGTTGTTGCTATACCATCATATGGACAGCTCTGGTCCTGGGACCATAAATTTCCATAGGATGGTGTAGCAACAGCGCCACTGTACAGTTTCAGGCCACTGTGATATTGCCCCTAAAAAATTCAACTTTGAGCTGTAATAACCTTTGAATAAAACACCTTTCAGCAGTGGGAGTACCCTTGTTTTACTCAGGGGGATAAACCCTATAGCATATTTTTTTTTACATTTTAACCCCTTAACGACCCTTGACGGTCATAGTACGTCAAGGGTCGATTTGACTTAACGACCGATGACGTACTATGACCGTCATCGAGTTCCGGGCTCCCCCCGCGGCTGCACGCCGTTCGGGGAGTCCGGAACCCAACGGAGCAATAAAAAAAAATTGCTCCGTGGTCGTCAAGTCACTTCCGGTTCCGGATTCCCCGGTCGTTAAGGGGTTAAGTATTACTATCCCTTTAATGTCTGCTGTAAATAAAAAATGAAATGTTTTCAAAACTGCCCAGTAATATTTCATCGTACAATTGCTCACTCCCCTTTGCCTCCGCTGCCAGCGCCATGCATTTTGACCTGCACAGACCTCCCTTGCCACCTCTCAGGCTGTTGCCCGAGTCAGACTGCCCGGATTTTGAACTGAGACTGGCTTTTATATGCCAGTCTCGATTCAAAATAAATTGGCAGCACTTCCCTGCCAATCAGATTTTAGTGGTTCAAGGGAGGTCTGTGCAGGTCAAAATGCCTTCTGCCGCCAGTGGAGACAGCGACAGAGGCAAAGGAGGGTGAGCGATTGCACAATTAGATATTACTGTGCAGTTTTGAAACCTTTCATTTTTTTATTTACAGAGGACATTAAGATGCCATACATATTAACCCTTTGAGCTCCGGAGGGATACCCCTCCAGCACTCAAAGGGTTAACAGTCACATCTTTGAGGCCTTCATTTTTTATTTTCACTGACAGCACTAATGGATTTTTTTTTTTTTTATTAAAAAAGAAGACTGAAGATAAGAAGAAAGAAGAGAAAATGAATGAAGAAGCTGGACAGTGGATGACAGGTAAGTGTTACATTTCTGATTGTTTTCAGCTCACTCTTGTTGTTTGACAGTGCTGCATGCGGTGCTCTGTCTTACAGTGTTTGCCTGTTTTGCAGGGACATGCACAGACAGTTTGGGGGGCAGGGGCTCAAATGAAAAAAAGGGCACTTCTCAATAAAATCAGACTGATTCAATTTTTTTTTTTTGTTTTTTGTTAAAAGGGCACGAGGGCACTTTGGACAAAAAGGGCAGGTGCTCAAGCCCCCTTTGGTGTCTATGTGTGCACGTGCCTGCTGTTTTGTGCCTTGAAGCTTTAACACTTTGAGTGCCAGAAGGGTACGGAACGCAGCGCAAAGCAATGCGTTCCGTAACCCTCTGGCACTCAAAGGGTTAACCAGTGGCTCTTTCATTTTGATTCTTTCCCCTGTGGTATGGAAGGGAAATTCTAAGATCTACACTAATAGCTGCTTTCAAGGCCAGGAGTCTGAAAATAAGGCACAATTCTAGCAATCTATTGACAGTAGAGAGAAAAAATAAAGAATACCACATTTGTTTAACTTATTATATTTCTATACATTTACATAGTTCTTTTATTTGTTTTTGTAAGAATAGATGACAAAAGAATTATATTTTATTAATTATACAAATGTTCGTCTAACCCTTACATTCATAGCCCTAGATAGCATTGGAAGAAAGTAGCAATAATTCTATGGAAACTTTCCCTCACATCAGCTTCAGTAGTGGTAGAGGACTGTGTTTGCGGAAGGCTGACTCTTCAGATAAACTCCTTGCAGGGAACTGGAGGACCTGGGTACTTATGTGGTTTGTTTAGAAGAAATTTTCTCTCAGCAAAAACCACATTCCTATCCTGAGCAACAAATGCATTGTGCAATGTTCCCTCAGCCAGAACGGAAAGACATCTGATGCTTGACATAGGGACAGTACCAGTGCCAGAACTAATGGGTTTTATTGTTTGTTTCTCAAGGGAGTTTTTTTTTTTTTTTTTTTGCAACTTAACCCCTTAGTGACCAGGTCCTTTTTATACTAGAGGACCAGAGCAATTTTTGCCTTTTTTAGTATGTCTTTGTTCAAACCTATTTTTCCTCTAATTTAGTAAGCCAGACAAATTATATACCATTTTTAAGCATAAACAGACTTTCTTTGATACCCCCTTTATATGTATAACCCAACATTTACTTTTATAGGTGTTTTACACATTGCCTTTGTGACAGCTCTCAGCCTCTCTTTCTTCCTTACTATGAGAGAATGGGAGAGTGAAACAGAGAATAGACTAAAAGTAATTAGAAGCCAAAGTTGGGGTTATTAACTCCTTCAGTGCTGGTGCAAGGATAAATGTAGGTCCCATGATAACCTACTACTTTTTTTTTTTTAATAAATGTGAGCAAGATCAAAGTATACAATTGCACAGACACATTTATAAACACATCTGCTGAAGTTTAAACAAACAGTAATGGCAGTTTTATTGTTGTGGAGCAAAGTAATACACATTGCCTTTGAGAATAAAAAGGCTGGTACACATTGCCTTTGTGAATGAAAAGGCTGGTACACGTGACTGCTGTAGTAGCGATCACATGTACCTGCAAATCAGTGAATGACTAAAACTGAGTGATCTGGTCCTGGAGCGCTCAGTTTCATCCACTGCAGCATGATAGCAACTACACTGAGGCACACTGCTATCATTTAACCCTTGACGTGCCCTGACAGTCATGGGTCCTTATGGGAAGTTTACCCATGATGGTCCTGGCACGTCATGAATCGTTAAGGGGTGAACTTCAGTATTTTTGTTTATAAATTGTGTAAATAAAAATTATTTGGTCTTGCATTAAATCATTTATTCAGTATCACAGAACTGTAGACAGTACCTCACCTCTCCCATACATTGGAATAGAACAAGAATAACAGTCTGGACACCAGGGAACAGTAGCTGAACTGTCTAGACACCAGAGGGAGATGCACTAAAGGTCGAAGAGGGCTCATAATGTTGATGTCGTGTTGAAGCAGTGTCAATGGCACCGATGCCACCCGCAAGGTCTCATTTTATTTCACAACAAAAATACAAAACGAAACATAGCCTGGTTTATCTGTTTATATGTTTTAGAGCTACTGAGCAAAGTATAATATAGTGGCCGTACTTAACCCTCTGAGTGCCGGAGAGGTATTCACAACTTTGTGTTGCAATGCTTTAGATACCTCTGTGGCACTCAAAGGTCTAACTTCTGAGATTTTATAGGAGTCACCAGCACATTGGTTCACAATGCACTGAGGATCTCTCTAATATTCAATGAGTTAAATGATAACTGCACATCTTTCCCTCCAGCTAAAACAGTGAGTATTCCACCTTATAGTAGTTTCATATAAATATGAGCTTACAAAAAATTAACTTCATAAAAAGACAGAATTTTTCTTACCTTTCAAATCCTTTTCCTTCAGGTCTTCATTGGTTGCACACACACAAAGAGGAAGAGAGCCCCGCCATCATACGTACAACAGGAAAAAGTTTAAAAGGACTTCCCACCAACAGTAATGCCAGTGATTTAACAGAAACAAAACACCAAATGATGCTCCAACAACAGTTTAACAGAAAGAGTAGTCTGCGTGCTACGAAAGAAAATCTGAAGGAAAAGAAAAGGAAGGTAAGAAAATGTCTGTCTTTCCTTCAGGGTCTCACACAGAGCTCACAGAGCTAAACTCAGGGGAGGAATTAAGTAACAATGGCCTGTAGAGTTTAGGACCAATTGCAGCCTTCCATGAAGCCTGAAGATCAAGGCTGTTATTCTTCATAAAGGTGTGGATTCTACTGTAGGTGGTGGCTCTTTAGTGGTAGCCTCTGCATTTCAGCCCAGGATACAATCAAAGCAGGAGAATAGTGTGTTTTAATCCTCTTAGGAGGTTCTTTTCCTTGAGTAGTGTAAGCTTCCGAAATAGCTAAATGGAACCATTTTGCTGTAGCAGATTTGAGGCCTTCATGTCCTGGAAGGTCCAAATTAGTTTACAGAAAATTTGGATTTTTTCCTAAAATAACTTTTTATGTCCAAATAAAAGGTAGATATCTCTTGACATCCAGTTTACGGCTATTCTTTTCTGAGGTGTTAAGAGATTAGGACCCAGATTAAGTAGACATATATCTTGATTCCTATGAAAGTATGAGGGCACTTTTGGTACAAATTCTAGAGGTAACGTCAAAGTAACAGAGCATCATCTTTTAAGACCAGGTAAGGTGGTTTAATGAGAGGTTAAAGTTCACCCACTCTCCTAGCTGACAAGTTCTCTCTTCAATAGTGATCGAGAGGGAGGGTGTCGGTCTGCAAGCAAGAAGGTAACACTTTGACTAGCATCTTAGGGGACTTTCTAATGCCTCCACTAATGATTCCCAGTGAATCGGGGCCCTCAAAACCCTCCGTCATGCCAGTAAAGAGGCTTACTAGGTCAATAGAAAACGCATCCTTCATTTGTGAGTCATCCTTGAGACAAGACCCACTTGGGCTGACTTCAGAGATGCCAACGGAAGCTCGCTACAAACGTGCAATGCAGTCCTGGATACAGAGGTTTTCCTCAACCATAAAGGCATGACGATGGAGAAGTGGCATCAGGTTAGCATGGAGGATCTCGCTACAAAAGCCGACCTTCATGAACTATTTGAGGATAAGAAATCCTCAATCAAAAAGGACCTAACCAAGTTAAAATCTGAAATTGTGCAACTAGGCAACCGGGCACTGTTGTTTGAACATGAAAAGGACATGTATAACAAGCAGCTCCATAACCTGGAGCAATACACTATCTCAAACCTGCATTACAGCTTTGATGACATGGACAATAGGGAAGGAGGTGCAATCTAAAAACCAAGACATTCTTGGAAACTGTACCTGCTGGTACACTTTTAAAAAACCACATCTAGCATTGTCCATGTAGCCAGGATAAAAATGGGGACCTGAGAATCTCGCACTGCATGAACGTGCAAGATTGTCAGGTCGCTCTATAAAACATTGAGTGATCATACAGGCAAACGTGCTCTTCTTCAGCAGTCCTAGGAGTTATTTTAGCTTTGCGAGTACCCACTTTACTGTGCACACTAGTGCAGCAGGTGGTGTATTGTAATTAAAAACGTGACATGATGCATGCATCTGCAAAATAAAAAATGCAACTTACAGTTCTTGAATATTTGACAGCAGCATTGATGAGCGCTGCTTCAGGCTCTCCCGGTCTCTCTTCAGGGACATACTTCAAAAACCCTCAGACTACTTCATACTACTGCCTATATTAGATCTCTGGAAGAAGAGGACAGCTTTTGCACTGCCTTGAAGATACCACCAGTTAACCTGTCTGTCACGGGCATCAGGGAGTCTGAGGTTGCTCCCTTGAATATACCCTTACTACAAAGGAAGTCATGGACAACAAAGACCCCACAAGGTGCAGAGTGAAAGAAAAGCCTGAAGACCAATGAGGATCAGTGAATCCATGACAGGAGTTGCACTTGTGCTACTACATCCAGACTACTGAATCTGGTCTCAGCTTTTATAGGTCCCGAATTGGTGACTCCCAGCTTGGCCATTTTTTCCCCAGAATGGAACCCCAGAGGCTGGGCACCTGAGGCTCTCTAACCATCTCAGCCTTGGAGCTCTGAGGTCCGGACAGCTCCATACAGAGAGACGTTTCCACCTGGGTACCCCAGCCTGGGAGGAAGAAGTGGACTAGCACAGTGTTTCTCAACTCCTTCCCTCAGGACCCACTAACAGGCCAGGACTTAGGGATTTCTCTGCTAGAGCACAGGTGTGGTGATCAGAGGCTCATTCGCATTGATTAACTCACCTGTGCTCTAACAAGGAAATCATCAAATCCTGGCCTGTTAGTGGGTCCCGAGGACAGAAGTTGAGAAACACTGGTCTAGCATCAAACTTTGAGTCCCTCATCTCAAGAGAATCTATACGACTATGTTACCTTCATAAGGTGGATTACCACTTTGTGGGTTTTTTTTCTCCTCTCACTGTTTGTCATCCCAGGGGATGGTAGGGCAGGGCTTACCATGGGAGTGGGGCTTCCCATCAACACCCATCTTCATACCTACACGCATTGTGAGGCAGTACTTGACACCATTGCTTACTCTACACCTAGACTCGTGGCCCCACATATTATTGCCAAAGTCGGCAGCCAATCTGACTGCTTCTTTCTGATTCCGTGTTGGGCCCCTGGTGCGCTCCTCTGCTGAGACTGTACTACTGTAATAAAGGGACATTCTTTTCTCCTCTGTTAAATCTACTTTACCTCTTGGTACGCCACTATGTAGGGGTGGTCCATTTGGGATTTGGAACTTTTACTGCATTATTGCCCCCAGTCGATTTTATCGGTCTGATGTTTTAGTTCCTTAGACTTAGATCGCCCTGACAGCTTCACTTTCCTCGTTGACTAGGGCTGGGCAGGGGGTACAAGACAACGTGGACACATCAGTTATGGTTCTCGAATTGTTGGTACTAATATTGGCTCCCTGAAGCCATAGCACTTTGTCCGCTAACCTGTGAAGTCCACAGTGCCTTTCTCTACTATATACTTCCGTGTGTTACCTAAAGATGAGGAGTGCTAGCTGAGGCTCCTCTTGTTACTCTTTTGTCCTACATTTTTTCCCTTATCTTTTTTTCATCCCCTCCCTCCCTTCAGGGAAGTGGGGTGTCAATCATTCAGGAGCATATTAACAAACACATACCACATTCATTGGAGAGGGATCCTCGGATTCAAGACCCCAGATCCCTCCACATCTTTCTTATATATGTGCATTGCTAACCTTAGGGTCATGTTCTGGCTACTATGGCAGTGCCTTCATATAAGGAGGATTGCGGAGCCTTGGTGTGCATGACCCCCAACCCCCTGTTTTCCCTATGCTTCACTTGATTACCCATACCCCCTAATGTGGTCCATTTATAGTTCTCAAATGTTTGCTAATTTTTTGTTTTGTGGTATATGGTTCCTTCCCACTTTGCCTACTAGGATTACTACCTTTTCTAAGTAGGCAAATGCCACTCAATAATGCTGTTCAGCTTTTTCATTTATGCTTCTGAGACATTTTGTGCCTTTATCCTAGGCCGTATATTCTTTCCACATTCTTGCCTCTCCTAAACCCCCTGCTATCTCCCTGGTGGTGGTGATGGTGGTGGGGGCTGAGAAACCACCTTATGTTATGTACTTGGAATATGACAATGACTGACAATAACTCTATCTGTTGCTGTTCTTTAAATATCAAAGGCCTAAATGTCCCAGCAAAATGGAGCATGTTGCTGAGAGATGTGCAGTGCTTTACAACAGTAGTATGTTAAAATAAGTAAATAGGGATAAAATAATGTTGCAGTCACAGAAACGATAGGAAAGGGGTGCCTGATGAGTTCAAGTGCTGCGTTTGCCAAAAGGAGGTGCATAGTGATAATGCTCCAGAAGGTAGGATTTCAGGGTAGACTTAAAGAGAGAGGGGATGGTTCTAGATTTAGCCAGACAGATATGTCATTCCATAGGTAAGGAGCAGAAAGTGAAAAAGGTTTGAAATGGGAAAGGGTAGAGGGTGTGGATGGTTTAACAAGAAGGGCATTGTATGCTGTTCAAAGGAGGCAGACATAAGCAGTGATGAGGTAAGATATGTAACGGGGGAAGCAGTGTGGAGAACTTTAAAGTAAAGAAAAATGACTTTGTAAGGAATGCAGTGCTGAATAGGGAGCCATGTGAGATATTTGATTTTATGAAGGATAAGCACCCTTGCATCAGTGCAAGATACTTCCCCCAACAATGAAATTAATCCTCCTTAGAGAATAAGAAATGAGTGGCTATTTTGATTCACCGATCCCTTCCTTGGGGTTGTTAGACAAGTTAATTGATCCAGAGGAGTGCTATGTGATGATTAAGATTACTCTTTCTGATGTTAAAATCACTGCAGTAAATGTTTATTTCCAGAATGTAAACAGACTTACATAACCTGATTAACGAACACTATTAATCCTTTCATGAGGGCCTCCTGATTATGGGAGGTGACTTTAATTTCCCACTAAATCCTTCACTGGACTGTAACCCTCCCCAGTTGCACTACAAGGAAAAGATTTTAAAGAAGAACACAACTTTTTTCTCTTATAACCTATTCGATATCTGGCATTTAGAACATCACCTAGACAAAGATTACATGTTTTACTCCCACCCTCACAATAAGTATTGCAGAATAAACATATTTCTTTGTAAACAGTAGGCCTTAAAATATGTGAGAAACTCTTCCATTGGCAATATCAGATGGTCCAACTACTTCCTATTTATGTGGACCTAGGAACTTCTCCTGGAGACTGAATGAAAATAAGGTGTGGTAGATCTGATCCAGAATAGATTAGTGGAGTATTGTGGGAACACTATTTCACCTGCCCACAGTGTGAAAGGCGCACAAGGTAGTGATCAGAGGCAAATGTATTAAAGTAGGCTCTGTAAAGGAGAAAAGCAAGCTCTTAGATGATATGCTAGCCAGACTGAAGGAAATTGAGTCTCACCACAAGAGATGTTTGACTGAAGCAGCGGGTCAGGAACTCTTAAACTTGTATAAAGATATACCTTTACAGAAGAACTCCTCTCACAGGTCATATATGTGGTACAAATATAGAAACTACCTACATGGGAACAAATCGGGGAAACCTCTGGCCTGCATTGTGAGATTCAAGCAATAGGAGATACATGCCAGACAAACTAAAGCCCAATGAGATGTGTTGAGCTACTGAAACTATCAAATAGTCAGTGCTTTCAGGAGCTACTATGCCAAACTTTATAATCTAGAAGAAAACCTCTCTGACACCCCTGAACTCGACTATAACAGTATCATGGTGCCCCGTGATTGCCTGTGACTGACATTGCCCTGGAGCGACATTGTTTACTATCTGGCTGTCGCTCTCGCTGAGTCACTATTCTTATAGAGCACCACGCTGATGAGGTCATTGCTCCACCTATCTGTCAGGGTTTTTAAACCTCAGCCTGTGTCACTCCCAGTGCCCTTTCGTGGTGTACCTGAGCTTATTACTGTGTTGGTGCATTACCACTACTGTGTATTACCTGGCTACGTCTGACTACCCGTTCCGGTTCTGACTCCTGGCTCGTCTGACTACCCGTTCCAGTTCTGACTCCTGGCCCGTCTGACTACTCGTTCCGGTTCTAACTCCTGGCTCGTCTGACTACCTGTTCCAGCTCTGACCTCTGGCTTGACTGACTACCCGTTCCGGTTACGACCATTGGCGACGTCTGACTATCCGATCCGGTTTTGACCTTTGGCTGCCTCCTGGCTTACCCTCTGTGTTCCACTCTGTGACCATTCCATTTCTCTGTTTGGTTCCCGTGCTGCCCTGTGCCTTCCACTTTGTGCTCGCTTCCATCAAGCGGCGCTTGTCGGTCACTCCGTGTGTCTGACCTCCCGTGGACGTGCCGGTCTGTGTTTCCTAGCCTATCTCCATCTGGCTTCTGCCTGTGTATCCCCTGTCAGGATACTCCACTTATTTGCTGATTTTGTGTTTGGGAGTGCTCTGCACTGCCCTCACATCTACCGTTCTGACCACCTGTCTTGTGAAGGGTGAGGAAAGTGCCTACACTGTTCCTCTCTGGTCTTGTGAAGGTGTGCCATCCTATCCAGGTACAGGAGTGCTCTGCACTGCCCTCACATCTACCGTGTAGTCCTAGGGCCATTCCGTTTCGGACCACCTGTACTGTGAAGGGTGAGGAAAGTGTCTGCACTGCTTCTCTCTGGTCTCGTGAAGGTGTGCCATTCCATCTGTGTATGGGAGTGCTCTGCACTGCCCTCACATCTACCGTGTAGTCCCAGGGCCATTCCGTTTCTGACCACCTGTCCTGTGAAGGGTAAGGAAGTGCCTCCATTATTCCTACCTGGTCTTGTGAAGGTGTGCCACTCTCTACTGCCACTTGTGTCATCAATAAGGTGTGCCACTATCTACTGCCACTCGTGTCATCATAAGGTGTGCCACTATCTACTGCCACTTGTCATTATCATAACTGCTGTGTGTCATTTATTGCCATTTGCCTGTTGCCTTATCTCCTGCCTTTCAGATTACTTAATAAAGTTTTATATTAAGTTCGTTTGTACTTGTCAGTGTGTTCAATTCCTAGTCACTCCGTGACAAACAGTTAACTATCCTTGTTTCTACAGGGAAACATGCTCAACCAACTTTCAGACTCTGAACTAAATGATCTTCACAGAGCTTTCATGGTCGAGGAAATCAGGGGGCCAATAAAATCTATACCTACGAGGAAAAGCCCTGGCCTGGATGGTTTTCTGCTGAGTTTTATGTTACATTTGAGGATACCCATCTGCATCACATACTTCACACTTTTTACTCCATATCAGACCAATCAGGATTTCCAGCTAAGACAATGGAGGCGCAAATTGTGGTTCTCCCCATAGAGTGTACAGACACCTGCCAGTGCTCTATCTATAGGCCAATAAATTCTCCTTGATGTTGATATAAAATATATTTCAAAGTATTAGCAGTGAGGCTTCAAGCTTTGCTGACACAGTTAATACACTAGGACCAAACAGAGTTTTTTAAGGGACAACAGACTAGGGACATGGTTAAAGTTGTGCCTTGCTTCAAAAGACTTCACTTTCTAACATCCCAACAACTTTACTTTCTATTGATTAAAAAAAGCCTTTGATAGAGTTAGGTGGGACTTCCTGTTTGGAGTTTTGAAGACCTTTGGAGTGGGAGTTTTGAAGACCTTTGGAGTGGACCTTGTCATTCTACAGAGGATTAGAGTGCTTTACTCTATTTCATCAGCCAAGGTTATGGTGAATGGAGTGCTCTTGTGCCCCTTTCCTATAGCAATTGGGACCTGACAGAGGTGTCCACTCTCTCCCCTCTTATATGTACTGGTACTAGAACCCCTATTGAATGTGATCAGATCTCATCCACTGATCACTGGTATTTCACTAAGAGGCAGAGACTACAAAGTCTCTGGATTTGCGATAGATGTCTTACTATTTCTTATCAACCAGGAATCCTCATTATCCCCTTTCATAGATTTATTGGATTCATACATTCCACCAGGTCTAAATGGGGCAGCCTTTAAAAAATGGAGGGAGGCAGATCTGACATTGCTATCCTCTCAGGAACAGTTTTCCACCTTTCCAAGCTCTTGGACAAGCCCGTGGCCTTCCAGATTTTGAATTCTTGCGATATCTCCAAGATATGCATTACATCCTACAAGCTCTTACATTTGGTCTGGTCACAAGGCAACTTACAAACATGGAACACTTCCTGCAGTCCCCTGGGAACACAAAACTTTGTCTAAGATATACAGAATCTCACCTCCACTCACACAGACTGTCTGCTAAGCTACAGTAGCCTGGGGAAAGGACATTGATACACCTGCTCTGCCATACCCGGAGACTTGAGGGAAGATATTTAGAGCCCTCTCTCACCCCTAAGAGATATGCTCAATCAAGAGGGAAAATGTAATCTTCTTTGTCGCTGGTACATGACCCCTTAAAGGCTGTCAAAAATTTCTGGAGGCCCACCTGATGTTTGCTGGAGATGTGGAAGCTCGGACTACACACTGAGGCATATATGGTGGGTGTGTCTGCTAGTGAAGGCACGCTGGTTGCAAATAATCAGTACCATAGGAAAAATCCTGGGGTTTCCCATCCCAGTAGACCTATTATTGCTTGTCTTTTCTTTCTACCCTCAGTTCCCTCCAAACATTTCCATTTCTATTCTTTTCTTAATTTGAAGCAATGACATGGAATGACTGCATGCTCTCTGATTAAATCATCAGCAAACCTTTAAAGAAATATGGTCACACTGCTATACTCACCCTCAGCGAGATCCGATTACTTTAGAGGTGGATGTTCTCTGGGCCCCCGCTCTCCCTCGCCAAGTCAGCTCTTTTCTCACTGTCTTTCCTTCTCTCTCTCTCTCTCTCTCTTTTTTTTTACATCTTCTTTTCCTCTCTCTGTGTTTAATCGCTCTATCTTTTTTCTCTTCAATTCTTCTTCCCTGCTTTGCGGGGTGAAGATAACAATGTTGACAAGACTTATGTGTGAGAGCCTTAACACCCCATATAATGTTCTCACTGACTATGTTAGAATTGTATTGAAGTTTTGCTTATTCTGATATTCCTGATACTATACTGTTTAACAACTTAATAAAGAAACGTTAAACACACACACAAAATTGTGATTAGCAAATGGAGGGCAAAGAAGACTTGAAACATGGACTTACAGTATAGTTTTAAGAATAGGTCAAAGTTGGCAGCTGACTAGGGCCCATTGAAGGGAGCCCCCCCCCCCTCTGATTCTCTTACCTTATAGTTTGGGACCCTCTGTACCACCATCTCCCCCTAGGTTCTGGGGCACACAATACAATCAGCTCAATGTGTAAAGCCATATAGGAAACCCCAGCATTATATTTAGTTAGATGGGAAAACTCATTATGTACCCAGCAACATTAGGTGTATGGACTTAGCACTGTGTGAACACAAGTGTTATCTCAGCATTCCTTGAAGCTGATTTATTGTAAGTTCAAAATTGTGTTGTTAATATAGGTTTGAGAACTCAGTTATAGCAATGCTTTGGAGACCTCTCTTGCATAATAAACACCTTTATTGAAACAATGAGACAGGATTGCCTACAGACAATGTATGGTAGCACATAGTGGATCATTTATGTGAGATTTACACTAGATAATTTCTTCCAAGTTCTATTATAAGCATTGTATGTACATTTCTTCCTAGATTTGAGAAGAAGGTTATTCACTTGAGAAGACAATCTTTGACCACTCAGGACCTTGCTTTCAAAAACCAGGCTGTTAGTATCTGTTTGAATACCAAATGGTGAAGCAGTAGACCTTGATACAGAAGGTCCTTCTCTATGGGAATGTTCAAATCCTTCATTGCCAGAGTAGCAAACCAAGCCCTCCCGGGTTAGTAAGGGGTGGTAAGTATGACTCTCTATTTCTCCTGAAGAATTGTCTTCAGCTCTATCTGAAGAAGCCTCGGTGGTAAAATATTTTAGCCAGGTACAATGACAGTCTTTCCAGAAGATCATCCACTGCCACTGGATGATCCTGTGGAAACTGAGATAAGAAATTTGGAAACCTCATTTTCTCTGTTGCCATTAGATTTTTCTAAGTATGAGCTCACATATTCATCAGGCTACTGAATACCTTTTGGTTAAGAAATAATTTTTCTTAGTCTATCTTATGAGGCTGTTTGCCCAAAAATTGTAATTTCTTCTAATTTGAATGGCCATCTGTGCCAACTATTTGTACTCTGCCTATTGTAAAATCTTCACGCCAAGTTGCATTGGGTCCCACTTCTCATTTCACCTTGTCTAGAATGGTATGCAACAAATATTGCTCAATCTGATCTTAACAGCATGGCTTGATGACTGGCATTGCTTATTTGAGAGCTTTCCAGACTGCCAGAAGTTCAAGGTGATTGAAATGAAGGGTAGACTCTGAAGGGGACCAGATGCCTTGGAATGATATGCTGTGCAAAACAGTGCCCAAGCCATGCTTGCTTGAGTCTGCTGTGCTTATTGCCCAACCTGGAATGGACTAAGTAAGCCTTTTTGAGATACCAAGCTAGAGAAAGAATGACTTGTTCACTTGATGATGAAGGAAACCAGGATTCTTATTCCAGTGTTTTAGGATGAACTGTGAAGCAGAGCCCAAGGAACTGCATCTATGGACGCTGATATCAAGCCCAGAATCAATACCAGTTGTCTCACTGACATAGAATGAGTGGCTTTGAGTATGCTGATCTGGTGAAGAAAACAGCAGGATGGAAAGTTTTCCATAGGGTAGTATCCAGGGTGAGGGCTAGAAATATCTTCAGTTCTGGAACCAGTTTTGATTTTTACAAGCTGATCAGAGATCTAAACACTGTTAAAGCTGTCCATGAAGCAGCTGAGGAGTGGAAGCTTTCATCAACCATATAATTAATAACAGTGATGTTGTGATCCCTTAGATTTGCTGATTCTACCACCAAAACCTTTGTAAATACTCTTGGGAAAGATAAGAAGCCAAAAGGAAGGGCTACAAATAAAAGATGAAAAATATTGTGCCCATATCTCTCATTCTCTCCTCATATTAATGCCATTGCAAAATCCTGTTGCTTTCTCTTGAGTGACATAGCTAAAATCCATCCCTTCCTCTGTTCCTCCACAGCTAAAATTCTCATACAAGCACTCATCCTTTCCCACATGGACTACTGCAACCTTCTTCTGTCTGGCATTCCTGCCTTCCAACTCCAGCCAATGACTGTCTTCTCTCGGTTCCTTTTGTGTCTACAGCCCTCTCACGTATCAAACCTTTTTCTCTCATTGCTCCTTATCTGTGGAATGCTCTACCTCCCACCCTGCGCAACTGCCCCTCTCTTATGGCCTTCAAGTCACACTTGAAACTACATCTCCTTGATAAAACTTCAACATGCTAGAAGGCACTGACATTGTACAAATAACGCTCTTATACCTTATTTACTTTATTTGTGTCCCCTATCATGACCAGAACTCTAGCACTGTATTCAGCATTTGACCCTTTTGTACTCTATATGTCTCTCATTACCACTTTAAATTGTAAACTTTCAGGCAGGGACCTCAAAATCAGTGTTTCACTCTACAAAGCACTTGTAAACCTGTATTTTCTAAACCCTTAAATTGTAAAGCGCTGCGTACACTTGTGGCGCTAAATAAACATTAATTAATTAATCTGTGATGGTAGGTATTACTGCCAATTTTGTGAATGACAACATGAAGATAAGCCTCCTGTCTATGGTAACCATCATGTCTCCTACAACCAAAATATTGACTGCAGATTTGAAGCCTTCCATCTTGATGGTTCTGTCTGAAAAGGAAAGACAGATGACCAGCCATAAGCCTTCTATGTGCTTGTTGGCAGGCATCTTCATCTGAAATTCCTATATATTTCCTGTAGGAGCAAAAAAAGGCTTTATGTGAAGGCAAATACCATAAATACCATTAGTCCCTTTTCCTGAAATTGCCGTGGTACTCGATCCAGGATTATGGAATTCATAAGGTCTTAAATGTCTTGGAAAAATAAATGGCCTTTAAAGGGATAGTAATACTTCGTTTTATCTTTATTTTATTTTGTAGGCATTAAAATAACATGAAGAACGATATAAGTCTTATCTCTCAGACCTTTATGGTTTAAGAGATATTCACAAGCAAAGTATCAGCCCCCTCCCCCCCCCCCCCCGTTCAGCCAAATCAGAAGGGAAGTGCCCAGGTAGACTGCAGAGAGGGACAATCTTCAATTAAGATAAGGGAAAAAGCTGAAAAACTTGTCAAGGGGGGAAGGGCTTTCATTCTTTTCATACAAAGAAGATTGTCCCCTGCTGTTATCTGTCCAGTCTTACAACCAGATTCACATCTGAGAAGAGATTGCGTACACTAGGAAAAAGGGGCGGGAGGGGGAAACTTTGCTTGTGAATATCTCTTAAACCATAAAGGTTTGAGAGATAAGACTTATATCATTCTTCATGTTTTTTTAATGCCTACAAAATAAAATAAAGTTAAAACGAAGTATTACTATCCCTTTAAGACTGCAATGAAGGACTTTAGTGGTAAGCAATATGTTAGGAGGAAGAAAAGCACATTTTATGCAGCATCCAACTTGGATAATACCTTAGACCAAAATCTGGGGAAATATTTTTCCACTGATGAATAAAAAGAAACAACCTTCTTCCCACAGGAATATAAGACCTATTGTCAGAATTGAAACTTATTGTATCTTGTGTGATTGTTTTGTGAAGAAAGTATCTAACCTTACAAAGGACTTGTTGGCATGCATCTACATCTGAAATTCCTATATATTTCCTGTAGGAACAAAAACGGCTTTATGTGAAGGAAAATACCATACCTCTCCTAAAGAATATGATTCTGTACCAAATAAAAAAGACCTTTCATAGGGCACAGCACATAGTTCAGATATCACTGAATAGTTAGATGCCCCAGATGCTCCAGTTTCTAAGTAATTACTAAGGCCATGCAACCTGTTGTAGTAACTGGTAATAGTGATAATATGGCCTTAGAGGTTTCACATATAAATCCAGAAGTTTATTGTAGCATAGAAACAGATTAAAAGAATCCACCTCTAGATATTAATTTTATTAAATATCCCTTCAGCTATTTTATCCATAGGTACATGATTCTTGCCAATGTAGTAGCCTCACAAGGCCTGAATGAAAGTATCTGTGTAAGCCCATATCTTTGAGTTCCAAGCTATTCTCAGATGGAATAGAAGCAGTTATAAAGTATAACTACTACAATTTAGAGTGCATGGTCCCATAAAATAACGTTAACAAAGAAAATACAGTAAGCTTATAGAGAGAACAGAAAGTTGTAAATAAATCTCTTTGTTGAAACTAAGGCAAATACATTATGATCAGGTAAAACTTTTGCAGTTTCTGTCCCAGATACATCTTGTCATAGTAAAAAAAAAAAAAAGCATACATACATCATGAGTGTATTAGTACACCTACAGTGAGAGCAGTGGGGTAGAATGGGATCTGGGGCAATAAGAACTCCTTAGTCCCAGGAGAAGACGCCTTATACCCCAAGACTCTCTGGTTAGCAGTAAAAATCATCATGACAAACCTAGTGAGCCCTCTGGTATGTAAATACTCACAGTTGAGTCTCCCAGACATAGTAGACTATTTGCATATGGTGTCAGTCTCTTGCAAGAACACATTTGCTGGACTTTTGCCTTATATAATTTATATTTCATTTTAAATCCCTTTATTTACCTGGAAATTACAGGGGTATGTATCAAATTGGAATGTGTAAGTTTCTCCTACTCTGCATTTGTACTTTCTGTATATTTCACCATGTTACATTTGTTTTATACAATACTCCTTAAGTTCTACAATTTGCTTTGAAAATGTAGCAACAAACAAAATGGCTTCTGGAGTACTTATTTGGTCCAAAAAAGTGAAGCAAATATTGCCTTACTTCAGATATGTGATAGAGGACAGAGAGAAACAGATCTACACCATATCACATAGTTTCCCTTAAAATAAGACATTGGTGGAGAGGATGAAATTTGGTACATTTGGTAAATTTGGTACAAAAAAAAAAATATATTTTCTGCTTGACAAGCTGTAAAGCTGTCAGAAGCAGATTCTGGTTCCTGGTTCAGACAGTGGCTCTTCAGCAATGCCGACATAGAGATACCTAAAAATAAATACTTCATCGTAACGGTCTACAACATGTGCCTAGTTTGCAAGCACACATTGTAGACCATTCCGATGAAGTATCTTAAGATATCATTATATCGGGGTTGCTGAAGACCCTCATCTGGTTAAGCGACCAGAATCTGCTTCTGACAGCTTTACAGCTCGTCAAGCAGAAAGGGGAGGGACCAGAGAACTTTATTTTCCTATATCTCTCAAACCATAACAGTTTGAGAGATATGAATAGGTGCAAGTACTCTCTTTTAATTGTATCATATAGTGAACACTTTTTTTGACATTACTATCCCTTTAAGGGAAAATAATGTCTAAGCCATTAAACATTAGATTGTGATTAAATACAAAGCTTTTAATAGCCAAGACTAAAACATGTTGTTCAGATGTACAAAACTGAGCACAATAGAAAAGTGTAATATCTTTGTAGGGTACCAAAATTGCTTTCAAGAGTTACAGTTCAACTAGCAGAGGAGCAGGGCTCACACAGATCTGAAACATCCCTAGACTCTGTCCATGGTACTGAAAAAAATAGTAGTATACATGCATTTTTTTTGTACATTTCCTTTAAACCTCCCTCCTCCCAGACATATCAACCCCTTAATATGCTAATAAGGAGTTTTAATAACAGAATACATTTACCCCCTGCACCCCAAAGGAGATGGGCTGGAAAGCAGAGATGAGTGATATATCAGCAGATACACATATAATGATTTCATGACACATGCAAAGGGTAAAAGGCATTCTTAGAACCTATTACCCATGCTCCACATGTATATTTAGGTTACAGCCAATTAGCAGCTACATGCTGTTGAGTGATTTACATGCCAAGGGCACAATACAGTCATTTTGATGTGCAAAACTTTTTAGTACATGTAAAACTGCTTTATGACAATGAAAGTTTTATGATTATGCAGCAAATGTGACCCAAGCAGCCTTATTCCAGCTGTCCCGGTGTATATATGTGTATAATTTGTGTGCAACATTATATTCTGTGATTAATGGATAATAACTGGAATTTAACAGCAAAGAAATTCTGACACACATTTTTACATTCTTCATGAAGGGATTATGCAGCGCCCTAACATCAGACTTTATTACTGATAAATGACAGAGCTGCTCCTCAGTGAGGATTTCATTAGCTGGTACTGATAAGGCTGCCATCTTCAAGAAAGTCAGAGTTGTGACCCTTTGGAACAGCAAGTTTTTCTGTCTTGTGTGCTGTCAGGCTAAAAGTTAGTTTTCCTGACTCATTGAATCAGAGGCAGGTATTGTGGTATAGAGAGACAGCACAGGAATTATAGCCAGGATAAGGGCACAATGGAAGAAGAGGTGTCTTTCATTGTACATGAGGTATTGCAAGTAGGGAGAAGAAAGAAAGTTAGGTAGGTCACCATTAGGGGTGGGTGAAAGGTCCCGACATGTTCCTGGGAAAAAATCCACGGAAACCACGTTGTTGTCGGTTTTGTTTTGGGAAAATCCACTTTAAACAAAGTGATTAAAATCTTTGCCATTTTCACCCACTGGCAAAAATATTTTGCTATTTTTTCAATGGCTAGAAAGTTTTCACCCCTTTAATAACATTTTTCTCCTTCTCTCTATAAAAACGTGTCGTTTTCCAGGAAATGAAACAATACAAGCAGCTACAGAGTGAGAGAGAGGTGCTAGGCTATTGTGTTGTGAGTTGGTTTGCAAAGTTCAGGCAGGAGAGGCTCATAATGACTGCTATCACTATGAGCAAGTTTAATAACAATAAAAGGAGGTGCTGGAAGGAACGATATGTATTCAGTGATGACCTCGTTCCCCAGACCCAATGCTGACCTACATCACCCCTAAGGATCTTGGGGACATTTTTGTCAAGGATAGAGGAAGAAGAGGGTAGTAGAGTGAGCAGGACAGGGCAACTACCTGTGCCTGCTGCCAGCGCTGCTCCTGCTGCCAATATGTGTGTTTTAATTCTCAGGAGGGGGGAGAAGGAGATGATGCCAAGTGTGATAGCAGGGTACCCTAAGTCACACTTGCTATCCCCAAGCAATCCCACCATTAGTACTACTAAGAGGTCCAACAGCTTGTTCAGAGTTTTAAGAGTGAAGGAGGAGGTGATTCATATTACTAGTGAGGAGGCAGACTCAGGGACTGAAATTGATGTGGTTGGTGTAAGTAGTAGTAACAGTGATGGTGAAGCAGCTGGCAGCTAGCAGCAACAACTCCACAACCACCAGGAACACAGAACAACTGCCTGTGCCTGCTGCTAATGCTGCCAGTCTGACTTCTTCAGGTCGGCAAAAAATGGCAAGCGGGACATTAGGGCTCTCTCTGTCATATTTCTCATCACCTTCTTAACCCCTTAACGACCCTTGACGTACCAGGACCGTCAAGGGTAAATTTGCTTTAAGGACCAGTGACGGTCCTGGTACGTCAAGAGTTAAATGGTAGCAGCGCGCCGCCATGCACGCTGCTACCATTCAATCCAGGCTGAGACTGAGCGGTCCAGTACCGGACCGTTCAGTCTCAGCCTCTGTCGGTAGTGCCAGGTCATGTGATCGCTGCGTCAGCGATCACATGTACCGGCATTCTAAATCTGTGAATGAGGCAGTGCTACTCACTGCCTCTAGTGTCTCCTCTCTGCTAATGCGTCCCTTACATCAAAGTAAGGGACACAGAAGCAGAGAGGAGACACCTAGTGGAAATACAAAATACAGCAGCTGGGGGTGTTAACCCCTTCACTGCTGGTACAGGAGGATGGCTAAATGCAGGTCAATTTCTGACCTGCTAAATACACTTTTTTTTTTTTTTTTTAAATAAAAACAACACACTTTTTTTTTTACAAATAAAATATTTTATTTAAAAAAAAAAAAAAAACATCTCAAGAAACAAAATTGGAAGTGTGACTGTTGTGGAGTCATGTAATACACTTACACACACCGCCAAATGTAATGAACAAAAAAGTGGGAAAATAGGGTGGGAAAAAGGGACATGGGGATTTTCACCCAGGGGGGACAGTGGCCACTTTAAAGTGCACATTTTGTTGGTATGACTGACTAGTCATACCTTTCATGCAGTCTCCATAAATATTTAACCCTTTGCACCCAATTGATCCCAAGAGAAAAAAACAAAAATGATGGGTTTTTTTTAAATTTTTTTACCTTTTTCTTTAATTTTAATAAAGTAAATGGTGGGTTATCCATATAAGTGGGGTATCAAAGGAAAGCCCTATTTGTTTGTAAAAAAACAGTATATAATTTATGGGGGTGGAATAAAAGCCTAAGAGGGAAAACACTGTTGAACAAAGACATAGTCAAAAAGGTCAGAATTGCTCCGGTCCTTAAGTCAAATCCACCTCTGATTTTCCCGGTCCTTAAGGGGTTAAACCAGTGAGACATCTATAATAGAGCAGCAAGGAGGGACTGGTGGTGGTGGTGATGATGATGGTGTAGAAGCTGGGGTGGAAGTGACACTAATGGCCTTTTTAGCCCAAACTGAGAAGGAATTGGAGACAGGGATGGGATGGGCATTACCACCACCACCAGCAGTGAGCTTTTGGAATTTGTGGAGTTTGCTACTGCAGTAGCAGCCACAGCAGCAACATCATCCTCTGCCCCAGCCAGTGAAGGGGAATGTGGAGGAGAAGACAAAAGACACCATTCGTCTCCACCTTTCCCCTCCCCTCTGAGATCCTGGGTGTGGGACTATTTTTCTCTTGGGGAGACACAGTGCAGTCATCAGCAATGGCACTGTGTACAATTTGTGAAAAGTCAGTGAAAAGCAGAACGGACAGAACACACCTTGGCACAACCACCCTGATAACACATGACACACAGACACCATGACATTAATGTGAAACATGTTAAAGCCAAACACCCACCCAAGAAATCGGACACCTCTGTTGCTGTACCCCCTGACTCTCCTCAAAGGCAACAAGAGGTGGATATCAAAGAGGATGAAGAATAGAGAAACACAGCCAGAAGCTGAAAGTTCAATGATGAGTAAAACACCTGGCTCGCCATCACCTTCTTGCTCTAGGGCAACTACATCTTCTGCCAATCCACCTCATTCATCTTTACCTCCCCCACTGGTTGATAGCCATTCAGTAGATGTTACGATGTGGCAGTTTGTGTCCATCCATTGCACACTCTGTGGTGCACTGACCACACATGGCAGTGTGGTGGAGGATAATCGCAACCAGGGCATCACTGGCATCTGTGGAGATTCCATCCCACAGAATATGTTAAGCTGGTGGCAGGGAGGTTACCTCATTATTATTAAACTGTCTGCAAGTTATCACGTGTCCTTAGTGGGGAGTGGACAAAGGGCATAGTGACAGCAGCAGTATTTGGTTTCTGGTGGGAGGATTTCACATTGGAGACATTAAGCATCATAGTGTTTGGTTACAGTTATACCTGGTGTTTGATGTAAGCCCAGATTTGTCCACTGTTCCCAGTCCTTCCCTTATTTGTCACACACACTGTGCACATTGCAGTTGCTGATGAGAGGCACAGTTTCTGCTTTCAAGGTAAAAAATTATATTCTAACAAAAGACCCATGATTTTGGTGGAGGAGCAGGTGGAGAAGCATTATTGGTCAACTTCTTTTTTTCTCCACATATATCTAAAGTGGCAGAGGCTAGTTATGGTGCTTCTACTGCCTCAGGCTGTCAAGGTTTTGCTGAGCAGCTCTATTCTGCCTATTGATTCTGAAGTATGAGTTAATCCAGTGCTCTGCTATCCACTGCTGCTGTCTTCTGAGTTTCTGGTTCATGCTGATCAGCTGACCTCTCTGATTGCTCACCTGACTGTTATCAGCCAACCCTCCCAGGATATTTAAAGCTGATTGGCTCACTTCCTCATTGTCCTTTTGTTGTTTGCTGACCTGTTGCTGCTAACTGCTGTGGATTTCCTGCGTTCCTGTTTGCTGTGTTCCAGACCTATTGGCTTGTTCCAGACATCATGGACTTCTGTGCTTCTGACACTTGGCTTGTTCCTGACTTTGCAGACTTCTGGTTTCCTAACTCCGGCTCAGCTGACTACCTGTCTTGGTTCCTGACTCTGGCATGTTTTTTGGTTTATGCTCTTGGATCATGCTTCTGTTTTTGTTGCACTAATAAAGGTGTATTGCATTTTACCTTTTTGTGTCCTGTCTGGTTCCTAGTCCCTAACAGTACACAAGGACCATGAACTCAGAAGACACAGGCAATCCACCACATTTTTTTTTCAGACTGGACCAGGTAGACCAGCGTATGGACCCGTTTGCTGCAGCGCTCCAGGCTTTGTTGCGCCATACTGAGCATCTGGTACCACAGCCTCAGCGGTCCTCGGCGCAGGCTGACCCTACAGCTGCTGCCACTCCCGCTCTGGCTGGCAATGGTGATTCCAATGTTGAAAGAGGTATGACAGGGTCCGCCCTGCTTCCCCAGCATTATGGGGGCGACCTTAATCAATGCAAAGGTTTTCTAAACCAGGTTAGCATCTATCTGGAGATGGTACCACAGTCCTTCCCGTCTGATTTCCTTACTCTCCGACAGGGCCTTGGCTTGGGCTACTCCCCTTTGGGAGATGCAGAAATCTATTGTTTACAATTATCCTGATTTTGTGGCATCCTTTAAAAGAGTATTTGATACACCTGGCAGCTCCACCTCGGCTGCCAAACACCTAATGTCCATCCAGCAGGGTACTAGGATAGTTTCTGATTATGCCATAGAATTTCGTACCCTGGTTGGAATAATGAGGCTCTTTGTTGGTTGGAATAATGAGGCTGCTTTCTCTAATAGGCTTTCAGATATGGTTAAAGATGAGATTGCAGCCCGGGACCTTTCCAGTGATTTAGAGGAACTGGTCTCATATTGTATTCTGATTGACTCCTGAATCTGTGAGGGACCTTCCTTTAGGGAGCGCCTGCAGAGGCATCCCATCTGTTTATCTCCGAGCCTTTCGCCCTCACCTATAACTCACTCTCCTCCCGCACCTACTAGTCTTGAAACCTCAGGCGATGTGGAGCCCATGTGGTTTGGGTTCACTCATCTTTCAGTTGTGTAAAGGGCCTTGAGGAGGAGGGAGGACCTGTGCCTTTACTGCGGTAAGGCAGGGCATCTGCTGCAAAATTGTCCCACGCATCCGGGACGACCTCACCTAAGGTCTTATAGGGGACAGACCTTAGTTGGCGTTGCAGCGTCCCCAGATATTCATACTGATAAACCACTAGTCTCCATTGGGCTTTCTTGGGGCAAAAGTTCCATCACTTATTGACTCCGGTGCAGCAGGCCTCTTTGTTGACAGTGACTTCGCCCAGAAGCACTCCATTCCATTGCAGCTCCATACCATTCCACTTGCCCTCGAGGCGATTGATGGTAGACCCCTACAGCTGCCGCAGGTCACCCACGAAACCGCTCCTCTTTTCTATGGCTGTAGAGGCTCTCCATCACAAAACCTTATAATTCCAGGTGATCCACTCTCCTCACTATCCTGTGATCCTGGGTTATCCATGGTTGCTCAAACACAATCCCACAGTCGATTGGGCAAGGGCTGAAGTCATGGCATGGTCACCCAACTGTTCCAAGACATGCCTAGTAAAAGTGGGGAGTGTGCTAACCACATCCTCGGTCTCTTTACTGCCTGACAAGTACCAAGAGTTCCGTGATGTATTCGATAAGGCCTTTGAGAACCTCAAGGCAGCATTCTCAGCAGCTCCTATCTTGGTGCATCTGAATCCCACCCTGCCCTTTACCCTGGAAGTCGATGCCTCTGACATTGGAGTAGGCGCCCTCCTTTCTCAACTTTCGGCCCCAGGGGAGGCCTTACACCCTTGTGGCTATTTCTCAAAAAAACTATCTTAGGTGGAGATGGTATATCAGATTGGGGACAGAGAATTATTGGCCATTATTTTGGCATTGAAAGAATAGCGACACCTCTTGGAAGGTACCAGTTCCCCAATCTTGCTTTTTACTGATCATAAGAATCTTACTTACTTGTCTGAGGCTAAATAGTTGTGGTCCCGTCAAGCTAGATGGGCACTGTTCCTATCCAGGTTCAATTACGTGGTTTCGTATCTTCCGGGCTCTAAGAATGTGAAGGCGGATGCCTTATTATGCCAATTTTGCAAGTTATCCAAAGAGGAGGTTCCTCCCACACCGATTAGTCTGGCTGATCGAATTCTGGCCATGATACATACATGTGTTACTCAGGGCTTATAATTTAAGTCCTTTGCTACTAGCCAGACCTGAAAAGTTACTCGCCACTGTAAGCCAAAACATACCCACCAGGGCTGAATTTCTACTCGCCAGGGCTAAATTTTCACTCGCCATTGGCTAGTGGCGAGTGGAAATTTTGAGCCCTGTGTTACTTCTCCCTTGGGGGAACAAATATTGGCCACTCAGACATCCGCTCCGGCAGAGAGACTTAGCGGGAAATGCTTTGTCCCAGCTCATTTGTGCATAAAACTGCTTGAGACTTACCATGCCTCCAAAATTGCTGGCCACATTGGGCGAGGCCAGTTGATTTGGTCCTTGTTCAGACTGTTCTGGTGGCCGAGCCTTCGATCCGATTGTGCTGCTTTCACCGCCGCATGCACCACGTGTGCTTAAAATAAATCACCTTGAGATTTGCCTGTCGGTCTCCTTCAACCTGTGGCCAACAGAGAACGTCCTTAGTCCCATCTGTCCATAGATTTTATGCTGATCTGCTGGCATCCTCCGGTTTTATGGTCATACTGATGATCGTAGACAAATTTTCTAAGATGGCTCATTTTGTACCATTTAAAGGCCTACCTTCCATGCAGGAATTGGCGGTGATGTTTGCTAAAGAGGTCGTTCAACTCCATGGCATAACCAGGGTTATTGTTTCGGACAGAGGTAGCCAATTCGTGTCTCAGTTCTGGAGATGCTTTTGTGCCCAGATGGGGATCCAGCTAGTATTCTCCTCCGCATACCACCCCCAGTCTAACGGTGCAGCTGAATGGTCTAATCAAGCCTTAGAACAATTTCTCTGTTACTATATCTCTGACCACCACAATAATTGGGCTATCTTTTTACCTTGGGCGGAGTTTGCCACGAATTGTGCCATGAACTCTTACACACAGAGTTCTCCGTTCTTGATCAACTATGTGTCTTTCAGGCACAGGAGATTCTGGCTCTTGATGAGCATTTGAGGGCGCTCAGTTCCTCTTGGGTTCGGGTACAGCACACCCTATGTGGTTCCTTGCAGCGGCAGAAAAGGAAGGCAGACCGTAGGCAGTTACCAGCACCTACCTTCCAGGTGGGGGAGAGAGTGTGGCTGTCATCCCGTCACCTTAACCTCCAGGTTCCCTGCAATAAGTTGGCTCCTCGATTCATTGGTCCATTTCTACCTGTGCGCTCCTTTGGCTATAGATATCCAATCTGGTGCAGACCTGTGGCTCTGGCTGACTATCCGCTCCGTGTATGACCCTGGCTTGTCTGACTATCCAACCTGGTGCGGACCTGGGGCTCTGGCAGACTCGGGCCTTACTGACTGCAGGAGTGAGTCAGTGTATCCATTGTTGCAATTCCTTAGTGGAGATGAGCTCTTCCTAACTGACTGCGGACGTGAGTCAGTGTTCTCTGTTGTAGCTACCTAGCGGGAGACTTCGGGTCATATCCGGTACTCCAATCACTACCATTGAGGCTACCAGTTGGCTTCAGCCTAGTCTCCAGCAGTTGTGGTTGACCCATTGGCAGACTCCTATTTCTGATAGAGTATCTGGCCTTTCCATCACCCTCTGCTTATTCTAGTTATTCTAGCTATTTGCGTTACTATTATTCTAATAAAGGTGATTTTAACTATACCGTCTGACTCTTTGTCTTGCTTGAGAACCGTAACACACTCACTCTCTGTCACACTCTGTCACTCACAGATTCATACTGTAAAAATTCAGGCCCATACTGGATTGTTGGCATTGTTGCATTCTTAAAGGGATAGTAATACTTAAAATGTAAAAAAAAATATGTTGTAGAGTTTATCTCCCTGAGTAAAACAAGAGTACTCCCACTGCTGAAAGGTGTTTCATTCAAAAGTTATTAATTTTCAAAGTTGAATTTATGGTCCCGGGACCAGAGCTGTCCATAGGATCGTGTAGCAACAGCGCCACTGTACAATTTCAGGCCACTGTGATATTGCACCTAAAAAACTCAACTGAAAATTAATAACTTTTGAATGAAGCACCTTTCAGTAGTGGGAGTACCCTTGTTTTACTCATGGGGATAAACCCTACAACATATTTTTTTTTTACATTTTAAGTATTACTATCCCTTTAATATGTGCAATCTCTCCCCTCCCATACCATACTGTATTTTTCTTCTCTTTCTCTTCCCCCCTCCACACTCTGCCTTGCACAGGGTATTTACGACCTTCTGCAAGAAGAGTGTGGATTTTCTCTTGGTCCCTGTCTTATCAGCAGTCCGGCTGTGTTAACCCCAGCAAACAACACAGCTTTAAATTAAATGTATTAACTGTATTAACTGTTTTAACTGTGAATTCTGTGTCCTCAGAATTGCTTTAGACTTGAGAAAGGGAGTTTATCCCAAAAGCTTGTCAATCCATAATTCTGTTAGTTCAATAAAAAAGGTATTACAAGAGCGCATACAAATTTTAGTCAGTTCCGATTAGATCTGGTGCTTGCTTTTAACCCTTTGACTGCCAGATAGGTATGCGTTGTGCACCCCTCTGGCAATCAAAGGATTAACTCTCTTTGGCTTGTTCTAGTTCCAGAGCATACTTTCCAAAGGAAGGGAGAATAGACTTTCATGTATCCTACACAAACATGGAAGATTCACCACTCAAAGACCCCAATATACAATGGTGTGCACTAGCAGATGTCATCTATTGAGGTTGGGTTCCTGGAAACTACTGGATGGAACAATTCAGATGGTGGAAAATATGGAAACCCTAAGAACTTAGTATAGAGATTTACTGAATGAATATATTTCATTAGACATTGTGTCCTGTTTGTGTGTGTCTATGTCTATTACCCTAATTTACTAAGATAATTTACCATACTATTCTGTGAAATTTGTGTTAAAATATTGTAGAGAGGAAGCATTGGACTTTTCTATGCTACTGTGCCAGACAGAGTACTGCATTGGTAAGATAACAGAGAGAGTATAACCATTCCCAGCTACTCCCTGTCATGCAGCTCATTCAGACAGGAAGCAGGCAGAAATGCAGCAGATACAGCAGACTAGCCAGAGGTCTAGGGCCAGGTATTTGTGAGAAGCCATGGTCTGGGTCATGAGCAGTGGTGTGTAGTAGGGGCTATTTCAGTGCAAACTTCTACTATAGGTTTTGTATGTCTGTCTGTCCATGGATAGACTTGTATACACAGAGGAGAGTTTAGCTGTACAATATGCAGAAACATAGAATCTGATGGCAGATAAGAACCATTCAACCCATCTAATCTGACCATTTTTCCTAGTATAAAAACCTCAAACCATATTTGGTCCTTGTTCTTATGTTCACAATAGCCTTATGCCATTCGCATGCATGCTTACATTCCCTCACTGTATTAAAGAGATAGTAATACTTCGTTTTATCTTTATTTTATTTTGTAGGCATTAAAAAAACACGAAGAATGATATAGGTCTTATCTCTCAAACCTTTATGGTTTAAGAGATATTCACAAGCAAAGTATCCCCCCCTCGTTCAGCCAGATCAGAAGGGAGGTGCCCAGGTAGACTGCAGAGAGGGACAATCTTCAATTAAGATAAGGGAAAAACCTGAAAAGCTTGTCAAGGGGGGCAGGGCTTTCATTGTTTTCATTGTAAGAAGATTGTCCCCTGCTGTTATCTGTCTGGTCTCACAACCAGATTCACATCTGAGAAGAGATGGCTTACACTAGGTAAAAGGGGCGGGAGGGGAAACTTTGCTTGTGAATATCTCTTAAACCATAAAGGTTTGAGAGATAAGACTTATATCATTCTTCATGTTTTTTTTTAATGCCTACAAAATAAAATAAAGTTAAAACGAAGTATTACTATCCCTTTAACTTCTGCCACTTCTGCTGGTAGGCTATTCCACCTTTCTACCACCCTCTCAGTGAAGTAAAACTTTTTAAAATTACATCTAAGCCTCTGTTCCTCTAGTTATGAACTATGACCTCTTGTCCTAACATCTCTATTCCTTTGAAATATACTTCTCTCCTGTACTTTGCTGAAGTGCATGTAACCCTTTATTGTCTAAACCCTTTAATTGTAAAATGATGTGTACACTTGTAGTGCTACATAAATAAACATATTAATTTAAATATTTTAATATTTCTATCATATCCCCTTTATCTCTTCTCTCTTACAAGCTATAGATGTTCAAGTCCTTTAGTCTATCCTGATTATTTTTTCCTGCAACCATTTATAATGTGTGATATGTATATGTACACATTTAGAACACGCTCCAGGTGACAGGAGGGTGGAGTTATCACGCACTGCAATGATTACCAGGGGGTGGTGATTTTGACAGGAATAGCCAGGGGGGATTTCTGTCAAAATCATGCAGGGACTTGCCAGGGGCACTGATTTTGACAGAGGTGGTCAGACTACTTTTAATAATGTTTTTTTATACAACATGGAGAAATGTGAAATATTTTCTAGCTTAAACCAACCCTTACAAGTGTTATACTAAACAAGAAGCTAAGATCAGAAGATGATATTGGAAATGTAATTCATGTGTTACATGTAACTACATGATAACAGGCACATCATTCAAACATCCCCACAAGGGTTATAAAATTCCTATAAAACACAATTTGACTTGCACAAGTCAAGTTTGTGATCTATATTATTGTTTGCCCATGTGGTCTTACATATGTGCCAGAGGTTTGGGGGATTTTATTCACCAATGAGTCCAGGTACTTTTTCAACACTTTGCTATCCATCTCTTTAGGTATGATTTCAATTTGTAACTTTGTAATTATATATATATATATATATATATATATATATATATATATATATATTGTTTTTTTCAGAACAACTTAGCTTTTTCATGGTGCCTCACATGAAGTAAATTTTATACTGTCTAACAAGCTATGATGTCATAAATGCAACAAAAATGTAAAACATTTGTTATGTTGCTAAATAAAATATATATATTTCAAAAACATTTCTCTTGATTGTTAAAGCCCTGAACCCCCTGAGTGTAAAAATACCAAATATGTATAGTTTTACCTACATGCATGGCCTTCACAGACCCCTAAATAATAGGAGCAGGAAAGGGTATTTTCAACTCTATAAGCTGAACATGTACACGCAATTGTTAACAATAGTAAAACTACCCTAAAACAGCTCATAAAGATATATGTTTCCTGAAAGTACACTAACATATGAATCACAAAATGTCTGGCATTTCTTCCTGCACAAAATGATGTAGCAAAGAAACCAAAAACAAAGTATGAAATACAAATGCAACATATCTCCTGAGTGCATTGATACCCGATATGTACAGCTGTACAAACGCATGTCCTTCTCCTAGGCCCCAAATTAGTGGCAGCACATAACATAATTTCTACTGACCCTTTCATGCAGATAAACAGAATGCACTGTATATTGTGTTGTGTATTTGGTTAGGACTAATTACTGCTAGCTGTGGACGGTGGGAATTGTAGGCCAATAACTAGGGGAGGGACTGTCAATTGGCAGGGATGTAAGTACAGGGGTGCAGAGGGTACAACTGTGATGGGGGCTGGCAACCAAGAGATCCCATCAGTTCTCACTGTCCTGCAAGCCCTTACAATGAGACCAGTTTCCACTTTATCTGGTGGCCTCTGACATCATCACACATGGCTGTTGGGAGTCAGTAGAAGGTAAGAATGGCACTGATTACCCCCTTTTACTTCATTAACATTTTGAACACCAGAGAGATGGCCAATACACTGCTTTGCAATAAGTTGGACACTCATGTGGAAGTAAAAGTATAAACTGTCAGCATGAAGGTCATGAATCTTCCTAGGAACTACAAATACATAGCTTTACCCCACTCTTTTCACCATCACATAAAGAGCTATCTTCTTGTGATGAATTGCACCTTGGGTTTGTGTCGATGTGACTGAGACTTGCTCCAAGACTTTAAGTGTTTAAGAGCCAGAGGGATGTGCAAAATATTGTTAAGCAGTGCATTGCACACCCCTCTGTTCCTCAGAGGGCCGTGTCAGCATGCTTCAGACAGTGTGGGGTGAGGGAAGGAGCCCAGCCTTGATTTTTGACGTCATATCCAGTAGGTTCTAGTTATGTCCCTGCCCAATGGTCTAGGCAAGGAAGCTTGAAGGAATACTAACACTTCTGATTGGAATATATTATATTATATATTATATTTGTTAGTTTACATATATATATAGAGAAAGAAAGAGAAAGAGAGAGAGAGAAAGGTGGGCACTCCAAAACAATACATGCAAAATGTCACGTAGCTACTTGCCCGTTGCTGCTTGAACATAAAATGTAGAGAAAAGTGTGAACGATGTGAACCCCAAACAACAAGCGCACACTAGGGTCTTGCAAGTGAAAAATAAAAGTTATGTTTTATTATATATTTTCGACGTTTAGACCCCCTTGGGGCCTTACTCAAGATAATATACAATAAAACATAACTTTTATTTTTCAGTTTCAAGACCCTAGTGTGTGGTTGTTGTTTGTTGTTCACATCATTCACACTTTGCTATATAAATATATATATATGTATGTAACCCCTCTGGGGTCACAATGATTTCTGCTGCCATTGACTATCCTGCAGTTCCTGTGGAGTGGCCAGCAGATGGCGAGCTCCTATGCACATGGATGGATATTCAAGAATCCATTTTAATTTGGAGTTGGTTTTAGAGCTGGGTTGAAGTGAGTGAAGGAGCCTCTTCTAAGCAGAGAATGCTGACCTGGCTGATCCAGTGCTGGAGGATCCTGGAAGAAGCATTCCAGCAGAGAGCTGTATCCAGACCAAGGCACATAACTGATCCTGGCAGGGAATGCTGTGGAGAGTGCAGAAATTCCAGCAGCAGTTAAAGGAACAGATGCTCCCCTTCCTGAACTGACCAGATTGCAGACTGTGGAGTGGTAAACTTGAAACCTCTCCCACTGTTTCACCACAAGGCACCCTGAATCTGGTTACACAATTAAAGAGACCTTGCTCTATAGATTCTCTGACCACTGGAAGATTACAGCATAATACAAACCATAATGTGGATTACAATTACTCTGGGCCCCAACTATGTGCGTGTCACACACACGACGATAGGAGCCGTGTGGTACTGGCTCTGGGTATAGGTGCTAGCGAGCGATGCTGGAGTGCGGAACTTGAGAGCGGTGACGGCGTGCTAGGTACGCCGAAGCTGGCTAAAGGTGCTGGTCGCGAAACCAGATTGTTCCACCCCGATTGAGCCGAGGTGCAACCAGGATAGGAGTACCTAGGAACCGTTAGAAACACCAGGCCAGCAGGACACCAGACGGGAAACAGGGAACACGGCAGAGGTCAGGCGCAGCCAAAGGTTCAAGCAGGAGAAGAGATCAAACGTGGTCAGACAAGCCAAGGGTCAAGCCAGGAGCAGAGAGCAGACGTGGTCAGACAAGCCATGGGTCAAGCCAGGAGTGGTAAGTAGACGTGGTCAGACAAGCCAAGGGTCAAGCTGGGAGCAGAGAGCAGACGTGGTCAGACAAGCCAAGGGTCAAGCCAGGAGCGGTAAGTAGACGTGGTCAGACAAGCCAAGGGTCAAGCCAGGAGCGGTAAGTAGACGTGGTCAGACAAGCCAAGGGTCAATCCAGGAGCGGTAAGTAGTAGCAACGTCCAGAGCCCAGGACCAAACTATAATCAGCTTGTGGAACGGGCGCCCTAAGCCTGGGGCAACCCATTTAAATGGGCAGATAGGCCAATGGAGAGCAGGGAGCGGGAGGCTCGTCCGTGAGCCAAGCCGCATTGGAGGAGTGGAAGCCAGTAGGGGAGCGAGACGGGAGCATGCGCATCCGCCAGGCTGAAGGCAGACGCAAACCGCGCATGCGTGCCCGGCGAAGGAACCCGGAAGCGCCGCCGCTAAGGAAGACGCGGCCCGGATGAACGCGCCGGCGGTGACACGGCGCCAACTAATGGTACCCAACTGCCACTAGGGTGGGCCATAGTATTTGTTGTGGGTGGGTGAATACCATATTGACCATTGCATTCTTGAACTGTTTTACTGTATTATATTCAGGTATCTGTTATATTCCTGCATATCTCTTATATTCCTGCATACGGTTTTCTTTCTGTGCAATACAAAGTTCTATTTAAGATAGTTCTGTGTCAGTTTTATTGCTCACTTAAATATGTTCCCAACTGGGCCCCACATCCATACCCTGGATGTCCAGCTGGGTGAAGGCACTGCCCCAGTCATGTACCCCAACTCCCAGGTAGCGGAGGCTCAGGATCGGCCTGCAGAGCACAAGGAGGTTTTTGGGGTAAAGGACCACAGGGGTGTCTGTGGGCATACGCAAAACCTTGTTACATATATATACATATATATATATACATATATATATATATATCCCGGGTTTGTCCTGCTGAGTGAAACAAGCGTACTCTCAGAGATGTTTTATTAAAAAGTTATTGCAGCTAAATTTGCATGCTTTTGGGTGCAGCACTTCTATGGCCTGAAACTTTACAGTGGCCCTGTTGCTAGAGCAATCTGAGGAAAACTCTGGTTATTTAACCATAAACCACCATAAATTGCTGCAACTAGAGTGCCCCTGTAACATTTCATCCAGTGGATGTACTGCACCCAAAACAGCTGTGATAACTTTTAATATAACATCTCTCAGCAGTAGGAGAACCCTTGTTCTACTCAGCAGGATAGACCTAACACTATGTATTTTTTTTTAAAATACTAAGTGAAACTATCCATTTCAGTGGTTTTTGGATACAGAAATTCCAAAAACATGTTCTAGGTATTATTACTGTATATTTATTTTATTTTTTAGAAAACTGTCTCTGAAAATTCTGGGTTTCCTCCTGTGTATCTATACAGGGCTATAAAACAAAAATAATGTGATAGTTAATTATACAAGCAGCCTGGTTGTGTGTATAAAATACCAACCAACAGCTCGACAACACTTTACATAATGTCTAATTGTATAGCATACACAGATCCAGGCTTATGCTGACACACACAAGTTTTCCCCAGCACTGACACACATACATACTGATATTACCTACTGATATTACCTGCTCCCCGTTAGGCACTGATAAGTAGACTCTGTGCTGGAGGCTTCTAGTACTTCTGATAACACCACTTTATCTTTAGTTAGCAGTGAGAGAACGCAATTCTACTGCCAGACACACAGCAATAGCTTCTACTGGGTCAAAGAGTAAGAACAGCTGAGTACCCAGACCCTTGCAGTGAACAGTCATGCCTTACAATGCCTTGCAAAACTGGGCCATTTGGCTCTAGAGTGGTTAGCAGTATTTATGCATGTACTGAAATTAGGTTTACAGAGAGGCTGAAAAACTGGAGCAATTCTGGGGTAAGCCAGCTAAGACATAGGTGAAAAATAATCATTCCCAAAATTCACATTGCATTGATGGGGCATTTAAAGGGGAACATTCAAATTCTTCAAACTTGTGCCCATTTGCTTTAATATGTAAAACTAGATTAGCGGATTTTTTAAAATCTTACTGACCTAGGACTGAAGTTATTCTGCGTTAAAATCTGGCACTTCCGCAATGTGTGGCACACAGTATGTGCGGCACGCCGCCTCAGGACTTCCCACCTCCCTCCCAGGGAGCAAGTTCACGCTTCCCTTCGTAGCTGTTTTTCTGTGGGCTAATGTTACAGCAAGCTCCGTTTACATGCTATTGAGCTTGCAACCTCAGGTGGTGTGCCGCACATTGCGGAAGTGCCAGATTTTAACGCTGCATAACTTCAGTCCTAGGTCAGTAAGATTTTAAAAAATCCGCTAATCTAGTTTTACATATTAAAGCAAATGGGCACAAGTTTGATGGATGTGAATGTTCCCCTTTAACTTTTTGAATGAAAGTTGCCCAGTGCATCGCTCACACATGCACTTTAGCATGCTCTTTCACACACATCACTTCTCTGAGACAAGATGACAGTGGAAATGACCTTCTTGCTGGAATTCCTGCTCTAGGTGAACCATGTTTTTTGCCCTACAGTGAAAACATTTTTGACAATCTTTACACTAAAGGCCGTATACACAAATAAAAAGAGTCGCAATAGTGGGACATACCAATTGCTTCTGATGGGAAAAATAAAAAAATTATTGGGACTTCTAACTTCTTTAATGATGGCGAAGTCTTCGATATGGAGTAATGCATTGGCGCTCTCTCTGTCATTCAGGGGTTACAATCCCCATTTAAATGCAGCAGAATAAAGGGTTAATACTGAGTATATATGGATGTGCATCAATATTTTTCTTTTAGCTATTTTGGTCAAAACTGACTGCACTCTAATAATTTTAAATGTGTTTCGAGGGGTTTTTAGACCAAAACTAGACTGGAACTGTATATTTTCAAGTATTTTACCAGCTTGTATTGGATCAAGGACCCCTCTCACTCCCAAGTGCAATGTTCATTTTCTTTAGGACACTATATAATACATGTCAGAGACTCTCTCTCTCCATCATTGGGTAAAGCTGACAGAGATTCAGCTCTACAGATAAAGTAAATTAAGTTTGGTAAATATGTAGATCAGGAGAGATTCAGCTCATAGGACAAAGCAAATTAAAGGGGAACTTTCATATTAATATAGAGCCCCAAATCATAATTACATTAGCAACATGCATAGACGTAGCTGTTTTTTCAAGAATGCTGCATTAAAGAAAAATAGAACCTTTAAGGCAGACAGGCAGCGGGGAACAGCGCAGACATCTTGCAGAGATGGCATCTCAGAGTCTGCACTCTTCGCTCCCTTCAATTCCACGATTGGTGAGTTGAATGCCTTTGTGCCATAAGGCACCGGAAGGGACTGACAGCTCAGGTGCAGAGAGTCTGCCTAAAAGGGTCTATTTTTCTTTAATGCAGCAATTATTCTTGAAAAGACAACTTATCGCTAATGTAATTATGACTTGGGGCTTTATATTAATCTCATGAAAGTTCCGCTTTAAGGTTAGGACTTGTTTCTCATAGGGTACATTGGTGTGGTGGCAATTTTAGTATACTATGGCCTTTATGCGACTAAAACCTCATCTTTAATAGAGTAGTGATATGCAGGAAATATGCCACAGAGTAAAGGGTAAATAAATGGAAATTTGGGGGATCTGATTTCTCTGTGCGCACTCCATGTACAGGCTGGTGTAATAACCTATTTCAGTCAATGCTGAGCAGAAGGGTGCACACATTGTATGCATATGTTATTTCAAAACTATAACGTGGTTTCTTTATGTAAGTAAACTCTACTTCATTTTCTATTCTAATTTATGAGGATTTCCCAGCCACATCCTCCTATATAATAATTCGCTAAATCGTGTGTAATGCCCAACATGCGCAGTTGACACTGCTGCGTGTGTGCGGCAGATACAGAGCTGGGCGCTCCGAAGGAGCGTCCAGCTCTGTATCAGCCGTGGCGCGGGCAGTCTCTACTGCGCGTGACTGCCCCGCGACTGGCTGCCAGAGGCACCGTGGCCGTGTAACGGGCTGTTCAACTAGTAAATAATAACTCACTACCATATCCATGTCTAGCAAATGCTCAGCCATTTACAAGTATCCAGTGGGTTTTTAGGAATGATCGCCTGTGAGAACTGGTGGTGAGCAGAGTGGATGGGTGTCTAGATCCTACAGGCTGCTCAGGGCAGGATTTCCTACTAAGCATAATAGGCAGCCATCTTAGGTAGCAATTAGGCAAATTGTGAGAATAGCCTCATCTTTCTGACCACACCCACCATATGAGCATGGTTTAATCCTGTGAGTTCCAATGCTCCTGAGATTTAAATAAGGATCTGGGCCACATTGATTTAACTGTTGTCATATTTAAAAGATAATTAACAACCAGCCACTTAAGTAACTATGGTCAAAAAATCCTACTGGCCCCATTATTTTTTTCCCCTTGCCTCAAGGGGTAACATATTCAGTCAGTTCTGGATATGCTGTAAATGCTGGCAGACATTACAGTTTCTTGTAGGATCACAGGACCTCAAACTCTGCTCACTGCACATGGTAATCTTAACTCTCTAAGTACCAGAACAGTGTGCAATGCATTGCTTCACAATGTGTTGCACACCTCTCTGATTCTTAAATGGTTAAGCAGGCTCATACAATCTGCCTGTCAGCAACTGTCATGTCTGCCTCCATGGACATGGCATCCAAGACTGATTGAAGATGATCTCTTGGACCAATGAATAAAAGCAAAATTCAAAGGGTCCATTTGGAGTTTCTCGACATTTTAAGGTAAGTGTGGTGGTTATTATTAAGAGAGTGCGTAGACTGTCAAAGGGGTGCATCACTCAAAGGGTTAATTCTTTTGAAGGATGAAGAGACTTGGAAAACTATGAGTGATTTCCCAGACTCCTACACTCTGGAAAGAGTTTCTATAACGGTTATAAATAACAATAAAAATCTAAGATGTCTACAGTGACATAGCTAGTCATCGGAGGGCCTAGGGTCCAACATTTGTATGGGCCTCCTAACATAAAAATTATTCTCTAGGGGCTATAACTAGACCCTATTGGACTCTGGGACAGAACGGGTCCCATTAGATGTCAGGCTCTGTCCAGGGCAGGATTTACATCCCAGGAGCCCCTAGACAAGGCACTCTGCTCGCCCTTAGCTTCACCCATGACCACTTCTCCAATCCTCAATTATCCCGCCCCATGGACCCATCCAGTGTTTCCTGGTACAGAAAATACCTATGGTCTATAACAAAAAAAAAAAAAAAGCTTTAATCGATTGGTTGCTAAAGAGATCTCCAACACATTGTGAAGCAATGTGTTGGAGATCTCTCTAGCATCCAAGGGGTTAAATAAAACCCTGTAAAGGGTTATATAAACTGGTGCAGGGAATAGAGATAGCTCTGGCCGCACCCACAATTCAGAAGATGGGTGTGGCGAGCACAGGTGAGGCTCCTCTCAAAACTTGGAGCTCTTGGCAGATGTCGCTTAAATGCATTAAAAATATGTTAGAAATTTCTGACAAGATTACTCGAATGTTTAGAATTTATTGTGTTTTTTTTTATTTGTTTTTGATTTTTAAAGGGGACCTAAAATTCTGAAGTATTACAGAAGTTTGTGATTATGAAATAAAGAGGTGGTAATGTGGAGATCACTTCTCCAGTGATATTGTTTCTCCAATTCCTATGTTATTCTATTGAGCTTATGTATTAAGATCTTCAAAGTTATTATTTTTATTTTATTCTTTATTTATTTAGCAGGGTGACCAGACCTCACCTTTAACCGGGAACGCATATGAAAAATGCATACTTCAGGGCTGCTTTGACTTTGGTGCACTCCGGAAATATGCCTATTTCCTATGTGTCCCCGGTTAAAGGTGAGGTCTGGTCAGCCTATCATATAGCGCCAACTTATTCTGCAGCGCTGTACAATAGAAAATAGACATACAGCGATATTAAACAGTACAAATCAACTATGGAGAGCAAAAGGATAGCGAGGGCCCTACTCATGAGAGCGTACAGTCTAAAGTTGGAGGAGATCTTAGTGCATAGTCTCCATAGAATAACACAGGAACTGGAGAAGTGATATCACTGGAGAAGTCATCTCAGCTTTATCACCTCTTTATCACTCATTAGTGCATAACCCCCCCAGTTTTTTGAGTTAATTCTTGTGTCTGCAGGGACAGGGAGTGGTTATCTGAGTGAGTTCCCAGGTAAGCCAGCCCATTCCTCCACCTGTTCTGCCTACTCCCACCCATCTTTACCCTTTTCAAAGTATTATTTGTGCAGTTGGCCTGATTCAGAATTGTAATCAAGCTTGTGCAGCCTATACCTGACCCTGGCTCTGTTGTATTGTGAAAGTTACAGTTACTTACAAAACAGAGGAAAACAACTCTGATGCAATAAATACTAAATATAACGTGCAATTCAATAAGTAAAGATGAGCAATTCTGAAGCAAACCAGCTGTATCCTGGGGACAAACACAAACTCCCCAAATTCTGATTGATTTACATAGGGCTTTTCTCTCTTGAATGCTACAGAAGTCTCCACCGCATTGCAAAGCATATATTTTATCAAGTAGGGATTTTAATTTGTTTTACTCCAATATTGCCTGTCTTTAGCTTATTGAACTGAACCTATAATCTCATCACTACATTCTATTGGTTGTAATACTGTAGTCTAGGGGCTGGATTCAAATACCTCCTGTTATAGCAAACATTTCCCTATTGAAGTCTCTAGGGAGACCTGGGGCTGGATTCAAATGCAGGTGCTAATTTTATCTCTGCTTTTATCTCCAGGTATCCCCATACACTTCAATGGGAACATTTTTGATAAAACAGGAGATAACATTTATCTCCTGTATATGAATCTAGCCCCTCGAGATAAAAGCAGAGATAAAATTAGCACCTGCATTTGAATCCAGCCCTAGGTATGTAGTACTGAATAAGTCCCATCCCTGGCACTTTGCTGCACCCCAGGTACAATGTGTGCACAGTGACACTGTATGCGCTGCACAATGAACGTGCAATGCCATTCTCTGACCCAAAAGAAACGAGAAGCAATTGTGATGCAATCCAACTACACAATAGGGGAGAAATAAAAATAATAAACCCCATTGATTTAACCCTTTGAGTGCCAGAGAGGTATTCAATGCATTGCAATGCGTTGGATCCATCTCTGGCACACAGAGGGTTAAATAGGGCTTTTTACCCTTTGAGTTCTAGAGAAGTCTTAAGAGCATTTCTTTGCACTACATTGGAGACTTTCAACATTGAAGGGATTAAAATCACAATTTAAATCAATGGTAATTTGGGGAACTTTTTCTTTGTCATCCATGGTACATTCGGTTTACTCCATAATTAATAGTTTTCTTTTAAATGTAAGGCCTTATTCATCAAGCTAGAGGAGTGCAATTATAGAGCAAACCAACTGTAACAGAGGGGTGAAATGCAAATGCTGCAAATCCCTTGAATGCCACAAATTTCTCCATTGCACTGAAAAGCACCTTTCTAGCACTCAAAAGGTTAATAGTCCAATTTAAATCAGTTGGAGTTTGGGGAATTCCCCCACCTCCGTATAGTGCAGTTAGTGTGTTCCAGAATTGCACCACTTAATCTTGATTGTTAGCGCCTTAAGGACCAGCGGTCAAGGGAAGTTACCTTCCCTTAAGTACAGCTTTGATCCTTGCCAACTTGCCAGCATACGTGACCTGTTGTGTGTACCAACGTACCAAGCAGTGGTCTGAGAGAGAGTGCTCCAGTCTTGGAGCGGTCAATTTCAGACCTCGTTTTTACTTACAGCACACCCGCAGGAGCCCTGTAAGTAAAAAGTATGTGACATGCCATGACCATCCCCGATGCTTATGGGTATAAAAACCGGTGATGGTCCTGTCACATCACCAGTCCTTAACTCCTTAATGACCCTTGACGGTCCTGGCAGGACCGTCATGGAATTCAGGGCTCTCCGCAAAGCCGCTCAATGTTTGGGGAGCCCTGAACCAGATGCAACAAAAAAAAAATGTCCGCAGTCCTTAAATGACATCCGCATGTGTGATTGGCCGTCCTTAAGGGGTTAAGGGGTTGAGGTCTATATGGCTGTATATAGTGGAAATCAAAAGAACAGTGCTAGACCACTTGCTGAAAAATCTAATGCGTCAGCATAGTGTCATTTTTCATGGCTCAGATTTCCCAGGTGTCACTTCCTGGTATCAATTTCACCTCAGACTTTTAGGATCTCCATCAATGCCTCCTAATCTCCATGAAGTTTACAAAACTGTGAAAATTTGCTGTTTATCATGCCTTAGTGCATAACCCCCTGGAGTCTCTGGAAAGTTCCCAGCATGCCTGTGAAATTCATACTGTGGAGCACCCAGACAGGACTCATAGGCTGCGACTAGGAGTATGTCAATTACACAATTTGCTTCATAAAGGGGTGGGGCTTAATTGGGCGGGTGGACTTACTGTCATTGTGCTGGGGAAGTGAAGGGGATGTGGGAGGAACGGGGAAGGAAGGAGGAGAATAGGGCAGGAAGTGGGTGGAACAGGGTGGGAAGGAGGAGAAGTGGGCAGGAAGTAGGTGGAACAGGGTGGGAAGGAGGAGAAGTGGGTAAGAAGTAGGTAGAACATGGCGAGAAGGGGGAAAAGTTGGTAGAGTTTCAGAGGAAACTCACCACTACCAGAGAAACATATTTTGTCCTGGGAGACCCAGTAATTAACACAAATAAATGTAGATTCCAGGGCCGATACGGAGAGTTCCCAGGTATGATTATTTCTATCTAGTCTTAAAATGCAAAAGAGACCAATGTAAGGGCTGTATTCAAGGGGTAGTAACCCTTCATTTTGACTTTGCAGGTGCACACTATGTAATATCAAATTGCCTATAGTTTTCTTTACACTTATGTCCCTGACTTTGAGCTCCCTGGATCTAGTGCAGATGTAATCCAGTGTTACACTCTCCCTGTAGCAATGAATGTTGTGTGCTTTCTTGCTTTCATTGTATCTTTTTTACATTGTGTCACTAGGCCAGTTTTCATGTTCCCTAAAAGAAGTCTCTCTACAAACAGAGTCAAGGAGCTCATTGTCAGAGATATATACTGTACATGAAAAAAAAAGTGAAGATGAAAAATAAATAACTGAAAGGAAGATGCCATTTGGTTTTACATTTTATACATGTGCAGAATATATAAAGTCCAAACAAAAGGGTTAATATCCTTTTAGGGATAGACATGCAAATCTGGGGTATACCAACAGCACCTCATGAGAGGACTGAAAATTCCCATTATATTAAATGCGGTGTTAAACACCTGAGATGCAATAGAGGAACCCAACTGTAGCATCCAAGGGGTTAAATGTTCAATTTATATTAATTTAGGGTATTTTTATTCTTCCTGTATGTAGCAGTTGATTTTCCCCAGAATTGCATCTGTCTAGCTTATTGAAAACATCCCTGAATTCTGTATATTTGGCCCTAGGGATAAAGGACAGCAACTGTGTTATCCTACTGCTATGACACTTTATATGGAACCTGGGGGGTTGCGCACTAAGGCGTGATAAGGAGGTGATAATGTGAAGATAACTTCTCCAGTGATATCACTTCTCCAGTCTTAGTGCATTGGAGTGGTGATATCATTGGAGAAGTTATCTCTACTTCATCAATTCCTTATCACACCTTTGTGCATCTCCCCCTGCTGTTGTATCCCATTATAAATTATTGTGATCTCAGTATAGAACATTTATCACATCAGGTATCATGAGCAATAGAATTTTATTATGGACAAGAAACAGCAGATATAGGCAACGGCTGGGGGGGATGATGGAGTTGTAGTCTGGTAGCAGCTGGAGGGCCTTACATTGACCATAGCAATGCTTTTACTAATTTCAAGTATGCTGAAAACAATGAAATAAAACTAAAACCCGAAAGTAGCAACAGGCCAAGAAGAGAGAGAGACAATGGAAAAAAACCTACAGTTAATTAACCATGATATTATAACATTGACCTAAAAATGCATTGTCACAGGTATATCTAATGTTGATGAAGGAGAGAAATACATGTAAACAAGCTTTTAATTTGAAATGATTCCCTTTGTTGGAATACTGTGTATTTATATCACAAATGGGCAGTCTTGGGCTCAACAGTGACTGTTGACAGGGACAATGTAATGCACTAGGGCAAAGCATAAAGTTGCAGGGTCACCTTAACCCCTTGTATGCTTGAGAGGTCTCCAACGCATTGCTTTGCAATGAGTTGGAGACCTGTGTAGCATCCAAGGACTTACGTAATAACTAAACCTGTTTCCTCTTCTACTAAAAGTTCTCAAACATATTAACACAATTGTGTACTTTCATTGTATTAATGAGCTTCATAGAATGTTGAGATCATATTTAGGTTCACACAATTACACTGTAACTTGAGAAATGAATTAGTTTTCACATCTAACTTCACATAATGCTGAGTTTTCACACACTGACCACAATGTATTGTGTGCCCCAGATACTAGTGGGAGGGGATGGTCAGAGGGTCCCAAACTGTGATTTATAAGGAACAGAATTTCTAATTGTGGGGAGCTCTGGACAGCTGCACACTTTGTCCTGTTGTTAAATTTCCCTTGCTGTTGGAATAAAATACACATCATCTTCAGTCAGCCATTGGTTGAATGATGGGAGATGTTGTCCAATAATCACTGAATAATCAAAGATTGCCCACTTCTGCTGTATATGGGCTGCGGTCCTACTGGTCACCCTACCACTTTCAGTATCATAAAACAATAAACCACTTTTGACTTAGTGTAAAGTGACTTAGGGTCAGAATTGTTATCGTTGTGTGCAACTTGCTTGTGATAAATATTCTATGCTTCTTATCACCTTTCTGTTTAGTGGCGCAGAGAGCTTTAGTATATTATAAGAGTACAGGAATAAAAGTAACTTTATTTTATCAGATCTAACCAACTGTCCTAATCTTGTCCCATGGACCTCAGTGACTGGAGGAGGGAGAAGCGATCAGGAGGGTGTGGAGAGGAGGGTGGGGAGAGTCTACCACTGTCTCAAGTTTGTGGTTTTACATCCTAGTGCAGCCAGCAAGAGCCGATAAAGACAGTAGGACTCTATACCCGCTATGTGCAGAGACCAGCTCCTGTGATAATGGACAGCAACCGGCAAGGAGGGGGACACAAAGGTAAGAGTGCAAGGAAAAACAGATTGAGGAAGAAAAGTACAGGAGAAGTGAAGGTGCATGCAAGTGACAGAAGGGGTGCAGCTGTAAAAAAAAGAAGGGACACGTACATGTCAAGGACAAAATAAAGTCAAAAAGATTCAAAGATTCAACTGGTGGTAATAAGTGCAATGCAGATATAGTGTGAGGGGAAGAGAAAGAACATTAAAGATGGAAGATTTTATTTATATATATATATAGAGAGAGAGGGGGGGTTCTATGTACACAAGAAAACTGGAGCAATTCTGGAGCAAACTAAGAAAGAAAGAAAGAAAGAAATGGATAGGGAGAAAGAGTGAAAGAAAGGTAGAGAATGGAGAGAGAGAGACCGCAAAGAGAGAAAGAAAAAAGGGCGAGAAAGATAAATATAAAATGAAGTAAAGGGGAGATTGTAAAACAGATGGATACACACTTGCAGAGAGAGAGAGGGAAAGAGAAAATTCATTGGGAAAGGTAGAAGCAAACAGTGACAGGTAAAGTGCTCACACAGAGGAGTGAAAATGAGAGAAGGACAACAGGAACGGGCTGGTAAGAGGGGAAGGAGTGAGAGGAGTAGAACACAGAAGGGCTCTGGTGGAAGTGGGGGTAGTGTATGGGTTAGAAGGGAGGCTGGAGAGCAGAGATAAAGCAACAGCGACAAATGGCAATTAGAAAGTGCACAGAGATGGGTCATAAGTGTGACATGTACAAGCAGACATGGCAGGCATGGGGGAGAGAGAGGAAAGGTTATAGGCACAGGGCACAAGGTAAATACAACTGATTGAAAATATCCCCAAATTTTAATAGATTGAAATGGGCATTTTAACCCTTTGAGTGCCAGAGGAGTATGCAATGCATTGCTTTGCAATGTGTTGCGTACCCCTCTGGCAATCAAAGGGTTAACCAACTGAATGCAAGGTAAGTCTCCAATATAGTGCTTTGCAATGTATTGGAGACCTCCCTTGCACTGAAAATGTTAAAACCCTTTGAGTGTCAGAGAGGTATCCCATGCATTGCAACACTATGTTAGATACCTGTCTGGCACTCAAAGAGTTTAAAAGCCCCATTTCAATCAATAGGGATTTGTATTGGTCACCTATGGTGCAGCTGATTTGCCTCTGAATTATCCAGTTCTTATTAACTCTGTCTCACAGAATGAAGTGAGTGAGCAGACTAAGTGTAAGCAGTTTATACATGCAACTAGAGTTCAGGTGTCTCCTTGGGGTCCATGTGAAATAAGACTTGTTACTTATGGGGGCAATCTGTTTGGCACTATTCCAGCTTTCTGCTGTGATTATTGTGTGTATTGTCCAGCTCCTTCTAGGAAGGCTTTTTTGTGTAAAAGCAGAGTAGAGCTCATCTGGGGCAAACCAATGCACTGTAAAGGACAAATAGAAATCGATTTTATACTGGGGCATTCAACATCTAGAGGCTGCTCTAATATTCAGTGGGTTAAAGGCACTAGTTATATCAATGACAATGTTTATTTGGCCCAAGTAGTGTAACTGATTTATCCTTGAACTACTCCACTAGGCATTTATTCATTAGACTCTATGGGCCATTTTTATACAAGCAAACTATGGGCATATTTATACAAGCAAACACTATGGGGGGTGGGTCCATAACAATCCCTAAATTCCCATGCACGTTAATAGAACCTTTTAACCCTTTGAATGCTTGCAATACATTTGAATTTTCTCTAGCATTCAATGCTTAAAAAGCCCAATTTAATGTGTCAGGAATTTGTATTTGACCCCTATTGTGCCATTGGTTTACTCCAGAAGAACTCCAGTTTCCTTGTATAAAAATGGATAATGTTCAAAAGATAAATGGAGGCAGAGGCATAACTAGTCACTGGAGGGCGCCAGTGCAAAACCATTTTTGGGGCCCCCTTATGAACAATATTTTCACAGAGGCATAGAACATATGGGACGTAGGGCCCTCAGTGTTGTGCAGTCTCACTAGACAATTAACTCTTTGAGTGGCCTGGAAAGTGTTACACACTCATCTGCTACTAATAGGGTTAATAAGATGATGAATGGGCAGAGACACTCAGCTATAGCATATGAACCTATGCAGAAACATATTTATTTTAAGAGGAAAAACTAATTTGGCCTTATATATCAAGCCAAAGTGGCGCTATTGTGGAAAGGATGGATTTACATCCCAGGTGCAAATTGGCAATGCACTCTAGGCCCTCAACTCTGCCCATTGTCACATACCCCACTCCACACATGACACTACTCACAGTCCAATCCACTGTTCCCTGGCAACAGAAAATACCCATAGCTTATGACATATAAGCACAAAGATTTTAACCCCTTCGTTGTTAGATAGATCTCCGAAGCATTGCCTTGTAATGCGTTGGATACCTCTCTAGCATCCAAGGGGTTACATTGTAGTCAGTAAAAGGGTATTTAAACTGGTGCCGGGACAATGAGATTGCACTGACCACACCCACAACTCAGAATTTGAATGTGGCCAGCACAGCTGAGGCACCATTCACAATTTGGAGCTGTAGTTAGTTGCCTACTCTGCCTAATAGGACATCCAGCCATTTTTTTGGTGCAAACAATAGGGCATAAATAGAGATACAAAAAATTCCCATGAATGCTAGAGAGGTCTCTGACACATTGCTTCACAATGCAGTGGAGACTTCTCTAGCATTCAAGGGTTTAAAAGCCCACTTAAATCAGTGCAATGTTTTATTTGTCCCCTATGGTGAAAATTGGTAAAAGCTTTTCTCTTTTTGTTCTACCTTAGCGCTTTTTAACATACAGTAAGTTCTTCTTTTAGTGTTATCTTAGTGCTACAGATAAGTTCCTCTCTTAGCGCTTTACATACACTCATATTTTAGTGCTCTGTTTTAGCACTTTACATACAGTAAACTCTTCTTTAATGCTCTCTCAGCACTTTACATACAGTAAACTCTTCTTTTAGTGCTCCCTCATCACTTTACAAACAGTAAACTCTTCTTTTATTTCACTTTACACACAGTAAACTCTTCTTTAATGCTCTCTAAGCACTTTACATACAGTAAACTCTTCTTCTAGTGCTCTTTCAGCACTTTACATATAGAAAATTCTTCTTTTAGTGCTCCCTCGGCACTTTACATACAGTAAACTCCTCTTTAATGCTCTCTCAGCACTTTACATACAGTAAACTCTTCTTTTAGTGCCCCTTCAGCACTAACATGAGCTCTTCTTTTAGTGCTCTAGGGATTTAACATACAGTAAGTTCTTCTTTTACTGTTATCTTAGTACTACAGATGAGTTCCTCTCTTAGCACTCTGCGTACACTCTTAATTTAGTGCGCTGTCTTAGCACTTTACATACAGTAAACTCTTCTTTTAGTGCTCCCTCGTCACCTTACACACAGTAAACTCTTCTTTTATTCTCTCGCACCACTTTTCATACAGTAAACTCTTTTAGTGCTCCCTCAGCACTTTTCATACAGTAAACTCTTCTTTTAGTGCTCCCTTGGCACTTTGCATACAGTAAACTCTTCTTAAGTGCTCTCTCAGCACTTTTCATAGAGTAAACTCTTATTTTAGTGCTCCCTCAGCACTTTACATACAGTAAACTCTTCTCTAATGCTATCTCAGCACTTTTTTTATAAAGTAAACTCTTATTTTAGTGCTCCCTCATCACATTACATACAGTAAACTCTGATTTTAGTGCTCTCTCTTAGTGCTACACATAAGCTCTTAGTGATTTCTCTCTCAGCACTTTACATAAGCTCTTCTCTTAGTGCTCTCTCTCATTGCTTTACATAAGCTCTTCTCTTAGTGCTCTATCTCATTGCCTTACATAAGCTCTTCTCTTAGTGCTCTATCTCATTGCCTTACATAAGCTCTTCTCTTAGTGCTCTATCTCATTGCTTTACATAAGCTCTTCTCTTAGTGCTCTAGCTCATTGCCTTACATAAGCTCTTCTCTTAGTGCTCTATCTCATTGCCTTACATAAGCTCTTCTCTTAGTGCTCTATCTCATTGCCTTACATAAGCTCTTCTCTTAGTGCTCTAGCTCATTGCCTTACATAAGCTCTTCTCTTAGTGCTCTCTCTCATTGCTTTACATAAGCTCTTCTCTTAGTGCTCTATCTCATTGCCTTACATAAGCTCTTCTCTTAGTGCTCTATCTCATTGCTTTACATAAGCTCTTCTCTTAGTGCTCTAGCTCATTGCCTTACATAAGCTCTTCTCTTAGTGCTCTGTCTCATTGCCTTACATAAGCTCTTCTCTTAGTGCTCTAGCTCATTGCTTTACATAAGCTCTTCTCTTAGTGCTCTATCTCATTGCTTTCCATAAGCTCTTCTCTTAGTGCTCTAGCTCATTGCCTTACATAAGCTCTTCTCTTAGTGCTCTATCTCATTGCCTTACATAAGCTCTTCTCTTGGTGCTCTATCTCATTGCTTTACATAAGCTCTTCTCTTGGTGCTCTATCTCATTGCTTTACATAAGCTCTTCTCTTGGTGCTCTATCTCATTGCCTTACATAAGCTCTTCTCTTAGTGCTTTCTCTCATTGCTTTACATAAGCTCTTCTCTTGGTGCTCTATCTCATTGCTTTACATAAGCTCTTCTCTTAGTGCTCTATCTCATTGCTTTATATAATATTTTCTCTTAGTGATCTCTCTCTTTGCATTACATAATATTTTCTTTTAGTGATCTCTCTCTTTGCATTACATAATATTTTCTTTTAGTGCTCCCTCATCACTTTAAGTACAGTAAACTCTTATTTTAGTGCTCTCTCTTAGTGCTACACATAAGCTCTTCTCTTAGTGATTTCTCTCTCAGCACTTTATATAAGATCTTCTCTTAGTGCTCTCTCTCATTGCTTTACATAAGCTCTTCTCTTAGTGCTTTCTCTCATTGCTTTACGTAAGCTCTTCTCTTAGTGCTCTATCTCATTGCCTTACATAAGCTCTTCTCTTAGTGCTTTCTCTCATTGCTTTACATAAGCTCTTCTCTTGGTGCTCTATCTCATTGCCTTACATAAGCTCTTCTCTTAGTGCTTTCTCTCATTGCCTTACATAAGCTCTTCTCGTAGTGCTCTATCTCATTGCTTTACATAAGCTCTTCTCTTAGTGATCTATCTCATTGCTTTACATAATATTTCCTCTTAGTGATCTCTCTCTTTGCATTACATAATATTTTCTTTTAGTGATCCCTCAATACTTTAAGTACAGTAAACTCTTATTTTAGTGCTCTCTCTTAGTGCTACACATAAGCTCTTCTCTTAGTGATTTCTCTCTCAGCACTTTACATAAGCTCTTCTCTTAGTGATTTCTCTCATTGCTTTACATAAGCTGTTCTCTTAGTGCTCTATCTCATTGCTTTACATAAGGTCTTCTCATAGTGCTCTCTCTCATTGCTTTACATAAGCTGTTCTCTTAGTGTTTTCTCTCATTGCTTTACATAAGCTGTTCTCTTAGTGCTCTCTCTCATTGCTTTACATAAGCTCTTCTCTTAGTGCTCTCTCTCATTGCTTTGCATAAGCTCTTCTCTTAGTGTTTTCTCTCATTGCTTTACATAAGCTCTTCTCTTAGTGCTCTCTCTCATTGCTTTACATAAGCTCTTCTCTTAGTGCTCTAGCTCATTGCCTTACATAAGCTCTTCTCTTAGTGCTCTGTCTCATTGCTTTACATAAGCTCTTCTCTTAGTGCTCTAGCTCATTGCTTTACATAAGCTCTTCTCTTAGTGCTCTATCTCATTGCTTTCCATAAGCTCTTCTCTTAGTGCTCTATCTCATTGCTTTCCATAAGCTCTTCTCATAGTGCTCTAGCTCATTGCCTTACATAAGCTCTTCTCTTAGTGCTCTATCTCATTGCCTTACATAAGCTCTTCTCTTGGTGCTCTATCTCATTGCCTTACATAAGCTCTTCTCTTGGTGCTCTATCTCATTGCCTTACATAAGCTCTTCTCTTGGTGCTCTATCTCATTGCTTTACATAAGCTCTTCTCTTGGTGCTCTATCTCATTGCTTTACATAAGCTCTTCTCTTGGTGCTCTATCTCATTGCCTTACATAAGCTCTTCTCTTAGTGCTCTATCTCATTGCCTTACATAAGCTCTTCTCTTGGTGCTCTATCTCATTGCTTTACATAAGCTCTTCTCTTAGTGCTTTCTCTCATTGCTTTACATAAGCTCTTCTCTTAGTGCTCTATCTCATTGCTTTACATAAGCTCTTCTCTTAGTGCTCTATCTCATTGCTTTATATAATATTTTCTCTTAGTGATCTCTCTCTTTGCATTACATAATATTTTCTTTTAGTGCTCCCTCATCACTTTAAGTACAGTAAACTCTTATTTTAGTGCTCTCTCTTAGTGCTACACATAAGCTCTTCTCTTAGTGATTTCTCTCTCAGCACTTTATATAAGATCTTCTCTTAGTGCTCTCTCTCATTGCTTTACATAAGCTCTTCTCTTAGTGCTTTCTCTCATTGCTTTACGTAAGCTCTTCTCTTAGTGCTCTATCTCATTGCCTTACATAAGCTCTTCTCTTAGTGCTTTCTCTCATTGCTTTACATAAGCTCTTCTCTTGGTGCTCTATCTCATTGCCTTACATAAGCTCTTCTCTTAGTGCTTTCTCTCATTGCTTTACATAAGCTCTTCTCTTGGTGCTCTATCTCATTGCCTTACATAAGCTCTTCTCTTAGTGCTTTCTCTCATTGCTTTACATAAGCTCTTCTCTTAGTGATCTATCTCATTGCTTTACATAATATTTCCTCTTAGTGATCTCTCTCTTTGCATTACATAATATTTTCTTTTAGTGATCCCTCAATACTTTAAGTACAGTAAACTCTTATTTTAGTGCTCTCTCTTAGTGCTACACATAAGCTCTTCTCTTAGTGATTTCTCTCTCAGCACTTTACATAAGCTCTTCTCTTAGTACTCTCTCTCATTGCTTTACATAAGCTCTTCTCTTAGTGCTTTCTCTCATTGCTTTACATAAGCTGTTCTCTTAGTGCTCTATCTCATTGCTTTACATAAGCTCTTCTCTTAGTGCTTTCTCTCATTGCTTTACATAAGCTCTTCTCTTAGTGCTTTCTCTCATTGCCTTACATAAGCTGTTCTCTTAGTGCTCTATCTCATTGCTTTACATAAGCTCTTCTCTTAGTGATCTCTCTCATTGCCTTACATAAGCTCTTCTCTTAGTGCTCTATCTCATTGCTTTACATAAGCTCTTCTCTTAGTGCTCTATCTCATTGCTTTACATAAGCTGTTCTCTTAGTGCTCTATCTCATTGCTTTACATAAGGTCTTCTCATAGTGCTCTCTCTCATTGCTTTACATAAGCTCTTCTCTTAGTGCTTTCTCTCATTGCTTTACATAAGCTGTTCTCTTAGTGCTCTATCTCATTGCTTTACATAAGCTCTTCTCTTAGTGCTCTCTCTCATTGCTTTACATAAGCTCTTCTCTTAGTGCTTTCTCTCATTGCTTTACATAAGCTCTTCTCTTAGTGCTCTATCTCATTGCTTTACATAATATTTTCTCTTAGTGATCTCTCTCTTTGCTTTACATAATATTTTCTCTTAGTGATCTCTCTCTTTGCTTTACATAATATTTTCTTTTAGTGCTCTCTCATTGATTTACATAAGCTCTTCTCTTAGCAACACTCATAGCACTTTACAATACCTCTTCTCATTGTGCTCTCTCTTAGTGCTTGACATAAGAGAAGGAATTTAATTTGGGTTTCTATATATTCCTAGCATTTAAACTTTATTGTCTTACACACAGGACCAGATTTCCCAATAGGCAGATTAGGGAACTGCCTAGAGCTCCAAATTTTGAGGGTGCCTCAGCTGTGCTGGCCACACCCACATTCTGAATTGTGAGCATGGCCACAGCAATATCATTACCCTGCACCAGTTTATATACCCCTTCATAGGCTATTATTTAACCCATTGGATGCTAGAGAGATCTCCAACACATTTCTTTGCAATGTGTTGGAGATCTCTCTAGCAACTAAGGGGATACATCTTTTTTTTTTGTCCTTTCTTGTTAAAGGCTAAGGGTATTTTTTGTGCCAGAAAACAGTGGGAGTGATTGGGGATAAGGTCAGGTGACGAGTGGGGGTGTGGCCATAGGTGGAGCTAAGGATTCCTAAAGAGCCTTGCCTAGGAGTGCCCTGGATGTAAATTCAGCCCTGCTTACACATAGACTTTGCATAATACATACAGAATAGGTAACTTTATGAATAATAAACACACAGCTTAGAGCGGGGTGTGGGTAACTCAACAATCTAGTTTTTGTTAGACTAAAGCTACCATAATTCTCAGATGGCCCTTGGCTTTCTGAAGATGATCAGAATTGTAGTCCAACAATAGTCTGAGGTTAAAGGGATAGTATATGTTCCATAAAGGTAGCTTTAAATGTTTAGGTGTGCTCCCAGAGCCATGGGACTGCTTTCATGACTGCAATACTGCTGCAGAATCAGGGATAGTTCAAAAAATATTTCAGGCCCTTTAGGATTGCTGTCTGACATCCTGATTTTAACAGCACAGCAAGTGATGTTTGACATTGAACAGAACTAATTACCATAATGCACAGATATTAGCATAACGTGCCACACTGAGCCATTAAAGTGATAGTAATGTCTAAAAAAACTTTTTTGCATTTAGAAGAGCTCAAAAAGCTGATCTAAATGCAAAAAAACGTATCTCTCAAACCGCTATGGTTTAAGAGATACGGGCGTTTGAAGTTTGATTTCTCCTACAGACAGCTGTAAAGCTCTCAGCAGGAGATTCGTGTCGGTCGACACTGTGGCGCTTGAGAAGTGCCGGGATCTCGTTACTTACACGGAATCCCTTCAATGGAATGGTCTAAAACATGTGCCTAGTGTTCAGGCACATGTTTTAGACCATTCCAATAAAGGGATTCTGTGTAAGTAACGAGATCCCGGCGCTTCTCAAGCGCCACAGTGTCGACCGACACGAATCTCCTGCTGACAGCTTTACAGCTGTCAGTAGGAGAAATCAAACTTCAAACTCTCGTATCTCTTAAACCATAGCGGTTTGAGATATACAGTTTTTTGCATTTAGATCAGCTTTTTGAGCTCTTCTAAATGCAAAAAAGTGTTTTTTAGACATTACTATCACTTTAAGATATAAAAGTTAATCTGTCAAAAACTATACCCTAGTGTTAAGGTCCCTTTAATTTCAAAGAGAATGAGAATTATCTATATGTTGGAATGTAATTTGTTTGTTATATAAATAGTTTCTGAGAAAGTAAAGGGTGCATAATGCTTACTTACATAGTAAATTAGATTAATAAAAAGACAAAAGTCCTTCAAGTTCAACCTTTGACACATACTATAGTGCCAAAAAATGAAAATTATATTGCCCTTCCTAACTTCAAGATGGGTGTTTTACCAGAACTTCTTGTTTAACCTACTAATACGCAGTATGACCGTGTATGTTCCCTTCTGATAGAAATGTATCTAATCTCTTAAGTGTATCTGATGTATCTGCCATTACCAAGGCAAAGAATTCCACAAATTAACAGACATTATTGTAAAGAACCCATTCTGCTGGTGAAGTTGAAATCTCCTTTCCTCCAATCTAGTTATTTGTTCGGACCTTGTAATTAAAACTCATTAGAGAGATCCTTAAATTGACCTCACATAAACTTATTCAATGTAGCAAGAGCAAATAAAGTATACAAAACAAATATGGCTACAGATTGGGCTAGATGCTGTTCCCCAATTGCTATGGGAACAACATACCTAGCTTTTTAAGATAGGGACGATGGGGGGCTCTTAAAGAGCCCATCTATCACCTCCTTTTGCTTTAAAATGAAATTAAATAAGTCCCCTTTCATTCAAGGTTACTATTTAATAATGTGCATGTTGGGTGTTCTAGTGATCACCCAACATACTATATATTGTGGGGAGAGGAGACCCAGATCTCAACCACATGCATTCAGGCACATGCACACGCCCCCGTACACACACACACACACACACACATACACATACATGCATACACACACACACACACATATAAGCAAAAGCACAAAAACACATACACACACACACATTATCACATACAAGCATGCATGCATACACACACACACACACACATATATTTAAACACCAGCATATACGCACACACTATATATTTTCATATATCACCAACTTCTGCATATATTTGGACACTCTAGCCTATAGGTAAAAAAAGCAAGTGACCCCTGATTTGATGCATTTAGTTGTCTACTTTCTAAAATAGGATACTCTTATCTTTAATTTGCATTACTTTTTTAGTGAAGGCATGTAATAATAGAAAATAAAAACAATAGTTGTAGTTTAGAACTCCTGGCACCCTCTACTGTATGTCAGACCATACCAATGTGTTGCCATTTTTCTCAGGCTTGCAGTAACTTCAGTAGGAAATGTCATAGTTTCCAAAGCTTTTAGTATCTTGAAAGTGCTGGAAATTTTAAAAAGATATATTTTTTCTATAGTGCCACATTCTGGAAAAAGTTTTGCTTACAAGCCTAGGGCTAAAAAGGCAAGTGACTCCCATTTGATGCATCTAGTTGTCTTCGATCCAAAATACTGTGTTTTTTTGTATGTTTTCCCCACATCTGTAATTATTACTATTTTAGTGCAGGCAGGTAATAATAGAAAATAAAAAAGATAAGTGTAAAATCCTAAGTTATGTCAAACCTACTGACTACAGTAGGAAATTCAATGGTTTTCAAAGATATTAGTAACTATGAAGTCGTAGAAATCTTAAAATATACACATTCTTTCTTTTAGCACCGTGGTCTAGAAACATTTATGCTGACCAGCCATGGAGTAGAAAAGCAAGTAACTCATTTGATGCAGTGGGTTTTCTTTTCCAAAATAGTATGCTTTGTCTAACTTTTATTCATATCTCTAGTTGTTACAGACATTTACATACAGACAGAACATATTTTATGAATGCAGGAAAAATGACAAATTTTGGTAGGCAGTGTTTTGTGCTTCTGGCACCTCCTGTGGTATGTCATTAGTTACTAATGGGGTGTATCTCTCGGGAGAGCAGCTACATATGAATACAGTATGAAATTCCTCAGTTTTCAAAGATTTCTGTACATTTGAAGGCAGAGAAATATAAAAAATGCTTATGTCTCCCTTTATTGCCATCTTCTAGAAACAGTTGTATATACCAGGCTAGGGGTCGTTTTGTGCTTCTGGCACCCACTGCGGTATGTCAGCTCTTATCAATAGGGTGTTGTTTCTCTCAGGAGAGAAGCTGTTAATGAACACAGTAGTAAATTCTATAGTTTTGGACAGAGTTGTGCACATAAAACTAAGGGTAGAAAGGCAAATGTCCACTCATTTGGTGCAAAGGGTTGTCTTCTTTACATAATGTCACGCTTTGTCTCCCTTTTCTTAATATATCTAGTTGCTAGAGCCATTTTAGTACAGGTACAACATATTTGAAGAATGCAAGAAAAATGACAGATTTTGGTAGGGGTAGTGTTGTGCTTTTTGTGCCTGCTCAGTTAGGTCAGTTCATCCTAATGGGATGTTATTGCTCTCAAGAGAAGCATTATTAATGAATACAGTGGGGAATTCCATAGTTTTCAAAGATTACAGTATCATTGACTTGGTAAAAATGGGAAACAAATGCATATTTTTCCTATAATATCATCTTCTGGAAACAGCTGTGCACACTAAGCTAGGGGTAGAAAGGCAAATTACCCCCATTTGGGGCTTGATTGAGTTGTGTCCGGTAAAAATGCAGTAGGGCAAAACTGGCTCTTGACCGACAAAAAAATAAGTCTAAGTCGGTATTCAGTTGCCCCACCGACTTAACCCACAACGGATGTTGGGTCAAAGAAACAGATTTATGGCCAAACATCAGTTGTGTGTTTTTTAGTTCACTAAACTCATGCTAAAACCATGAGTAATGGGAACATTAAAGGAAAAGGGTTAAAGATCATTAAACATACAGTCACCCTCCCAAACACTAACCCTACCCCTAACAGTGCAACAATACTACCCCTAACACTAGCCTAACACCCAAAGTTGTGTAACAACTTCCTTTCATCCACTGTCTGTCTTCCTGTCATCTTCTATCTTCCATCTTGTTATTTCCTCACTCTCTCCGTCTTCTTCTCTTCCTTGTTTCACTTATTTCCCTGGAAAAAGAAAGAAAAAAAGAAACATTAAATTTGTGCCACAAACATAACTTGGAGATATGTCCAAGTTGAAATAGTTGATTCCCCCAAAACGAAAAACTAGATTTCCAATAGTTTTCTCTACAAAAGAAAATTTCCAATTTCAAGAGAAATATGATGATGAAAGCGAAATATTAGTGCTGTTTAAAAAACCCTACATGAAGTCTCTGTCGCTGTCACCAGTGGTGGTGGCAGGAAGAGAAAAGACAGACCCCCCTTTTGTACCTTACAGGCCAATGCCCATTCCAGTGTGAGGGAATTTTGTACAGAGCCTGCCTGTTTAACTGGCCAGTCTTTGTTCAAAATGTCTCCCATCCATTGGCTGAGATGTATAATTACACACCTCCCAGCCAGTCAGCTGCTAGCAGGTTCCATTATTCCCCCCCCAGAGGATGATTGGCCTGGAGTTGCGTAAGCACACGTTCCAGCCAATGGATGGGTGACATTTTGGACAGAGCCTGGCCATATAAAATGGAAGTCTCTGTTCAAAATTCCCTCACACTGGGACAAGCACCAGTCCGTAAGGTACCAAAGATGGTGGTATCTCTTTTCCTCTTCCTGCCACTACCGTCAGCAACAGTGGTGGAGACTTCATAGAGGGTTTTTTTAACAGCACTAATATTTTGTTTTCATTGTCATATTTCTCTTGAAATCAAAAATTTCCTCTTATAGGGAAAACTATTGGAAATCTGTTTTTTCGTTTTGGGGGAATCAACTCTTTCAACTTGGACATATGTGCATTGTTTAATCCTTTGAGTGCATTGCTCTGCAATGCGTTGCATACCCCTCTGGTACTCAAAGAGTTAAACTACGCACTTATGTCCAAGTTATGTTTGTGGCACAAATTTAATGTTTGTTTATTTTTTTCTTTTTACAGGAACATGACTGAAACAAGGAAGAGGAGAAGACAGACAAGAAGAAGACAGAAGATGGAGAGAAAGAAGAAGGAAGATAGAAGAAGACGAAGACAGACAGTAACTGACCATAGTACTAAGGACCTCGCTGGACATCAGGATTACATCAGGGGATGTTTTTAAACCTAGTCGGATTAACCCTGTGAGTGCCAGTGGAGTAAGCATACCCCACTGACACTCATAGGGTTGATTCTAGTAATGTTACACACTTTTGGGGATTGCTTTGGATGTACTGATATGGAGCTTAGTGCCCCATATCAATACATCCACTAGTGATTTTGTTTTTTTTTTTCCTTTTAGCAAACTCAGTTTCTGCGTCAGCTATTTGGAGATGCTTTAAAAATGGGTGCAGAGTTTCACCAGTTAAAGTGGGTCCCTTAATGCATTCAATTGAAATGCTAATTCCAACATTTTGGTATGTGCTTCTATGGGGTCAAATGGGCGATACATTTATTGCATTAGGTGGAGAGGGGGTGTTGCCGGTATTTTCTCAAAGCACAGGTTATTGAATTGGCTTACCATGCTTGAAAAAATGCTAGAGGGTTTTTTTTTTTTTGGTGTTGGGGGGGAATTGAAGTCCTTGATGTCTGGGGGGTGTCTTCTTTCCAAAATACAATGCCTTGCCTGCCTTTTCTTCTTGAGTGTAGTTGTTCCAAACATTTCAGTGAAGGTATGTCATTAACCCTTTCAGTGCCAGGACATACCTGTCTGTCACTCGAAGGATTAACCCTTTGAGTGCCAGAGTGGTATGGAATGCATTGCTTTGTCACTCAAAGGGTTAAAACAAAATCAAAACACCAGAAAAACTGACAGATTTTGGTCCGTGCGGTTTTGTGGTCCTGACACCCTCTACGATATGTCAGATAATACCAATGGGGTATCATTTTACTCAGGATTAGCTATAAATTCTAATATGGCATTCAAGATTTTCAGGGATTTCAGTATATTTGAAAGAGTGACAGTATTTGTTTTTCTAAACAAATGCCAATTAACTCCCTCCATTATCAGTGCATCATGTTGCTCTGCAAGTCTAGATGACGCAGGGCTTTTAGTCAGAGGAGAGCAATCTCCCATGAGCACCTCAATCTGTGTTGATTTCTCCCAGCCTTGCAGATCACAATATCTGTATGGCTCTACTGGAGAGCAGCAAAGGAGTTTAGCGCTATGAGAGCTCAGTTCCTGTAGCTTTTGGAGCACAATCCAACATTTAAAAGGACCTTGTATGGACCCTATACTTCCTATAAAGGAAAGAAGAGTAATTATGGGGCAAACCATTTTAAAAAATACCAAAATTCACACTGATTTAAATGAGGATTTTAGCTCATGGAATAATAGAGAGGTCTCCAACACATGGAAAAAGGGGGTTAAAACCCCCATTTTATCCCCCCCCCCATATTTTTGGGTTCTTTTGTGAATAAAGCCGTAAATGACTGCCTTATTACTGAAGATTAAGTAATGACTATTATGTTTTCCAGTAGGTTACATTTTTATTGTTAAAGGAGCAATAATTTTTTTTATGAGATAAAACACTAGTACTCCCACTCCTGGGAAATTCATCTTTCCAAAGCTATTATTGTTTTAATTCTTGTTTTTCATATTAACAATGCCCTCTAGTGGCCAGATTTCAATTAGGTACTCTGTTGCAGTCTATGGGAGAGGTGAGTCACTAACAAACAATTCTTGATAGAATGTAATAGATACTGCTGAGTCATTCCTTATAGTTGAACCTTCAGGAAGTAATGATGATTTTACTCACTTCTTGACAGTTTGAACAGTTACAACTTTGTGTTACATTAGGCATGAAAATCTCTATGACATAGGTTTACGTAACAAAGATTACTCTTTCTTTAATAGAATGTGCATGAAGAGTTGGATTGGCCATGCTAAGGGCCAAAAATGACCACAAGGCTTTAGTGTGGACATCTCTGGTATGTCTTTTACCCTTACTGCCCAGGAAAACAAGTGCCTGGTATAGCTAATCGGCTTACTGTTGCCCACCATGGACTTCCACAGGCCGATCCTCAAATATTCTTAATGTGCCAGGATGAGTTGCAACAACTGAAACATATCTCATGATGTGAATATTTGCTAGGCATTTAGTAAAAACATAATAAACTGATATCCAAACTAAAGTATGGTTGCCATTTGTGGCCCACTGGCAAGATCAGTGTCAATCTCATACCAAGAAAGTGGAGAACCTAGGACAGAGCCAGAGATGATTTATTGACATTGTGAACCCCACTGCGTTACTATAGAATGGACACTCAAGACCAAATCTGAGTGTGCAAAATCTCCTCTGAATGAGCCTTTAGTAAAAGGTCATCCAGATAGGAATTCAAAGAAATCCCTTGAGAGTGCATGTGAGCCACCAGGGCTGACATTTCCTTTGTGAGCAGACACCAACCCAAAAGGAAGAGGGGTGAACTGAAAATGACTATCTTGGAAAGCAAACCTTAGAAAACGTTGAAGATCTGCATGGATACGAATGTGCAGACAGGTGTATTTTATGTCTAGGGAAGCCAGAAACTCCCCTGGACACATGACAGCAATGATGGAGCACAAGGACTCCATCTCGAACCATGGTGAGAGCATGAAACGGATGAGGCATTTTAAGTCCAGAATGGACAACATCTGCCATCTGTCTTGGGGAACTACAAAAAATGTAAGTTGAACCCTGTGATTCTTTCCTGAAAATGAACTGTTATTAACACCTGCATGTCTAGCAGAGATGAAACTGCATCCAAAAATAGGTGGTTCACTTAGGATCTTCATGCACAACCTCCTAAAGCCTGTGACAGTCTAGACCCCCTTGACTTTCAGTTTTGGGCTTCTGCATAGGCGTCTTGTGTGCCCAAGCCTGCTTGGGTTTTGGGGTGGAATGCACCTGGGCTGCCAAGGGAAGTGGGGCCCTGGATGAATACCCATATGGACAAGGGGGTTTAAAGCCATACATCTTCACAGTGATGTTTAGGAATAACCTGAGACAGCAAAGTACACTCCAGTGGCATGACTGATATCCTTGTCCAGTTCTGTGCCAAACAGTTTGCCCACAATGAATGAGATGCCAAATCTTGAGCAAATCTTAAACTACAAAGAGAGGCGTGTGGCGAAAGAGAAAGCCGGAGCGTTTCCAGTAAGCTTAGCCTTTTCAGTAAGGTAAGCATTAGTTTCAAGGATCTTAGGATCTAGGTCCTCCTTCATTCTTCGGTGTTTCCATGTGGACAGCATCCAGAAGCTGGTCCCCCCAGATAGCCATAGCCCTAGTAACCCATTAAATGGCAAAACTAGGGCATAAGGTGGCACCAGAGGACTTGAAATGTGCCTTCAAAAAGGAAGGAATAGAAGCGATATATGCTGCTTAACGAAGGACCACCTGTCAGTTATTTTCCATTGCCCCAGAAGCAAATGGTCTAAGGCATGGTGAGGAGTATAAACTGCAACCTCCTTCTTGTGCCTCTAAAAAATATCCATGGAAATGGAACTAGAATAGAAAGCCTCTGATACCTGAACAGTGTCAAGAACAGTCCAAATAAGGCCCTCAGTAAAAGAGCAGTTCACAACAGAGAAGGACAAATCAGTTTTCCTTTCCTCAGCATCGAAATCCCTGCTTTTGGGGGTGGGGGGCTGAGTGGTGGCCCAAAAATCTAAATCTTCCTTGGATAGTGGAGGGGGATACAACTGAGCAAATAAGGGTCTTAACACCTGCATGTTCCCTCTCAACAGGTTAGGACCCAGAAGGCTTAGCAGCAGCCACAGATCATAGAGTACCAGACAACTCCCTAGGAAGCCCAATCTTGCATGAGGAGAAATGGTTTAAATGAGTTAGAAGGACTCCTAAATCCTTAGTAGCCTTAGGTTAAAAACCTCACTAGTGCTAGGAACACAGACATGCTACATAATCCTCTCTTCAGTCTTCAGACTCCTAGAGAAGCTTCATCGAAGCTAAGAGAAAACTGGCTGTGAAAATAAGCCATCTTTCACAGAACTGGTCTTGAAGATTCTGAGCACTGATCCCCATCTAATGGGGAATTAAACAGTCCCATATACTATAACAGAAAAATAAATAAGTCTAACTAAGAGAGCTTTGCCCTTGCTGCCTCCTCCTGGATAGACAATTTTCAGACTGACCAAGTCTGGTAAGGGTTAAGTGGTGTAGGATAGAAGTCTCCACTTCAGAGAGCTCTTTTGTTAGTGCCTGGCCTTCTGAAGGAGTGGACTTCACCTCATAGCTCCTGTGCTCCACATAGGACTTAAGAGAAAATCATATATACTTTTTTTACAATTACATAATTGAGAACCTTATCCTTGATGCTGCAAGTGGCTTCACCCAGTTTAAAAAATGTGTGTGTTTAGTTTTTGATATTTTCACCCTTCCCTGAATTTCTTCTCATCAGGTAAATTCATTTGGTCTTCTGAGCCTTTCTTCCATAAAAACTTCCACTGCTGACATCAAAGAGAAACTCGCTTCAAGGGGTTAAGCCATGGCATTCCCCTGCACAAATTGTAAGACAATAGCTAGGTGTAGGTATAGGTGATCAGCCAGCCCTTGGCTCCTCATATACATACAGAAAACTGAATTCTATAGTAAGGTAGCTTGCGTGTGGAGACATTTGGGGAAGTGTTACCTTGTCACTGTGTTTGCTGTACATACTCCATGTAGAAAGCAACATATTATTTTTAGAAATATTTCATGGCTTTCCTGCTGTTGGGCTCTTGTGAAATGGTATAGGTTGAAACATTCACGGCTGTCTTCCTTCTCTTTTAGTTCTTCTCTTAGAAGTCCAGGGAGGGTGTGGTTGTTCAAGGAGATAGCCTCTTATTTTTCAGTTGTTTGAATGTCCTTTTAAAGTAACAGAAATCTTTTATTATAAAAAAAATGCATTCTGGGAATTTCTCTGTTGAATAAAATAAGGCTAATGAAACTATGGTACTTCCATTGCTGGGAGATGTTTTGTTCCAGTGTCATTAGAGCTCAAACTTTTGTTTCTTTTACATGATAATAACAGCTCCATAACGTTGTGAAAATTTGAACTTTAATAACATCCAGATTAATTATCTCCCAGCAGTTGTTTTACTCTCTAGAGAAAGCACCATCATAAATGTTTTTTCCATAATAAAAATTTACTGATCATTTTAAGTAAAACTAAAGAGTTGCTCAATGGTTACCCAGTTAACATCTTCTTTGTCTCTGGATCAATATTCTATACTCCAGTGGTTCTCTACTATATTTCAGGTGTAACGCATTGGGACAAATAAATAATCCCTGAAATTCACAGTGATTTTAATAGGACTTGCAGGCTACAGAGGTCTCCAACATTTTATACATAATGTTCCTCTGTTTTAAACAGCGACAAACACATAGTTGAAAAAAAAACATTTCTGTGACAAGTGCATCAAAAATAATTTAACAATGAAAATATTTGGAATAGTATAGCACAGTAGGCTTGTTGCTGGAATACATAAATGTGTTGTGACATACCTGTTGAGATCCACTGCTGTAATGGTTAGAAAGACCACAGTCCAAGGACACACAAGTTTACTCACAAGAGTTCTGGATGCTTACAACATGCTTTTTTCTTTCTTTCTTTCTTTCTTTCTTTCTTTCTTTCTTTTCTTCTTCTTTGTTTTTGCTCCTCCCATTCTCCTTTCTCTTGAGGGGTGAACTTTTACACCACACATATTTATTAAATAATTTACAGACCTAACTTGGGCTGGTATCGCATTTGTTAAAATTCTTTTAGTGAATAAGGGGAGTGAAACACATTAAAATATACCATAAAACGTGCATTTGTATGAAATCAGACATTAAAATCATGCTTTAATATCAAACGTCAAGCGTGTTCCAAAGCAACTGTTCTCTTAGAAAATCAATGTGTTTCTATAATTAAAACTGAGCTTTTTGAGTTTATATTTTAATATATTTATCTCACAAATCCATAGTTTCTGTAATACTGCATTTGTTACTTTTTATCTCATGGTAATAGAGCATAAAAATATCTTGTAGTCTAAGGCCTCTTTCACACAGGTGACTGAACTATTGGAACCTCCTGCAATAATTCTGTCACCTGTGTTCTTTTACTCATCTTAAACTGAGCTCTGCCACCAATCGAGATGTTGGAGCTATGTCTGACAGCTGGCACACATAAGTGCCAGCTAATATTATTAGCTGTCTCCCATGTGGGCTAACCATTCTTTGGAGCTTGTAATGAGTATTACAACCTCCAACACTCACATGAAAAGTCTGCCGGTGGCCCAAGAATCCTCCATGCAGATCTTCCTTACTGCATCTTTACTGCATTCCTGAGGGAACGAGGTAATATTACAGTATGCCAGACTTCAGATCATTGAAATAAGGAGATAGTTGCATGCATAAAAGGCACCATAAGCCACATAGGGCATTTGACAAAGGGGAAGAATAGCCAAAGCAGAATTGTTTGAGCTGCTTGTGTGAAAGGGGCCTAAGGAATAAATCATGCCTTTTTTTATTGACGCTATGGGCAGAATGCAAGAAAATGGAGCATTAGCCATTTTTTAAAAGCCATAAATGTATGTGCTATTTGCGGTTGCTCACTTTTGATGCAAGAAACGTACTCACACTTTCATGCCAAATAGCACATGCCTAAATTAACAGTACAGTTAGCACATGCGCCTAAATTAACAGTACAGTTAGCACATGCGCCTAAATTAACAGCACAGTTAGCACATGCGCCTAAATTAACAGCAAAGTTAGCACATGTGCCTAAATTAACAGCACAGTTAGCACATGTGCCTAAATTAACAGCACAGTTAGTGCATGCTCTTTAATGAATGGCAAAGTTAGAACATGCACCTAATTTAATTGCAAGGTTAGCCAAAAGCATGAATATGTGTGCTAAATGCTTTTTTCAGAATTAGGCGCAATTGCTAATCCTCTCACAAAATGGTAGACATTTTAGTGTCAACCACTTTTTGAAATGCATTCACTACTTTTCTAATTCATAAGATGTGCAATTCGGTAACATTTTGGTGCTAATCATTTTTCCCTCAATAGTTGCATTCCGCCATCAGTGACTACAGCCCAAGATGTCCTGTCAACATAGGAAAAGTATGTATAGATCGAGGACGAAACCCCAGAAAACACCTAAATTATGTACAGATGTTATTCACAACAGCAGAGAATTACATCCAATGGGATTTATGCAATATTCACAACAGCAGAGAATTACATCCAATGGGATTTATGCACAAAGAGAAAGAGAAGCAATCTTGGAGTAAACCAAATTCACCAAAGGGGAGAGAAAATGGCCAATATTCTCATTAATTTAAATTAACTTGTCAGCCCCTTGGATGCTAGAGATATCTCTAGTATTCAAGGGGTTAAAACTCAATGTAACGCATGTTGAATTGTTATTTGTCCTCTATGATCCAGCTGGGTTACCCAAAATTGTTCCTCTTTGTGTACACAGGCCAATATGGGCACTCTTCAAATATACATACACTTGTACATGTTCAGAAAAGTTAAATATCAAAAATAAAATAAATGTGCATACTGGTAAAAGAATAATAATCAGCTGGACTGTGCACTTAAAAACCAACACTCAAACAGACATGCAACATACACATATTATATACAAGGTTACACTGTAAGAACACTGCAAGGCTCCTGCTAATCAGTCTTATCTGTACAGTGCAGGAGATGGAAAGGAAGGGAGGGAAGGAAAGGGGGATTGATAAGGTAACAGAGTAGAAGATCTAGCAGCAAAATACAGAACAGGCAAAGAAAGGCAGAGCAAAGCACTGAAGAAAATGACAGGGTGCTTATTAGTGAAGGGGGATTATAAGGACAACGTCTGTGTATGAGACTGGTAGAGATACCTTTACTGGCTGAGTAGCTTTAGAATGCAAGCTTTCAAGGCAACTTCTTCAGGCATGTTAGAATGAAGGCTGAAGAATACAAAATACATGACATAGGTTGTACATTCATGTAGGCAGACTATGTACAACTAAATTCAACATGGTGAGATTAACCTTTTGACTGCCAGAGTGGTGTGCAACACATTGCTCTATTCTGGCAAGTAAAGGGTTACATTCCGTCTCCATCTGTCTATTTTAAAGGAGCAATATTATCTCATTATGAATAATATATACTGTATAAAATGATGGGCAAGTGACCGACTGCAGGACGATTCAACCCGGCCCTTGGATTTGCCTTGCAGTGTTGCTATACAGAGAAAACATCAATATTAATCATACACATTATATTGCCACGTAAAGAATGTACCTACCCAAAGAGCATGTGCACTCACAGTATGTTCCAAAAGTATGTTTACTTGCTCATAGAAATGACAGCAACACTTCAGGATCACAATGTTGCCATCATTTATATGAGTGAATAAACAAACTTTTGAAACATTCTGAGTGCACCAAACACTGCAGCCTCTTTCGACTAAAACAAAGACATGGATTTTGAACAGTAAGAGCAGTATAGGTATGGAATTATTTTCCTTGGATTGCTGTGTCAGCAGATACGGTATTTGCTTTTAAAAGTAATGGATCTTACAGAACAATATTGAGAATCTTGACAGTTGGTTTAAAAGAAGATAGGGTGTTTATCCAGGGAAACAATCAACTTACTTTTGGAGTAAAAGGATTTTTTTTCTTTTCTTAACCAGCTTGGGGTGTAATTGAAAATGGCTTAATTTTTTTTATTTTTATTTTTTCTTTACTGGTATGGCTTGATATGGTGATATATGGCTTGAGCTGAACTTGAATGCACACACACAAACATATATATATATATATATATATATATACATAGATATAGATATATATAGATAGATAGATAGATAGATAGATAGATAGATAGATAGATAGATAGATAGATAGATATATTCCTTACTGGAAGATGCTTCATTCAGAAGTTATTACAATTATTATTATTATTATTATTAGTCATCTACCAGAAGTGGGAGTACCCATTTTACAATTCAGGAGACGCCCTAATAAATATTTTATTGTTTGAGTATTTTAGCATTGATTATTTATGCTGGCTTATTTAGTTGCAAGTTCATCCCAATTATCCCCTAAGCAACTTATCTTAATCTACACTAGTGATGTCATAGCGCTATGATGTCACACAGAGCTTGACAACGTACAGAATACTGTACATTTCTGAGAAGAATATCCTGCTCACATTCATCTATTTGATATTTCCTGGCCTAGTATAAGGAAATAAACACTGTCACTGTTAAGCACCTGAAGGTTTTAATCACCAAGTGTTCTGAAATGCACAGGAGGCCTGTGTATTTGATATGCTGCTTAGTAAATTATTCTCAAAATTATAGGTGAACAGCACACAATAACTGAAATAAAATCATATTTTCAGATAATATTGTAAATAAATTAAACATTTAATGATTATAAGGTATATATTCCCTTTGACACTTGAGGGGAGATCATATGGCTTGAGAAATGTTTAAGGAGAGAAGGTAATTGAGAACACAAGATGGGAGTGGGAAATTTATGATGTGGCTAGATCATAGGTACAGACAGGGCTGATTTCAAATTCATGTGCAAGGGTGATTCAGATGTTATTTGTTTGGACCCAATGTGGAGTCATGGGTGTGGCCAACATAATCCACCCCCTCCATAAATATAATACCACTGTAAGCGCAATGCTTACCTTAGAGAACCGTCTACTGAGTCCGATCAGCGGTCGGCCTCCTACTTCTGCTCTGGCGGGCGGTTTCTGGGTCTGGGTCTGTGCAACTCCAGCTACGTTGAGTTCCTCTTCTGGCCAGCAGAGTGCGGGCGCGCATCACAGGGATTCCCGGTTTTCTTAAAGTGACGGTACCCTTATTGCTCCACCTCTCAGAGGTGGAGCAATAAGTATTTAAACTGCCTGGACACCACATCAGTTGCCCTTTCGTGGTGTTCCAGTGCAGTTATTGTTGTTTGGGCTCTGTGTATTACCTGACTTGTCTGACTTACCGATCTGGGGCTGACCTGTCGCTCTGTCTGACTACCCATTCAGTGTATGACCCTAGGCTTGTCCGACAACCAGTCTAGTGCAGACCTGAAACTCTGGCTGACTAACCACTCCGTGTATGACCAGGCGTGTCTGACCATCTTATCTGGTGCTGTCCTGTGGCTCTGTCCGACTTATCCCATGTGTTGCCTCTTTCCGCGGACATCCATCTGGCACAGACCTGGGGCTCTGGTAGACTACCATGTATACCTACTGCCAGAGTGAGTCCAGTATCCGATTCTATCTATCCTGACTGCAGGCGTGAGTCCGGTATTAGAGTCTAGCTGTACTGACTGCAGGCATGAGCCAGCTATCCTTCCAGCTAGACTGACTGCAGGTGTGAGTCAGTATCTCCTTGTATATTCCTAGTCTGAGTTTTCCAGTTCGAGTTCCAGCAGAAGAATATCAGTGGCTGATCCTGTTCCTGTTCCAGTCCGAGTTCCAGAGGAGACTTCCAGTGGCTTCGGCCTAGTCTCGAGCGGTGTGTTCTATCCTAGGCAGCCTACTATTCCTGATAGTAGTGCTAGCTTATCTGCCGACCTACTGCCAGTTCCCTTTGTCTGTTGTCTTCCTTATTATGTGCCTTGAATAAAGGTGGTTTTATACTTTCTGACTCCTGAGTTATCCAGGTAACCACGACAGTACGAAAGGGCATGTCTACGGATGGTACTGGTAATACTTCTGTCCAGCAAATTCTAGCCAGGGTTGAGGCACAGGAGCAACGTATTGATCAGATAACGATGGCACTGCAGACGCTGTTGAACCGAACTACACACTTTGACCGTCCTGTCGGACAACCTGTGGCCTCCGCCCCTGATGCAAGCTTGATCAGGGGCTTTTCCAGTCAAGCTTCTCTTCCTGAATGGTATGGGGGAGACCCAGCGCTGTGTCATGGGTTCTTAATCCAATTGGGTATTTACATGGAGATGGAACCGCAAGCGTTCCCCAATGAGCACAGTAAGGTTTCACTGTTGTCTGGCAAGGCCTTGGCATGGGCCAATCCACTCTGGGAGAATGATAAACCCATCATTCACAATTTTTCTGAGTTTGTGTCCACATTTAAACGGGTGTTTGATGTACTCGCCCGCTCTGTCTCTGCTGCCAAACATCTAATGTCTATCCACCAGGGCAATTGTACTGCGGCCGTGTATGCGATTGAGTTTCGCACATTGGCAGCGGAGATGGGCTGGAATAATGAGGCACTGGTTGCCGCCTTCTCGCAGGGTCTAATTGATGTCATTAAAGATGAGGTTGTGGCAAGAGAGTTGCCTTCTAACTTAGATCAATTGATATAACTTATTATTTTGATTGACATTCGCATCAGAGAGAGACCCTCATTTAAGGAGCGTCTGCGGAGACCTCCGGTACATTTAGCACTGAATTTCAGTTGCCCACCCATTCCTCCCTCTCCTCCCATGCCTCCTGGATCCGATTTAGGAAGGGGGAGCCCATGCAGTTGGGATTTACCTGTCTTTCGGGTCAAGAAAGAGCATTCCACCAACAGGAAGGGCTTTGCCTATATTGCGGTAAATCCGGACACTTGTTGCCCACTTGTTCCATACGTCCGGGAAATGGGCACACATAGAGTCACGTAGGGGACAAATTCTAGGTGGTGTCTCTCAGTCCCCAGGAGATTTCCAAGAGAAGCCTACTCTGGAGGTCATCCTATCTTGGGCTAACTCCTCATTGATTACCCCGGCCTTAATCGATTCAGAGGCAGCGGGGTATTTCATTGATGCCGGTTTCGTGGAAAAACACGCTATTCCTTTACTGCCACGGGCATCTCCATTGACGATTGAGGCTATTGATGGTAGACCACTACAACCGCCTCTGGTTACTCATGAGACCATTGCTGTATCCCTGTTGGTTGGAGCCCTCCATCATGAGATACTCCAGTTCCAGGTCATAAACTCTCCACATTTCATGGTCATTCTGGGGTTTCCGTGGCTCCAAAAACATAACCCCAGGGTGGACTGGCGTAGTTGCGACGTTTTGTCTTGGTCTCCGTATTGTACAGAGTCATGCTTGACTCGTCCTATGAGAATACTGGGCATGGCTTCCTCCTCCTCCACCTCTGCCTTACCTGAGGAGTATCAAGCCTTCCGTGATGTATTCAGCAAGGTACAGGGCACGACCTTACCTCATCATAGGTCATACGATTGCTCTATTGACTTGGTGGAGGGGCTGTTCCTCCCAAAGGTCGTGTATACCCGCTTTCCTTGGCGTAGAATCAGGCTATGGAGGAGTACGTGGCGGACACTCTCTCCAGATGGATTATTCGGAAATCCACCTCCCCGGCAGGGCTGGGATTCTTCTTCGTAAAGAAGAAGGATGGTGAATTAAGTCCGTGTATTGATTTTCGAGGGCTTAACAAACTCGTGGTCAAGAACGCTTACCACATACCTCTGATCACTAAGTTATTTGACCAGTTGCAAGGTTCTATGGTCTTTACTAAGCTGGACCTTCGCACAGCATATAACCTGGTGCAAATCGGTAAGGTGAATGGAAGACAGCATTTAACACCAGGAGCGGGCATTACGAATACCTGGTAATGCCCTTTGCAATGCTCCCGCTGTTTTCCAGGAGTTCAATAACGATGTTTTAAGAGATCTTTTGATGAGTTGTGTAGTTGTCTACATGGATGACATCCTCATCCACTCCCCGAATCTGGAACAACACCGTACAGATGTTGCAAAGGTGTTGTCACTCTTAAGGGCCAACAATCTTTTCTGCAAGGCAGAAAAATGTGAGTTTCATCAGTCACAAGTGACCTTCCTGGGCTATGTGATCCCTTCTCTGGGCTGGCTATGGACCGTGGGAAGCTTTCGGCAGTACTCCAATGGCCCCTTCCTATGGGACTCAAAGCGATCCAGCGTTTCCTGGGATTCGCTAACTACTATCGAAAATGTATAAACCATTTCTCTACCATTGCTAATGCTTCCGAGTGGTCCCTGAAGGCTCTGCAGGCTTTTGAACTGTTAAAAGCAGATTTTGCCGCTGCACCCTTACTGAGGCATCCAAATCCTAAATTGCCGTTTACCTTGGAGTAGGCGCCCTCCTGTCTCAGCGGTCTTCTCCAGATGTGCCATTACTGCAGTGTGGCTTTTTCTCCTACAAACTTTCGAAGCCTGAGTCACTGTTTGATATTGGTGACCACAAAATGTTAGCCATAATTCTGGCTTTACGTGAATGGCGGCATTTACTCGAACAGATCACTGAACAGCGATCCTTTGTCCTACCCCGGGAGGGTTTATATATCTCGTAAGTGGAGGGAGAGCAAGAATCAAAGGTTAAATCCGACTGCATTGACACATATTGGAGGAGGAGGTCTGCCAAATACTGCTAGTCAAAAGTGGAGAGAGTGGATCAGGACAGTGTACTCGGGAAGGGTGAAATGCGAGCTGACGACTAGAAGTCTGTAAGTGCAATCTATATGTGTATTGTATGTCCAAAAATAAAACACTGCTTTTAGATTTCGGCATTGCTCTTTTTTTTTTACAGATCTTGCAACATAAATTGGTTGATACCGCAAAAGGTGCAAGTGGCCTATCCTGATGATAATATACCATTATTTAGTTTGTTTTTATGACATTTTAATGTACAATTTTGATTAAATTTATATTGAATTTGCACATTCTTGAGAGTGGGTACTTCCTATTTGTCAGTATTGATCCGGTACTTCACAGATGACCCTAGCAGAAAGGGCTTTGGTCTCCACATGCTTGTACTCGCAGCGTCTGGTATAATCCGCTGCTGACCACCATTATTGCTGATTATTACAGTGTTACACTATTGTGGAGCCCCTTCTTTATCTGCTGCACAACGTCCTGTAGAACTTACCGGCCAAAGCTGGTTTCAGCCAAAGCCAACAACGTAACATAATAGCGTTTGACAAATGTGTGGAGGGATGACCACGTCACTGCTTAGCAGAGGCCTGATTCTTATAGGCCCAAGATGCCCCCACCAACTATTTGGAATGCACCATAACCCGAAAGAGCACTGACAAAAAGTGAATGAGTTTTCGGAAAAGTCTGCATGTGATGAACATAGTATTTCAAGCACTTAACCACAAGAGATGAAACGCCTGCTCCTGTCTGTTAGAAAGAGCTGGACATAGAGGAGGAAGAACAATTTCCTATAGGGGTCCTCGGAACCAGGGTGGAAAAGCAGAAAGGGAAGCTTACCAGATAAAGCCTTAAATTTGGCCACCTGACAAACCAACCCAATAGCCAAGGAAAAGACAGTCTTAAGTGTCAAGAAATGCAGGGAAATCAAAGACATGGCCCCAGATTCAAGTCACATGGAGGAATGGGATCCAGAAAGACAGAGCAGATACAAGCCACTCCTTGGGCAAAAGTTTGCACATCGGGTAGTAAGGCAATATGCCTCTGGAAAAGGACAGACTGAGTTGAAATCTGAACATTAATAGAACCAAGATCAAGCCCTTTCTGAAGACCATCCTGAAGAAAAGCCAAGATAACTGGAAGTCCTGATCCCCATGTCACTTATAGAACAGGGTACAAGCCCTGTGACATGCCTCGGATGAGACTGGCTTGCCTGTACCATGGTAGCAATGAGCGTGTCAGAAAACACATCCTTTCTCAATATGCTGGCCTCAAAAGCCAAGCCGTCAAAGCCAGCTTCTCCACTACTGGATGACACAACAAACCCTGAGTCAAATGGGACAGATTCAGAGGAAGCTGAAATGGCTCTTCCACAGATAGAGTGAGACAGGACCAGTATGAGGCAATCAGAATGGCATGACCATGCTCCATTCTGATTATCCTAGGCACCCTGGGAATCAGGGAAACTGGAGGGAAAACATAAACCAGAAGACAATAACAATGAATGTCCATTGGGACTAGAGCAAGAGGATCCCAGGACCCGGCAAAGAACCAAAGTACCTTGTAGCTCAACTGTGAGGTCATTAGGTCCACTGTCCGAAACCCCATAGTCGACCTACCAGGCTGAATATCATCTGAATGAGCTTCCAATTGTTGGGATCCAGACACTGACAACTAAAAACATCTGCCATTATGTTGTCCACTCCTGGAATGTGAACAGCGGAGAGAAAGATGGCACATGAGCCTAAGCCCACATGAGAATTAGCTGAACCTCAGCCCATGCGGATGCTCTCTTGGTCCCTCCATGGTGTTTGATGTAAGCCACCACTGTTGTACTGTCTAACTGGATCTGCACCAGGGATCCCTGGAGGGACTAAGACCAGTGCCACAGAGCTAGGCAAATCACCTGAAGCTCCAGATCATTTATGGACCAAAAGCTTTCCACGCTGGTCCAAAGACCTTGATCAGTTTGAGCCAGTGTGGCGCTCCAGCCACTCAGGCTGGTGTCTGCCGTAACTATGAGTCTATTTGGGATAACCAGTGGCCTCAGTCCCAAGGACAGATGAAGCCTCTGAAGCCACCAACAAAGGTCCACCTTCATCTTGTCAGACAGACATAACACTGGAAAGGTGACACCTTTGTCTGGAACATTTCCTGAGAATTTTCAGCTGCAGCCCCCTCATATCAAATTAATAAACTAGGACTGCTTCCAGAGCAGAGACTAAGTAGCCTAGTACCTTCATGTACTCCCGTAGTGTTGCAGATGGCTGAAACAACACCTGAGTCACTTGAAGGAACAACAACAGAAATGTGTCACCTGGTAGAAAGCCACAAGGGCTGACAAGATAGGATAGGAATGTGCAAATAAGTCTCCTTTATGTCTAGGGAAGCCTAAAATTCCCCACACATATGGCAGCAATGACTGAACACAAGGACTCCATCTTGAACAGTGTAGTGAGCACAAAACAGTTGAGGAATTTAAAGTTCTGAATAAGACAGCATCCGCCATCTTTTTTGGGGACAATGAAGAGACTGGTGTAGAACCCTGTGAGTCTTTCCTGAGAAGGAATTGGTATTAACACCTGCATATCTAGCAAGGAAGAAACTGTATCCAAAAAGAGACAGCTTTGCTGCAGATCGCACAGAACTCTGGATATGAAGAAACGACATGGAGGGAAGGATTATATATCTATGTGGTATCTGCTGAAATTACCAGCAAAACCTTCTGGTCTGACATGGATACTGCCCATGTGCCATGGAAAAAGCATTGATGACCTCCTATAGCTTGAGGCAGACCAGACCCCAGTGAGAACCACATAGAGCAAGGTTTATCTGTTTTGTTCTTCTTCATAGGCTTCTTGTTTGACCAAGCCTGGTATTCAAAGTGGAACGTGCCTGGTCAGCCATGAGAAGAGGTGCCCTGGATGAAAACCATTAATCTTTGTGGAAAAAGGAATGTGGAGGAGAAACTTGAGGTAATAAGGTGCTCCTGCTTGCAGTGGCATGACTGATAACCTTCCCCAGTTCTGGGGAACAGCTGGGAGACAAATGAAAGATTTTGTAGAAGACTGGTCAACCACAGAGAAAGCTGAGTAAGCCACATCAAAGGCTGCTTCAGTAAGGTAAGCGTTAGCTTCATGGATCTTGGATTTAAGAACCACCAGATCCTCCTTGGATGTATCCACTTGATCTGCATCCAAACGCTGATCCCCTCAGACAGCCTACTTACCCATGCAATGGCAATAGTAGGGTGCAGGATGATGCCAGAAGCTGCAAAATTCACCATCAAAAAAAGGAATCCAGGAGTTTATCCGCCTTTAAAAAAGGAATCGGGGAGTTTATCTGGCCTTCTCCAGCATCAAAGCTGTATTCTTGGCAAGGCAAGAAATTGGTAAATCTAACACAGGAGGAGGTGGCCCACTGAGATTAAGCCTTAGCATAAAAATTATATAAAAGATTCACTCCTATTAAGGAATAAACTCATGTAAGGTGTTTTCCATTCCTCCAGGAGCAACTGTTCTAAGGAATAGCTAAACAAAAAACAAACCTGCACTCCTCCATAAAAATTTGCCAAATGTGCACCCAGTATAAAGCATATATTATACAATATATTACATATATTATATATTATACAATACATTTGAGGTTTTCGTTGCATAGTTTGGCCAAAATATGTTTATATTGCCTACTATGTTTGTTATATTGCCTACTATGTTTATATTGCCGACTAGTAGGCAATATATGTTTATATTGCCTACTAGTCACAGACAAATAATAATCCCTGTCTAGATTAGAAATGTCCCTGAGGGACTCTTTTAATAATGTGTTGGACTTAATTAGAAACATTTAAAAACATATTTACTAATATCTTTATAAGACTCACCTGCTTTCAAACTGTGTTGGCTTGTAGTGAGTGGGAGACCAAGAAGACCGGAGCTCCATCAGTCCCTTTTTTAAGTTCTAAGGAATAGATGAAGAAAGAAACAACAACCACTTCTTTTCATCTCTTAAAAACTCAGGGGAAGTGGAACTAAATTTGGAGTCCTCTGATACCTTACGAATCTCCAGGACCGCATGAATAAGACCTTCAGCAAAAGAACTGGGGTCTTCCTCATACGAGGCCCCAACAGGGAAGGACTAATATAAGTTGTCCGCATTCCCCTTCCTCAGCAGATGAATCCCCAATAGAAGGGGTATCATTCTCCATAACATGATTTAAGCTCCTTTTTGGGGAATTCAGTGTGTCACATGGACCAAGAATCTAAAGCCCTTTCAATAAATGAGGGATAGAACTAATTAAGGAATTTAGGAAATTAGCCCATACAGGGTCCTGTCCAACAGATGAGGGCCCCAAAGGTTGAGTAGGGGCCACAAAGCAAGATCATAAAGTACTCAAAAATATTTCCTAGGAAGCCCAAACTGGCATAAGGATCAGTGGGTTAAAGGGGCTAAAAGGGACCCCTGAAGCTTTAGTAGCATTGGACTTGCCCATGTTTCCATTAGATTCTGACAGTCAGGAGACCCCCTACATAGAAAAGTAAATACAAAGTAGTAGAAAGGTAGAATAAAAGTACTTATAAATCCTTAACAGTTCCTACCTAACTGCAAAAAGTTAATGTGACAAGTAGGAAGGAGAGACAATCCTGTAGGTAGTAGAATAAAAAAAGGAAAAGGGTCAATCAAGGACCACTTTATACCTAACCAAAAAGCCCAGGAATGTGCGGCTGGGAATACTAATTTCACAGATTTAAAAATGGCGCTGTGGCTCTACACATGTCATAAAACAGCATCTCTTTCCCCCTTCCCATATCAGAGTGGGATCCCAGGGGGCTCCAATAATCAGTATATAAGATAAGAATCGTCTTTGGCCTCCTTACTGCCTATCACACACACAGAGCCAAGAGAAGTCCCAAAATAGCATTCTATGTTGAAAGCAATATGGTACCCATTCTTGAAGACACAACAACCTAAAAATAGTTTGAAAAAAAGAATAAATTTAGCAAAAGTTGCTAAGAAGAGACTGTTCCCAAATGAAAGAAAAAGTCCCATACAGCAAGCAATGTCCACTGTCAGGCATTGCAGGAATTAAAAAAATACTAGTGCAGTGAATAGGAACATAGAAGTGCTAAATCCTTCATAGATTTGCTGCATGCTTTCTAGGGAAGCCAAAAATTCCCCTGGACACATGGCAGCTATGACAGAGAACAAGGACTCCATCTCGAACAGTGGAGAGAGCACAAAACAGAGGCATTTAAAGTTCTGAATATGACGGCATGCACTGTCTTTTTTTTTTAGGACAATGAAAAGATTGGAGTAGAATCATGCATATTTGTGGAAAAAATGGAACTTGTAGGTGTAACATGAGGCAACAAGGTGCTCCTGCCTCCAGTGGCATGACTGATAATCTTCTCCAGTTCTGGACCAAACAGTTGTTTGAACACAAAAGGGAGAGATATGAAAGATATCTTAGAAGACTGGTCAGCCACAGAGAAAGCCTAGTAAGGTTAGCGACATCAAAGGCTGCTTCAGTAAGGTAAGCATTAGCTTCAAGGATCTTGGTCTTGGATATAAGATCCTCCAGATCCTCCTTGGATATGTCCACCTGGACCACATCAAACACTGATCCATCATGACAGCCTATTTACCCATGCAATGGCAATGGAAAATGCAGGGTGCAGGGTGGCAACAGAAGCCATAAAACTTGCCTTCAAAAAAGGAATCCAGGAGTTTGTCTGCCTGATCTTTAACAGCTGAAGCATTTTGTAGCTGCAAACCTGTATCCTTGGCAAAGCAAGAAATATGGGAATCTATTGCAGAATGAGGTGGCCCACTGAGCTAAAGCCTCAGCAGAGAAAAAGGACATAAAATATATACACGATTAAGGAATAACCCCCGTCAGCTGTTTTCCATTCCTCCAGGAGTAACTGTTCTAAGAAATGGTAAAGAGGAAACACCTCCCTCATTTGTCTCTTAAAAAAAATCAGGGGAAGTGGAACTTGAAATGCAGGCACCTGATACCATAAGCATCTCTAGGGCATAGAACTGATGAATTAAGTGTCTTAACCCATAAAGGTGAGGGTACCAAAGGCTTTATGGACCCCTGAAGCCTTTGCAGAGTTGGACTTGCTCATGTCTCCATTAGCTTCGGAGAAGACCCCATAAATAGAAAATTAAATACAGTCAAAGCAGTAGAAAGGTAGAATAAAACTACTTATAAATCCTTAACAGGACCTATCTGACTGCAGGGGCTTAATGTGGCAAGTAGGAGGGAGAGACAATCCTGTAGGAAGTAGAATCCAAAATGGATAGAGGGTCAATCAAGGACCACTTCTTACCTAGCACAAAAATCACAGGAAAACTGTAATGTCCCATATTTACAAATGGCAAGGTGGTTCTACAGCCATTGCTAAACAGAACCCCCCCCCCAACTGTATGTGAGATAAGAATCACCTTCAGCCTCCTTACTGACACATACACCGAGGCAAGAGAAGTCCCAAAATTGAA